>JANJGN010000036.1:205207-805207 GCA_026770705.1 Isurus oxyrinchus
CGACAGCCCCCCTCCCCGACAGAACCCCCCTCCCCGACTGCCCCCCTCCCCGACAGACCCCCTCCCCGACAGACCCCCTCCCCGACAGACCCCCTCCCCGACAGACCCCCTCCCCGACTGCCCCCCTCCCCGCAGTCCCCCATCCCCGACAGAACCCCCCTCCCCGACTGCCCCCCCTCCCCGACAGACCCCCTCCCCGACAGACCCCCTCCCCGACAGACCCCCTCCCCGACAGACCCCCTCCCCGACTGCCCCCCCCTCCCCGCAGTCCCCCCATCCCCGACAGCCCCCCCCCTCCCCCGACTGCCCCCCTCCCCGACTGCCCCCCCTCCCCGACTGCCCCCCTCCCCGACTGCCCCCCCTCCCCGACAGCCCCCTCCCTGACTGCCCCCCCCTCCCTGACTGCCCCCCCTCCCTGACTGTCCCCCCTCCCTGACTGTCCCCCCCTCCCCGACAGAACCCCCCTCCCCAACAGACCCCCCTCCCCGACAGCCCCCCCTCCCCGACTGACCCCCCTCCCCCGACAGCCCCCTCCCTGACTGCCCCCCCCCTCCCTGACTGTCCCCCCTCCCTGACAGAACCCCCCCCTCCCCGACAGACCCCCCTCCCCGACAGCCCCCCTCCTCGACAGCCCCCCTCCCCGACTGCCCCCCTCCCCGACAGAACCCCCATCCCCGACTGTCCCCCCCTCCCCGACAGCCCCCCTCCCCGACAGCCCCCCTCCCTGACTGTCCCCCCTCCCCGACAGCCCCCCTTCCCCGACAGCCCCCCGTCTGCGACAGCCTCCCTCCCCGACGCCCCCCCTCCCCGACAGAACCCCCCCCTCCCCCGACAGCCCCCCTCCCCGACAGCCCCCTTCCCTTACTGTCCCCCCCCTCCCCGACAGCCCCCCTCCCCGACAGCCCCCCTCCCCGACAGCCCCCCTCCCCGACAGAACCCCCTCCCCGACAGACCCCCTCCCCGACAGCCCCCCTCCCCGACAGAACCCCCCCTCCCCGACAGACCCCCTCCCCGACAGACCCCCCTCCCCGACAGAACCCCCCTCCCCGCAGAACCCCCCTCCCCGACAGCCCCCCTCCCCGACAGCCCCCCTCCCCGACAGACTCCCCTCTGCGACAGCCCCCCGTCTGCGACAGCCTCCCTCCCCGACGCCCCCCTCCCCGACAGAACCCCCCTCCCCGACAGACCCCCCCTCCCCGACAGACCCCCCTCCGTGACAGAACCCCCCTCCCCGACAGACCCCCTCCCCGACAGACCCCCCTCCCCGACAGACCCCCTCCCCGACAGCCCCCCTCCCTGACAGAACCCCCCTCCCCCGACTGCCCCCCCTCCCTGACAGAACCCCCCTCCCCGACTGCCCCCCTCCCCGACAGACCCCCTCCCCGACAGAACCCCCCTCCCGACAGAACCCCCCTCCCCGACAGCCCCCCCTCCCCGACAGACTCCCCTCTGCGACAGCCCCCCTCTGCGACAGAACCCCCCTCCCCGACAGACCGCCCCTCCCCGACAGACCGCCCTCCGCAACAGGCCCCCTCCTTGACAGAACCCCCCTCCCCGACAGCCTCCCTCCCCGACAGCCTCCCTCCCCGACTGCCCCCCTCCCCGACTGCCCCCCTCCCCGACTGCCCCCCTCCCCGACTGCCCCCCCTCCCTGACTGTCCCCCCTCTCCCGACAGAACCCCCCTCCCCGACAGACCCCCTCCCCGACAGCCCCCCTCCACGACAGCCCCCCCTCCCCGACTGCCCCCCTCCCCGACAGGTCCCCCCTCCCCGACTGTCCCCCCTCCCCGACAGCCCCCCTCCCCGACAGCCCCCCTCCCCGACAGCCCCCCTCCCTGACTGTCCCCCCTCCCCGACAGCCCCCCTCCCGGACAGAACCCCCCTCCCCGACAGACCCCCCTCCCCGACAGCCCCCCTCCCCGACAGCCCCCCTCCCCGACAGCCCCCCTCCCCGACAGAACCCCCCTCCCCGACTGCCCCCCTCCCCGACAGACCCCCTCCCCGACAGACCCCCTCCCCGACAGACCCCCTCCCCGACAGACCCCCTCCCCGACAGACTCCCCTCTGCGACAGCCCCCCCTCTGCGACAGCCTCCCTCCCCGACACCCCCCCCCTTCCCGACAGAACCCCCCTCCCCGACAGACCCACCTCCGCAACAGGCCCCCCTCCTCGACAGAACCCCCCTCCCCGACAGACCCCCTCCCCGACAGACCCCCCTCCGCAACAGGCCCCCTCCTCGACAGAACCCCCCTTCCCCGACTGTCCCCCCCTCCCCGACAGCTGCCGGTCTCTCTAAGTTTTGGATCTCAGTGGCCACGGGCTGGATTTCTGGTTGTTCTGACTCAGGAATCAGTTGTCAGGGGTGGAGTAAACCTCCCTCTCACTACCTGAGAGTCAAAATCTTCCCCCAACCCCCCCAACTGTCTAAACGTTCACCCTGCATTTCCCCAGTTCATGCCAGTGATCGTCCTATTCCACTGAATCATTGAATTTCCCTCGGTCTGTGGCAGATTCAGGATCGGCGGGCAGAGGGCGCTTGGTTACAATGCTCAGTGAACTGCTCGAGTCTCCCTGGCCACTCCAACAGCGGACGCTGTTTGCACTGAAATGTTGGCCATTGATTGCAGACCGTTCCTGAATTAACCCCTGTCGTCTCCACACTCGCTTCCAACAATAATTGTGAGCACCCCACGGACTTCCTCTGATTGGCCTCTCCCTCGCCCACCAGGTCAAACTTCCTTTAATCCAAACACCCCCCACTTTCCCCTAGCCCTGAACTCCCATCTTTCCCCAGCCTCCCTCCTATCTCCCCTCACACCACCCACCCCCACCCCCCCCTCCCCGAGTTCACCTTGCCAACGTGACCCAGCTCCCTCGATCCTATTCCCACTAAACTGCTAACCACCCAATACCCCCCACTGCCTCATGTTAGCCGCTATTGTAAACGTCTCTCTCTCTCTCTTCAGGTGTTGTCCCTCCCTCTCTCTAAGTCGGCCATCATCACCCCCTCCTTAATTAAAAAAAACCCAACCCTCGAGACCTCCGTCCATTCAAGTCCCGACCTCCCCTTCCACTCCAATGTCCTTGAAGTGTGTGGCCGCTTCCCAAATCCATGCTGAGCTTTCCTGGGACTCCCGTGTTTGAATCCCTCCAATCGGGTTCTGAAGCAGCTCTTGTCAATGTCACTACTGACATCTGAAGCAACTGGGACAAAGGTAGTCTCTCCCTCCTTGACCTTCTCGACCTGTCTCCCTCTGACCACCCCCCCCTCCTATTTCTCCATTGGCACGCTACCCCTTGGCAACATCGTCCGAAGGCATGGCATTGGCTTTCACAGGTACCCTGCCAACACCCAGCTCTGCCACACCGGCATCTTCCCCCACCCGATTCTGACCCTGAAACCCTC
The DNA here is from genome assembly GCA_026770705.1 of Isurus oxyrinchus. Taxonomy (NCBI): domain Eukaryota; kingdom Metazoa; phylum Chordata; class Chondrichthyes; order Lamniformes; family Lamnidae; genus Isurus; species Isurus oxyrinchus. The sequence goes on from JANJGN010000036.1 coordinate 208,614, forward strand.
ATCCACCCCCTTGTTGCCTCTAAAGTTGAGTAATTTAATGCATTCCTCACTGGTTGCCCTCATTCTACCCTCTGTAAACTTGAAGCCATTTAAATTTCTGCATTTCCAGCTTCCTCCCCCCTTCACTGCTGATAAGTCCGTGCTCCTCCATGTCAAACATCACTTGGAGGGAGCACTGAGGGTGGCAAGGGCACAGAATGTACTCTGGGTGGGGCACTTCAATGTCCATCACTAAGAGAGTCTCGGTAGCACCACTACTGACCGAGCTGGCCAAGTCCTAAAGAACATAGCTGCTAGACTGGGTCTGCGGCAGGTGGTGAGGGAACCAACAAGAGGGAAAAACACACTTAACCCCATCCTCACCAACCTGCCTGTCACAGATACATCTGTCCATGACAGTATGGGTAGGAGTGACCACCCCACAGTCATTGTGGAGACAAAGTCCCACCTTCACACTGAGGATACCCTCCATCGAGTTGTGTGACACTATCACTGTACTAAATGGGATCGATTTCAAACAGATCTAGCAGCTCAAGACTGGGCATCCATGAGGTGCTGTGGGCCATCAGCAGCAGCAGAATTGTACTCGAACACAATCTGTAACCTCATGGCCCAGCATATCCCCCACTCCACCATTACCATCAAGACAGGGGATCAACCCTGGTTCAGTGAAAAGTGCAGGAGGGTATGTCAGGAGCAGCACCAGGCATACCTAAAAATGAGGTGTCAACCTGGTGGAGCTACAACACAGGACTACTTGTGTGTCAAACAGCGTAAGCAACATGCGACAGACAGAGCTAAGCTGTTCCACAACCAATGGATCAGATTTTTAAAAAATTCATTCGCGGAATATGGGCTTCATTGGCTAGGCCAGCATTTATTACCCATCCCTAATTGCCCCCTTGAGAAGGTGGTGGGTGAGCTGCCTTCTTGAGCCGCTGCAGTCCCTGTGGTGTAGGTACACCCACCGTGCGGTTAGGGAGGGAGTTCCATAATTTGGTCCCAGCGACAGTGAAGGAACGCCCGATATATTTCCAAGTCAGGATGGTGAGTGTCTCGGAGGGGAACTTCCAGGTGGTGGTGTTCCCCATGTGTCTGCTGCCCTTGTCCTTCTAGATGGTAGCGGTCGTGGATTTGGAAGGTGCTGTCTAAAGAGCCTTGGTGAGTTGCTGCAGTGCATCTTGCGGCTGGTACACACACTGCTGCTACTGTGCGTTGGTGGTGGAGGGAGTGAATGTTTATGGATGGGGTGCCCATCAAACGGGGCTGCTTTGTCTTGGACGGTATCGAGCTTCTTGAGTGTTGTGGGAGCTGCACTCATCCAGGCAAGTGGGAAGTATTCCATCCCACTCCTGACTTGTGCCTTGTAGATGGTGGACAGGCTTTGAGGAGTCAGGAGATGAGTTACTCATCGCAGGATTCCCAGCCTCTGACCTGCTCTTGTAGCCACAGTATTTATATGGCTGGTCCAGTTCAGTTTCTGGTCAATGGCTATCTCCAGGATGTTGATAGTGGAGGATTCAGTGATGGTAATGTTATTGAGTGTCAAGGGATGATGATTAGATTCTCTCTTGTTGGAGATGGTCATTGCTTGGCACTTGTGTGGTGTGAATGTTACTTGCCACTTGTCAGCCCAAGCCTGGATATTGTCCAGATCTTGCTGCATTTGGACATGGACTGCTTCAGTGTCTGAGGAGTCGCGAATGGTGCTGAACATTGTGCAACCATCAGCGAACATCCCCACTTCTGACCTTATGATGGAAGGAAGGTCATTGATGAAGCAGCTGAAGATGGTTGGGCCGAGGACACTACCCTGAGGAACTCCTGCAATGATGTCCTGGAGCTGAGATGACTGACCTCCAACAACCACAACCATCTTCCTTTGTGCTCGGTATGACTCCAACCAGCGGAGAGTTTTCCCTCTGATTCCCAGTGACTCCAGTTTTGCTAGGGCTCCTTGATGCCACACTCGGTCAAATGCTGCCTCGATGTCAAGGGCAGTCACTCTCACCTCACCTCGGAAGTTCAGCTCTTTTGTCCATGTTTGAACCAAGGCTGTAATGGGGTCAGGAGCTGAGTGGCCCTGGCGAAACCCAAACTGTGCTAAGCTCTGCAGTCCTATCACATCCGGTTGTGAATGGTGTTGGACAATTAAACAACTCACTGGAGGAGGAGGCTCCACAAATATCCCCATCATCAATGCTGGGGGAGCCCAGCACATCAGTGCCAAAGGCTGAAGCATTTGCTACAAACTTCAGCCAGAAGTGCCAAGTGGATGATCCATCTCAGCCTCCTCTGGAAGTCCCCAGCATCGCAGATGTCAGTCTTCAGCCAATTCGATTCACTCCACATGATATCAAGAAACAGCTGAAGGCACTGGATACTGCAAAGGCTCTGGGCCCTGACAATATTCCAGCAATAGTACTGAAGACTTGTGTTCCAGGACTTGCTGTGCCCCTAGCCAAGCTGTTCCAGTACAGCTACAAAACTGGCATCTACCCGGCTATGTGGAAAATTGCCCAGGACAAATCCAACCCGGATTGAATGCTACCTTGACTTGATGCCAAGGGCAGGCACTCTTGCCTCACCTCTTTCAGTTCCTAGGTCCATGTTTGGACGAAAGCTGGGATGAGAAGATGGGAGGGGAGTAGAGGGGAAGATGTGAGGGGTAGTGCAGAGTGGGAGGAGGGGAGAAGGATGGAATAATGGCTGCATTGAGCCACGAGTTTGCGCTGAAACTCCGAAGCCTTGGGTGGTGTTTTCCAGCCTTACCCGCTGCTGGGATTGTCTGGTCACGCTGGAAGTGAATGGTCCTTTGGTCGGTTAGCCAAATTTCCCATGGAGCGTACCACTCCGGCCTGGTCTGTGTGTGTGAGTGAACTGGATGGCGATCTGGGTGCTGGCCTTTTCTCTCTCAGTTACCCTGGCGAAAGGAGCTATCAGTAAATAACCTTTAGCACAGTCAGTTAAATATTCATTGCACACGTCTGTTGTTGATCTCCAACAGTTGTTTGTTTGTATCTCTGGTGTTCCCTCAAAGATCTATCCTTGATGCCCACTGCCCCCCCAACCCTTGCCCTCTTCCACATCTACATGCTGTCTCTCAGTGACACCATCTCTTGCTAACCCTCCTCCCCCCACCCCCCTCGGAACTGTCGACCTGCCCAGTGCCCCACTCTATTTCGCCACGACCTCTCTCGCCTCCCACTCTAAGCTGCCCGATAGTCCTGGATGAGCAGACATCTCCTCCAAGGAAATATCGGGGAGACTGAAGCCATTGTTTTCGGTTTGCCCACCCCCCACCCTCACCACCGCCCCCCCCCAACCCCGCAGACCCCATTCCCAAGCGGCTGACTCTGTCCCTCTCTCTGGCAACTTCTTGGAGAGACTTCTTTAGCCAGAGAGTGGTGAATCTATGGAATTCATTGCCATAGAACGCTGTGGAGGCCAGGTCATTGAGTGTATTTAAGACCGAGATAGATAGGTTCTGGATTGGTAAGGGGATCAAAGGTTATGGGGAGAAGGCAGGAGAATGGGGTTGAGAAACTTATCAGCCATGATTGAATGGCGGAGCAGACTCGATGGGCCGAATGGCCTAATTTCTGCTCCTATGTCTTATGGTCTTATGGCAACTGTCTGAGGCCAAGCCAGGCTGTTCACAGCCTTCGTGTGGTACTTGACCTCGCGATGAGCTTCTGCCTCATATTGGCACCATCACTGATTTCCACCTCCGTAACACTGCCTGACCTCTGCCCCAGCCTGAATTCAACCACTGCTGAAACCCTCACCCACGCAATCGCGACCTTTGGAATGCACTCCGAACTACGACCTCTGCACCGCCGCCCCACCCTCCCTACAACACATTCCACCCTCTGCGACTAAACTCTGCCGTTGCCCCCCCCCCTCTGCTTCCTAACTCACAGCAACACCCCCCATCACCACCATTCACCCATCAGCCAACCCCTCACCTCCCGTGACCCACGCTGGCCTGGCAAGACCTCCATTTTCAAATTCTGTCACCCTGCTGTTCGTCGACGCTTCCAAATCCTGCTGTAGCATCCCTCTCATTATCTATGTAATGTTTAAAGTATGTGTCGTGACCTGTGTTCTGTGAACTCTTCAGTTCCGACAGAGGGGTTGTGAAACCGAAAGAGTTGACAATGCTCTGGCAAGTCCCAGACCACAGTCATTTATTTATGGAGAGCTGATCTCAGCTCCTTTCCCACCCCATCCCCCTTACCCGGAGCAAACATTCCTAACTGCCAGCAGTTGCTGGCTGTTTACTGCTCTCAGTCACTTAGCTGTACTTTGGCATTTGATACGTGCAAAAGCTCCAGTAGTTGGTGTACCATATATCAGCCAAGTGTCATCGAAGCCACGCCCACTAGGAACAGGACAGAATGTTGCTGATAAACAGTTGACTTCAGCTTCTAACTGCAAACCAAACTTATCACGAGTATTGTGGAAGGGAACACCATATCTGTCTCAACATCAAACACACCCACAACAGGTACAGCACGGGGTTAGATACAGAGTAAATCTCCCTCTACACTGTCCCCATCAAACACTCCCAGAACAGGTACAGCACGGGGTTAGATACAGAGTAAAGCTCCCTCTACACTGTCCCCATCAAACAATCCCAGGACAGGTACAGCACGGGGTTAGATACAGAGTAAAGCTCCCTCTACACTGTCTCCATCAAACACTCACAGGACAGGTACAGGTCTCCTCTACATTGGAGAGACCAAACGTAAACTGGGCGACCGCTTTGCAGAACACCTGCGGTCTGTCCGCAAGAATGACCCAAACCTCCCTGTCGCTTGCCATTTTAACACTCCACCCTGCTCTCTTGCCCACATGTCTGTCCTTGGCTTACTGCATTGTTCCAGTGAAGCCCAACGCAAACTGGAGGAACGGCACCTCATCTTCCGACTAGGCACTTTACAGCCTTCCGGTCTGAATATTGAATTCAATAACTTTAGGTCGTGAGCTCCCTCCCCCATCCCCACCCCCTTTCTGTTTTCCCCCCGCTTTTTTTCCCCCCTTTTTTTTTCTTCCTATAAATTTTACAGATTTTTCTTTTCCCACTTATTTTTAAATATTTTTAAATCTTTTATGCTCCCCCCACCCCCACTAGAGCTATACCTTGAGTGCCCTACCATCCATTCTTAATTAGCACATTCGTTTAGATAATATCACCAACTTTAACTTTAACACCTATGTGTTCTTTTGTCCCATTGTCACTGACATCTTTTGATGATCTGCTTCTATCACTGCTTGTTTGTCTACACAAGCACCTCTGTCTCTCTCTCTCCGCGCCCCCCCCCCCACCCCCCCCACACACCTTAAACCAGCTTATATTTCAACTCTTTCCTGGACTCGAAATCAAGTTCTGTCGAAGGGTCATGAAGACTCGAAACGTCAACTCTTTTCTTCTCCGCCGATGCTGCCAGACCTGCTGAGTTTTTCCAGGTAATTCTGTTTTTGTTGTGGTACAGCACAGGGTTCGATACAGAGTAAAGCTCCCTCTACACTGTCCCCATCAAACACTTCCAGGGCAGATATTTCATACCCATCGGGTATTGGATCTGCTCTGAGTGTGTTTTTCGGGTACAGTATAGAGGGAGAGCTCACATTGACAATATGAGTACATCAAACAAGCAGGTACACCTGCCTCAGCTCCTCAGCTGCTGAAACTGTTACCTGGGCATTGTTCCCTCTGCCTGCGAATATTCTGATGTTCTGTTTGCCGTCTTATCATTTTTCACCTCCAGAGAAACTTGAGCCAATCCAAAACTCTGCTTTCCCATATTCAAATCTCCCCAGAACGGAGAAATCCGCTTTGCTCCACCCACCGAGACGGAGACGTCTCCCCTGCCCCGACCCCCGAGACGGAGACATCTCCCCTGCCCCGACCCCCGAGACGGAGGCGTCTCCCCTGCTCCACGCCCTGAGACGGAGACGTCTCCCCTCCCCTGATCCCCGAGACGGAGACGTCCCTTTCCCCGTCCCCCAAGATGGAGACGTCTCCCCTGCCCCGAGACGGAGATGTCTCCCCTGCCCCGACCCCCGAGACGGAGACGTCTCCCCTCCCTCGACCCCCGAGACGGAGACATCTCACCTGCCCCGACCCCCAAGACGGAGACGTCTCCCCTGCCCCGAGACGGAGACGTCTCCCCTGCTCCACGCCCCGAGACAGAGACATCTCGCCTCCCTTGACCCCCGAGACGGAGACGTCTCCCCTGCCCCGAGACGGAGATGTCTCCCCTTCCCCGCCCCCCCCGAGACGGAGACGTCTCCCCTTCCCCGCCCCCCGAGACAGAGACGTCTCCCCTTCCCCCGAGACGGACGTCTCCCCTTCCCCGCCCCCCGAGATGGAGACGTCTCCGCTTCCCCGCCCCCCGAGACAGAGATGTCTCCCCTTCCCCGCCCCTCCGAGACAGAGATGTCTCCCCTTCCCCGCCCCCCCCGAGACTGGGACGTCTCCCCTTCCCCGCCCCCCGAGACGGAGACGTCTCCCCTTCCCCGCCCCCCGAGATGGAGATGTCTCCCCTTCCCCGCCCCCCCCGAGACAGAGACGTCTCCCCTACCCTGCCCCCCGAGATGGAGTCACCTCCCTTGCAATTGCTCCCCAACCCAAGCCAGACGCCCACTCTCCCTCAGGGTGAAGACTTCCAGTCACACACCCGACAGAGGGATCCAGTCAACCCCAAGAAAGTGGGATCTAAAATCCAACTGAGACGGGGGATCCAGTCTCCCGGCGAGACGGGGGGGTTCCAGTCTCCTGGCGAGACGGGGATCCATACGCAGGTATATGGAGATCCGGTCTCCCCCGAGAATGAGAAATCCAGTCTCTTCCATACGGTGATCCTGCCCTCATGAGACAGGGACATATCCAGTCTCCCTGAGAGATCCGGTATGCATCCTGAAATGGTGTGATCTGGTCCCCAACCTGAGGTGGAGAGACCAGTCTACCCCCAGACAGAAGGATCCAGTCTCTCCGCACCCCCGCCCCCACCCCTAACCCTCGATACAGACAGCACAAGTTGTTGCAAGAAATACAACTGAATTAGTGGTGAGCTGTGAGCCACTTATTTCCCAGCAAGGTGAACAGAAAGTAACAAGCTCCATTCTTCCAATGATTCACTTTCCTATCTGCCCATTCACTGGCAGATTGCACCTACGGTTATTCACAAAACCACACACACAGACAGTGACACACCACACAGACACACCACACGGACACACAGACACAGACACACCACACAAACACATGGACACACCACACGGACATACAGACAGACACACCACACAAACACATGGACACACCACATGGACACACCACACAGACACACGGACACACCACATGTACACCACACAGACACACAGACACACCACACGGTCACCACACAGACACACGGACACACCACATGTACACCACACAGACACACGGACACACCACACGGTCACCACACAGACACACGGACACACCACATGTACACCACACAGACACACGGACACACCACATGTACACCACACAGACACACGGACACACCACACGGACACACCACACAGACACACGGACACACCACATGTACACCACACAGACACACAGACACACCACACGGTCACCACACAGACACACGGACACACCACATGTACACCACACAGACACACGGACACACCACATGTACACCACACAGACACACGGACACACCACATGTACACCACACAGACACACGGACACACCACACGGACACGCCACACAGACACACGGACACACCACATGTACACCACACAGACACACAGACACACCACACGGTCACCACACAGACACACGGACACACCACACGGACACGCCACACAGACACACGGACACCACACGTACACCACACAGACACACGGACACACCACACGGACACGCCACACAGACACACGGAAACACTACAAGGACACACAACACAAACATGCATGGACATACCACACAGTCACGCATGGGCATACCACACAGACACGCATGGCATACCACACAATCACGCATGGGCATACCACACAGACACGCATGGGCATACCACACAATCACGCATGGGCATACCATACAATCACGCATGGGGATACCATACAATCACGCATGGGGATACCACACAGACACGCATGGGCATACCACACAGACACGCATGGGGATACCACACAGACACGCATGGGGATACCACACAGACACGCATGGGGATACCACACAGACACGCATGGGCATACCACACAGACACGCATGGGCATACCACACAGACACGCATGGGCATACCACACAGACACGCATGGGGATACCACACAGACACACATGGGGATACCACACAGACACGCATGGGCATACCACACAGACACGCATGGGCATACCACACAGACACGCATGGGCATACCACACAGACACGCATGGGCATACCACACAGACACGCATGGGCATACCACACAGACACGCATGGGCAAACCACACAGACACGCATGGGCATACCACACAGACACGCATGGGCATACCACACAGACACGCATGGGCATACCACACAGACACGCATGGGGATACCACACAGACACATGTGGACACACCACACAGACATGCATGGGCATACCACATAGACGGACAGACTGGCACACGCACGCAGACATATGGACACGGATTACACACGACACACCTCACATTTGCAATCACACAATAACCTTCAGCTAAATCAGCTCACAGCCAATTATTTGCTCCATACTTCCCCCTCCTGAAGACTTTGACTGTTCCCAAGTTTCAGTCCCACACACACTGACTCTCACTCGGGTACGGGTCCCTCACACACTGACTCTCACTGGGGTACGGGTCCCACGCACACTGACTCTCACTGGGGTACGGGTCCCACACACACTGACTCTCACTGGGGTACGGGTCCCACACACACTGACTCTCACTGGGGTACGGGTCCCACACACACACTGACTCTCACTGGAGTACGGGTCCCACATACACTGAATCTCACTGGGGTACGGGTCCCACACACACTGACTCTCACTGGGGTACGGGTCCCACACACACTGACTCCAACTGGGGTACGGGTCCCACACACACTGATTCTCACTGGGGTACGGGTCCCACACACACTGAATCTCACTGGGGTACGGGTCCCACACACACTGACTCTCACTGGGGTACGGGTCCCACACACACTGACTCCCACTGGGGTACGGGTCCCACACACACTGACTCTCACTGGGATACGGGTCCCACACACACTGACTCTCACTGGGATACGGGTCCCACACACACTGACTCTCACTGGGGTACGGGTCCCACACACACTGACTCTCACTGGGATACGGGTCCCACACACACTGACTCTCACTCGGGTACGGGTCCCACACACACTGACTCTCACTGGGGTACGGGTCCCACACACATTGACTCTCACTGGGGTTCGGGTCCCACACACACTGACTCCCACTGGGGTACGGGTCCCACACACACTGACTCTCACTGGGGTACGGTTCCCACACACACTGACTCTCACTGGGATACGGGTCCCACACACACTGACTCTCACTGGGGTACGGGTCCCACACACACTGACTCTCACTGGGGTACGGGTCCCACACACACTGACTCTCACTGGAGTACGGGTCCCACACACACTGAATCTCACTGGGGTACGGGTCCCACAAACACATTGACTCTCACTCGGGTACGGGTCCCACACACACTGACTCTCACTGGAGTACGGGTCCCACACACACTGAATCTCACTGGGGTACGGGTCCCACAAACACATTGACTCTCACTGGGGTACGGGTCCCACACACACTGACTCTCACTGGGGTACGGGTCCCACACACACTGACTCTCACTGGGGTACGGGTCCCACACACACTGACTCTCACTGGGGTACGGGTCCCACACACACTGACTCTCACTGGGGTACAGTTCCTCACACACACTGACTCTCACTCGGGTACAGATGTATGGGAGAATAATTTTGAGCCCGAGTGTGATTTTATTATTTATTCATTCATGGAATGTGGACTTCGCTGGCCGGGCCCAGCATTTATTGCCCATCCCTAATTGCCCCTTGAGAAGGTGGGGGGTGAGCTGCCTTCTTGAGCCGCTGCAGTCCCTGTGGTGTAGGTACACCCACCGTGCTGTTAGGGACGGAGTTCCAGGATTTTGACCCAGCGACAGTGAAGGAACGGCCGATATATTTCCAAGTCAGGATGGTGAGTGGCTCGGAGGGGAACTTCCAGGTGGTGGTGTTCCCCATGTGTCTGCTGCCCTTGTCCTTCTAGATGGTAGTGGTCGTGGGTTTGGAAGGTGCGATCTAAGGAGCTTCAGTGGGTTCCTGTATGGAGTGTGAGAGTCTGTACAGGGAGGAAGGGTTAAGCGGGGTCTGTATAGAGTGTGAGGGTCTGTATAGGGAGGGAGGTTTGGGGAGGGTCTGTACAGAGTGAGGGTCTGTACAGAGTGAGGGTCTGTACAGGGATGGAGGTTTGCGGAAGGTCTGTACAAAGTGAGGTTCTGTACAGAGTGTGAGGGTCTGTATAGGGAGGGAGGTTTGGGGAGGGTCTGTACAGAGTGAGGGGCTGTACAGAGAGTGAGGGTCTGCATAGGGAGGGAGGTTTGGGGAGGGTCTGTACAGAGTGAGGGTCTGTACAGAGAGTGAGGGTCTGTATAGGGAGGGAGGTTTGGGGAGGGTCTGTACAGAGTGAGGGGCTGTACAGAGAGTGAGGGTCTGTACAGAGTGAGGGGCTGTATAGGGAGGGAGGTTTGGGGAGGGTCTGTACAGAGTGAGGGTCTGTACAGAGAATGAGGGTCTGTATAGGGAGGGAGGTTTGGGGAGGGTCTGTACAGAGTGAGGGGCTGTACAGAGAGTGAGGGTCTGTACAGAGTGAGGGGCTGTATAGGGAGGGAGGTTTGGGGAGGGTCTGTACAGAGTGAGGGTCTGTACAGAGAATGAGGGTCTGTATAGGGAGGGAGGTTTGGGGAGGGTCTGTACAGAGTGAGGGGCTGTACAGAGAGTGAGGGTCTGTACAGAGTGAGGGGCTGTATAGGGAGGGAGGTTTGGGGAGGGTCTGTACAGAGTGAGGGGCTGTACAGAGAGTGAGGGTCTGTACAGAGTGAGGGGCTGTATAGGGAGGGAGGTTTGGGGAGGGTCTGTACAGAGTGAGGGTCTGTACAGAGAATGAGGGTCTGTATAGGGAGGGAGGTTTGGGGAGGGTCTGTACAGAGTGAGGGGCTGTACAGAGAGTGAGGGTCTGTACAGAGTGAGGGGCTGTATAGGGAGGGAGGTTTGGGGAGGGTCTGTACAGAGTGAGGGGCTGTACAGAGAGTGAGGGTCTGTACAGAGTGAGGGGCTGTATAGGGAGGGAGGTTTGGGGAGGGTCTGTACAGAGTGAGGGGCTGTACAGAGAGTGAGGGTCTGTACAGAGTGAGGGGCTGTATAGGGAGGGAGGTTTGGGGAGGGTCTGTACAGAGTGAGGGTCTGTACAGAGAATGAGGGTCTGTATAGGGAGGGAGGTTTGGGGAGGGTCTGTACAGAGAGTGAGGGTCTGTACAGAGAGTGAGGTTTGGGGAGGGGCTGTACAGAGTGAGGGGCTGTACAGAGAGTGAGGGTCTGTATAGGGAGGGGGAATTTGTACAGGGAGGGCGATGTGTTCAAACAGGTGTTGAAAGCAAAACTGTTTGCAGAAAGGGAACACATTTTGATTCATGGGGAATTCTGAGTCAGGCCTTACTCCTGGAAAGGCCCTTATTTGTTCAGGTGATTCAGTTTTCCCCAGAGTCTGTCACTATTCCCAGAAACTCTGCAACCTCTAAAGCTTCTTGCACCGGACTCGATGTCTGATGCTGCTTTCAATCTAGGGAGTGGCTTCGAGGCTATGGTGAAAGCACCGTGAGTAAACAGGTCAGGACAAGACTCTGGCAGTAAAAGCTGCATAATCAGACAATGGGGCTATCACTCACATTGACTCATGTGTAGGTATCAACACAACCAGAAAGGAAAGGCCATGTTCCCCGCTGGAGTGGGAGAGGTTTGTTACAGACTGGTTACAGTCAGCTTCGGGGATGCAGACTGGTTACAGGTGGTTTTGGCGGGAGTGGGTGGGGGTGACGAGGACTGGTTACAATCGGTCTCGGTGGGGACACACAGACAAGGACTGGTTACAATCGGTCTCGGTGGGGACACACAGACAAGGACTGGTTACAATCGGTCTCGGTGGGGACACACAGACAAGGACTGGTTACAATCGGTCTCAGTGGGGACACGCACACAAGGACTGGTTACAATCGGTCTCAGTGGGGACACGCACACAAGGACTGGTTACGGTCGATCTTCAGGGGGCATAGAATTGTTCTGGACTCTTTCTGTAATTTGGACCAGGATCAGGTTCCATCCAGTGTTGCGAGTAGCCCAGTTAAATTGAGAATCTGCAAAGGGAAGGCATTTTTCAGTTTCCTATGTTACTAGAGGTCATGTGTTAAAACTGAGGCTTAACCTTTCAGTATCTCAATCTCAAAAACGTCTGTAGATTGTAAACAGGAAGAACATTGTGTTCCCTCTTCACCATCCCCCACTATAGGTTCTGTGGTTTCACAGATCCACTTCGTGGAGGACTGTGTGTACTTTGTACAATGCAGCAGTCTACTGTACAATAAATGCAGCCTCAAAACATGCACATCCACAACTTAGCTTTTTCTAACACCTTTAATACAGTGAAATGTCCCTGGACACTTCACAATATTCTGAAGCAAAATATAACAGCAAGCCACATACGGAGATATTAGGGACAGGTCAAAGAGGGAACTTTTAAGGACCTTCTTAAAGGAGGGAGAGAGAGATGGAGGGAGGGAAAGAGAGAGAGGCGGAGAGGTTTAGGGAGGGAATTCCAGAGCTTAGGACCCCAGGCAGCTGAAGGCACGGCCGCCAATGGTGGAGCGATGGGAATCAGGGGATGCTCCAGAGGTCAGAATTAGGGAAGCGCAGAAATCTCAGAGGGTTGTAGAGGCTGGAGGAGGTTACAGAGATAGGGAGGGGTGTAGGGGCTGGAGGAGGTTACAGAGAAAGGGAGGGTGTAGGGGCTGGAGGATGTTACAGAAATAGGGAGTGGTGTAGGGGCTGGAGGGGGTTACAGACATAGGGAGGGGTGTAGGGGCTGGAGGAGGTTACAGAGATAGGGAGGGGTGTAGGGGCTGGAGGAGGTTACAGAAATAGGGAGGGGTGTAGGGGCTGGAGGAGGTTACAGAAATAGGGAGGGGTGTAGGGGCTGGAGGAGGTTACAGAGATAGGGAGGGGTGTAGGGGCTGGAGGGGGTTACAAGATAGGGAGGGGTGTAGGGGCTGGAGGAGTTCACAGATAGGGAGATTTGGAGGAGGTGACGAGGTTACAGAGATAGAGAAGGAGAATAGCAACTGGAGGTGGTTACAGAGATAGGGAGGGGTGTAGGGGCTGGAGGAGGTTACAGAGATAGGGAGGGGTGTAGGGGCTGGAGGAGGTTACAGAGATAGGGAGGGGTGTAGGGGCTGAAAGAGGTTACAGAGATAGGGAGGGATGTAGAGGCTGGAGGTGGTTACAGAGATAGGGAGGGGTGTAGGGGACTGGAGGAGGGTACAGAGATAGGGAGGGGGGTAGTGTTTGGAGGAGGTTACAGAGACAGGGAGGGGTGTAGGGGCTGGAGGAGTTTACAGAGATAGGGACGGGTGTAGGGGCTGGAGGAGTTTACAGAGATAGGGAGGGGTGTAGGGGCTGGAGGAGGTTACAGGGATAGGGAGGGATGTAGAGGCTGGAGGAGGTTACAGAGATAGGGAAGAGTGTAGGGGCTGGAGGAGGTTACAGAGATAGGGAGGGGATGTAGGGGCTGGAGGAGGTTACAGAGATAGGGAGGGGTGTAGGGGCTGGAGGAAGTTACAGAGATAGGGAGGGGTGTACGTGCTGGAGGAGGTGACAGAGATAGGGGTGTAGGGGCTGGAGGAGGTTACAGAGATTGGAAGGGGGTGTAGGGGCTGGAGGAGGTTACAGAGATAGGGAGGGGTGTAGGGGCTGGAGGAGGTTACAGAGATAGGGAGGGATGTAGGGGCTGGAGGAGGTTACAGAGATAGGGAGGGGGTGTAGGGGCAAGGAGGTTACAGAGATAGGGAGGGGTGTAGGGGCTGGAGGAGGTTACAGAGATAGGGAGGGGTGTAGAGGCTGGAGGAGGTTACAGAGATAGGGAGGGGTGTAGGGGCGGGAGGAGGTTACAGAGATAGGGAGGGATGTAGAGGCTGGAGGAGGTTACAGAGATATGGAGGGGTGTAGGGGCTGGAGGAGGGTACAGAGATATGGAAGAGGTGAAGAACATGGAGAGAGATTTGAAATCAGGAACGAGAATTTTAAAAGTGACCGGTTGCTGGGCTGGGAGCCTGTATTGGTCAGTGAGCTTGGCGGGGTGAAGGTCGAATTGGTGCGAGTTCGGTTGTGGGACAGCAGGTTTTTCAGTGTGTCTAGGATGAGGGATGTTTGAATGTGTGAGGAGGAGCATTGGAATAGCCATGTGTGGCGGTAACAAAGGCAGGGATGAGTGTTTCAGCAGAAGATAACATTCCACCCACCTTCAACATTCACTCCCTCCACCACCGACGCACAGTAGCAGCAGTGTGTGTACCATCTACAAGATGCACTGCAGCAACTCACCAAGGCTCCTTAGACAGCACCTTCCAAACCCACGACCACTACCATCTAGAAGGACAAGGGCAGCAGACACATGGGGAACACCACCACCTGGAAGTTCCCCTCCGAGCCACTCACCATCCTGACTTGGAAATATATCGGCCGTTCATTCACTGTCGCTGGGTCCAAATCCTGGAACTCCCTCCCTAACAGCACGGTGGGTGTACCTACACCACAGGGACTGCAGCAGCTCAAGAGGGAAACTACGCCCGTTTAAGGCTGGGACAGGCAGATTTTTGGTATCCCGGGGAATTAGGGGATATGGGGAGTGGTGGGGGGGGGGGTGGAAAATGGAGTCCAAGCCCAAGATTAGCCATGATGGTATTGAGTGACGGGACAGGCTGGATGGGCTGAATGGTCTACTCCTGTTCCTTAGCTGCTTATGCGAAGGTCAATTCGGGATGGGCAACAGTCATGTCAGCCATGCTCCATCCCAGTAATGAATATATCTGTACTACTACTAATAATAAAACACTCTTGAGGGTGTGTTGCACACTCAGTGCGAGTGGGTGACTCAAGGGCAGATTCACAGATATCCCGCAAGTGGAGCAAGGACAAAGGAAGAGCCCCACCCTGAGGGATCACACAGGGGGAGATTCCGCACCCCCACCCCAGGGGGGGCACACACAGCGGCTCGGGGCTCAGACCCCGGCCCCGGCCGGCGGCGAACCCGCAACTTCCGGGGATTCCCCCAAAACCTTTGTGTAACAAAGCATGGAACTGACACCCGGGCGGCGCGCGCGTGCAGCCCACGTGAACGACGCTGTCCCTCCAATCAGCAGGCGCCTGCTCGCGGCTCAGCAGCCAATCCCTGCAAAGGACACGAAGCGACTGCATGATCTCTCGGTGAAACCAAAACAACCTCCAACCAAGAACATTAACTCATTCCTCACCAGAAAGCCAACACCAGAGTCAACATCGACTCATCGATCACCAGAGAGTCAACATCAACCCATCATTAACCAGAGGCAATATAACCTCATCATCCACCAGAGGGTCAACATCAACCCATCATTAACCAGAGGCAATATAACCTCATCATCCACCAGAGAGTCAACATCAACCCATCATTAACCAGAGGCAATATAAACTCGTCATCTACCAGAGAGTCAACATCAACCCATGAAGTGTTGACGTTTCAAGTCCTCATGATCCTTCGACAGAACTATGAGGACTCGAAACGTCAACTCTTTTCTTCTCCGCCGATGCTGCCAGACCTACTGAGTTTTTCCAGGTAATTCTGTTTTTGTTTTGGATTTCCAGCATCCGCAGTTTTTTGTTTTTATCAACATCAACCCATCATTAACCAGAGGCAATATAAACTCATCATCCACCAGAGGGTCAACATCAACCCATCATTAACCAGAGGCAATATAAACTCATCATCCACCAGAGGGTCAACATTAACCCATCATTAACCAGCCGCAATATGAACTCATCATCTACCAGAGGGTCAACATCAACTCATCATTAACCAGCCGCAATATGAACTCATCATCCACCAGAGGGTCAACATTAACCCATCATTAACCAGCGGCAATATGAACTCATCATCCACCAGCCAATATTAACTCATCATTCACCAGAAAGTCCATAAGACATAGGAGCAGAAGGAGGCCATTCGGCCCCTCGTCTTTGCTTCTCCATTCAATGGGACCATGGCTGATCTGATAATCCTCAACTCCGCTTTCCTGCCTTTCCCCCATAACCCTTGATTCCCTTACTGATTAAAAACCTGTCTATCTCAGCCTTGAATATACTTAATGACCCAGCCTCTACAGTCCTCTGCGGTAAAGAATTCCACAGATTCACTACCCTCTGAGAGAAGAAATTCCTCTCGCCTCTGTCTTAAATGGGTGCCCCCTCACTCTGGGATCATGCCCTCTGGTCCTAGACTCTCCCACAAGGAGAAACAACCTCTTAGCATTTACCCTGTCAAGCTCCCTAAGAATCTTATATGTTTCAATAAGGTCGCCTCTCATTCTTCTAAACCCCAATGAGTACAGGCCCAACCTACTCAACCTCTCCTCATAAGAAAGTCCCTCCATACCCAGGATCAACCTAGTGAACCTTCTCTGGACTGCCTCCAATGCCAGTATATGTTTCCTTAGATAAGGGGACCAAGACTGTTTACAGTATTCTAGGTGTGGTCTAACTAGTGCCTTGTATAGTTTTAGCAAAACTTCCCTATTTTCATACCCCTTTCCTTTGAAATAAAGGCTAACAACATCAACTCAATCAACACTGCTGCCAGCATGGGTCTGTTGGTGGTGAATTATGTTTAACTAAGTTGTGTATTTTGATGAGATAGCGGGAGGGGTTGTTGGGGGTAATGTGACTGACATTTGGCATACATGGACATCCAACGAGTCTTTGATAAAATGCCATATATCAAGCTTGTCAGCAAAGTTAAAGCTCATGGAATATAAAGGGACAGTGGCAGTAGGGATCTGACTGTTCCCTGAGTGATAACAGAGAATTGTGGTGAACGGCTGTTTTCTAACTGGAGGAAGGTACATGGTGGGGCTCCCCAGGTGTCGGTATTAGGATCCCTGCTTTTCCTGATTTGTATTAATAACTTTGAGTCCAGGGCGTAAAATTTCAAAGTTTTCAGATGGCACAAAACTTGGAAGTATTGTGAACTGTGAGGAGGATAGTGGTTGACATCAAGATGACATGGACAAGCTGGTGGAATGGGCAGATACATGGCTGATGAAATTTAATGCAGAGAAGAGTGAAGTGATAGCTTTTGGGAGGAGTAGTGAAGCAGGGCAATAGAAATTATAAGTGTACAATTCGAAAGAGCAGAGGCAGGAGTAGAGGGGCCTAGGGGTATATGTAGACCAACCATTGAAGCTAGCAGGGCAGGTTGAGAAAGCGATTAATAAGACTTAGGGGAACCCCTGGATGTTATAAATAGTTGTGTAGACTACAAAAGCATGAACGTTTATGGTGAAACTTTATGAAACGCCTGTTTGGTCTCAACTGGAGTGTTGTGTCCAATTCACAAAGAGACATTTACGAGAATATATCCAGTGATGAGGGATTTCAGTTGAGTGGATGGACTGGAGAAGTTAGGGGTCGCTTTCCTTAGAGGAAGAAAGGTTGAGAGCTGATTTGATGAAGGTGTTCAAAATCATGAGGGGTCTGGACAGAGTTGATAGGGAGAAACAGTTCCTGTTGGCAGAAGGGCTGGGAACAAGAGGACACAAAAGAATCTTTCTAAACAGCGAGTCATTAAGATCTGGAATGTGCTGTGTGAGAGCGAGTGGAGGCAGATTCAGTCACGTCATTCCAAAAGGAATTGGATAAGCACCTGAGGGAAAATACTTGTAAAACTACGGGCATAGCCAGAACTTGCTGAGTTTTTCTGGCAGACAGCCAACACAGACTCACCAGGCCAAATGGCCTCCTTCTGTGCTGTACCTAGTCTATGACTGAAATCTATCCAACACCGTGAGAGAGTCTTACATTTCTTAGACTGAACCCTTTGGAAGGTTATGCTGAAGGGTGGGTTCTAGAGTGGGAAGCAACTCATGCGGAGGATAAATACTGGCGCTGATCAGTTGGGCTCAATATCCTGTTTCTGTGCTCTGGGCTGGATTTAATATCTTTTGTCATTCCCTGCCAACACTCTAAGAACCTAAGAATTAGGAGTAGGGCTGCTCAGCCCCTCAAACCTGCTGCACCATTCAATAAAATCATGGCTGATCTGATCATGACTGGTTTCCTGCCAGAACCCCTCTTTGATCAGAAATCTGTCTAACTCAGTCTTGAATATACTCAGTGATCCAGCCTCCAATGCTCTCTGGGGAAGGGAATTCCAAACACTATACGACGCACTGAGAGAAGAAATTCCTCCTCATTTCCGTCTTAAATGGGAGAACTTTTATTCTAAAAATATGTCCTCACAAGGGCAAACATCCTCTCAGCATCTAATCCATCAAGCGCTCCACCCTCATGATCTTATATGTTTCAATAAGATCTCCTCTCATTCTTCTAAACTCTAATGAGTGTAGGCCCAACCAGCTCAGCCTTTCCTTATAGAAACATAGAAACATAGGAGCAGGAGTAGGCCATTCAGCCCTTCGAGCCTGCTCCATCATTCATAATGATCATGGCTGATCAGCCAACTCAATTAGCCTGCTCCTGCTTTCTCCCCATACCCTTTGATCCCTTTCGCCCCAAGAGCTATAGATAAGAGAAACCCCCCTTCATCCCAGGGGTCAGCCAGATGAACTTTCTCTGAACTATTTCCAATGCAAATATCCTCCTCTAAATAAGGAGACCAAAACTGGACACAGTACAATAGGTTTAGTCTCACCAGTGCTCATGTACACTTGTAACAAGACCTCCCAACTTTTATACTCCATTTCTCTTGCAATAAAGGCCATGATTCCATTTGCCTTCCTAATCATTCACTGAGGACACCCAGCTCCCTCTGTACCTCCTGATTCTGCAGTCTCACTCCATTTAAAGAATATTCTGCTTTTCTTTTCTTCAAGCGGACAACCTCACATTTTCCCACATTATGCTCCATCTGCCAATTTTTTTCCCACTCACTACATCCCTTTGAAGCCCTCACAATTTGATTTCCCACCTATTTTGTATTGTCAGCAAATTTGGCTACAATACTTTCAGCCCCTTCATCCAAGTCATTAACATAGATCATAAATAGCTAAAACCCCAGCACTGCTTCCTGAAAATGATTCTTTTATCATAACTCTCTATTTTCTGTTGACACCGTCCAGGACAAAGCAGCCCCGTTTGATTGGTACCCCATCCACAAACGTTCACTCCCTCCACCACCGACGCACAGTAGCAGCAGTGTGTGTACCATCTACAAAATGCACTGCAGCAACTCACCAAGGCTCCTTAGACAGCACCTTCCAAACCCACGACCGCTACCATCTAGAAGGACAAGGGCAGCAGACACATGGGGAACACCACCACCTGGAAGTTCCCCTCCGAGCCCCTCACCATCCTGACTTGGAAATATATCGGCCGTTCCTTCACTGTCGCTGGGTCCAAATCCTGGAACTCCCTCCCTAACCGCACGGTGGGTGTACCTACACCACAGGGACTGCAGCGGCTCAAGAAGGCAGCTCACCCACCACCGTCTCAAGGGGGCAATTAGGGATGGGCAGTAAATGCTGGGCCCAGCCCATAAATAAAAAAAAGTCAACCCTCTATCCATGCTAATATATTATCCCAACGCCACGAGCTCTTATCTTGTGTAGTAATCTTTTACATGGTAAATTAATGAATGCCTATTAGAAATCCAAATTACACCACATCTGCTGGTTCCCCTTTATCTATCCTGCTTATTTCATGCTCAAAGCACTCAAATAAATTTTTCAAACACGATTTCGCTTTCACGGATCCAGGCGGACTCTGCCTGATTATCAATTGATTTTCCAAATTTGTTAACAGATTCCAGCATTTTCACAATGACAGATGTTAAATGAATGGGCCCACAGTTTCCTGCTTTCTAGTCTCCCTCCTTTCTTGAGTAGAGGTGTTATAATTGTGGTTTCCCAATCTGCTGGGACCTTTCAGGAATTCTGGAAGATTACAACCAATGCATCCACCATCTCTGCCACCATCTTTTAAGACTCTTGGGTGCCCATCAGGCCCTATGGACTTGTCAGTCTTCAGTCCCATTTGTTTTCCCAGTGCTTGTTCTCTAGTGACAGTGATTGCTTTAAGTGCCTCCCGCACTTTTGTCCCCCGATTTGCTGCTAATTTATTGGTATGTAGTATAAAGAAACTGTGGCAGAGCCTGTACTGGGGGGGCACTGTGAGAGGATCAGACTGGGTAGGAGACTGGCAATGTGTGTACCAGGTCTGATATGTTGCGCTGAGCAGCTCTGCATCACCTTACTTGGTGCTTGGCCCTCAGTTGCTGTGTCGGGCGAAAGATCCAAGTTAAGGAACTGCTCCAGTACAGAAGGTAAAGAATGTATGGAGTTAGTCATATAGCATTCCTGGTGACAGCTGCAGTGCCCAGTGCAGGACCAGGATGGTAGTTCTCAGTGTACTGTACATAGCCGTGTCAAATTCCAGCACGCGTTACACAAATATTGCTGTCAGCACCAGGGAATTAACTGTGCTCGGTATTCAGGGATAGAACAGTCCACACACGCACACAAACGCACCTTCCTCCCCTGACCTGTCAGTGCAAAACAAAGAAAGGGCCTGGGGGAAACCCTATTCCAGAGCTGCTGAGCAGGCAGGCTCAGCGTCTGATCCAGGCAGGTGACTGGATTCCTTTACAGCACAGACATTGAGTTCTCATCTCCTCTCCCTCATTCAGTAAACAGGCTCCAGTACAGTCAGTGCGTCACTTGTTGATCCCAAAGCACGGTCCAGGCTCCCTCTCCTGAATCCTCCATCTGTGCTCTCTCGCTCTCTCCACCCTGTCAGTCTGTGCTCTCTCCATCTCTCTCTCTCTCCACCCCGTCAGTCTGTACTCTCTCCATCTCTCTCTCTCTGTCCCTCAATCCCCATCAGTCTGTACTCTCTCCATCTCTCTCTCTCAGTCCCTCAATCCCCATCAGTCTGTACTCTCTCCATCTCTCTCTCTGTCTCTCCACCCCATCAGTCTGTACTCTCTCCATCTCTCTCTCTCTGTCTCTCCACCCCGTCAGTCTGTACTCTCTCCATCTCTCTCTCTCTGTCCCTCAATCCCCATCAGTCTCTACTCTCTCCATCTCTCTCTCTCTCTCAGTCTCTCCACCCCGTCAGTCTGTACTCTCTCCATCTCTCTCTCTCTCCACCCTGTCAGCCTGTCCTCTCTCCATATCTCTCTCTCAGTCTCTCCACCCCGTCAGTCTGTGCTCTCTCCATCTCTCTCTCTCCACCCCGTCAGTCTGTACTCTCTCCATCTCTCTCTCTCTGTCCCTCAATCCCCATCAGTCTGTACTCTCTCCATCTCTCCCTCTCTGTCCCTCAATCCCCATCAGTCTGTACTCTCTCCATCTCTCTCTCTCTCAGTCTCTCCACCCCATCAGTCTGTGCTCTCTCCATCTCTCAATCCCCGTCAGTCTGTACTCTCTCCATATCTCTCTCTCAGTCTCTCCACTCTGTCAGTCTGTGCTCTCTCCATCTCTCTCTCTCTCAGTCTCTCCACCCCGTCAGTCTGTACTCTCTCCATCTCTCTCTCTCAGTCCCTCAATCCCCATCAGTCTGTGCTCTCTCCATCTCTCTGTCTCTCAATCCCCATCAGTCTGTGCTCTCTCCATCTATCTCTGTCTCTCAATCCCCGTCAGTCTGTGCTCTCTCCATCTCTCTCTCCACCCTCTCAGTCTGTGCTCTCTCCATATCTCTCTCTCAGTCGCTCCACCCTGTCAGTCTGTGCTCTCTCCATATCTCTCTCTCAGTCTCTCCACCCTGTCAGTCTGTACTCTCTCCATCTCTCTCTCTCAATCTCTCCACCCCATCAGTCTGTACTCTCTCCATCTCTCTCTCTCAGTCCCTCAATCCTCATCAGTCTGTGCTCTCTCCATCTCTCTGTCTCTCAATCCCCACCAGTCTGTGCTCTCTCCATCTCTCTGTCTCTCAATCCCCATCAGTCTGTGCTCTCTCCATCTCTCTCAGTCTCTCAATCCCTGTCAGTCTGTGCTCTCTCCATCTCGCTCTCTCAGTCTCTCCACCCCGTCAGTCTGTACTCTCTCCATCTCTCTCTCTCAGTCTCTCAATCCCTGTCAGTCTGTACTGTCTCCATCTCTCTCTCTCAGTCTCTCAATCCCCATCAGTCTGTGCTCTCTCCATCTCTCTCAGTCTCTCCATCATGTCAGTCTGTGCTCTCTCCATCTCTCTCTCTCTGTCTCTCCACCCTGTCAGTCTGTGCTCTCCCCATCTCTCTCTCTCTGTCCCTCAATCCCCATCAGTCTGTGCTCTCTCCATCTCTCTCTCAGTCTCTCCACCCTGTCAGTCTGTGCTCTCCCCATCTCTCTCTCTCTACATTCCCCTCAGTCTATGCTGCCTCTCTCTTTGAACCCTCAGTTTCTCTATTTCTCTGTGCACTCATCGCCTCTACCAATCCTTGGGTGACACTAGCTGGAGTTTGGATAATAAAGGTGCCCTGTGGATAGTAGAGACCATGAGGTCCTCTTATGGATATAATCCAGGAGGCTGAAACTAAGTAAGTTTATACCACTTCACTTTCATCTCCTCACTACACTTCCTGTATTCTCTGTGATTCTCTATTACCCTGGATTTATCAGATGTTTACCCTTTAAGTTTAAGTTGATTTATCCTTGAAACTTTACACTATGATGCACCCCCACTATCAACATCCTGTTGGGTTACCATTGACAAGAAACTGAATCGGACCAACCATATTAATACTGTGGCTACAAGAGCAGGTCAGAGGCTGGGAATCCTGTGGTGAGTAACTCACCTCCCGACTCCCCGAAACAAAAATAAAAATACCTGGAAAAACTCAGCAGGTCTGGCAGCATCTGCGGAGAGGGACACAGTTAACGTTTCGAGTCCGAATGACTCTTCAACAGAACTAAGTAAATATAGAAAAGAGGTGACATATAAACTGGTTTAAGAGGGGGTGGGACAGGTAGAGCTGGTTAGAGGACCAGTGATAGGTGGAGATAACCAAAAGATGTCACAGGCAAAAGGACAAAGAGGTGTTGAAGGTGGTGATATTATCTAAGGAATGTGCTCATTAAGGGTAGAAAGCAGGACGAGCAAGGTACAGATAGCCCTAGTGGGGGTGGGGTGAAGGTACAGATAGCCCTAGTGGGGGTGGGGGTGGGGGTGAAGAATTGAAAAAGGCTAAAAGGTAGAGATAAACAATGGATGGAAATATATTTAAAAATAATGGAAATAGGTGGGAAAAGAAAAATCTATATAAATTATTGGAAAAAAAAGGGGGAATCGGAAAGGGGGTGTGGATGGAGGAGAGAGTTCATGATCTAAAATTGTTGAACTCAATATTCAGTCCGGAAGGCTGTAAGGTGCCTAGTCGGAAGATGAGGTGTTGTTCCTCCAGTTTGCGTCGAGCTTCACTGGAACAATGCAGCAGGCCAAGGACAGACATGTGGGCAAGAGAGCAGGGTGGTGTGTTGAAATGGCAAGCGACAGGGAGGTCTGGGTCATGCTTGCGGACAGACCGAAGGTGTTCTGCAAAGCGGTCACCCAGTCTGCGTTTGGTCTCTCCAATGTAGAGGAGACTGCATTGGGAGCAGCGAATGCAGTAGACTAGGTTGAGGGAAGTGCAAGTGAAATGCTGCTTCACTTGAAAGGAGTGTTTGGGCCCTTGGATGGTGAGGAGAGGGGAAGTAAAGGGGCAGGTGTTGCACCTTCTGAGGTTGCATGGGAAGGTGCCGTGGGAGGGAGTTGAGGTGTAGGGGGTGATGGAGGAGTGGACCAGGGGGTCCCGGAGGGAATGATCCCTGTGGAATGCCACTGGGGGGGGGGGGGGGTGGTGTGAAGGGAAGATGTGTTTGGTGGTGGCATCATGCTGGAGTTGGCGGAAATGGCAGAGGATGATCCTTTGAATGCGGAGGCTGGTGGGGTGATAAGTGAGGACAAGGGGGACCCTATCATGTTTCTGGGAGGGAGGAGAAGGCGAGAGGGCGGATGCGCAGGAGATGGGACGGTTGAGGGCCCTGTCAATGACCGTGGGTGGAAAACCTCGGTTAAGGAAGAAGGAGGACATGTCAGAGGAACTGTTTTTGAAAGTGACATCATCGGAACAGATGAACACCATGAAACCATTGCATGCTCTGAGGAAGTGTCGTATGGATTTGAAGCTTTGACTCCGTTTCTCTCTCCACAGATCCTGCCAGACCTGCTGAGTTTTTCCAGCGTTTTCTGTTTTTATTATGAAGCCATTGCCGATTGTTGTAAAAACCCATCTGGTTCACTAATGTCCTTTCGGGAAGGAAATCTGCCATCCTCACCCTTACTCCAGATACACAGCAATGTGGTTGACCCTGAAATGCCCTCTGACATGGGCAATAAATCCTGGCCTGGCCAGTGATGTCCACATCCCATGAATGAATTTTAAGAAGTAAAATCAATTTTCAGCCTCAAAGACCTGGTTTTGATTAAAATTGAAAAGTTGCTTCCAGCTAAAGTGAGTTTCCAAAGGTTTGAAATGTCCCTTACCACATTCAGGGCCCCTGGGATGGAGGGGCAAGTTCAGAGAGGTAATTGTTATGACCGATGCAATTGGTAAAGCGGAGTTATTTAAAAACCCCAGAGAGAAACTTTAAACAACTGTCATAACCTATAATTTTAAGTGTTGTGTTTGAGATGCGACTCGAAATTCGGGAATCAGACTATCAGTTCTCGAGGTTTTACTTTAAACTAAGTGAAACACTATACTATATATTAAAATATATATGCACATGGCTACAAATTACTCATCATAACTTTTAACAAAATTCCAAACTAATCTCCATTAAGGCAACTGCAACCCATAGACTTAACCAAACACCAGGCAAGGCGTTTTCACCTTACGAATTCAAAATGAGGTTCATTTCACTGTGGAGCCAGTTGGAGGTTTACAGCTGCCTTTTGATCTCACATTGCCTCTGCTCTGCACACCCGAAAACTACTGAAGTTACACCTACCACCACTGATTGAATTCAAATTCTCATTGTCTCACCGGCCTCTTGAAACTTCCCCTTTTAGCAATGAAACCCCTTTCATCGCCCCAATGTTATTAGTAATATAAACACATTGCTTGATATCTGCTAGAACCGGGTCAGTTTTCATCCCATTTCTTGAATGATCTGTTCAAAATTTGCAAATGCATGCTATCTCTCACACACATTAAAACTAGTACATATCAAAGCACCCAGACTCGCTGGCTTTAACCCAATTAAGATACACCCGCAGACTAAACCTCTATTTTAAAAGAAAAATATTTTGCAAAATATTATATACATTAATAGCTTCATGAAACCATAAAACCATTGGAGATGCCACCAGTGGGCATCACATAGGAGGAACTGGAGTCATTCCCAGCACCAGGTAAAGAATTAGCTGCACTGTCTGGAGCTGGAGTTAGGTGTAGACCAGACAGGGATTTTAGGTTATTAAAAACAGAAAATGCTGGGAAAACTCAGCAGGTCTGGCAGCACTGTGGAGAGGGAAAGAGTTAATGTTTCGAGTCCGTATGACTCTTCTTCAGAGTCATGTTCATGATTCAGATTCCCAGAACTTTGCTTTCGTCAGGAAATTTCGGTTCCTGAGTCTGAATTTGACCACAATCCGGCGGCTTTCATGTTGATTATTTGTGATGCCCGACCCAAATGAACCTCAGGGTGTTCACAAAGCACCTTGCAGACAATTAAAAACCTTTGAAGAGTGGTCACTGTTGTAACATAGGAGATGTGGCAGCCAATTTGTGCACAGCAAGATTCCACAAACAGCAATGTGATGGTAAGCAGAAAATCAGTTTTAGGTAATAAAAGAGAAATATGCTGCAGATGCTGGAGATCTGAAGTAAAAACAGAAAGTCCTGAAAAGCTCAGCTGGTGTGTGGAGAAACAGAGTGAATATTTCTGAGTCCATTTGAACTTGCAATGTTAACTGTTTTTCTTTCTCTCCACATATGCTGCCAGATCTGCTGAATTTTTCCAGTGCTTTTGTTTTTAAATCACTTTTGGGTGTAGGTTGGGGTATAAGTGATTGATTAGGACACCAAGACATCAAGAGTGGCTGTGGGATCTTTTGGGTCCACCTGCGAGGGCAGACAGGGACTTGAGGCAACATTTCATCCAATTGCGGCACGCAGCTATCAACTTGGATTGCGGAGTGAGCCTTCTGGTGTGAGGTAACAACCCATGGTGTACTGACTCTTCAAGTGCGAGAGTTCAGGTCATTCACTGAATTCACTTTCAGTTCATTATCTCTGACCTCTTTTATTGTCTTCATGCAGATCACACATCGCAGGTGTCATTCAGCCCATCGTGGCTGTGCTGGCTCCAAATGGTCCAACTCCCCCCTGCCCCACGACTCTTAAGTATTTATCCAATTCCCCTTTGAAAGTCGCCACAGAATTGATTTCCACCACCCCTTCAGGCAGCACGTTCCAGATCGCAACAACTCGTTGTGTAAAAGCACCCATTTCCCCGTCTGCCTGTGTTGCTAATTAACTTAAACCTGTGCCCTCTAGTTACCTGCCATTTTTTCTCCCTGGCTCTGAAGAGCCATACAGACTCGAAACTCTTTCTTTCTCCACAGATGCTGCCAGACCTGCTTGAGTATTTCCAGCATTTTCCTCGTTTTTATTTCAGATTTCCAGCATCCACAGTATTTGGCTTCCATCCTTTCTCCCTAGATAGTCTGATCAAAACCCCCGAATGGCTCCAGCTGTTTGGGTGGGCTCAAACCCATAATCTTCCAACAAAGGGAGCGGGAACAGGATCTGTTGATCCTCGTACATTCAGAGTACCAAATGATGCCATTTTCCTGGTGCGTCTGTGCCCGCTCCTGTCTCCTTTGGAGGCAGGGCTTGTGAATAGAGTGTGAAAAATTTGCTTAAGATGCAAATTTTTATGCTAGCCTACTCAGGCACAATAAAACACAACTGACAGGAGTCTGGAACCAACCGAGAGGGCATCAGATTTCATGCTGAGCAGATGAAAGCTTGCAAGGTGTTTAGGATTTCTGGCAGCAAGCAGTCACTCAACACCTTTTGCCACAGGGATTTAACTTATGCAAAAACCCCAGACATCTAACATCAAATGTCATGCTGACAGTGGAAACATGGTGGTGTAGCAGTAATGTCACTGGACTCATAATCCAGAAGCCCAGGATAATGCTCAGGGGAACATGGGTGCAAATCCCACCAAGGCAGCTTCAGTTCATAAATTCTGGAATTGAAAGAGTGTCTCAGTAATGATGACCATGACAACCATCAATTGTCATAAAAACCCATCTGGTTCACTAATGACCTTTAGGGAAGGAAATCTGCCATCCTTACCCAGATGTGACTCCAGTAATGGTTGACTCCAGCAATGGTTGACTCTTAACTGCCCACTGAGGTGGCTGAGCTTGCTAGTTAAAGGGCAGTTAGGGATGGGTAACAAATGCTGGCCTTGCCCGTGACACCCCCCACCCCATGAAATAATAAAGAAAAATGCTGGTTTTGCTAATAGACTGCAGGAAACTTTCATTCACACGCCACAGTCTGAAACTCCCAACAATCACCAAGCACTTTTAAAATATCTCAACTTTATTTAAAACCAAGAACACTTTTTACAAAATAAAATGCTTTTGAGCTTAGAAAAATACACAAAATAATTTGACAGGTTCCACAATGGCAGAATCAGATTAGAAAAATCTTGAAATTTTTAAATAAAATCCTTATCAAAATAACACTTTATGAAACAGTAATAGTCTCCCAATGAACAATTTGGATAGTAAGGAGTCATACAGACATTGGGAGAACTTGGAAGACACAGGATTCACGTGCTCAGTACAAAGACAGTTTTACAAAAATGGAAATGTTTTACAGGCAGAATAATAATAATGTGGAGTGCTTGGAAAGGTCTTCTCACATCAGAAATTAAAACTGCAGAGTAAGGGAGCTCACTGTTATAGAAAATCAGGGACTGCCTGACCCTCCAAACAGAAGTTACCAATGGAATAAACACCCACCTGAGAAACAGTCAGGAACTGAGTGCTGCCCTTTTCAAACAAAATGGTGCTGATGGGAGTCATATGGCACAAGGCAGTGTGGGAACAGGTCTCTGGTAACAAGCACAGAGCTCACCCCCAGGACAACATTGGAGTGAAAATCTAAATTTTGGCAGCACCTCCTCCAACGAGGAATTCTTTGGGATATCCGGTCTTGCCAGACCTCTCTGGATTCTTATGTAGCTGCGCGATCTCCCTTCAAACCAGACAGTGGCAGCCGCTAGGCGACCAGGAGGATGGAGGGAGTGCTTTGCATTCAGTGCTTGCATAAATCCCGGCTGGCTGGGGAGATACTTACTGGCCGCACTTCACCAAACATCAGTGGCCGCAATCGCCCCGGCACACTGAGCTCGAACACCAAGTAGCGAAATACCTGTGCTGCCCTATCAGTTAAGGCAAAAGATCTCAATAATACCACATCAGAACAGAAAGAAACAACCGAGCATTAACAGTTTCTAATATTTGTCATCAGTAACTACACAATGTAGCCTCTCATACACAAGAACTGAGCTGGGTCTCAGCCTAAATTCGATTTGAGTGTTACATGATTTCTGATTGGTTTGACGTCTATCTAACTGTAGGAGTTTCAACAAGCTCCTGGTCCAGTGGTGGGAGCCAGCACTGGTCGAGGCATTTGTACGCATAAATTCCTCCTTGCTTTCCTCTTTCTGGTACCGTCCAGCTCCCTCCGCCTTTACCCGCAGGCTCTTTCTACAAGTGCATCGTAAAGCGCACGCTGTGATTAAAATGCAAGTCCAAGTTTGTGTGTAAAAAGTCACTGCTGGATTTGCCACTTCACTCCACTGGGCATTCGCTGTTCCCATTCTCATCCACCTGTGAAGAAATACAAAGGAAAGGGAAATGCGTCAGATTCACTCTGGAATTGGGCGATATATAAAAGGTCTTTGATTTCGATCAGTGCTGCAATGCTCACCAAAGGTCTGCCTGGCGACATGTTGTCGAAGAGCAGGGACTTCATGAAGATGGGGCTCTCTGGCAGCCCGTCATACTCGTCCAGCAGGGGAGTGGTGGGACATTCCATTCGGTGAGTGTCATGGCCCATGTCAAAAGAGGCTGAAAGATAAATACCAGGCATGTCAGTCAGCGCAGACAGAAAACCAACTCTTCAATTAGTTTTGCACCAACGAACACCAAGGCCCAAAGGGATTACCAAGACAGTGCTTACCTCCTCTCTCTGGGAACTCCATGTGAGGCCAGCTCATGCTGGTGCTGCTCATGCTGGTGCTGCTCATGCTGGTGCCGCTCATGCTGGTGCAGTTACTGGCAGCGCTGGATGACCGGCTGTTCAGCCCACTGTACGGAATCGTGCCAATGACCAGAGGGAGGTCGAGGACCAGCTTCTTGCTGCCCGGAATGTGAACGTACACCTGCAGGATGAACAACAATTACAATCCATCAGAGGGGCCCAGCCCAGGATATCATTGACCATGAAGTGATACAGTGCCCAAATGAAACTCTTTGAAAAAGACCACTACCCCCCTCTTCCCCCCATATCCCTGCAAATGTTTCCCCTTCAAGTATTTACCTGATTCCCCCTCTTTTGAAAGTTCCTATTGAAACTGCTTCCACCGCCCTTTCAGGCAGCGCCTTCCAGATCACAACAACTCGCTGTGTAAATAAAAACAAATTCTCCTCATCTCCCCCTCTGGTTCCCTTCCCGATTCTCTTCAATCTGTGTCCCCTCTGGTTACTGACCCTCCTGCCCAGTGGGAACAGTTTCTCCTTATTTACCCTGTCCAAGCCCCTTCATGGTTTTGAATGCCTTGATTCAATCTGTCCGTTAACCTTCTCTGCTCATTAAGGAGGCGCAGCACTGACTCCCTCCACAACAGCCAGGAGCAATATTCTAATGCTGTACCAACCCAGAAACCGGACGGGTCTTTTGTGTCAAACTCACCAGCAGTGAATACTCCAGCTGGATGATGTTGCAGCTGATGGATGGTTTCACCGTGGGGATCCGGAGGCCCTTCCCGCACCAGGATTCAGACATCCCCGAGATGATGTGGTTTCCCCTGACAGCGTTGAGCTTCTCCTTGAAGACCTTGGTGCTGCCATTCACCTGGTAGGTCTGCTTTGCCAAGATGGCAGCCTTGGGCACCACGATCCGTGAGCAGTTGTTCTGGAACTGGGCGTTGATGCAGATCTCATCGCCTGGAGGGAGGAAAGATATCGGTCAGATTCACTGCACCGCAACAGCCTGGTATTTGGAGGAGCTAGGACAGTATTGAGATAAGTTACCTTGACAGTATCCCTTCCGGTCAATCTTGGCTGCAATACACACGTAACCATCAGAGAGGAAGAAACAAGTCACCTTTTTCTTATTGGAACCACCAACTGGGCACTGAAAGGAATATAGGAGGTTTTCAGTTCACATATTCATAAGCGGGTCAAGCCAGCTGCAATGCTACACTTCAGAATTTCTAGTTCTGTGTCAGCACTGACCTCTGCACCTCCCCACCCCACCACCCCCCAACAGGGTCCACGCCATCACTTTAAACCACACAGCTAGGATCGCCCTCAGTTGCCCAAGACTAATCAGACAATCTACTCAAGCAACAGCGGCCCCAATGATTGTGAAAATGAGAGTCACTCACCAGTAAGCTCGGTACGTTCACATCGATGGGCTCCACCACCTCAAAGTTTCTGCTGGTCTCCAGAGGCGGGAGTTTCTCTCGGTCAACGTAGGCTGTAACAAAGTAGCAGACCCCACCATACTTGCCTTTAAACGATGGGGGCAAGGGCCTGTCGAAGGAGGGAACACTCATTTAGGAGGTGCCAGAGGAATGTGATCAAAGCAAAACATCTGATTATAGCCACGTCAAGACAGCCACTGAATGGAAGGGGAAAAAGAGCTGCTTACCCTTCTGGCACCTGGAAACCGAAACTGTATTCGTACGTTTTGCCCGGCTGCAGAACCACAACTGCGTCCATATCTGCAAAAGACCAGAGAAGGCCATCAGCATCTGCAGCCAGAGGAACAAAGTCCCCAAAGCCACCCAAGGCGAACTGACCCCACATTCTGCAGATTGCTCCAATCCCAGGGCAGATCAGACTGTAAAACAGGGCACTGACTCCCAATTCCACACCCCTTTGCCAAAAACAGGACACTGACCCCTGACCCCCTCCCTCTATTCTGCAGGAAGTACCCAGGAAATTGACCTCTGAGCCCCTCCAGTACCCAAGAAATTGACCACTGAGCCCCTCCAGTACCCAGGAAATTGACCTCTGAGCCTCCCCAGTACCCAGGAAATTGACCTCTGAGCCCCCCCAGCACCCAGGAAATTGACCTCTGAGCCCCTCCAGTACCCAAGAAATTGACCACTGAGCCCCTCCAGTACCCAGGAAATTGACCTCTGAGCCCCCCCAGCACCCAGGAAATTGACCTCTGAGCCCCCCCAGCACCCAGGAAATTGACCTGAGCCCCCCCCAGTACCCAGGAAATTGACCTCTTGAGCCCCTCCAGCACCCAGGAAATTGACCTCTTGAGCCCCTCCAGTACCCAGGAAATTGACCTGGCTCCTCCCAGTACCCAGGACACTGACCCCTACCCCCCCACCAGTTCCCAGAACATTGACCCCTAACCCAGCTCTCCCCACCCCCAGGACACTGACCTCTAACCCACCCAGGACACTGATCCCTACCCCATCCCCCAGGACACTGACCCCTAACCCAACCAGGACACTGACCCCTACCCCATTCCCCCCCAGGGCACTGACCTCTAACCCACCCAGGAATCTGATCCCCGGACCCTCCCACAAGTTCCCAGGACACTGACCCCTGACCACCCCCCCCCCCCACCCTCCCCTCCTCCCTGACCCCTGACCCCGCTCTCTCACCTGTGGGCCGGTTCTCTCCGTCGGGCTGCAGCGTGTCCTGATAGTGCAGGTACTCCTGCTGCTGGCGCAGGGGCTGCGAGCCCTTCAGCAGCTGGGCCCGGGCGTAGCCCAGGGCCACGATCCGGACGGCGCTGACCTGCAGCGGCTGGGCGACCTGCAAGCGGACCCGGCCCGCCACCTTGTCCCCGGCCGTGTAACTGCGCTCGGAGTTGAAGAGCAGCTCGAAAGTGAGCAGCTGTTTCTTGGCGACCCCCATGTCGGCGTCCAGTTTGCTGCCTTGGCCGCGGATGCTGAGGTTGACGATTATTATTCACGATCCTTAATTCGACCTACTCTCTCCAACCGCCTTCGCGTCTCAGCTGCGGTACCGAGGCGCGTCGCTTCTATTTATAGCCTCCCCTGTCCCCGCCCCCCCCTGCGCCCCCGGCTCCGCCCCCTCGCCCTCGCTCTCCACCAACCGCCGCAGCGCGTGCCCTCAGCCTGCCTCCGCCAGCGCACCGCGTGCTCCGCTCCCCCATTGGCCGCTTCCCCTTGTTTACCGGCCGGTTGGCCAATCAGCGCGCCGGAGCCGCCGCGTGGACAGGGGCTGATCGCAGGCTGCCGGCACGGGGACAGAGTGGCGCTCGGACTGACAGGCGGGGAGGGCCAATCAGAGGGCGGATCGGCCGGCCCGGCAGTACCTATTGGGTAGAGGCGATCAGAGGGCGGGAGATGATCTCACAATGCTGTAATTTCCAAACTTGAGGTGGGGGGGGGGGATGGAATTTGGTTAAAAGTGATGAGGGAGGGGGTATGTGTAGGGGGGCAGAGAGAGAGAAGGGGGGGGGGGGGGTGAGGGGGGGCGGTGAGAGGGAGAGAGGGAGGGGGAGAGAGAGAGAAAGAGGGGTGGGGGGGGTGAGAGGGAGGGGGAGGGGGAGGGGGAGGGGGAGGGGGGAGAGAAAGAAGGGGGGGAGAGAGAGAGAGGGAGGGGGAGAGAGAGAGAAAGAGGGGAGGGAGGGGGAGAGGAGGGGGGAGAGAGGGAGGGGGGAGAGAGAGAGGGGGAGGGGGGAGAGAAAGAAGGGGGGGAGAGAGAGAGAGGGAGGGGGAGAGAGAGAGAGGGAGGGGGAGAGAGAGAGAAAGAGGGGAGGGGGGAGAGAGGGAGGGGGGAGAGAGGGAGAGAGGGAGGGGGGAGAGAGGGAGAGAGGGAGGGAGAGGGAGAGGGAGAGGGGAGAGGAGGGTGGAGAGAGAGAGGGAGAGGGAGAGGGGAGAGGAGGGTGGAGAGAGGGAGGGAGAGGGAGAGGAGGGTGGAGAGAGGGGAGAGAGGAGGGAGAGAGAGGGAGGGAGAGGGAGAGGGGAGAGGAGGGTGGAGAGGGAGAGGGAGAGGGAGAGGGGAGAGGAGGGTGGAGAGGGAGAGGGAGAGGGAGAGGGGAGAGGAGGGTGGAGAGAGAGAGGGAGAGGGAGAGGGAGAGGGGAGAGGAGGGTGGAGAGAGGGAGGGAGAGGGAGAGGAGGGTGGAGAGAGGGGAGAGAGGAGGGAGAGAGAGAGGGAGGGAGGGTGGGGGAGAAGGACAGAGAGAGAGGGGGAGAGGAAGAGAGGGGGAGAAGGAGAGAGGGGGAGGGGGGGAGAAGCAGAGAGAGAGGGGGGAGAAGGAGAGAGAGAGAGAGGGGGAGAAGAAGAGAGAGAGAGAGGGGGAGAAGAAGAGAGAGAGGGGAGAGAAGGAGAGAGAGAGAGGAAGAGAGGGGGTGAAGGAGAGAGAGAGAGGGGGGAGAAGGAGAGAGAGAGAGGAAGAGAGGGGGTGAAGGAGAGAGAGAGAGGGGGAGAAGGCGAGAGAGAGGGGTAGAAGCAGAGGGGGAGAAAGGGCGAAGGAGAGAGGGGGGAGAAGGAGAGAGAGAGGGGAGAAGGAGAGAGAGAGAGCGGAGAAGAAGAGAGAGAGGGGGGTGAAGGAGAGAGAGAGGGGGAGAGGAAGAGAGGGGAGAAGGAGAAAGAGAGGGGGAGAAGGAGAGAGAGAGAGAGAGGGGAGAAGAAGAGAGGGGGAGAAGGAGAGAGAGAGGGGGGGAGAGGAAGAGAGGGGGAGAAGGAGAGAGAGAGGGGGGGAGAGGAAGAGAGGGGGAGAAGGAGAGAGAGAGGGGGAGAAGCAGAGGGGGAGAAGGGGAGAAGGTGAGAGAGGGGGAGAAGGAGAGAGGGGGAGAGTGGGGAGAAGCAGAGAGAGAGGGGAGAAGCAGAGAGAGAGGGGAGAAGGAGAGAGAGGGGGACAGAGAGAGAAAGAGGGAGGGGGGAGAGAGGGAGGGGGACAGAGGGAGGGTGGGGGAGAGGGGGGGAGAAGGAGAGAGAAGGGAGAAGGAGAGAGAGAGAGGGGGAGAAGGAGAGAGAGGGGGAGAAGGAGAGAGAGGGAGGGAGGGAGAGTGAGAGGGAAAGAGAGAGAGGGAAAGAGTGAGAGGGGGAGAGGAGGGAGAGAGGGGGAGAGGAGGGAGAGAGGGGAGAGGGAGGAGGAGGGAGAGAGGAGGAGAGGAGGGAGAGGGGGAGAGGGAGGAGGAGGGAGAGAGGGGAGTGGGGACGGGTTAGAGGCACACATATCTGGAGAAGGGAGGGCAGGGCCTTCTCCAGATGGAGAGGCAAGGTGAGGGTACACAGCCTGCACTGGGGTCTGCGTGTCAGGGTCTGTCAGACGCCTGTCCCCGTGGGTCAGGGTCTGTCAGACGCCTGTCTCCATGGGTCAGGGTGAGTCACCCGCCTGTCCCCGCAGGTCAGGGTCTGTCAGACGCCTGTCCCTGCGGGTCAGGGTCTGTCAGACGCCTGTCTCCATGGGCCTGGGTCTAGCCTGTCACACAATAAAGCCAGGTTGATAAATACTCTTGTGTCCATTTATCTGCCACTTTTCCAGTCTAATCCCCAGTGTCGACAGATTCTGCACTGGAGGCCAGATCCCTGAAAGTATTTAAAGAGGAGGTAGTTGGATTTTTCAAATATCAGGGAGTTGAGGGCTATGAGGAGCTGGCACGAAAGAGGAGTTGAGGCCTGGGACAGATCAGCCATGATCTTATTGAATGGTGGGGCAGGCTTGAGAGGCCGAATGGCCTACTCCAGCTCCTAATTCTTATGTTCTTATGTTAGCCCCGACCCTGTTGGAAGATGAACCAGCCTTTCTGCATGAAGAATCTTCCCTTGCCTCTGTTTTAAATCAATTTGAAATTCACCCTTCGATTCCTCAATGGCTATAAACACATGGGCAGCAGAGTCATATGGGACTCGAAACGCTCACTCTGTCTTTCTCTCCACAGATGCTGTTAGAGCTGCTGAGATTTCCCAGCGTTTTTCAAGACATTAAATCGGTTTGCCCCTAAACCGTGGTTGTCCCAATGAAAAGCCTCCAGGTTCTGAACCTTTCTCTTTAATATTCCCTGCATCCTGATGAATGTGTATTGTAACCTCTAACGTCTCAGGATATCCTCCCCATGCCTGGAGCCTGAAGGCTGGTCTTGATAGGGGAGGAGGACCCATCCCACTTCCCTTACTGATTGTTCTGTCTTCCACTTTGGCCGATGAAAGCATTTGTCAAGAGAAGGACATTGCGTGGGACCAGAAGCACGTCAGCCTGGGCTGGGATCCCTCCCTGAAGGACATATATGCTCTGGATTTATTCTGCCATTTCTGAATGCCTACGGAACTTGACCAGATTTAGGAACTGCACTTGTGTAACTTGCTGACATGGGATTTTGGCTTTACCACCCCTGCTGGCCCAATAGCTTAACTACACTCTGACACCCTGTAGTTACAGCGCAGTCCATGTCTGATCACTCAATCGCTCTTTCCCCCTCACCCCTGACCCTCCGTGTGATCCCATATTTTAAATTTAGAATCACAGGCTCGCTTAAAAGACCAAACCAGCAACTTGAGAAGTATGCAAATCGATAGGAACGTTTATGAGGGAGATTTTCCCTTTCGTTACGCCTGAAGAATTCTCTGTCCCCGAGTGGAGTGAAGATAATGGGGGTGGAGGCACAGTGGATGAGGTCCCCGCCCTCCAGCGTTGCCCTGGTAGTTCTGGGGGGGGGGCAGGGGAGGGGGGGGGTTGGGTGTGTGGTGGGTGCCTAAGCTGGGGTTGGCTGGGCATCAGGGTGGCAACAAGGCAAAGCCGTGTTCGCAGGCACCCGCTTTGCGCCCCTGTGGAGCCCCAGGACAGAAGGGTCAGCAGTGAGGCTTTGCGCTCGGACGCTCTGCAAACTGGAAGGCTTATGGGTCGGGAGTCTGAGCAGCATTCTGTGGGTCAAACAGGCGGTCGAGGGTCTTTCGAGGCTCGAAGTTGAGCTTGGGAGCCGGACGCCTCGTCAGCAGCAGGAGGAAGGGCCAGTGCCTGGGTAGTCAGGAACCTTAATGCGGGCCTCAGCTATTTCCATGCCACCCTCCGGCCCCCCAAACACAGCCTGGGTACCAGCTGACAGATCAGTCTGAGCAGGCCAGGGAAATGTGGCCACTGCTGCCTAACAGCACACCTCTGGTAAGGTGTACCTGTCAGGGGGAGCCAAACAATGGAATTTTAGCCCAGGAGGCTCTGTGACAACCTGAAATGGAGGCCCCATAATAAATTAGCCACAGGATGAGCCAGCGAATTGGTTGGTGCGATGTGTCATGAATGCCCTGTTTGAATTGTGTAGCCTTCATCTGAGGACTGAACGCTGCTCCAGCTCTCACACTGAAAATTCTCTTTGTCCTGTATGTGCCAGGGGTGGTGACCCACCAGCAATTGTGCAACTCCGCGAGGAATTGAGCACGTTACTTTAGTGTGGAGTTGCCTTTGGCAGCCCTCACCGCTCTATCAGGTATGTGCTTTGCAGCAGCAACCTTACAATAACTTAGTGGCTGTTTAAAATAAAAAACATGGATTCCTTTGCTCTAAATGGAGGCAGACAGCACAAAAACAAGGACGTTAGGCTGCACCTTTGGCACCAGTTGATGTATTGTGTTCAGTTCCGAGCCCTACACTTTAGGAAGGATGTTGAGGCCTTGGAGAGAGATTTACCCCGATTGGGACCAGGGATGAGGGACTTCAGTTCATGTGGAGAGACTGGAGAAGCTGGGATTGTTCTCCTTAGAGTGGAGAAGCTTATTGGCGGCGGGGGGGGGGAGATTGAATCGAGGCCTTCAAAATCATGAGGGGGTTTGGAGCGAGTAAATAAGGAGAAACTGTTTTGACCAGTACGAGGGTAACCAGAGGGACACAGATTGAAGAGAATCGGTAAGACAGCCTTAGCGGGAGATGAGATTTTTCTTTTGACACAGCGAGTTGTTGTGATCTGGAAGGCGCTGCCTGAAAGGGCAGCAGAAGCAGATTCAATTGGAACTTTCAAAAAGGGGGATTTGGGTAAATACTTGAAGGGGAAAATTTTGCAGGGCTGTGGGGGACAGAGCAGTGGTTTGAGGGGGGGAGGTGGGTGCGGGTGTGGGACTATTTGGATAGATCTTTCAAAGAGCCGGAACAGACACGATGTGCCGAATGGCCTCCTCCTGTGCTGTAAACATCATGAAACACAGAAGGAGGCCGCTCGGCCCTTTGTGCCTGTGCCAGCTCCTTTGAAAGAGCTTTTCAGTTTGTTCCGTTCCCCACCACCCTGCACATTTTCCCCCTTCAAGTGTTTATCCAGGCAGTGTGTTCCCAGATACCAGATTATCAGCATTACTGTCACAGTGAGTCACCCAGCACTATTCCAAGCCTTGTTTACAACAAGTAGGAGCTCTGAGGAGCGGCCCATTAATTCCCTGTCCATAATCCAACTGTGTTTTTATCTCTCAGTTTGCGTTTCTGGCAAGTCAAGTGGCCTCAAGCTCTCCTATAAACCACACTGTCATAAACCTGTCCATAGTCTAAAGAAACTTGGATCGCTCTTCCCCTCCAGGTTAGTTACTTTCTCAAAGAGTGACTGCAGGTTTATAAAGAATGGCCTATTAATGTCGAACTTGTACAGCCAGGCCATGGTCCTGTACATGCTCTGTAAATCTTCGATTTAAAGGACTGGACGTAAACAAACCTTTTTAAAACAGGTGGAGATTGCTTTTTGATCCATTTTCTGCCAGGCAAGCACACTGAAAACCTCTGAACTCTGCTAATCAAATGTCTAGGCAGTGCTGTATGGGTTTAGCAGAGAGGATGGTGATTTAGACACAGTACAGGGAGGCAAACTGCTGCCTGTGGAACCTGTATCCCAGTAAACTGGGGACGTAGGGAGTTTTCAGGAGCCAGGGCAGACATTAAAAATCAGGACCTGGGGGGTAGTAATCTCTGGATTACTCCCAGTGCCGCACACTGGCCAGAATAGGAAGGTAGGGAGGGTCAGTGCGTGGAGGGTTCAAATTCAATTGACAGGGAAATGGGCACCAGCATATAGAAGTAGAAAAGAGGAATAAGGTGCAGAAAGAGTGTTGGTTGGTACAAGAGAAGGAAGTAAAACCATATTAGATAGGAGTAGACTTAGAGAGGATCGTGAAGAACGTGACAGGATAACAATGCATGTAAACACACCGTGAGGTGAATAATGTTGGAGAGCTCCATGTGCAAATAGTCATGTGGGAATATGATTATGATACAGGGGCAATGATGGAAACATGACATAAAATGGTGAGGTCTTATTCAGAAAGGAGGTAAGGACAGTGCTAGCAACTACAGATCAGGTAGTTTAACATCAGTGGTGGGTAAGGTTTTCGAAAACAATAATCAGGGGAAAACAATCACGACTCACGTGGAGAGGTTTGAGTTAATTAAGGATTTGTAAATGGCAGATTATGTTTGACTAATTTAATTGCATTTTTTGGATGAAGTAACAAAGAAGGGAACGTGGTGGATGTTGTCTACATGGATTTTAAGAAAGCGTTTTGACAAGGTGCTAAATAAAAAGGCTGGCTAGAAAAACTGATGTTTATGGAATAGGAGGGTCAGTGTCCAATTGGATAACAATTGGCTTCGGGGAGAAAGAGTAATTCGTTGTTTTTCAGCCTGGGACGATCGTTGACTGTGGTGTTCCCCAAGGGTCAGTGCTGAGATCACTGCTTTTTCAGCTTAATGACTTGGCTCTTAGAATACAGAGAAACATTTCAAAATTTGCCGATGATATCAAATTGGAGGGGTGGCAAACAGTGAGGATGATCCCAATCGACAGCTAGAGGACATACGGACACACAGATACAAACACACGGATTAGGAGCAGGAGATAGGCTAGCAGAACGGGCAGACAATTGGCAGTTTTAATTTAATACAGAGACAGTGTGAGGTGATGTATTTTGGTAGAAGGGATGGGGAGAGGCAATATGGACTTAATGGTACGGTTCGACAGAGTGAGCAACCTGGGGGTTCATGTGCTTAGGTCTTTGAAGGTGGCAGGACATATTGAGAGAGCGGTTGACAAAGCAGATGGGATGCTGAGCCTTTATAAAGCTCTGGCTAGGCTCTGGTCTGCTCAAGTGGGTGGTGGAAGCAGAAACAATCAAGGATTTCAAAAGGAAATTGGGTGGGAACTTGATGGAAGTGAACTTGCAGAGCTATGGGGCTCAAACAAGGGAGTGGGATTGACTGGGTTGTTCTGCAGGGTGCTGGTATGGATTCGATGGGTCGAGTGGCCTCCTTCTGTGCCCTAAATGTCTGTGTGACTCCCTAAATAGGGGAGGGACTGGAAGGGACAGGGGTACAGTGGTAGGGAATGGGGAGGGTTGTAGGGGGTGGGACCAGAGGGGAGAAGATAGGGGAAGGGCTGGTTGAAGGGGTGACTGGAGGGAGAGGTGATGGGGGGGGGGATGAGGGACAGGAAGGGAGGAGGAGGAGATTATGAGGAAATAGGGGAGGAGCTGAAGGCATAAGACTCAAGGGCTAGAGAGCGAGGGGTTAGAACTGGAGGTGTTGTAGTTTACAGATGACTGGGGTTGGTTTGAAGATACATAGGTGAAGATGAGGGGAGGGAGAGTTTGGAGGTTTATGTTAAGTAGGTGGGCTTAGTTTAAAGGTGTGGACCAAGGGTTAATGAAGTTTTTTTTATTCATTCATGGGATGCAGGCATCGCCACCAAGCCAGCATTTATTACCTATCTCTAGTTCAGAGGGCAACTTAAGTGTCAACCACATTGCTGGGTCTAGAGTCACATGTTGGCCAGACCAGCTAATTTCCTTCACTAAAGGATATTATTGAACCAGATGGTTTTTTTCAACAATCAACAATGGTCATCATGAGACTTTCAATTCTAGATTTTTATTGAATTCAAATTCCACCATCTGCTGTGGTGGGATTCGAACCCAAGTCCCCAAAGCATTACCCTGGGTCTCTAGATTACCATTACAGTGACACTATGCCATTACCTCCCCCAAGTGAAGTTAGTGAAGTTAATTGATGGGTGTGGGCGAGTCAGTTCAGGCTGTTACAATGCGGAGAACTGAAGCTGCGCCCTCATTCTAAATTGCTCTAGGTTAGAATTTTTCCACTAATTTCCATGTGTTATACCTTTGTTTTGAGTCGGTTCGTGCTATGAAGAACGACACAAGGTCATTTCCTGAAGTATATGCAGTCCTGGAATGCAAATAACTATCCGTTCAGTGCTACGTGTGGGACTGGCTGACTGCTGCTCAATGAAGCTCCCATCAGCACTCGCCAGCTCCCACCAGCACTCACCAGCTCCATCCTGCACTCTCCAGCTCCATCCTGCATTCTCCTCTTCTCTTCTGCATTATACCATGCATTTACACATGCTCCTACTCAAGAGGCAAACGCTCCCGCTAACTCCCACATGCTCCTGTTCACTGCTGCATTCTCCATGTCCCTCTTACCGCATCCCACCTTCTCCCGGTCCCCCCAAATCACAGAATCACAGAATCACACATTGCCGAAGAGACCCTTCAGCCCATCCAGTCTGCACCGACACATGGAAACACCTGACCTACCTACCTAATCCCATTTACCAGCACTTGGCCCATAGCCTTGAATGTTATGATGTGCCAAGTGCTCATCCAGGTACTTTTTAAAGGATGTGAGGCAACCCGCCTCCACCACTCTCCTAGGCAGCGCATCCCAGACCCTCACCACCCTCTGGGTAAAAAAACTTTTCCTCATGTCCCCCCTAAACCTCCTGCCCCTCACCTTGAACTTATGCCCCCTTGTGACTGACCCTTCAACTACGGGGAACAGCTGCTCCCTATCCACCCTGTCCATGCCCCTCATAATCTTGTACACCTCCATCAGGTCGCCCCTTAGTCTTCTCTGTTCCAATGAAAACAACCCACGTCTATCCAACCTCTCTTCATAGCTTAAATGTTTCATCCCAGGCAACATCCTGGTGAATCTCCACTGCACCCCCTCCAGTGCAATCACATCCTTCCTATAATGTGGCGACCAGAACTGCACACAATACTCCAGCTGTGGCCTCATTAAGGTTTTATACAACTCCAACATGACCTCCCTACTTTTGTAATCTATGCCTCGATTGATAAAGGCAAGTGTCCCATATGCCTTTCTCACCACCCCACTAACATGCCCCTCTACCTTCAGAGATCTATGGACACACACACCAAGGTCCCTTTGTTCCTCAGAACTTCCTAGTGTCACTCCATTCTTTGAATACTTTCTTGTCAAATTACTCCTTCCAAAGTGTATCACCTCACACTTTTCAGGGTTAAATTCCATCTGTCACTTATCTGCCCATTTGACCATCCTGTCTATATCTTCCTGTAGCCCAAGACACTCAACTTCACTATTGACCACCCGGCCAATCTTTATGTAATTGCAAACTTACTAATCCTACCCCCCACATAGTCATCTATGTCGTTTATATAAATGATGAATAATAGAGGACCGAGCACAGATCCCTGTGGTATGCCACTGGACACTGGCTTCCACTCACTAAAGCATCCTTCTGTCATCACCCTCTGCCTCCTACAACTAAACCAATTTTGAATCCACCTTATCAAATTACCCTGTATCCCATGTGCATTTGCCTTCTTTATAAGTCTCCCCATGTGGGACCTTGTTAAAGGCTTTGCTGAAATCCATATGAACGACATCAGCTGCACTACCCTCATCTACACACCTGGTCACCTCCTCAAGAAATTCAATCAAATTTGTTAGGCACGACCTCCTTCTGACAAAGCCATGCTGACTATCCCTGATCAAACCTTGCCTCTCCAAATGGAGATAGATTCTCTCCTTCAGAACTTTCTCCAATCGTTTCCATACTACTGATGTGAGACTCACTAGCCTGTAGTTCCCTAGCTTATCTCTACAACCCTTCTTAAATAGCTGAACCACATTAGCTGTTCTGCAGTCCTCTGGCATCTCCCCTGTGGCCAGAGAGGAATTAAAAATTTGGGTCAGAGTCCCTGCGATCTCCCCCCTTGCCTCCCTCAGCAGTCTGGGACACAAATCATCTGGATCTGGAGATTTGTCCACTTTTAAGCCTGCCAACACTTCCAATACCTTGTCACTCCCTATATCAATTTGCTTAAGAACCTTGCAGTCTCCCTGAGTTCAATACCTTCATCCTCATTCTCTTGGGTGAAGATGGATCTGAAGTATTCATTTAACACTCTACCGATGTCCTCTGGCTCCACCCATAGATTGCCCCCTTGGCCTCTTATGGGCCCTACTCTTTCCCTGGTTATCCTCTTCCCATTGATATACTTATAGAATATCTTGAGATTTTCCCTACTTTTACCAGCCAGAGCTTTCTCATATCCCCTCTTTGCTCTCCTAATTGCTTCCTTAAGCTTCACCCTGCCCTGTCTGTACTCCACTAATGCCTCTGCTGATTTGCTTCCCTTGTACCTGCCAAAAGCCTGTCTTTTCCTTCTCATCGTAACCTGAATTTC
Organism: Isurus oxyrinchus; assembly: GCA_026770705.1. NCBI lineage: Eukaryota > Metazoa > Chordata > Chondrichthyes > Lamniformes > Lamnidae > Isurus > Isurus oxyrinchus. The sequence goes on from JANJGN010000036.1 coordinate 251,682, forward strand.
TCTGGTCATCCATGGTTCTCTGGGCTTGTTACTCCTTCCTATCACCCCAGAGGGAACATGTTGAGTCTGTACCCTCCCCCATTTCCTTTTAGAACACAGCCCCCACTGTTCCTCTATATTTTCCCACAAGTAACTGTTCCCAGTCTACCTTGGCCAGATCCTGCCTTATTTTACTAAAATCCACTCTCCCCCAATCCAAAACATTTTTTTGCAACTTGTCTATTTGCGCTTTGTCCATAACAAACTTAAACTGTACCATGTTGTGGTCGCTATTGCTAAAATGCTCCCCCACTACAACCTCAGCCATTTGTCCGGCTTTATTCCCCAGAATTAGGTCCAGCACTGTGCCGTCCCTTGTTGGCCCTCTACATATTTATCTTAAATGCTCTCCTGTACACATTTGAATAAATCCACACCATCCAAGACCTTAACACTACTTCTATCCCAATTAATATTGTGAAAGTTGAAATCACCTAATAAATTACCCTATTCTTATTGTTTTTTCACACATCCACAAATTGTGCACATATTTGCTCCTCAGTTTCCCACTGAATATCTGGGGGTCTATAATAAACACCTAACAATGTGGCTGCCCCTTTTTATTCCTGAACTCGAACCACAAAGCTTCATTTGATGCCCTCTCCAAGATATCATCTCTCCTTACTGCAGTAACTCACTCCTTAACTAATAATGCAATGCCTCCTCCCCTTTTACCCCCTTCCCTGTCTCACCTGAAGATTCCATATACAGGAATGTTGAGCTGCCAATCCTGCCCCTTCCTCAACCATGTCTCAGTGATGGCTACTATATCACAATTTGACGTGTCAATCCTCACCCTTAACTCATCCTTTTTACCTGTAATACTCCTGGCATTAAAGTAGAGGTCATCCAGTCTTTCCTTACTCCCTTGAAGCTTAATGCAGCTGTACTCCCTCTGACTTGATTGTTTTACTGTATTATAATGTATCACTTTCCCATCTACAGCTCACTTTCCCACTCTCCAGCTCAATTTCCCACTCTCCAGCTCAATTTCCCACTCTACAGCTCACTCCCACACTCTCCAGCTCAATTCCCCACTCTCCAGCTCACTCCCACACTCTCCAGCTCACGTCCCCACTCTCCAGCTCACTCCCACACACTCCAGCTCACTCCCACACTCTCCAGCTCACTCTCCCGCTCTCCAGCTCACTCCTGCACTCTCCAGCTCACTCCCAAACTCTCCAACTCACTCCTGCATTCTCCAGCTCATTCCCACACTCTCCAAATCACTCCTGCAATCTCCAGCTCACTCCCACACTCTCCAGATCACTCCCACACTCTCCAGCTCACTCCTGCACTCACCAGATCACTCCCGCACTCTCCAGCTCACTCCCTCACTCCCCAGCTCACTCCTGCACTCTCCAGCTCACTCACTCACTCCCAGCTCACTCCTGCACTCCCCAGCTCACTCCTGCACTCTCCAGCTCATTCCTGCATTCTCCAGCTCACTCCCACACTCTCCAGCTCACTCCCCCATTCTCCAGCTCACTCCCGCACTCTCCAGCTCACTCCCCCACTCTGCAATCGCTTGCACACACTCCAGCTCACACCCGCATTCTCCAGCTCACTCACACACTCTCCAGCTCACACCCGCACTCTCCAGCTCACTCACACACTCTCCAGCTCACACCCACACTCTCCAGCTAACTCACACACTCTCCAGCTCACACCCGCAATCTCCAGCTCACTCACACACTCTCCAGCTCACTCCCGCACTCTCCAGCTCACTCCCACACTCTCCAGCTCATTCCCACACTCTCCAGCTCGCTTGCACACACTCCAGCTCACAGCCGCACTCTCCAGCTCACTCACACACTCTCCAGCTCACTCCCACACTCTTCAGCTCACTCCCACACTCTCCAGCTCACTCCCACACTCTCCAGCTCACTCTCACACTCTTCAGCTCACTCCCACACTCCCCAGCTCACTCCAGCACTCTCCAGCTCACTTGCACACTGTCCAGCTCAGTCCCGCACTCTCCAGCTCATTCCCACACTCTCCATCTCACTCCCGCACTCTTCAGCTCACTCCCACACTCTCCAGCTCACTCCCACACTCTCCAGCTCACTCCCGCACTCTCCAGCTCATTCCAGAACTCTCCAGCTCACTCCCGCACTCTCCAGCTCACTCCCACACTCTCCAGCTCACTCCCACACTCTGCAGCTCGCCGGCACACTCTGAAGCTCACTCCCACACTCTACAGCTCACTCCCGCACTCTCCAGCTCACTCCCACAATCTCCAGCTCACTCACGCACTCCCCAGCTCACTCCCACACTCTTCAGCTCACTCCCACAATCTCCAGCTCACTCCCACGCTCTACAGCTTACTCACACACTCTCCAGCTCACTCCCAAACTCTCCAGCTCACTCCCACAATCTCCAGCTCACTCCCACACTCTCCAGCTCACTCCTGCACTCTCCAGCTCACACCCGCACTCTCCAGCTCATTCCCACACTCTTCAGCTCACTCCCACACACTCCAGCTCACTCCCGCACTCCCCAGCTCATTCCCACAATCTCCAGCTCAATCCCACACTCTCCAGCTCCCTTGCACAGTCTCCAGCTCATTCCCGGACTCTCCAGCTCACTCCCACATTCTCCAGCTCACTCCCGCACTCCCCAGCTCATTCCCACAATCTCCAGCTCAATCCCACACTCTCCAGCTCCCTTGCACAGTCTCCAGCTCATTCCCGCACTCTCCAGCTCACTCCCACATTCTCCAGCTCACTCCGACACTCTTCAGATCATTCCCACACTCTCCAGTTCACTCCCAAACTCTTCAGCTCACTCCCACACTCTCCTGCTCACTCCCACACTCCCCAGCTCACTCCTGCACTCTCCAGCTCACTCCCACACTCTCCTGCTCACTCCCTCACTCTCAGCTCACTCCCACACTCTCCAGCTCGCTCCCACAGTCTTCAGCTCACTCCCACACTCTCCAGCTCACTCCCACACTCTCCAGCTCACACCTGCACTCTCCAGCTCACTCCCACACTCTCCAGCTCACTCCCGCACTCTCCAGCTCACTCCCGCACTCTCCAGCTCGCTTGCACACTCTCCAGTTCACTCCCACACACTCCAGCTCACTCCCGCACTTTGCAGTTCGCTTGCACACTCTCCAGCTCACTCCCATGCTCTACAGCTTTCTCCCACACTCTCCAGCTCACTCGTGCACTCTTCAGCTCATTCCCACACTCTCCAGCTCACTCCCGCACTCTCCAGCTCGCCCCTGCACTCTCCAGCTCACCCCCACACTCTCTAGCTCACTCCAACACCCTCCAGCTCACTCCCACACTCTCCAGCTCACTCCCGCGCTCTCCAGCTCATTCCCACACTCTCCAGCTCCCTCCCACTCTCTCCAGCTCACTCACACACTCTCCAGCTCACTCCCGCACTCTCCTGCTCCCTCCCACACTCTCCAGCTCATTCCCACTCTCTCCAGCATGCTTGCACACACTCCAGCTCACAGCTGCACTCTCCAGCTCACTCACACGCTCTCCAGCTCACTCCCACACTCTTCAGCTCACTCCCACACTCTCCAGCTCACTCCCACACTCTCCAGCTCACTCCCAGACTCTTCAGCTCACTCCCACACTCTCCAGTTCACTCCCACGCACTCCAGCTCACTCCCATGCACTCTTCAGCTCATTCCCACACTCTCCAGCTCACTCCCGCACTCTCCAGCTCGCTCCTGCACTCTCCAGCTCACTCCCGCACTCTCCAGCTCACTTGCACACTCTCCAGCTCCCTCCCGCACTCTCCAGCTCGCTTGAACACACTCCAGCTCATGCCCACACTCTCCAGCTCACAGCTGCACTCTCCAGCTCACTGGCACACTCTCCAGCTCAGTCCCGCACTCTCCAGCCGAGTCCCGCACTCTCCAGCTCACTCCCTCATTCTCCAGCTCACTCCTACACTCTCCAGCTCACTCCCACACTCTCCAGCTCACTCCCGCACTCCCCAGCTCACTCTCACACTCTCCAGCTCACTCCCACTCTCTGCAGCTCACTCCCACACTCACCAGCTCACTCCCCCACTCTCCAGCTCACTCCCGCGCTCTCCAGCTCACTCCCACACTCTCCAGCTCACTCCCACACTCTCCAGCTCACTCCCACACTCTCCAGGTCACTCCCACACTCTGCAGCTCGCCGGCACACTCTGAAGATCACTCCCACACTCTCCAGCTCACTCCCGCACTCTCCAGCTCACTCCCACAATCTCCAGCTCACTCCCACACTCTCCAGCTCGCTTGCACACTCTTCAGCTCACACCCGCACTCTCCAGCTCAATCTCACACTCTCCAGCTCACTCCCACACACTCCAGCTCACTTCGGCACTCTCCAGCTCAATCCCTCATTCTCCAACTCACTCCCACAGTCTCCAGCTCACTCCCTCACTCTCCAGCTCACTCCCACACTATCCAGCTCACCCCCACACTCTCCAGCTCACTCCTGCTCTCTCCAGCTCACTCCGACACTCTCCAGCTCTCTCCCACACCCGTCAACTCATTCCCTCACTCTCCAGCTCACTCCCACACTATCCAGCTCACCCCCACACTCTCCAGCTCACTCCTGCTCTCTCCAGCTCACTCCGACACTCTCCAGCTCTCTCCCACACCCGTCAGCTCATTCCCACACTCTCCAGATCACTCGCACACTCTCCAGCTAACTCCCACACTCTCCAGCTCACTCCTGCACTCTCCAGCTCACACCCGCACTCTCCAGCTCATTCCCACACTCTCCAGCTCACTCCCGCACTCTTCAGCTCACTCCCACACTCTTCAGCTCACTCCCGCACTCTCCAGCTCATTCCCGCACTCTCCAGCTCACTCCCACACTCTGCAGCTTGCCGGCACACTCTCCAGCTCACTCCCGCACTCTCCAGCTCACTCCCAAACTCTCCAGCTCACTCCCACAATCTCCAGCTCACTCCCACACTCTCCAGCTCACTCCTGCACTCTCCAGCTCACACCCGCACTCTCCAGCTCATTCCCACACTCTACAGCTCACTCCCACACACTCCAGCCCACTCCCACACTCCCCAGCTCATTCCCACAATCTCCAGCTCAATCCCACACTCTCCAGCTCACTCCTGCACTCTCCAGCTCACACCCGCACTCTCCAGCTCATTCCCACACTCTTCAGCTCACTCCCACACACTCCAGCTCACTCCCGCACTCCCCAGCACATTCCCACAATCTCCAGCTCAATCCCACACTCTCCAGCTCCCTTGCACAGTCTCCAGCTCATTCCCGCACTCTCCAGTTCACTCCCAAACTCTTCAGCTCACTCCCACACTCTCCTGCTCACTCCCACACTCCCCAGCTCACTCCCTCACTCTCCAGCTCACTCCCACACTCTCCTGCTCACTCCCTCACTCTCAGCTGACTCCCACACTCTCCAGCTCGCTCCCACAGTCTTCAGCTCACTCCCACACTCTCCAGCTCACTCCCACACTCTCCAGCTCACTCCCACACTCTTCAGCTCACTCCCACAATCTCCAGCTCACTCCCACACACTCCAGCTCACTCCCGCACTCCCCAGCTCATTCCCACAATTTCCAGCTCAATCCCACACTCTCCAGCTCCCTTGCACAGTCTCCAGCTCATTCCCGCACTCTCCAGCTCACTCCCACATTCTCCAACTCACTCCGACACTCTTCAGATCATTCCCACACTCTCCAGTTCACTCCTACACTCTCCAGCTCACTCCCTCACTCTCCGGCTCACTCCCGCACTCTCCTGCTCACTCCCACACTCCCCAGCTCACTCCTGCGCTCTCCAGCTCACTCCCACACTCTCCTGCTCACTCCCTCACTCTCAACTCACTCCCACACTCTCCAGCTCGCTCCCACAGTCTTCAGCTCACTCCCACACTCTCCAACTCACTCCCACACTCTCCAGCTCACACCTGCACTCTCCAGCTCACTCCCACATTCTCCAGCTCACTCCCACACTTTCCAGCTCACTCCCGCACTCTCCAGCTCACTCCCGCACTCTCCAGCTCACTCCCACAATCTCCAGCTCACTCATGCACTCCCCAGCTCACTCCCACACTCTTCAGCTCACTCCCACAATCTCCAGCTCACTCCCACGCTCTACAGCTCACTCGCACACTCTCCAGCTCACTCCCAAACTCTCCAGCTCACTCCCACAATCTGCAGCTCACTCCCACACTCTCCAGCTCACTCCTGCACTCTCCAGCTCACACCCGCACTCTCCAGCTCATTCCCACACTCTTCAGCTCACTCCCACACACTCCAGCTCACTCCCGCACTCCCCAGCTCATTCCCACAATCTCCAGCTCAATCCCACACTCTCCAGCTCCCTTGCACAGTCTCCAGCTCATTCCCGCACTCTCCAGCTCACTCCCACATTCTCCAGCTCACTCCGACACTCTTCAGATCATTCCCACACTCTCCAGTTCACTCCCAAACTCTTCAGCTCACTCCCACACTCTCCTGCTCACTCCCACATTCCCCAGCTCACTCCTGCACTCTCCAGCTCACTCCCACACTCTCCTGCTCACTCCCTCACTCTCAGCTCACTCCCACACTCTCCAGCTCGCTCCCACAGTCTTCAGCTCACTCCCACACTTTCCAGCTCACTCCCACACTCTCCAGCTCACACCTGCACTCTCCAGCTCACTCCCACACTCTCCAGCTCACTCCCACACTCTCCAGCTCACTCCCGCACTCTCCAGCTCACTCCCGCACTCTCCAGCTCGCTTGCACACTCTCCAGTTCACTCCCACGCACTCCAGCTCACTCCCGCACTCTGCAGCTCGCTTGCACACTCTCCAGCTCACTCCCATGCTCTGCAGCTTTCTCCCACACTCTCCAGCTCACTCGTGCACTCTTCAGCTCATTCCCACACTCTCCAGCTCACTCCCGCACTCTCCAGCTCGCCCCTGCACTCTCCAGCTCACTCCCGCACTCTCCAGCTCACTCCAACACCCTCCAGCTCACTCCCACACTGTTCAGCTCACTCCCTCACTCTCCAGCTCACTCCCGCACTCTCCAGCTCACTCCCTCACTCTCCAGCTCACTCCCACGCTCTCCAGCTCACTCCCACACTCTCCAGCTCACTCCCACTCTCTCCAGCTCACTCACACACTCTCCATCTCACTCCCACACTCTCCTGCTCCCTCCCACACTCTCCAGCTCATTCCCACACTCTCCAGCATGCTTGCACACACTCCAGCTCACAGCCGCACTCTCCAGCTCACTCGCACACTCTCCAGCTCACTCCCACACTCTTCAGCTCACTCCCACACTCTCCAGCTCACTCCCACACTCTCCAGCTCACTCCCACACTCTTCAGCTCACTCCCACACTCTCCAGTTCACTCCCACGCACTCCAGCTCACTCCCGCACTCTGCAGCTCGCTTGCACACTCTCCAGCTCACTCCCATGCTCTACAGCTTTCTCCCACACTCTCCAGCTCACTCGTGCAATCTTCAGCTCATTCCCACACTCTCCAGCTCGCTCCTGCACTCTCCAGCTCACTCCCGCACTCTCCAGCTCGCTCCTGCACTCTCCAGCTCACTCCCGCACTCTCCAGCTCACTCCAACACCCTCCAGCTCACTCCCACACTGTTCAGCTCACTCCCTCATTCTCCAACTCACTCCCGCACTCTCCAGCTCACTTGCACACTCTCCAGCTCCCTCCCGCACTCTCCAGCTCGCTTGAACTCACTCCAGCTCATGCCCACACTCTCCAGCTCACAGCTGCACTCTCCAGCTCTCTGGCACACTCTCCAGCTCAGTCCCGCACTCTCCAGCTGAGTCCCGCACTCTCCAGCTCACTCCCTCATTCTCCAGCTCACTCCCGCACTCTCCAGCTCACTCCCACACTCTCCAGCTCACTCCCGCACTCCCCAGCTCACTCTCACACTCTCCAGCTCACTCCCACTCTCTGCAGCTCACTCCCACACTCACCAGCTCACTCCCTTACTCTCCAGCTCACTCCCGCGCTCTCCAGCTCACCCCCACACTCTCCAGCTCACTCCCACTCTCTCCAGCTCACTCCCACACTCTTCAGCTCACTCCCACACTCTCCAGCTCACTCCCACACTCTCCAGCTCACTCCCACACTCTTCAGCTCACTCCCACACTCCCCAGCTCACTCCCGCACTCTCCAGCTCAATCACTCATTCTCCAGCTCACTCCCACACTCTCCAGATCACTCCCTCACTTTCTAGCTCACTCCCGCACTATCCACCTCACTCCCACACTCTCCAGCTCAATCCCACACTCTCCAGCTCACTTGCACACTCTCCAGCTCAGTCCCACACTCTCCAGCTCTCTCCCACACTCTTCAGCTCACTCCCGCACTCTCCAGCTCACTCACACACTCCCCAGCTAACTCCCGCAATCTCCAGCTCACTCCAACACTCTCCAGCTCACTCCCACACTCTCCCGCTCACTCCCACACTCCCCAGCTCACTCTCTCACTCTCCAGCTCACTCCCACACTCTCCAGCTCGCTCCCACAGTCTTCAGCTCACTCCCACACTCTCCAGCTCACTCCCACACTCTCCAGCTCACTCCCACACTCTTCAGCTCACTCCCACAATCTCCAGCTCACTCCCACACACTCCAGCTCACTCCCGCACTCCCCAGCTCATTCCCACAATTTCCAGCTCAATCCCACACTCTCCAGCTCCCTTGCACAGTCTCCAGCTCATTCCCGCACTCTCCAGCTCACTCCCACATTCTCCAACTCACTCCGACACTCTTCAGATCATTCCCACACTCTCCAGTTCACTCCTACACTCTCCAGCTCACTCCCTCACTCTCCGGCTCACTCCCGCACTCTCCTGCTCACTCCCACACTCCCCAGCTCACTCCTGCGCTCTCCAGCTCACTCCCACACTCTCCTGCTCACTCCCTCACTCTCAGCTCACTCCCACACTCTCCAGCTCGCTCCCACAGTCTTCAGCTCACTCCCACACTCTCCAACTCACTCCCACACTCTCCAGCTCACACCTGCACTCTCCAGCTCACTCCCACATTCTCCAGCTCACTCCCACACTTTCCAGCTCACTCCCGCACTCTCCAGCTCACTCCCGCACTCTCCAGCTCACTCCCACAATCTCCAGCTCACTCATGCACTCCCCAGCTCACTCCCACACTCTTCAGCTCACTCCCACAATCTCCAGCTCACTCCCACGCTCTACAGCTTACTCGCACACTCTCCAGCTCACTCCCAAACTCTCCAGCTCACTCCCACAATCTGCAGCTCACTCCCACACTCTCCAGCTCACTCCTGCACTCTCCAGCTCACACCCGCACTCTCCAGCTCATTCCCACACTCTTCAGCTCACTCCCACACACTCCAGCTCACTCCCGCACTCCCCAGCTCATTCCCACAATCTCCAGCTCAATCCCACACTCTCCAGCTCCCTTGCACAGTCTCCAGCTCATTCCCGCACTCTCCAGCTCACTCCCACATTCTCCAGCTCACTCCGACACTCTTCAGATCATTCCCACACTCTCCAGTTCACTCCCAATCTCTTCAGCTCACTCCCACACTCTCCTGCTCACTCCCACATTCCCCAGCTCACTCCTGCACTCTCCAGCTCACTCCCACACTCTCCTGCTCACTCCCTCACTCTCAGCTCACTCCCACACTCTCCAGCTCGCTCCCACAGTCTTCAGCTCACTCCCACACTTTCCAGCTCACTCCCACACTCTCCAGCTCACACCTGCACTCTCCAGCTCACTCCCACACTCTCCAGCTCACTCCCACACTCTCCAGCTCACTCCCGCACTCTCCAGCTCACTCCCGCACTCTCCAGCTCGCTTGCACACTCTCCAGTTCACTCCCACGCACTCCAGCTCACTCCCGCACTCTGCAGCTCGCTTGCACACTCTCCAGCTCACTCCCATGCTCTGCAGCTCACTCCCACACTCTCCAGCTCACTCGTGCACTCTTCAGCTCATTCCCACACTCTCCAGCTCACTCCCGCACTCTCCAGCTCGCCCCTGCACTCTCCAGCTCACTCCCGCACTCTCCAGCTCACTCCAACACCCTCCAGCTCACTCCCACACTGTTCAGCTCACTCCCTCACTCTCCAGCTCACTCCCGCACTCTCCAGCTCACTCCCTCACTCTCCAGCTCACTCCCACGCTCTCCAGCTAACTCCCACACTCTCCAGCTCACTCCCACTCTCTCCAGCTCACTCACACACTCTCCATCTCACTCCCACACTCTCCTGCTCCCTCCCACACTCTCCAGCTCATTCCCACACTCTCCAGCATGCTTGCACACACTCCAGCTCACAGCCGCACTCTCCAGCTCACTCGCACACTCTCCAGCTCACTCCCACACTCTTCAGCTCACTCCCACACTCTCCAGCTCACTCCCACACTCTCCAGCTCACTCCCACACTCTTCAGCTCACTCCCACACTCTCCAGTTCACTCCCACGCACTCCAGCTCACTCCCGCACTCTGCAGCTCGCTTGCACACTCTCCAGCTCACTCCCATGCTCTACAGCTTTCTCCCACACTCTCCAGCTCACTCGTGCAATCTTCAGCTCATTCCCACACTCTCCAGCTCGCTCCTGCACTCTCCAGCTCACTCCCGCACTCTCCAGCTCGCTCCTGCACTCTCCAGCTCACTCCCGCACTCTCCAGCTCACTCCAACACCCTCCAGCTCACTCCCACACTGTTCAGCTCACTCCCTCATTCTCCAGCTCACTCCCGCACTCTCCAGCTCACTTGCACACTCTCCAGCTCCCTCCCGCACTCTCCAGCTCGCTTGAACTCACTCCAGCTCATGCCCACACTCTCCAGCTCACAGCTGCACTCTCCAGCTCTCTGGCACACTCTCCAGCTCAGTCCCGCACTCTCCAGCTCACTCCCTCATTCTCCAGCTCACTCCCGCACTCTCCAGCTCACTCCCACACTCTCCAGCTCACTCCCGCACTCCCCAGCTCACTCTCACACTCTCCAGCTCACTCCCACTCTCTGCAGCTCACTCCCACACTCACCAGCTCACTCCCTTACTCTCCAGCTCACTCCCGCGCTCTCCAGCTCACCCCCACACTCTCCAGCTCACTCCCACTCTCTCCAGCTCACTCCCACACTCTTCAGCTCACTCCCACACTCTCCAGCTCACTCCCACACTCTCCAGCTCACTCCCACACTCTTCAGCTCACTCCCACACTCCCCAGCTCACTCCCGCACTCTCCAGCTCAATCACTCATTCTCCAGCTCACTCCCACACTCTCCAGATCACTCCCTCACTTTCTAGCTCACTCCCGCACTATCCACCTCACTCCCACACTCTCCAGCTCAATCCCACACTCTCCAGCTCACTTGCACACTCTCCAGCTCAGTCCCACACTCTCCAGCTCTCTCCCACACTCTTCAGCTCACTCCCGCACTCTCCAGCTCACTCACACACTCCCCAGCTAACTCCCGCAATCTCCAGCTCACTCCAACACTCTCCAGCTCACTCCCACACTCTCCCGCTCACTCCCACACTCCCCAGCTCACTCTCTCACTCTCCAGCTCACTCCCACAATCTCCAGCTCACTCCCACACTCTCCAGCTCACTCCCGCACTCTTCAGCTCACTCCCACACGCTCCAGCTCACTCCTGCACTCTCCAGCTCATTCCCGGACTCTCCAGCTCACTCCCTCATTCTCCTGCTCACTACCACACTCTCCAGCTCACTCCCGCACTCTCCAGCTCACTCCAGCACTCTCCAGCTCACTCCCGCAATCTCCAGCTCACTCCCTCTCTCTCCAGCTCACTTTTGCACTCTCCAGCTCACTCTCTCACTCTCCAGCTCACTCCCGCACTCTCCAGCTCACTCTCACACTCACCAGCTCAATCCCTCACCCTCCAGCTCACTCCCGCACTCTCCAGCTCACTCTCACACTCTCCAGCTCACTCCCACTCTCTCCAGCTCACTCCCACACTCACCAGCTCACTCCCTCATTCTCCAGCTCACTCCCGCACTCTCCAGCTCACTCCCACACTCTCCAGCTCACTCCCGCACTCCCCAGCTCACTCTCACACTCTCCAGCTCACTCCCACTCTCTGCAGCTCACTCCCACACTCACCAGCTCACTCCCTCACTCTCCAGCTCACTCCCGCGCTCTCCAGCTCACTCCCACACTCTCCAGCTCACTCCCACGCTCTCCAGCTCACTCCCACACTCTTCAGCTCACTCCCACACTCTCCAGCTCACTCCCACACTCTCCAGCTCAGTCCCACACTCTTCAGCTCACTCCCACACTCCCCAGCTCACTCCCGCACACTCCAGCTCAATCACTCATTCTCCAGCTCACTCCCACACTCTCCAGATCACTCCCTCACTTTCTAGCTCACTCCCGCACTATCCACCTCACTCCCACACTCTCCAGCTCAATCCCACACTCTCCAGCTCACTTGCACACTCTCCAGCTCAGTCCCACACTCTCCAGCTCTCTCCCACACTCTTCAGCTCACTCCCGCACTCTCCAGCTCACTCACACACTCCCCAGCTAACTCCCGCAATATCCAGCTCACTCCAACACTCTCCAGCTCACTCCCACACTCTCCCGCTCACTCCCACACTCCCCAGCTCACTCTCTCACTCTCCAGCTCACTCCCACAATCTCCAGCACACTCCCACACTCTCCAGCTCACTCCCGCACTCTTCAGCTCACTCCCACACGCTCCAGCTCACTCCTGCACTCTCCAGCTCATTCCCGGACTCTCCAGCTCACTCCCTCATTCTCCTGCTCACTACCACACTCTCCAGCTCACTCCCGCAATCTCCAGCTCACTCCCACACTCTCCAGATTACTCCCACACTTTGCAGCGCACCGGCATACTCTGAAGCTCACTCCCGCACTCTCCAGCTCACTCCCGCACTCTCCAGCTCACTCCCACAATCTCCAGCTCACTCCCACACTCTCCAGCTCGCTTGCACACTCTCCAGCTCACACCCGCACTCTCCAGCTCACTCACGCACTCCCCAGCTCACTCCCACACCCTTCAGCTCACTCCCACAATCTCCAGGTCACTCCCACGCTCTACAGCTTACTCCCACACTCTCCAGCTCACTCCCACACTCTCCAGCTCACTCCCGCAGATTCCAGCTCACTTGCACACTCTCCAGCTCACACCCGCATTCTCCAGCTCATTCCCACACTCTTCAGCTCACTCCCACACACTCCAGCTCACTCCCTCACTCCCCAGCTCATTCAAACACTCTTCAGCTCACTCGCACAATCTCCAGCTCACTCCCACACTCTCCAGCTCAATCCCACACTCTCCAGCTCACTCCCACAATCTCCAGCTCAATCCCACACTCTCCAGGTCCCTTGCACAGTCTCCAGCTCATTCCCGCACTCTCCAGCTCACTGCCACATTCTCCAGCTCACTCCGACACTCTTCAGATCACTCCCACACTCTCCAGCTCAGTCCCACACTCTTCAGCTCACTCCCACACTCTCCTGCTCACTCCCACACTCCCCAGCTCACTCTGCACTCTCCAGCTCACTCCCACACTGTCCAGCTCACTCCCTCACTCTCAGCTCACTCCCACGCTCTCCAGCTCGCTCCCACAGTCTTCAGCTCACTCCCACACTCTCCAGCTCAAGCCCACACTCTCCAGCTCACTGCCGCACTCTACAGCTCACTCGCTCACTCTTCAGCTCACTCCCGCATCTCCAAATCACTCCCACACTCTCCAGCTCACTGCTGCACTCTCCAGCTCACTCCCTCACTCTCCAGCCCACTCCTGCAATCTCCAGCGCACTCCCACACTCTCCACCTTACTCCCGCACTCTCCAGCTCACTCCCACACTCTCCAGCTCACTCCCACACACTCCAGCTCACTTCGGCACTCTCCAACTCAATCCCTCATTCTCCAGCTCACTCCCACAGTCTCCAGCTCACTCCCTTACTCTCCAGCTCACTCCCACACTATCCAGCTCACCCCCACACTCTCCAGCTCACTCCTGCTCTCTCCAGCTCACTCCGACACTCTCCAGCTCTCTCCCACACCCGTCATCTCATTCCCACACTCTCCAGATCACTCGCACACTCTCCAGCTAACTCCCACACTCTCCAGCTCACTCCCGCACTCTCCAGCTCACTCGCACACTCCCCAGCTCACTCCCACACTCTCCAGCTCACTCCTACAATCTCCAGCTGGCTGCCACACTCCCCAGCTCACTCCCACACTCTCCAGCTCACTCCTAAAATCTCCAGATGACTGCCACACTCTCCAGCTCACTCTCACACTCTCCAGCTCACACCCACACTCTCCAGCTCACTCACACACTCTCCAGCTCGCTGGTACACTCTCCAGCTCACTCCTTCATTCTCCAGCTCACTCCCACACTCTCTAGCTCACGCCCACACTCTCCAGCTCACTCCCACACTATCCAGCTCACTTCCACACTCTCCAGCTCACTCTCACACTCACCAGCTCACTCCATCACTGTCCAGCTCACTTTTGAACTCACCAGCTCACTCTCTCACTCTCCAGATCACTTCCGCACTCTCCAGCTCACTCTCACACTCTCCAGCTCACTCCCACACTCTCCAGCTTACTCCGACACTCTACAGCTCACTCCCACAATCTCCAGCTCACTCCCACACTCTCCAGCTTACTCCGACACTCTACAGCTCACTCCCACAATCTCCAGCTCACTTCCGTTCTCTCCTGCTCACTCCCAGAGTCTCCAGCTCTCACCCACACTCTCCAGGTCACTCCCGAATTTCCCACTCGCTACCACACTCTTCAGCTCACTCCCACACTCTCCAGCTCACTCCCTCACTCTACAGCCCCACTGCACACTCTCCAGCTCACTCCTGCTCTCTCCAGCTCACTCCCACACTCTCCAGCTCACTCCCACACCCATCAGCTCACTCCCACACTATCCAGCTCACTCCCACACTCTCCAGCTCACTCCCACACTCTCTAGCTCACGCCCACACTGTCCAGTTCACACCCGCACTCTCCAGCTCGCTGGAGCACTCTCCAGCTCACTCCGGCACTCTCCAGCTCACTCCCTCATTTTCCAGCTCACTCCCACACTCTCCTGCTCACTCCCTCACTCTCCAGCTCACTCCTGCACTCTCCAGCTCACTCCCGCACTCTCCAGCTCACTCCCTCATTCTCCAGCTCACTCCCACACTCTCCAGCTCACTCCCTCATTCTCTAGCTCACTCCCTCACTCTCCAGCTCACTTTTGCGCTGTCCAGCTCACTCTCTCACACTCTCCAGCTCATACCCACACTCCCCAGCTCACTCCCGCACTCTCCAGCTCACTCCTACAATCTCCAGCTGACTGCCACACTCTCCAGCTCACTCCCTCATTCTCCAGCTCACTCCCACACTCTCCAGCTCACTCCCTCATTCTCTAGCTCACTCCCTCACTCTCCAGCTCACTTTTGCGCTGTCCAGCTCACTCTCTCACACTCTCCAGCTCATACCCACACTCCCCAGCTCACTCCCACACTCTCCAGCTCACTCCTACAATCTCCAGCTGACTGCCACACTCTCCAGCTCACTCCCACACTCTCCAGCTCACACCCACACTCTCCAGCTCGCTGGTACACTCTCCAGCTCACTCCTTCATTGTCCAGCTCACTCCCACACTCTCTAGCTCACGCCCACACTCTCCAGCTCACTCCCACACTCTCCAGCTCACTTCCACACTCTCCAGCTCACTTCGGCACTTTCCAGCTCAATCCCTCATTCTCCATCTCACTCCCACAGTCACCAGCTCACTCCCTCACTCTCCAGCTGACTCCCACACTACCCAGCTCACCCCCACACTCTCCAGCTCACTCTTGCTCTCTCCAGCTCACTCCGACACTCTCCAGCTCACTCCCACACCCGTCAGCTCATTCCCACACTCTCCAGATCACTCCCACACTCTCCAGCTAACTCCCACACTCTCCAGCTCTCTCCCGCACTCTCCAGCTCGCCCTCACAATCTCCAGCTCACTCCCACACTCCAGCTCACTCCCGCACTCTCCAGCTTGCTTGAAAACTCTCCAGCTCACACCCGCACTCTCCAGCTCACTCCCGCACTCTCCCACTCGCTCCCACACTCTCCAGCTCACTCCCACACTCTCCAGCTCACTCCCGCACTCTACAGCTGCACTGCACACTTTCCAGCTCACTCCTGCTCTCTCCAGCTCACTCCCACACTCTCCAGCTCACTCACACACCCTTCAGCTCTCTCCCACACTCTCCAGCTCATTCCCACACTCTCCAGCTCACAGCCACACTCTTCAGCTCACTACCACACTATTCAGCTCACTTGCACACTCTCCAGCTCACTACTGCACTCTCCAGCTCACTCCAACACTTAACAGCTCATGCCCACACTCTCCAGCTCACTCCCACACTTTCAGCACTCTCGCACACTCGCCAGCTCACTCTCACACTCTCCATCTCCCTTGCACATTCTCCAGTTCACTCCCGCTCTCTCCAGGTCACTCCCACACATTCCAGCTCACTCCCACACCCTTCAGCTGACATCCACATTCTCCAGCTCACTCCCTCACTCTCCAGCTCACTTTTGCACTCTCCAGCTCACTCTCTCACTCTCCAGCTCACTCCCGCACTCTCCAGCTCACTCTCACACTCACCAGCTCAATCCCTCACCCTCCAGCTCACTCCCGCACTCTCCAGCTCACTCTCACACTCTCCAGCTCACTCCCACTCTCTCCAGCTCACTCCCACACTCACCAGCTCACTCCCTCATTCTCCAGCTCACTCCCGCACTCTCCAGCTCACTCCCACACTCTCCAGCTCACTCCCACTCTCTCCAGCTCACTCTCACACTCTCCTGCTCAATCCCACAATCTCCAGCTCATTCCCACACTCTACAGCTCACTCCCACACTCTCCAGCTTACTCCCGCACTCTCCAGCTCACACCCACACTCTTCAGCTCACTCCCACACTCTCCAGCTCACTCGCACACTCCCCAGGTCACTTTCTCACTCTCCAGCTCACTCCCACAATCTCCAGCTCAGTCCCTCACTCTCCAGCTCACACCCGCTCTCTCCATCTCACTCCCACACTCTCCAGCTTACTCCGACACTCTACAGCTCACTCCCACAATCTCCAGCTCACTCCCGCACTCTCCAGCTCACTCCCACACTCTCCAGCTCACTCCCACACTTCCAGCTCGTTGTCACACTCTCCAGTTCATTCCCATACTCTCCAGCTCACTCCCGCACTCTCCAGCTCGCTTGAACACACTCCAGCTCACACCCGCACTCTTCAGCTCACTTCCACACTCTCCTGCTCACTCCCTTACTCTACAGCCCCACTGCACACTCTCCAGCTCACTCCTGCTCTCTCCAGCTCACTCCCACATTCTCCAGCTCACTCCCACACCCTTCACCTCACTCCCACACTATCCAGCTCACTCCCACACTCTCCAGCTCACTCCCACACTCTGTAGCTCACGCCCACACTCTCGAGTTCACACCCGCACTCTCCAGCTCCCTGGAGAACTCTCCAGCTCACTGCGGCACTCTCCAGCTCACTCCCACTCTCTCCAGCCCACTCTCACACTCACCAGCTCACTCCCTCAGCCTCCAGCTCACTCCTGCACTCTCCAGCTCACTCCCACCCTCTCCAGCTCACTACCTCTCTCTCCAGCTCACTCCCACACTCTTCAGCTCACTCCCACACTCTCCTGCTCAATCCCACAATCTCCAGCTCACTCCCGCATCTCCAGATCAGTCCCACACTCTCCAGCTCACTCCTGCACTCTTCAGCTCACTCCCTCACTCTCCTGCTCACTTCTGCACTCTCCAGCTCACTCCCACACTCTCCAGCTTACTCCCGCACTCTCCAGCTCACTCGCACACTCTCCAGCTCACTCCCACACTATCCAGCTCACTCCCACACTCTCCAGCTCACTCCCACACTCTGTAGCTCACGCCCACACTCTCGAGTTCACACCCGCACTCTCCAGCTCCCTGGAGCACTCTCCAGCTCACTCCGGCACTCTCCAGCTCACTCCCACTCTCTCCAGCCCACTCTCACACTCTCCAGCTCACTCCCTCAGCCTCCAGCTCACTCCTGCACTCTCCAGCTCACTCCCACCCTCTCCAGCTCACTCCCTCTCTCTCCAGCTCACTCCCACACTCTTCAGCTCACTCCCACACTCTCCTGCTCAATCCCACAATCTCCAGCTCACTCCCGCATCTCCAGATCAGTCTCACACTCTCCAGCTCACTCCTGCACTCTTCAGCTCACTCCCTCACTCTCCTGCTCACTCCTGCACTCTCCAGCTCACTCCCACACTCTCCAGCTTACTCCCGCACTCTCCAGCTCACTCCCACACTCTCCAGCTCACTCCCGCAATCTCCAGCTCGCCCTCACACTCTCCAGCTCACTCCCACACTCTCCAGCTCACTCCCACACTCTCCAGCTTGCTTGAAAACTCTCCAGCTCAAAGCCACACTCTCCACCTCACTCCCGCACTCTCCAACTCGCTCCCACACTCTTCAGCTCACTCCCACACTCTCCAGCTCACTCCCGCACTCTACAGCTGCACTGCACACTCTCCAGCTCACTCCTGCTCTCTCCAGCTCACTCCCACACTCTCTAGCTCACTCACACACCCTTCAGCTCTCTCCCACACTCTCCAGCTCACTCCCACACTCTCCAGCTCATTCCCACACTCTCCAGCTTACAGCCGCACTCTCCAGCTCACTTCCACATTCTTCAGCTCACTCCCACAGTCTCCAGCTCACTCTCTCACTGTCCAGTTCACTACCACACGATCCATCTCACCCCCACACTCTCCAGCTCACTCCTGCTCTCTCCAGCTCACTCCGACACTCTCCAGCTCACTCCCACACCCGTCAGCTCATTCCTACACTCTCCAGATCACTCCCACACTCTCCAGTTAACTCCCACACTCTCCAGCTCACTCCCGCACTCTCCAGCTCGCCCTCACACTCTCCAGCTCACTCCCACACTCTCCAGCTCACTCTCATACTCTCCAGCTCCCTTGCACACTCTTCAGTTCACTCCCGCTCTCTCCAGCTCACTCCCAAACTTTCCAGCTCACTCCCACACCCTTCAGCTGACTTCCACACTCTCCAGCTCACTCCCTCACTCTCCAGCTCACTTTTGCACTCTCCAGCTCACTCCCTCACCCTCCAGCTCACTCCTGCACTCTCCAGCTTACTCCCGCACTCTCCAGCTCCCTTGCACACTCTACAGTTCACTGCCGCACTCTCCAGCTCACTCTCACACTCTGCAGCTCACTCCCACTCTCTCCAGCTCACTCCCACAGTCACCAGCTCACTCCCTCATTCTCCAGCTCACTCCCTCATTCTCCAGCTCACTCCCTCACCCTCCAGCTCACTCCTGCACTCTCCAGCTCACTCTCACACTCTCCAGCTCACTCCCACTCTCTCCAGCTCACTCCCACACTCACCAGCTCACTCCCTCATTCTCCAGCTCACTCCCGCGCTCTCCAGCTCACTCCGTCACTCTTCAGCTCACTCCCACAGTCTCCTGCTCAATCCCACAATCTCCAGCTCACACCCGCACTCTCCAGCTCACTCCCACACTCTCCAGCTTACTCCGAAACTCTACAGCTCACTCCCACACTCTCCAGCTCACTCTCACTCTCTCCAGCTCACTCGCTCACTCTTCAGCTCACTCCCGCACTCTCCAGATCACTCCCACACTCTCCAGCTACTCCCGCACTCTCCAGCTCACTCCCACACTCTTCAGCTCACTTGCACACTCCCCAGCTCACTCCCACACTCCCCAGCTCACTCCCACACTCTCCAGCTCACTCCCACAATCTCCAGCTGTCTGCCACACTCTCCAGCTCACACCCGCACTCTCCAGCTCACTTCCACACTCTCCAGCTTACTCCCACAATCTACAGCTCACTCCCACAATCTCCAGCTCACTCCCGCGCTCTCCAGCTCACTCGCACACTCTCCAGCTCACACGCACACTCTCTAGCTCACTCCCACACTCTCCAGCTCACTCCCACACTCTCCAGCTCTCTGGAACACTCTCCAGCTCACTCCTTCATTCTCCAGCTCACTCCCACACTCTCTAGCTCACGCCCACACTCTTCAGTTCAGAGCCGCACTCTCCATC
This sequence comes from Isurus oxyrinchus, assembly GCA_026770705.1. Classification (NCBI taxonomy): domain Eukaryota; kingdom Metazoa; phylum Chordata; class Chondrichthyes; order Lamniformes; family Lamnidae; genus Isurus; species Isurus oxyrinchus. The sequence goes on from JANJGN010000036.1 coordinate 271,834, forward strand.
TCGCTGGCACACTCTCCAGCTCTCTTCCACACTCTCCAGGTAACTCCCAACCTCTCCAGCTCACTCCCACACACTCCAGCTCACTTCGGCACTCTCCAGCTCAATCCCTCATTCTCCAGCTCACTCCCACAGTCTCCAGCTCAATCCCTCATTCTCCAGCTCACTCCCACAGTCTCCAGCTCACTCCCTCACTCTTCAGCTCACTCCCACACTATCCAGCTCACCCCCACACTCTCCAGCTTACTCCTGCTCTCTCCAGCTCACTCCGACACTCTCCAGCTCACTCCCACACCCGTCAGTTCATTCCCACACTCTCCAGATCACTCCCACACTCTCCAGCTAACTCCCACACACTCCAGCTCACTCCCGCACTCTCCAGCTCGCCCTCACACTCTCCAGCTCACTCCCACACTCTCCAGCTCACTCCCGCACTCTCCAGCTTGCTTGAAAACTCTCCAGCTCACACCCGCACTCTCCAGCTCACTCCCGCTCTCTCCCACTCGCTCCCACACTCTTCAGCTCACTCCCACACTCTCCTGCTCACTCCCACACTCTACAGCTGCACTGCACACTTTCCAGCTCACTCCTGCACTCTCCAGCTCACTCCCAGACTTACCAGCTCATGCCCACACTCTCCAGCTCACTCCCACACTTTCAGCTCTCTCGCACACTCGCCAGCTCACTCTCACACTCTCCAGCTCCCTTGCACACTCTCCAGTTCTCTCCTGCTCTCTCCAGCTCACTCCCACACTTTCTAGCTCACTCAAACATCCTTCAGCTGACTTCCACACTCTCCAGCTCACTCCCTCACTCTCCAGCTCACTTTAGCACTCTCCAGCTCACTCTCTCAATCCCCAGCTCACTCCCGCACTCTCCAGCTCACTCTCACTCTCTCCAGCTCACTCCCACACTCTCCAGCTCACTCTCACACTCACCAGCTCACTCCCTCACCCTCCAGCTCACTCCTGCACTCTCCAGCTCACTATCACACTCTCCAGTTCACTCCCACTCTCTCCAGCACACTCTCACACTCACCAGTTCACTCCCTCATTCTCCAGCTCACTCCTGCGCTCTCCAGCTCACTCCCACACTCTCCAGCTCACTCCCACTCTCTCCAGCTCACTCCCACACTCTTCAGCTCACTCCCACACTCTCCTGCTCAATCCCACAATCTCCAGCTCACTCCCGCATCTCCAGATCAGTCTCACACTCTCCAGCTCACTCCTGCACTCTTCAGCTCACTCCCTCACTCTCCTGCTCACTCCTGCACTCTCCAGCTCACTCCCACACTCTCCAGCTTACTCCCGCACTCTCCAGCTCACTCCCACACTCTCCAGCTCACTCCCGCAATCTCCAGCTCGCCCTCACACTCTCCAGCTCACTCCCACACTCTCCAGCTCACTCCCACACTCTCCAGCTTGCTTGAAAACTCTCCAGCTCAAAGCCACACTCTCCACCTCACTCCCGCACTCTCCAACTCGCTCCCACACTCTTCAGCTCACTCCCACACTCTCCAGCTCACTCCCGCACTCTACAGCTGCACTGCACACTCTCCAGCTCACTCCTGCTCTCTCCAGCTCACTCCCACACTCTCTAGCTCACTCACACACCCTTCAGCTCTCTCCCACACTCTCCAGCTCACTCCCACACTCTCCAGCTCATTCCCACACTCTCCAGCTCACAGCCGCACTCTCCAGCTCACTTCCACATTCTTCAGCTCACTCCCACAGTCTCCAGCTCACTCTCTCACTGTCCAGTTCACTACCACACGATCCATCTCACCCCCACACTCTCCAGCTCACTCCTGCTCTCTCCAGCTCACTCCGACACTCTCCAGCTCACTCCCACACCCGTCAGCTCATTCCTACACTCTCCAGATCACTCCCACACTCTCCAGTTAACTCCCACACTCTCCAGCTCACTCCCGCACTCTCCAGCTCGCCCTCACACTCTCCAGCTCACTCCCACACTCTCCAGCTCACTCTCATACTCTCCAGCTCCCTTGCACACTCTTCAGTTCACTCCCGCTCTCTCCAGCTCACTCCCAAACTTTCCAGCTCACTCCCACACCCTTCAGCTGACTTCCACACTCTCCAGCTCACTCCCTCACTCTCCAGCTCACTTTTGCACTCTCCAGCTCACTCCCTCACCCTCCAGCTCACTCCTGCACTCTCCAGCTTACTCCCGCACTCTCCAGCTCCCTTGCACACTCTACAGTTCACTGCCGCACTCTCCAGCTCACTCTCACACTCTGCAGCTCACTCCCACTCTCTCCAGCTCACTCCCACAGTCACCAGCTCACTCCCTCATTCTCCAGCTCACTCCCTCATTCTCCAGCTCACTCCCTCACCCTCCAGCTCACTCCTGCACTCTCCAGCTCACTCTCACACTCTCCAGCTCACTCCCACTCTCTCCAGCTCACTCCCACACTCACCAGCTCACTCCCTCATTCTCCAGCTCACTCCCGCGCTCTCCAGCTCACTCCGTCACTCTTCAGCTCACTCCCACAGTCTCCTGCTCAATCCCACAATCTCCAGCTCACACCCGCACTCTCCAGCTCACTCCCACACTCTCCAGCTTACTCCGAAACTCTACAGCTCACTCCCACACTCTCCAGCTCACTCTCACTCTCTCCAGCTCACTCGCTCACTCTTCAGCTCACTCCCGCACTCTCCAGATCACTCCCACACTCTCCAGCTACTCCCGCACTCTCCAGCTCACTCCCACACTCTTCAGCTCACTTGCACACTCCCCAGCTCACTCCCACACTCCCCAGCTCACTCCCACACTCTCCAGCTCACTCCCACAATCTCCAGCTGTCTGCCACACTCTCCAGCTCACACCCGCACTCTCCAGCTCACTTCCACACTCTCCAGCTTACTCCCACAATCTACAGCTCACTCCCACAATCTCCAGCTCACTCCCGCGCTCTCCAGCTCACTCGCACACTCTCCAGCTCACACGCACACTCTCTAGCTCACTCCCACACTCTCCAGCTCACTCCCACACTCTCCAGCTCTCTGGAACACTCTCCAGCTCACTCCTTCATTCTCCAGCTCACTCCCACACTCTCTAGCTCACGCCCACACTCTTCAGTTCAGAGCCGCACTCTCCATCTCGCTGGCACACACTCCAGCTCTCTTCCACACTCTCCAGGTAACTCCCAACCTCTCCAGCTCACTCCCACACACTCCAGCTCACTTCGGCACTCTCCAGCTCAATCCCTCATTCTCCAGCTCACTCCCACAGTCTCCAGCTCAATCCCTCATTCTCCAGCTCACTCCCACAGTCTCCAGCTCACTCCCACACTATCCAGCTCACCCCCACACTCTCCAGCTTACTCCTGCTCTCTCCAGCTCACTCCGACACTCTCCAGCTCACTCCCACACCCGTCAGTTCATTCCCACACTCTCCAGATCACTCCCACACTCTCCAGCTAACTCCCACACACTCCAGCTCACTCCCGCACTCTCCAGCTCGCCCTCACACTCTCCAGCTCACTCCCACACTCTCCAGCTCACTCCCGCACTCTCCAGCTTGCTTGAAAACTCTCCAGCTCACACCCGCACTCTCCAGCTCACTCCCGCTCTCTCCCACTCGCTCCCACACTCTTCAGCTCACTCCCACACTCTCCTGCTCACTCCCACACTCTACAGCTGCACTGCACACTTTCCAGCTCACTCCTGCACTCTCCAGCTCACTCCCAGACTTACCAGCTCATGCCCACACTCTCCAGCTCACTCCCACACTTTCAGCTCTCTCGCACACTCGCCAGCTCACTCTCACACTCTCCAGCTCCCTTGCACACTCTCCAGTTCTCTCCTGCTCTCTCCAGCTCACTCCCACACTTTCTAGCTCACTCAAACATCCTTCAGCTGACTTCCACACTCTCCAGCTCACTCCCTCACTCTCCAGCTCACTTTAGCACTCTCCAGCTCACTCTCTCAATCCCCAGCTCACTCCCGCACTCTCCAGCTCACTCCCACACTCTCCAGCTCACTCTCACACTCACCAGCTCACTCCCTCACCCTCCAGCTCACTCCTGCGCTCTCCAGCTCACTATCACACTCTCCAGTTCACTCCCACTCTCTCCAGCACACTCTCACACTCACCAGTTCACTCCCTCATTCTCCAGCTCACTCCTGCGCTCTCCAGCTCACTCCCACACTCTCCAGCTCACTCCCACTCTCTCCAGCTCACTCCCACACTCTTCAGCTCACTCCCACACTCTCCTGCTCAATCCCACAATCTCCAGCTCATTCCCACACTCTCCAGCTCACTCCCACACTCTCCAGCTTACTCCCACACTCTCCAGCTCACACCCACACTCTTCATCTCACTCCTACTCTCTCCAGCTCACTCCCACACTCCCCAGCTCACTCTCGCACTCTCCAGCTCACTCCCACAATCTCCTGCTCACTCCCACACTCTCCAGCTCACTCCCACACCCTTCAGCTCACTCCCACACTATCCAGCTCACTCCCACACTCTCCAGCTCACTCCCTCATTCTCTAGCTCACTCCCTCACTCTCCATCTCACTTTTGCACTCTCCAGCTCACTCTCAAAATCTCCAGCTCTCTCCCATACTCTCCAGCTCACTCTCACACTCACCAGCTCACTCCCTCACCCTCCAGCTCACTCCTGCACTCTCCAGCTCACTATCACACTCACCAGCTCACTCCCACTCTCTCCAGCTCACTCCCACACTCGCCAGCTCACTCCATCATTCTCCAGCTCACTCCCGCGCTCTCCAGCTCACTCCCACACTCACCTGCTCACTCCCACTCTCTCCAGCTCACTCCCACACTCTTCAGCTCACTCCCACACTCTTCAGCTCACTCCCACACTCTCCTGCTCAATCCCACAATCTCCAGCTCATTCCCACACTCTCCAGCTCACTCCCACAATCTCCAGCTTACGCCCTCACACTCCAGCTCACACCCACACTCTTCAACTCACTCCCACACTCTCCAGCTCACTCCCACACTCCCCAGCTCACTCTCTCACTCTCCAGCTCACTCCCACACTCCCCAGCTCACTCTCTCACTCTCCGGCTCACTCCCACAATCTCCAGCTCACTCCCACACTCTCCAGCTCACACCCGCACTCTCCAGCTCACTCCCACACTCTCCAGCTTACTCCAACACTCTACAGCTCACTCCCACAATCTCCAGCTCACTCCCACACTCTCCAGCTTACTCCAACACTCTACAGCTCACTCCCACAATCTCCAGCTCACTCCCACACTCTCCTGCTCACTCCCACAGTCTCCAGCTCACTCCCGCACTCTCCAGCTCACTGTCACACTCTCCAGCTCACTCCCACACTCTCCAGCTCACTCCCGCACTCTCCAGCTCACTTGAACACACTGCAGCTCACACCCGCACTCTCCAGGTAACTCCCGCACTTTCCCGCTCGTTACCACACTCTTCAGCTCACTCACGCACTCTCCAGCTCACTCCCTCATTCTCCAGCTCACTCCCACACTCTCCAGCTCTCTCCCTCATTCTCTAACTCACTCCCTCACTCTCCAGCTCATTTTTGCGCTGTCCAGCTCACTCTCTCACACTCTCCAGCTCACTCCGGCACTCTCCAGCTCACTCTCACACTCTCCAGCTCACTCCTACAATCTCCAGCTGACTGCCACACTCTCCAGCTCACTCCCTCATTCTCCAGCTCACTCCCACACTCTCCAGCTCACTCCCTCATTCTCCAGCTCACTCCCACACTCCCCAGCTCACTCCCACACTCTCCAGCTCACTCCTACAATCTCCAGCTGACTGCCACATTCTCCAGCTCACTCCCTCATTCTCCAGCTCACTCCCACACTCTCCAGCTGACTCCCTCATTCTCTAGCTCACTCCCTCACTCTCCAGCTCACTTTTGCGCTGTCCAGCTCACTCTCTCACACTCTCCAGCTCATACCCACACTCCCCAGCTCACTCCCACACTCTCCAGCTCACTCCTACAATCTCCAGCTCACTCCCACACTCTCCAGCTCACACAAACACTCTCCAGCTCGCTGGTACACTCTCCAGCTCACTCCTTCATTGTCCAGCTCACTCCCACACTCTCTAGCTCACGCCCACACTCTCCAGCTCACTCCCACACTCTCCAGCTCACTTCCACACTCTCCAGCTCATTTCGGCACTCTCCAGCTCAATCCCTCATTCTCCATCTCACTCCCACAGTCTCCAGCTCACTCCATCACTCTCCAGCTGACTCCCACACTACCCAGCTCACCCCCACACTCTCCAGCTCACTCCGACACTCTCCAGCTCACTCCCACACCCGTCAGCTCATTCCCACACTCTCCAGATCACTCCCACACTCTCCAGCTAACTCCCACACTCTCCAGCTCCCTCCCGCACTCTCCAGCTCGCCCTCACACTCTCCAGCTCACTCCCACACTCCAGCTCACTCCCGCACTCTCCAGCTTGCTTGAAAACTCTCCAGCTCACACCCGCACTCTCCAGCTCACTCCCGCACTCTCCCACTCGCTCCCACACTCTCCAGCTCACTTGAACACACTGCAGCTCACACCCGCACTCTCCAGGTAACTCCCGCACTTTCCCGCTCGTTACCACACTCTTCAGCTCACTCACGCACTCTCCAGCTCACTCCCTCATTCTCCAGCTCACTCCCACACTCTCCAGCTCTCTCCCTCATTCTCTAACTCACTCCCTCACTCTCCAGCTCATTTTTGCGCTGTCCAGCTCACTCTCTCACACTCTCCAGCTCACTCCGGCACTCTCCAGCTCACTCTCACACTCTCCAGCTCACTCCTACAATCTCCAGCTGACTGCCACACTCTCCAGCTCACTCCCTCATTCTCCAGCTCACTCCCACACTCTCCAGCTCACTCCCTCATTCTCCAGCTCACTCCCACACTCCCCAGCTCACTCCCACACTCTCCAGCTCACTCCTACAATCTCCAGCTGACTGCCACACTCTCCAGCTCACTCCCTCATTCTCCAGCTCACTCCCACACTCTCCAGCTGACTCCCTCATTCTCTAGCTCACTCCCTCACTCTCCAGCTCACTTTTGCGCTGTCCAGCTCACTCTCTCACACTCTCCAGCTCATACCCACACTCCCCAGCTCACTCCCACACTCTCCAGCTCACTCCTACAATCTCCAGCTGACTGCCACACTCTCCAGCTCACTCCCACACTCTCCAGCTCACACAAACACTCTCCAGCTCGCTGGTACACTCTCCAGCTCACTCCTTCATTGTCCAGCTCACTCCCACACTCTCTAGCTCACGCCCACACTCTCCAGCTCACTCCCACACTCTCCAGCTCACTTCCACACTCTCCAGCTCATTTCGGCACTCTCCAGCTCAATCCCTCATTCTCCATCTCACTCCCACAGTCTGCAGCTCACTCCCTCACTCTCCAGCTGACTCCCACACTACCCAGCTCACCCCCACACTCTCCAGCTCACTCTTGCTCTCTCCAGCTCACTCCGACACTCTCCAGCTCACTCCCACACCCGTCAGCTCATTCCCACACTCTCCAGATCACTCCCACACTCTCCAGCTAACTCCCACACTCTCCAGCTCCCTCCCGCACTCTCCAGCTCGCCCTCACACTCTCCAGCTCACTCCCACACTCCAGCTCACTCCCGCACTCTCCAGCTTGCTTGAAAACTCTCCAGCTCACACCCGCACTCTCCAGCTCTCTCCCGCACTCTCCCACTCGCTCCCACACTCTCCAGCTCACTCCCACACTCTCCAGCTCACTCCCGCACTCTACAGCTGCACTGCACACTTTCCAGCTCACTCCTGCTCTCTCCAGCTCACTCCCACACTCTCCAGCTCAATCACACACCCTTCAGCTCTCTCCCACACTCTCCAGCTCATTCCCACACTCTCCAGCTCACAGCCACACTCTTCAGCTCACTACCACACTATTCAGCTCACTTGCACACTCTCCAGCTCACTACTGCACACTCCAGCTCACTCCAACACTTAACAGCTCATGCCCACACTCTCCAGCTCACTCCCACACTTTCAGCTCTCTCGCACACTCCCCAGCTCACTCTCACACTCTCCATCTCCCTTGCACACTCTCCAGTTCACTCCCGCTCTCTCCAGGTCACTCCCACACTTTCCAGCTCACTCCCACACCCTTCAGCTGACCTCCACACTCTCCAGCTCACTCCCTCACTCTCCAGCTCACTTTTGCACTCTCCAGCTCAGTCTCTCACTCTCCAGCTCACTCCCGCACTCTCCAGCTCACTCTCAGGCTCTCCAGCTCACTCCCACACTCTCCAGCTCACTCTCACAATCACCAGCTCACTCCCTCACCCTCCAGCTCACTCCTGCACTCTCCAGCTCACTCTCACACTCTCCAGCTCACACCCGCACTCTCCAGCTCACTCCCTCACTCTCCAGCTCACTTTTGCACTCTCCAGCTCACTCTCTCACTCTCCAGCTCACTCCCGCACTCTCCAGCTCACTCTCACAATCACCAGCTCAATCCCTCACCCTCCAGCACACTCCCGCACTCTCCAGCTCACTCTCACACTCTCCAGCTCACTCCCACTCTCTCCAGCTCACTCCCACACTCACCAGCTCACTCCCTCATTCTCCAGCTCACTCCCGCACTCTCCAGCTCACTCCCACACTCTCCAGCTCACTCCCACTCTCTCCAGCTCACTCTCACACTCTTCAGCTCACTCCCACACTCTCCTGCTCAATCCCACAATCTCCAGCTCATTCCCACACTCTCCAGCTCACTCCCACACTCTCCAGCTTACTCCCGCACTCTCCAGCTCACTCGCACACTCCCCAGGTCACTTTCTCACCCTCCAGCTCACTCCCACAATCTCCAGCTCACACCCTCACTCTCCAGCTCACACCCGCACTCTCCAGCTCACTCCCACACTCTCCAGCTTACTCCGACACTCTACAGCTCACTCCCACAATCTCCAGCTCACTCCCACACTCTCCAGCTCACTCCCATACTCTCCAGTTCACGCCCGCACTCTCCAGCTCGCTTGAACACACTGTAGCTCACACCCGCACTCTCCAGCTCACTCGCACACTCTCCAGCTTACTCCCACACTCTCCAGCTCGCCCTCACACTCTCCAGCTCACTCCCACACTCTCAAGCTCACTCCCACACTCTCCAGCTTGCTTGAAAACTCTCCAGCTCAAAGCCACACTCTCCACCTCACTCCCGCACTCTCCAACTCGCTCCCACACTCTTCAGCTCACTCCCACACTCTCCAGCTCACTCCCGCACTCTACAGCTGCACTGCACACTCTCCAGCTCACTCCTGCTCTCTCCAGCTCACTCCCACACTCTCCAGCTCACTCACACACCCTTCAGCTCTCTCCCACACTCTCCAGCTCACTCCCACACTCTCCAGCTCATTCCCACACTCTCCAGCTCACAGCCGCACTCTCCAGCTCACTTCCACATTCTTCAGCTCACTCCCACAGTCTCCAGCTCACTCTCTCACTGTCCAGTTCACTACCACACGATCCAGCTCACCCCCACACTCTCCAGCTCACTCCTGCTCTCTCCAGCTCACTCCGACACTCTCCAGCTCACTCCCACACCCGTCAGCTCATTCCTACACTCTCCAGATCACTCCCACACTCTCCAGTTAACTCCCACACCCTCCAGCTCACTCCCGCACTCTCCAGCTCGCCCTCACACTCTCCAGCTCACTCCCACACTCTCCAGCTCACTCCCATACTCTCCAGCTCCCTTGCACACTCTTCAGTTCACTCCCGCTCTCTCCAGCTCACTCCCAAACTTTCCAGCTCACTCCCACACCCTTCAGCTGACTTCCACACTCTCCAGCTCAGTCCCTCACTCTCCAGCTCACTTTTGCACTCTCCAGCTCACTCCCTCACCCTCCAGCTCACTCCTGCACTCTCCAGCTCGCTCTCACACACTCCAGCTCACTCCCACTCTCTCCAGCTCACTCCCACACTCACCAGCTCACTCCCTCATTCTCCAGCTCACTCCCGCGCTCTCCAGCTCACTCCCACACTCTCCAGCTCACTCCCACTCTCTTCAGCTCACTCCCACACTCTTCAGCTCACTCCCACACTCTCCTGCTCAATCCCACAATCTCCAGCTCATTCCCACACTCTCCAGCTCACTCCCCCACTCTCCAGCTTACTCCCGCACTCTCCAGCTCCCTTGCACACTCTACAGTTCACTCCCACACTCTCCAGCTCACTCCTGCACTCTCCAGCTCACTCTCACACTCACCTGCTCAATCCCTCACCCTCCAGCTCACTCCCGCACTCTCCAGCTCACTCTCACACTCTCCAGCTCACTCCCACTCTCTCCAGCTCACTCCCACACTCACCAGCTCACTCCCTCATTCTCCAGCTCACTCCCGCACTCTCCAGCTCACTCCCACTCTCTCCAGCTCACTCTCACACTCTTCAGCTCACTCCCACACTCTCCTGCTCAATCCCACAATCTCCACCTCATTCCCACACTCTCCAGCTCACTCCCACACTCTCCAGCTTACTCCCGCACTCTCCAGCTCACACCCACACTCTTCAGCTCACTCCCACACTCTCCAGCTCACTCGCACACTCCCCAGGTCACATTCTCACTCTCCAGCTCACTCCCACAATCTCCAGTTCACTCCCTCACTCTCCAGCTCACACCCGCTCTCTCCAGCTCACTCCCACACTCTCCAGCTTACTCCGACACTCTACAGCTCACTCCCACAATCTCCAGCTCACTCCCGCACTCTCCAGCTCACTCCCGCACTCTCCAGCTTACTCCCACACTCTCCAGCTCACACCCACACTCTTCAGCTCACTCCCACACTCTCCAGCTCACTCGCACACTCCCCAGGTCACATTCTCACTCTCCAGCTCACTCCCACAATCTCCAGCTCACTCCCTCACTCTCCAGCTCACACCCGCTCTCTCCAGCTCACTCCCACACTCTCCAGCTTACCCCGACACTCTACAGCTCACTCCCACAATCTCCAGCTCACTCCCGCACTCTCCAGCTCACTCCCACACTCTCCAGCTCACTCCCGCACTCTCCAGCTCGTTGTCACACTCTCCAGCTCACTCCCGCACTCTCCAGCTCGCTTGAACACACTCCACCTCACACCCGCACTCTTCAGCTCACTTCCACACTCTCCTGCTCACTGCCTCACTCTACAGCCCCACTGCACACTCTCCAGCTCACTCCTGCTCTCTCCAGCTCACTCCCACATTCTCCAGCTCACTCCCACACCCTTCACATCACTCCCACACTCTCCAGCTCACTCCCACACTCTCCAGCTCACTCCCACACTCTCTAGCTCACGCCCACACTCTCGAGTTCACTCCCGCACTCTCCAGCTCCCTGGAGCACTCTCCAGCTCACTCCGGCACTCTCCAGCTCACTCCCACTCTCTCCAGCCCACTCTCACACTCACCAGCTCACTCCCTCAGCCTCCAGCTCACTCCTGCACTCTCCAGCTCACTCCCACCCTCTCCAGCTCACTCCCTCTCTCTCCAGCTCACTCCCACACTCTTCAGCTCACTCCCACACTCTCCTGCTCAATCCCACAATCTCCAGCTCACTCCCGCATCTCCAGATCAGTCCCACACTCTCCAGCTCACTCCTGCACACTTCAGCTCACTCCCTCACTCTCCTGCTCACTCCTGCACTCTCCAGCTCACTCCCAAACTCTCCAGCTCACTCCCGCACTCTCCAGCTCACTCTCACACTCACCAGCTCAATCCCTCACCCTCCAGCTCACTCCCGCACTCTCCAGCTCACTCTCACACTCTCCAGCTCACTCCCACTCTCTCCAGCTCACTCCCACACTCACCAGCTCACTCCCTCATTCTCCAGCTCACTCCCGCACTCTCCAGCTCACTCCCACACTCTCCAGCTCACTCCCACTCTCTCCAGCTCACTCTCACACTCTTCAGCTCACTCCCACACTCTCCTGCTCAATCCCACAATCTCCAACTCATTCCCACACTCTCCAGCTCACTCCCACACTCTCCAGCTTACTCCCGCACTCTCCAGCTCACTCGCACACTCCCCAGGTCACTTTCACACTCTCCAGCTCACTCCCACAATCTCCAGCCCACTCCCTCACTCTCCAGCTCACACCCGCACTCTCCAGCTCACTCCCACACTCTCCAGCTTACTCCGACACTCTACAGCTCACTCCCACAATCTCCAGCTCACTCCCGCACTCTCCAGCTCACTCCCACACTCTCCAGCTCACTCCCGCACTCTCCAGCTCACTCCCACACTCTCCAGCTCACTCCCATACTCTCCAGCTCACGCCCGCATTCTCCAGCTCGCTTGAACACACTCCAGCTCACCCCCGCACTCTTCAGCTCACTTCCACACTCTCCTGCTCACCCCCTCACTCTACAGCACCACTGCACACTCTCCAGCTCACTCCTGCTCTCTCCAGCTCACTCCCACATTCTCCAGCTCACTCCCACACCCTTCACCTCACTCCCACACTATCCAGCTCACTCCCACACTCTCCAGCTCACTCCCACACTCTCTAGCTCACGCCCACACTCTCGAGTTCACACCCGCACTCTCCAGCTCACTCCCACCCTCTCCAGCTCACTCCCTCTCTCTCCAGCTCACTCCCACACTCTTCAGCTCACTCCCACACTCTCCTGCTCAATCCCACAATCTCCAGCTCACTCCCGCATCTCCAGATCAGTCTCACACTCTCCAGCTCACTCCTGCACTCTTCAGCTCACTCCCTCACTCTCCTGCTCACTCCTGCACTCTCCAGCTCACTCCCACACTCTCCAGCTTACTCCCGCACTCTCCAGCTCACTCGCACACTCTCCAGCTTACTCCCACACTCTCCAGCTCGCCCTCACACTCTCCAGCTCACTCCCACACTCTCCAGCTCACTCCCACACTCTCCAGCTTGCTTGAAAACTCTCCAGCTCAAAGCCACACTCTCCACCTCCCTCCCGCACTCTCCAAGTCGCTCCCACACTCTTCAGCTCACTCCCACACTCTCCAGCTCACTCCCACACTCCACAGCTGCACTGCACACTCTCCAGCTCACTCCTGCTCTCTCCAGGTCACTCTCACACTCTCCAGCTCACTCACACACCCTTCAGCTCTCTCCCACACTCTCCAGCGCACTCCCACACTCTCCAGCTCATTCCCACACTCTCCAGCTCACAGCCGCACTCTCCAGATCACTTCCACATTCTTCAGCTCACTCCCACAGTCTCCAGCTCACTCTCTCACTGTCCAGTTCACTACCACACGATCCAGCTCACCCCCACACTCTCCAGCTCACTCCTGCTCTCTCCAGTTCACTCCGACACTCTCCAGCTCACTCCCACACCCGTCAGCTCATTCCTACACTCTCCAGATCACTCCCACACTCTCCAGTTAACTCCCACACTCTCCAGCTCACTCCCGCACTCTCCAGCTCGCCCTCACACTCTCCAGCTCACTCCCACACTCTCCAGCTCACTCTCATACTCTCCAGCTCCCTTGCACACTCTTCAGTTCACTCCCGCTCTCTCCAGCTCACTCCCAAACTTTCCAGCTCACTCCCACACCCTTCGGCTGACTTCCACACTCTCCAGCTCACTCCCTCACTCTCCAGCTCACTTTTGCACTCTCCAGCTCACTCCCTCACCCTCCAGCTCACTCCTGCACTCTCCAGCTCACTCTCACACTCTCCAGCTCACTCCCACTCTCTCCAGCTCACTCCCACACTCACCAGCTCACTCCCTCATTCTGCAGCTCACTCCCACGCTCTCCAGCTCACTCCCACACTCTCCAGCTCACTCCCACTCTCTTCAGCTCACTCCCACACTCTTCAGCTCACTCCCACACTCTCCTGCTCAATCCCACAATCTCCAGCTCATTCCCACACTCTCCAGCTTACTCCCGCACTCTCCAGCTCCCTTGCACACTCTACAGTTCACTCCCGCTCTCTCCAGCTCACTCCCGCACTCTCCAGCTCACTCTCACACTCACCAGCTCAATCCCTCACCCTCCAGCTCACTCCCGCACTCTCCAGCTCACTCTCACACTCTCCAGCTCACTCCCACTCTCTCCAGCTCACTCCCACACTCACCAGCTCACTCCCTCATTCTCCAGCTCACTCCCGCACTCTCCAGTCACTCCCACTCTCTCCAGCTCACTCTCACACTCTTCAGCTCACTCCCACACTCTCCTGCTCAATCCCACAATCTCCAGCTCATTCCCACACTCTCCAGCTCACTCCCACACTCTCCAGCTTACTCCCGCACTCTCCAGCTCACACCCACACTCTTCAGCTCACTCCCACACTCTCCAGCTCACTCGCACACTCCCCAGGTCACTTTCTCACTCTCCAGCTCACTCCCACAATCTCCGGCTCACTCCCTCACTCTCCAGCTCACACCCGCACTCTCCCGCTCACTCCCACACTCTCCAGCTTACTCCGACACTCTACAGCTCACTCCCACAATCTCCAGCTCACTCCCGCACTCTCCAGCTCACTCCCACACTCTCCAGCTCACTCCCACACTCACCAGCTCACTCCCTCATTCTCCAGCTCACTCCCGCACTCTCCAGTCCCTCCCACTCTCTCCAGCTCACTCTCACACTCTTCAGCTCACTCCCACAATCTCCAGCTCACTCCCTCACTCTCCAGCTCACACCCGCACTCTCCAGCTCACTCCCACACTCTCCAGCTTACTCCGACACTCTACAGCTCACTCCCACAATCTCCAGCTCACTCCCGCACTCTCCAGCTCACTCCCACACTCTCCAGCTCACTCCCGCACTCTCCAGCTCACTCCCACACTCTCCAGCTCACTCCCGCACTCTCCAGCTCACGCCCGCATTCTCCAGCTTGCTTGAACACACTCCAGCTCACCCCCGCACTCTTCAGCTCACTTCCACACTCTCCTGCTCACCCCCTCACTCTACAGCACCACTGCACACTCTCCAGCTCACTCCTGCTCTCTCCAGCTCACTCCCACATTCTCCAGCTCACTCCCACACCCTTCACCTCAATCCGACACTCTCCAGCTCACTCCCACACTCTCTAGCTCACGCCCACGCTCTCGAGTTCACACCCGCACTCTCCAGCTCCCTGGAGAACTCTCCAGCTCACTCCCAGCCTCTCCAGCTCACTCCCTCTCTCTCCAGCTCACTCCCACACTCTTCAGCTCACTCCCACACTCTCCTGCTCAATCCCACAATCTCCAGCTCACTCCCGCATCTCCAGATCAGTCTCACACTCTCCAGCTCACTCCTGCACTCTTCAGCTCAATCCCTCACTCTCCTGCTCACTCCTGCACTCTCCAGCTCACTCCCACACTCTCCAGCTCACTCCCGCACTCTCCAGCTCACTCCCACACTCTCCAGCTCACTCCCGCACTCTCCAGCTCACTCCCACACTCTCCAGCTCACTCCCGCACTCTCCAGCTCACGCCCGCATTCTCCAGCTTGCTTGAACACACTCCAGCTCACCCCCGCTCTCTTCAGCTCACTTCCACACTCTCCTGCTCACCCCCTCACTCTACAGCACCACTGCACACTCTCCAGCTCACTCCTGCTCTCTCCAGCTCACTCCCACATTCTCCAGCTCACTCCCACACCCTTCACCTCAATCCGACACTCTCCAGCTCACTCCCACACTCTCTAGCTCACGCCCACGCTCTCGAGTTCACACCCGCACTCTCCAGCTCCCTGGAGAACTCTCCAGCTCACTCCCAGCCTCTCCAGCTCACTCCCTCTCTCTCCAGCTCACTCCCACACTCTTCAGCTCACTCCCACACTCTCCTGCTCAATCCCACAATCTCCAGCTCACTCCCGCATCTCCAGATCAGTCTCACACTCTCCAGCTCACTCCTGCACTCTTCAGCTCAATCCCTCACTCTCCTGCTCACTCCTGCACTCTCCAGCTCACTCCCACACTCTCCAGCTTACTCCCGCACTCTCCAGCTCACTCGCACACTCTCCAGCTTACTCCCACACTCTCCAGCTCGCCCTCACACTCTCCAGCTCACTCCCACACTCTCCAGCTCACTCCCACACTCTCCAGCTTGCTTGAAAACTCTCCAGCTCAAAGCCACACTCTCCACCTCACTCCCGCACTCTCCAAGTCGCTCCCACACTCTTCAGCTCACTCCCACACTCTCCAGCTCACTCCCGCGCTCTACAGCTGCACTGCACACTCTCCAGCTCACTAACACACCCTTCAGCTCTCTCCCACACTCTCCAGCGCACTCCCACACTCTCCAGCTCATTCCCACACTCTCCAGCTCACAGCCGCACTCTCCAGATCACTTCCACATTCTTCAGCTCACTCCCACAGTCTCCAGCTCACTCTCTCACTGTCCAGTTCACTACCACACGATCCAGCTCACCCCCACACTCTCCAGCTCACTCCTGCTCTCTCCAGTTCACTCCGACACTCTCCAGCTCACTCCCACACCCGTCAGCTCATTCCTACACTCTCCAGATCACTCCCACACTCTCCAGTTAACTCCCACACTCTCCAGCTCACTCCCGCACTCTCCAGCTCGCCCTCACACTCTCCAGCTCACTCCCACACTCTCCAGCTCACTCTCATACTCTCCAGCTCCCTTGCACACTCTTCAGTTCACTCCCGCTCTCTCCAGCTCACTCCCAAACTTTCCAGCTCACTCCCACACCCTTCAGCTGACTTCCACACTCTCCAGCTCACTCCCTCACTCTCCAGCTCACTCTTGCACTCTCCAGCTCACTCCCTCACCCTCCAGCTCACTCCTGCACTCTCCAGCTCACTCTCACACTCTCCAGCTCACTCCCACTCTCTCCAGCTCACTCCCACACTCACCAGCTCACTCCCTCATTCTCCAGCTCACTCCCACGCTCTCCAGCTCACTCCCACACTCTCCAGCTCACTCCCACTCTCTTCAGCTCACTCCCACAATCTTCAGCTCACTCCCACACTCTCCTGCTCAATCCCACAATCTCCAGCTCATTCCCACACTCTCCAGCTTACTTCCGCAATCTCCAGCTCCCTTGCACATTCTACAGTTCACTCCCGCTCTCTCCAGCTCACTCCCGCACTCTCCAGCTCACTCTCACACTCACCAGCTCAATCCCTCACCCTCCAGCTCACCCCCGCACTCTCCAGCTCACTCTCACACTCTCCAGCTCACTCCCACTCTCTCCAGCTCACTCCCACACTCACCAGCTCACTCCCTCATTCTCCAGCTCACTCCCGCACTCTCCAGTCACTCCCACTCTCTCCAGCTCACTCTCACACTCTTCAGCTCACTCCCACACTCTCCTGCTCAATCCCACAATCTCCAGCTCATTCCCACACTCTCCAGCTCACTCCCACACTCTCCAGCTTACTCCCGCACTCTCCAGCTCACACCCACACTCTTCAGCTCACTCCCACACTCTCCAGCTCACTCGCACACTCCCCAGGTCACTTTCTCACTCTCCAGCTCACTCCCACAATCTCCGGCTCACTCCCTCACTCTCCAGCTCACACCCGCACTCTCCCGCTCACTCCCACACTCTCCAGCTTACTCCGACACTCTACAGCTCACTCCCACAATCTCCAGCTCACTCCCGCACTCTCCAGCTCACTCCCACACTCTCCAGCTCACTCCCACACTCACCAGCTCATTCCCTCATTCTCCAGCTCACTTCCGCACTCTCCAGTCACTCAAACTCTCTCCAGCTCACTCTCACAATCTTCAGCTCACTCCCACACTCTCCTGCTCAATCCCACAATCTCCAGCTCATTCCCACACTCTCCAGCTCACTCCCACACTCTCCAGCTTACTCCCGCACTCTCCAGCTCACACCCACACTCTTCAGCTCACTCCCACACTCTCCAGCTCACTCGCACACTCCCCAGGTCACTTTCTCACTCTCCAGCTCACTCCATCAATCTCCGGCTCACTCCCTCACTCTCCAGCTCACTCCCTCACCCTCCAGCTCACTCCTGCACTCTCCAGCTCACTCTCACACTCTCCAGCTCACTCCCATACTCTCCAGCTCATTCCCACACTCACCAGCTCACTCCCTCATTCTGCAGCTCACTCCCACGCTCTCCAGTTCACTCCCACACTCTCCAGCTCACTCCCACTCTCTTCAGCTCACTCCCACAATCTTCAGCTCACTCCCACACTCTCCTGCTCAATCCCACAATCTCCAGCTCATTCCCACACTCTCCAGCTTACTCCCGCACTCTCCAGCTCCCTTGCACATTCTACAGCTCACTCCCGCTCTCTCCAGCTCACTCCCGCACTCTCCAGCTCACTCTCACACTCACCAGCTCAATCCCTCACCCTCCAGCTCACCCCCGCACTCTCCAGCTCACTCTCACACTCTCCAGCTCACTCCCACTCTCTCCAGCTCACTCCCACACTCACCAGCTCACTCCCTCATTCTCCAGGTCACTCCCGCACTCTCCAGTCACTCCCACTCTCTCCAGCTCACTCTCACACTCTTCAGCTCACTCCCACACTCTGCTGCTCAATCCCACAATCTCCAGCTCATTCCCGCACTCTCCAGCTCACTCCCACACTCTCCAGCTTACTCCCGCACTCTCCAGCTCACACCCACACTCTTCAGCTCACTCCCACACTCTCCAGCTCACTCGCACACTCCCCAGGTCACTTTCTCACTCTCCAGCTCACTCCCACAATCTCCGGCTCACTCCCTCACTCTCCAGCTCACACCCGCAATCTCCCGCTCACTCCCACACTCTCCAGCTTACTCCGACACTCTACAGCTCACTCCCACAATCTCCAGCTCACTCCCGCACTCTCCAGCTCACTCCCATACTCCCCAGCTCACTCCCACACTCACCAGCTCACTCCCTCATTCTCCAGCTCACTCCCGCACTCTCCAGTCACTCCCACACTCTCCAGCTCACACCCGCTCTCTCCAGCTCACTCCCACACTCTCCAGCTTACCCCGACACTCTACAGCTCACTCCCACAATCTCCAGCTCACTCCCGCACTCTCCAGCTCACTCCCACACTCTCCAGCTCACTCCCGCACTCTCCAGCTCGTTGTCACACTCTCCAGCTCACTCCCGCACTCTCCAGCTCGCTTGAACACACTCCACCTCACACCCGCACACTTCAGCTCACTTCCACACTCTCCTGCTCACTGCCTCACTCTACAGCCCCACTGCACACTCTCCAGCTCACTCCTGCTCTCTCCACCTCACTCCCACATTCTCCAGCTCACTCCCACACCCTTCACATCACTCCCACACTCTCCAGCTCACTCCCTCATTCTCCAGCTCACTCCCGCACTCTCCAGCTCACTCCCACACTCTCCAGCTCACTCCCACTCTCTCCAGCTCACTCTCACACTCTTCAGCTCACTCCCACACTCTCCTGCTCAATCCCACAATCTCCAACTCATTCCCACACTCTCCAGCTCACTCCCACACTCTCCAGCTTACTCCCGCACTCTCCAGCTCACTCGCACACTCCCCAGGTCACTTTCTCACTCTCCAGCTCACTCCCACAATCTCCAGCCCACTCCCTCACTCTCCAGCTCACACCCGCACTCTCCAGCTCACTCCCACACTCTCCAGCTTACTCCGACACTCTACAGCTCACTCCCACAATCTCCAGCTCACTCCCGCACTCTCCAGCTCACTCCCACACTCTCCAGCTCACTCCCGCACTCTCCAGCTCACTCCCACACTCTCCAGCTCACTCCCATACTCTCCAGCTCACGCCCGCATTCTCCAGCTCGCTTGAACACACTCCAGCTCACCCCCGCACTCTTCAGCTCACTTCCACACTCTCCTGCTCACCCCCCTCACTCTACAGCACCACTGCACACTCTCCAGCTCACTCCTGCTCTCTCCAGCTCACTCCCACATTCTCCAGCTCACTCCCACACCCTTCACCTCACTCCCACACTATCCAGCTCACTCCCACACTCTCCAGCTCACTCCCACACTCTCTAGCTCACGCCCGCACTCTCGAGTTCACACCCGCACTCTCCAGCTCCCTGGAGAACTCTCCAGCTCACTCCGGCACTCTCCAGCTCACTCCCACTCTCTCCAGCCCACTCTCACACTCACCAGCTCACTCCCTCAGCCTCCAGCTCACTCCTGCACTCTCCAGCTCACTCCCACCCTCTCCAGCTCACTCCCTCTCTCTCCAGCTCACTCCCACACTCTTCAGCTCACTCCCACACTCTCCTGCTCAATCCCACAATCTCCAGCTCACTCCCGCATCTCCAGATCAGTCTCACACTCTCCAGCTCACTCCTGCACTCTTCAGCTCACTCCCTCACTCTCCTGCTCACTCCTGCACTCTCCAGCTCACTCCCACACTCTCCAGCTTACTCCCGCACTCTCCAGCTCACTCGCACACTCTCCAGCTTACTCCCACACACTCCAGCTCGCCCTCACACTCTCCAGCTCACTCCCACACTCTCCAGCTCACTCCCACACTCTCCAGATTGCTTGAAAACTCTCCAGCTCAAAGCCACACTCTCCACCTCCCTCCCGCACTCTCCAACTCGCTCCCACACTCTTCAGCTCACTCCCACACTCTCCAGCTCACTCCCGCACTCTACAGCTGCACTGCACACTCTCCAGCTCACTCCTGCTCTCTCCAGGTCACTCTCACACTCTCCAGCTCACTCACACACCCTTCAGCTCTCTCCCACACTCTCCAGCGCACTCCCACACTCTCCAGCTCATTCCCACACTCTCCAGCTCACAGCCGCACTCTCCAGATCACTTCCACATTCTTCAGCTCACTCCCACAGTCTCCAGCTCACTCTCTCACTGTCCAGTTCACTACCACACGATCCAGCTCACCCCCACACTCTCCAGCTCACTCCTGCTCTCTCCAGTTCACTCCGACACTCTCCAGCTCACTCCCACACCCGTCAGCTCATTCCTACACTCTCCAGATCACTCCCACACTCTCCAGTTAACTCCCACACTCTCCAGCTCACTCCCGCACTCTCCAGCTCGCCCTCACACTCTCCAGCTCACTCCCACACTCTCCAGCTCACTCTCATACTCTCCAGCTCCCTTGCACACTCTTCAGTTCACTCCCGCTCTCTCCAGCTCACTCCCAAACTTTCCAGCTCACTCCCACACCCTTCGGCTGACTTCCACACTCTCCAGCTCACTCCCTCACTCTCCAGCTCACTTTTGCACTCTCCAGCTCACTCCCTCACCCTCCAGCTCACTCCTGCACTCTCCAGCTCACTCTCACACTCTCCAGCTCACTCCCACTCTCTCCAGCTCACTCCCACACTCACCAGCTCACTCCCTCATTCTCCAGCTCACTCCCACGCTCTCCAGCTCACTCCCACACTCTCCAGCTCACTCCCACTCTCTTCAGCTCACTCCCACACTCTTCAGCTCACTCCCACACTCTCCTGCTCAATCCCACAATCTCCAGCTCATTCCCACACTCTCCAGCTTACTCCCGCACTCTCCAGCTCCCTTGCACACTCTACAGTTCACTCCCGCTCTCTCCAGCTCACTCCCGCCCTCTCCAGCTCACTCTCACACTCACCAGCTCAATCCCCCACCCTCCAGCTCACTCCCGCACTCTCCAGCTCACCCTCACACTCTCCAGCTCACTCCCACTCTCTCCAGCTCACTCCCACACTCACCAGCTCACTCCCTCATTCTCCAGCTCACTCCCGCACTCTCCAGTCACTCCCACTCTCTCCAGCTCACTCTCACACTCTTCAGCTGACTCCCACACTCTCCTGCTCAATCCCACAATCTCCAGCTCATTCCCACACTCTCCAGCTCACTCCCACACGCTCCAGCTTACTCCCGCACTCTCCAGCTCACACCCACACTCTTCAGCTCACTCCCACACTCTCCAGCTCACTCGCACACTCCCCAGGTCACTTTCTCACTCTCCAGCTCACTCCCACAATCTCCGGCTCACTCCCTCACTCTCCAGCTCACACCCGCACTCTCCCGCTCACTCCCACACTCTCCAGCTTACTCCGACACTCTACAGCTCACTCCCACAATCTCCAGCTCACTCCCGCGCTCTCCAGCTCACTCCCACAATCTCCAGCTCACTCCCGCACTCTCCAGCTCACTCCCACACTCTCCAGCTCACTCCCACACTCCCCAGCTCACTCCCTCATTCTCCAGCTCACTCCCGCACTCTCCAGTCACTCCCACTCTCTCCAGCTCACTCTCACACTCTTCAGCTCACTCCCACAATCTCCAGCTCACTCCCTCACTCTCCAGCTCACACCCGCACTCTCCAGCTCACTCCCACACTCTCCAGCTTACTCCGACACTCTACAGCTCACTCCCACAATCTCCAGCTCACTCCCGCACTCTCCAGCTCACTCCCGCACTCTCCAGCTCACTCCCACACTCTCCAGCTCACTCCCTCATTCTCCAGCTCACTCCCGCACTCTCCAGCTCACTCCCACACTCTCCAGCTCACTCCCGCACTCTCCAGCTCACGCCCGCATTCTCCAGCTCGCTTGAACACACTCCAGCTCACCCCCGCACTCTTCAGCTCACTTCCACACTCTCCTGCTCACCCCCTCACTCTACAGCACCACTGCACACTCTCCAGCTCACTCCTGCTCTCTCCAGCTCACTCCCACATTCTCCAGCTCACTCCCACACCCTTCACCTCAATCCCACACTCTCCAGCTCACTCCCACACTCTCTAGCTCACGCCCACACTCTCGAGTTCACACCCGCACTCTCCAGCTCCCTGGAGAACTCTCCAGCTCACTCCGGCACTCTCCAGCTCACTCCCACTCTCTCCAGCCCACTCTCACACTCACCAGCTCACTCCCTCAGCCTCCAGCTCACTCCTGCACTCTCCAGCTCACTCCCACCCTCTCCAGCTCACTCCCTCTCTCTCCAGCTCACTCCCACACTCTTCAGCTCACTCCCACACTCTCCTGCTCAATCCCACAATCTCCAGCTCACTCCCGCATCTCCAGATCAGTCTCACACTCTCCAGCTCACTCCTGCACTCTTCAGCTCAATCCCTCACTCTCCTGCTCACTCCTGCACTCTCCAGCTCACTCCCACACTCTCCAGCTTACTCCCGCACTCTCCAGCTCACTCGCACACTCTCCAGCTTACTCCCACACTCTCCAGCTCGCCCTCACACTCTCCAGCTCACTCCCACACTCTCCAGCTCACTCCCACACTCTCCAGCTTGCTTGAAAACTCTCCAGCTCAAAGCCACACTCTCCACCTCACTCCCGCACTCTCCAAGTCGCTCCCACACTCTTCAGCTCACTCCCACACTCTCCAGCTCACTCCCGCGCTCTACAGCTGCACTGCACACTCTCCAGCTCACTAACACACCCTTCAGCTCTCTCCCACACTCTCCAGCGCACTCCCACACTCTCCAGCTCATTCCCACACTCTCCAGCTCACAGCCGCACTCTCCAGATCACTTCCACATTCTTCAGCTCACTCCCACAGTCTCCAGCTCACTCTCTCACTGTCCAGTTCACTACCACACGATCCAGCTCACCCCCACACTCTCCAGCTCACTCCTGCTCTCTCCAGTTCACTCCGACACTCTCCAGCTCACTCCCACACCCGTCAGCTCATTCCTACACTCTCCAGATCACTCCCACACTCTCCAGTTAACTCCCACACTCTCCAGCTCACTCCCGCACTCTCCAGCTCGCCCTCACACTCTCCAGCTCACTCCCACACTCTCCAGCTCACTCTCATACTCTCCAGCTCCCTTGCACACTCTTCAGTTCACTCCCGCTCTCTCCAGCTCACTCCCAAACTTTCCAGCTCACTCCCACACCCTTCAGCTGACTTCCACACTCTCCAGCTCACTCCCTCACTCTCCAGCTCACTTTAGCACTCTCCAGCTCACTCCCTCACCCTCCAGCTCACTCCTGCACTCTCCAGCTCACTCTCACACTCTCCAGCTCACTCCCACTCTCTCCAGCTCACTCCCACACTCACCAGCTCACTCCCTCATTCTGCAGCTCACTCCCACGCTCTCCAGCTCACTCCCACACTCTCCAGCTCACTCCCACTCTCTTCAGCTCACTCCCACAATCTTCAGCTCACTCCCACACTCTCCTGCTCAATCCCACAATCTCCAGCTCATTCCCACACTCTCCAGCTTACTTCCGCACTCTCCAGCTCCCTTGCACATTCTACAGTTCACTCCCGCTCTCTCCAGCTCACTCCCGCACTCTCCAGCTCACTCTCACACTCACCAGCTCAATCCCTCACCCTCCAGCTCACCCCCGCACTCTCCAGCTCACTCTCACACTCTCCAGCTCACTCCCACTCTCTCCAGCTCACTCCCACACTCACCAGCTCACTCCCTCATTCTCCAGCTCACTCCCGCACTCTCCAGTCACTCCCACTCTCTCCAGCTCACTCTCACACTCTTCAGCTCACTCCCACACTCTCCTGCTCAATCCCACAATCTCCAGCTCATTCCCACACTCTCCAGCTCACTCCCACACTCTCCAGCTTACTCCCGCACTCTCCAGCTCACACCCACACTCTTCAGCTCACTCCCACACTCTCCAGCTCACTCGCACACTCCCCAGGTCACTTTCTCACTCTCCAGCTCACTCCCACAATCTCCGGCTCACTCCCTCACTCTCCAGCTCACACCCGCACTCTCCCGCTCACTCCCACACTCTCCAGCTTACTCTGACACTCTACAGCTCACTCCCACAATCTCCAGCTCACTCCCGCACTCACCAGCTCACTCCCTCATTCTGCAGCTCACTCCCACGCTCTCCAGCTCACTCCCACACTCTCCAGCTCACTCCCACTCTCTTCAGCTCACTCCCACAATCTTCAGCTCACTCCCACACTCTCCTGCTCAATCCCACAATCTCCAGCTCATTCCCACACTCTCCAGCTTACTCCCGCACTCTCCAGCTCCCTTGCACATTCTACAGCTCACTCCCGCTCTCTCCAGCTCACTCCCGCACTCTCCAGCTCACTCTCACACTCACCAGCTCAATCCCTCACCCTCCAGCTCACCCCCGCACTCTCCAGCTCTCTCTCACACTCTCCAGCTCACTCCCACTCTCTCCAGCTCACTCCCACACTCACCAGCTCACTCCCTCATTCTCCAGGTCACTCCCGCACTCTCCAGTCACTCCCACTCTCTCCAGCTCACTCTCACACTCTTCAGCTCACTCCCACACTCTGCTGCTCAATCCCACAATCTCCAGCTCATTCCCACACTCTCCAGCTCACTCCCACACTCTCCAGCTTACTCCCGCACTCTCCAGCTCACACCCACACTCTTCAGCTCACTCCCACACTCTCCAGCTCACTCGCACACTCCCCAGGTCACTTTCTCACTCTCCAGCTCACTCCCACAATCTCCGGCTCACTCCCTCACTCTCCAGCTCACACCCGCAATCTCCCGCTCACTCCCACACTCTCCAGCTTACTCCGACACTCTACAGCTCACTCCCACAATCTCCAGATCACTCCCGCACTCTCCAGCTCACTCCCATACTCTCCAGCTCACTCCCACACTCACCAGCTCACTCCCTCATTCTCCAGCTCACTCCCGCACTCTCCAGTCACTCCCACTCTCTCCAGCTCACTCTCACACTCTTCAGCTCACTCCCACACTCTCCTGCTCAATCCCACAATCTCCAGCTCATTCCCACACTCTCCAGCTCACTCCCACACTCTCCAGCTTACTCCCGCACTCTCCAGCTCACACCCACACTCTTCAGCTCACTCCCACACTCTCCAGCTCACTCGCACACTCCCCAGGTCACTTTCTCACTCTCCAGCTCACTCCCACACTCTCCAGCTCACTCCTGCACTCTCCAGCTCACTCCCACTCTCTCCAGCTTACTCCGACACTCTACAGCTCACTCCCACAATCTCCAGCTCACTCCCGCACTCTCCAGCTCACTCCCACACTCTCCAGCTCACTCCCGCACTCTCCAGCTCATTGTCACACTCTCCAGCTCACTCCCATACTCTCCAGCTCACTCCCGCACTCTCCAGCTCGCTTGAACACACTCCAGCGCACACCCGCACTCTTCAGCTCACTTCCACACACTCCTGCTCACTCCCTCACTCTACAGCCCCACTGCACACTCTCCAGCTCACTCCTGCTCTCTCCAGCTCACTACCACATTCCCCAGCTCACTCCCACACCCTTCACCTCACTCCCACACTATCCAGCTCACTCCCACACTCTCCAGCTCACTCCCACACTCTCTAGCTCACGCCCACACTCTCGAGTTCACACCCGCACTCTCCAGCTCCCTGGAGCACTCTCCAGCTCACTCCGGCACTCTCCAGCTCACTCCCACTCTCTCCAGCCCACTCTCACACTCACCAGCTCACTCCCTCAGCCTCCAGCTCACTCCTGCACTCTCCAGCTCACTCCCACCCTCTCCAGCTCACTCCCTCTCTCTCCAGCTCACTCCCACGCTCTTCAGCTCACTCCCACACTCTCCTGCTCAATCCCACAATCTCCAGCTCACTCCCGCATCTCCAGATCAGTCCCACACTCTCCAGCTCACTCCTGCACTCTTCAGCTCACTCCCTCACTCTCCTGCTCACTCCTGCACTCTCCAGCTCACTCCCACACTCTCCAGCTTACTCCCGCACTCTCCAGCTCACTCGCACACTCTCCAGCTCACTCCCACACTCTCCAGCTCGCCCTCACACTCTCCAGCTCACTCCCACACTCTCCAGCTCACTCTCATACTCTCCAGCTCCCTTGCACACTCTTCAGTTCACTCCCGCTCTCGACAGCTCACTCCCAAACTTTCCAGCTCACTCCCACACCCTTCAGCTGACTTCCACACTCTCCAGCTCACTCCCTCACTCTCCAGCTCACTTTTGCACTCTCCAGCTCACTCCCTCACCCTCCAGCTCACTCCTGCACTCTCCAGCTCACTCTCACACTCTCCAGCTCACTCCCACTCTCTCCAGCTCACTCCCACACTCACCAGCTCACTCCCTCATTCTCCAGCTCACTCCTGCGCTCTCCAGCTCACTCCCACACTCTCCATCTCACTCCCACTCTCTTCAGCTCACTCCCACTCTCTTCAGCTCACTCCCACTCTCTCCAGCTCACTCCCACACTCACCAGCTCACTCCCTCATTCTCCAGCTCACTCCCTCATTCTCCAGCTCACTCCCTCACCCTCCAGCTCACTCCTGCACTCTCCAGCTCACTCTCACACTCTCCAGCTCACTCCCACTCTCTCCAGCTCACTCCCACACTCACCAGCTCACTCCCTCATTCTCCAACTCACTCCCGCGCTCTCCAGCTCACTCCCACACTCTTCAGCTCACTCCCACACTCTCCTGCTCAATCCCACAATCTCCAGCTCACACCCGCACTCTCCAGCTCACTCCCACACTCTCCAGCTTACTCCGACACTCTACAGCTCACTCCCACACTCTCCAGCTCACTCTCACTCTCTCCAGCTCACTCGCTCACTCTTCAGCTCACTCCCGGACTCTCCAGATCACTCCCACACTCTCCAGCTCACTCCTGCACTCTCCAGCTCACTCCCTCACTCTCCAGCTCACCCCCGCACTCTCCAGCTCACTCCCACACTCTCCAGCTACTCCCGCACTCTCCAGCTCACTCTCACACTCTTCAGCTCACTTGCACACTCCCCAGCTCACTCCCACACTCCCCAGCTCACTCCCACACTCTCCAGCTCACTCCCACAATCTCCAGCTGACTGCCACACTCTCCAGCTCACACCCACAATCTCCACCTCACTTCCACACTCTCCAGCTTACTCCCACAATCTACAGCTCACTCCCACAATCTCCAGCTCTCTCCCACGCTCTCCAGCTCACTTGCACACTCTCCAGCTCACACGCACACTCTCTAGCTCACTCCCACACTCTCCAGCTCACTCCCACACTCTCCAGCTCTCTGGTACACTCTCCAGCTCACTCCTTCATTCTCCAGCTCACTCCCGCACTCTCCAGCTCACTCCCACACTCTCCAGCTCACTCCCACACTCCCCAGCTCACTCCCTCATTCTCCAGCTCACTCCCGCACTCTCCAGTCACTCCCACTCTCTCCAGCTCACTCTCACACTCTTCAGCTCACTCCCACAATCTCCAGCTCACTCCCTCACTCTCCAGCTCACACCCGCACTCTCCAGCTCACTCCCACACTCTCCAGCTTACTCCGACACTCTACAGCTCACTCCCACAATCTCCAGCTCACTCCCGCACTCTCCAGCTCACTCCCGCACTCTCCAGCTCACTCCCACACTCTCCAGCTCACTCCCTCATTCTCCAGCTCACTCCCGCACTCTCCAGCTCACTCCCACACTCTCCAGCTCACTCCCGCACTCTCCAGCTCACGCCCGCATTCTCCAGCTCGCTTGAACACACTCCAGCTCACCCCCGCACTCTTCAGCTCACTTCCACACTCTCCTGCTCACCCCCTCACTCTACAGCACCACTGCACACTCTCCAGCTCACTCCTGCTCTCTCCAGCTCACTCCCACATTCTCCAGCTCACTCCCACACCCTTCACCTCAATCCCACACTCTCCAGCTCACTCCCACACTCTCTAGCTCACGCCCACACTCTCGAGTTCACACCCGCACTCTCCAGCTCCCTGGAGAACTCTCCAGCTCACTCCGGCACTCTCCAGCTCACTCCCACTCTCTCCAGCCCACTCTCACACTCACCAGCTCACTCCCTCAGCCTCCAGCTCACTCCTGCACTCTCCAGCTCACTCCCACCCTCTCCAGCTCACTCCCTCTCTCTCCAGCTCACTCCCACACTCTTCAGCTCACTCCCACACTCTCCTGCTCAATCCCACAATCTCCAGCTCACTCCCGCATCTCCAGATCAGTCTCACACTCTCCAGCTCACTCCTGCACTCTTCAGCTCAATCCCTCACTCTCCTGCTCACTCCTGCACTCTCCAGCTCACTCCCACACTCTCCAGCTTACTCCCGCACTCTCCAGCTCACTCGCACACTCTCCAGCTTACTCCCACACTCTCCAGCTCGCCCTCACACTCTCCAGCTCATTCCCACACTCTCCAGCTCACTCCCACACTCTCCAGCTTACTCCCGCACTCTCCAGCTCACACCCACACTCTTCAGCTCACTCCCACACTCTCCAGCTCACTCGCACACTCCCCAGGTCACTTTCTCACTCTCCAGCTCACTCCCACAATCTCCGGCTCACTCCCTCACTCTCCAGCTCACACCCGCAATCTCCCGCTCACTCCCACACTCTCCAGCTTACTCCGACACTCTACAGCTCACTCCCACAATCTCCAGATCACTCCCGCACTCTCCAGCTCACTCCCATACTCTCCAGCTCACTCCCACACTCACCAGCTCACTCCCTCATTCTCCAGCTCACTCCCGCACTCTCCAGTCACTCCCACTCTCTCCAGCTCACTCTCACACTCTTCAGCTCACTCCCACACTCTCCTGCTCAATCCCACAATCTCCAGCTCATTCCCACACTCTCCAGCTCACTCCCACACTCTCCAGCTTACTCCCGCACTCTCCAGCTCACACCCACACTCTTCAGCTCACTCCCACACTCTCCAGCTCACTCGCACACTCCCCAGGTCACTTTCTCACTCTCCAGCTCACTCCCACACTCTCCAGCTCACTCCTGCACTCTCCAGCTCACTCCCACTCTCTCCAGCTTACTCCGACACTCTACAGCTCACTCCCACAATCTCCAGCTCACTCCCGCACTCTCCAGCTCACTCCCACACTCTCCAGCTCACTCCCGCACTCTCCAGCTCATTGTCACACTCTCCAGCTCACTCCCATACTCTCCAGCTCACTCCCGCACTCTCCAGCTCGCTTGAACACACTCCAGCGCACACCCGCACTCTTCAGCTCACTTCCACACACTCCTGCTCACTCCCTCACTCTACAGCCCCACTGCACACTCTCCAGCTCACTCCTGCTCTCTCCAGCTCACTACCACATTCCCCAGCTCACTCCCACACCCTTCACCTCACTCCCACACTATCCAGCTCACTCCCACACTCTCCAGCTCACTCCCACACTCTCTAGCTCACGCCCACACTCTCGAGTTCACACCCGCACTCTCCAGCTCCCTGGAGCACTCTCCAGCTCACTCCGGCACTCTCCAGCTCACTCCCACTCTCTCCAGCCCACTCTCACACTCACCAGCTCACTCCCTCAGCCTCCAGCTCACTCCTGCACTCTCCAGCTCACTCCCACCCTCTCCAGCTCACTCCCTCTCTCTCCAGCTCACTCCCACACTCTTCAGCTCACTCCCACACTCTCCTGCTCAATCCCACAATCTCCAGCTCACTCCCGCATCTCCAGATCAGTCCCACACTCTCCAGCTCACTCCTGCACTCTTCAGCTCACTCCCTCACTCTCCTGCTCACTCCTGCACTCTCCAGCTCACTCCCACACTCTCCAGCTTACTCCCGCACTCTCCAGCTCACTCGCACACTCTCCAGCTCACTCCCACACTCTCCAGCTCGCCCTCACACTCTCCAGCTCACTCCCACACTCTCCAGCTCACTCTCATACTCTCCAGCTCCCTTGCACACTCTTCAGTTCACTCCCGCTCTCGACAGCTCACTCCCAAACTTTCCAGCTCACTCCCACACCCTTCAGCTGACTTCCACACTCTCCAGCTCACTCCCTCACTCTCCAGCTCACTTTTGCACTCTCCAGCTCACTCCCTCACCCTCCAGCTCACTCCTGCACTCTCCAGCTCACTCTCACACTCTCCAGCTCACTCCCACTCTCTCCAGCTCACTCCCACACTCACCAGCTCACTCCCTCATTCTCCAGCTCACTCCTGCGCTCTCCAGCTCACTCCCACACTCTCCATCTCACTCCCACTCTCTTCAGCTCACTCCCACTCTCTTCAGCTCACTCCCACTCTCTCCAGCTCACTCCCACACTCACCAGCTCACTCCCTCATTCTCCAGCTCACTCCCTCATTCTCCAGCTCACTCCCTCACCCTCCAGCTCACTCCTGCACTCTCCAGCTCACTCTCACACTCTCCAGCTCACTCCCACTCTCTCCAGCTCACTCCCACACTCACCAGCTCACTCCCTCATTCTCCAACTCACTCCCGCGCTCTCCAGCTCACTCCCACACTCTTCAGCTCACTCCCACACTCTCCTGCTCAATCCCACAATCTCCAGCTCACACCCGCACTCTCCAGCTCACTCCCACACTCTCCAGCTTACTCCGACACTCTACAGCTCACTCCCACACTCTCCAGCTCACTCTCACTCTCTCCAGCTCACTCGCTCACTCTTCAGCTCACTCCCGGACTCTCCAGATCACTCCCACACTCTCCAGCTCACTCCTGCACTCTCCAGCTCACTCCCTCACTCTCCAGCTCACCCCCGCACTCTCCAGCTCACTCCCACACTCTCCAGCTACTCCCGCACTCTCCAGCTCACTCTCACACTCTTCAGCTCACTTGCACACTCCCCAGCTCACTCCCACACTCCCCAGCTCACTCCCACACTCTCCAGCTCACTCCCACAATCTCCAGCTGACTGCCACACTCTCCAGCTCACACCCACAATCTCCACCTCACTTCCACACTCTCCAGCTTACTCCCACAATCTACAGCTCACTCCCACAATCTCCAGCTCTCTCCCACGCTCTCCAGCTCACTTGCACACTCTCCAGCTCACACGCACACTCTCTAGCTCACTCCCACACTCTCCAGCTCACTCCCACACTCTCCAGCTCTCTGGTACACTCTCCAGCTCACTCCTTCATTCTCCAGCTCACTCCCGCACTCTCCAGCTCACTCCCACACTCTCCAGCTCACTCCCACACTCCCCAGCTCACTCCCTCATTCTCCAGCTCACTCCCGCACTCTCCAGTCACTCCCACTCTCTCCAGCTCACTCTCACACTCTTCAGCTCACTCCCACAATCTCCAGCTCACTCCCTCACTCTCCAGCTCACACCCGCACTCTCCAGCTCACTCCCACACTCTCCAGCTTACTCCGACACTCTACAGCTCACTCCCACAATCTCCAGCTCACTCCCGCACTCTCCAGCTCACTCCCGCACTCTCCAGCTCACTCCCACACTCTCCAGCTCACTCCCTCATTCACCAGCTCACTCCCGCACTCTCCAGCTCACTCCCACACTCTCCAGCTCACTCCCGCACTCTCCAGCTCACGCCCGCATTCTCCAGCTCGCTTGAACACACTCCAGCTCACCCCCGCACTCTTCAGCTCACTTCCACACTCTCCTGCTCACCCCCTCACTCTACAGCACCACTGCACACTCTCCAGCTCACTCCTGCTCTCTCCAGCTCACTCCCACATTCTCCAGCTCACTCCCACACCCTTCACCTCAATCCCACACTCTCCAGCTCACTCCCACACTCTCTAGCTCACGCCCACACTCTCGAGTTCACACCCGCACTCTCCAGCTCCCTGGAGAACTCTCCAGCTCACTCCGGCACTCTCCAGCTCACTCCCACTCTCTCCAGCCCACTCTCACACTCACCAGCTCACTCCCTCAGCCTCCAGCTCACTCCTGCACTCTCCAGCTCACTCCCACCCTCTCCAGCTCACTCCCTCTCTCTCCAGCTCACTCCCACACTCTTCAGCTCACTCCCACACTCTCCTGCTCAATCCCACAATCTCCAGCTCACTCCCGCATCTCCAGATCAGTCTCACACTCTCCAGCTCACTCCTGCACTCTTCAGCTCAATCCCTCACTCTCCTGCTCACTCCTGCACTCTCCAGCTCACTCCCACACTCTCCAGCTTACTCCCGCACTCTCCAGCTCACTCGCACACTCTCCAGCTTACTCCCACACTCTCCAGCTCGCCCTCACACTCTCCAGCTCACTCCCACACTCTCCAGCTCACTCCCACACTCTCCAGCTTGCTTGAAAACTCTCCAGCTCAAAGCCACACTCTCCACCTCACTCCCGCACTCTCCAAGTCGCTCCCACACACTTCAGCTCACTCCCACACTCTCCAGCTCACTCCCGCGCTCTACAGCTGCACTGCACACTCTCCAGCTCACTAACACACCCTTCAGCTCTCTCCCACACTCTCCAGCGCACTCCCACACTCTCCAGCTCATTCCCACACTCTCCAGCTCACAGCCGCACTCTCCAGATCACTTCCACATTCTTCAGCTCACTCCCACAGTCTCCAGCTCACTCTCTCACTGTCCAGTTCACTACCACACGATCCAGCTCACCCCCACACTCTCCAGCTCACTCCTGCTCTCTCCAGTTCACTCCGACACTCTCCAGCTCACTCCCACACCCGTCAGCTCATTCCTACACTCTCCAGATCACTCCCACACTCTCCAGTTAACTCCCACACTCTCCAGCTCACTCCCGCACTCTCCAGCTCGCCCTCACACTCTCCAGCTCACTCCCACACTCTCCAGCTCACTCTCATACTCTCCAGCTCCCTTGCACACTCTTCAGTTCACTCCCGCTCTCTCCAGCTCACTCCCAAACTTTCCAGCTCACTCCCACACCCTTCAGCTGACTTCCACACTCTCCAGCTCACTCCCTCACTCTCCAGCTCACTTTAGCACTCTCCAGCTCACTCCCTCACCCTCCAGCTCACTCCTGCACTCTCCAGCTCACTCTCACACTCTCCAGCTCACTCCCACTCTCTCCAGCTCACTCCCACACTCACCAGCTCACTCCCTCATTCTGCAGCTCACTCCCACGCTCTCCAGCTCACTCCCACACTCTCCAGCTCACTCCCACTCTCTTCAGCTCACTCCCACAATCTTCAGCTCACTCCCACACTCTCCTGCTCAATCCCACAATCTCCAGCTCATTCCCACACTCTCCAGCTTACTTCCGCACTCTCCAGCTCCCTTGCACATTCTACAGTTCACTCCCGCTCTCTCCAGCTCACTCCCGCACTCTCCAGCTCACTCTCACACTCACCAGCTCAATCCCTCACCCTCCAGCTCACCCCCGCACTCTCCAGCTCACTCTCACACTCTCCAGCTCACTCCCACTCTCTCCAGCTCACTCCCACACTCACCAGCTCACTCCCTCATTCTCCAGCTCACTCCCGCACTCTCCAGTCACTCCCACTCTCTCCAGCTCACTCTCACACTCTTCAGCTCACTCCCACACTCTCCTGCTCAATCCCACAATCTCCAGCTCATTCCCACACTCTCCAGCTCACTCCCACACTCTCCAGCTTACTCCCGCACTCTCCAGCTCACACCCACACTCTTCAGCTCACTCCCACACTCTCCAGCTCACTCGCACACTCCCCAGGTCACTTTCTCACTCTCCAGCTCACTCCCACAATCTCCGGCTCACTCCCTCACTCTCCAGCTCACACCCGCACTCTCCCGCTCACTCCCACACTCTCCAGCTTACTCCGACACTCTACAGCTCACTCCCACTCTCTCCAGCTCACTCCCGCACTCACCAGCTCACTCCCTCATTCTGCAGCTCACTCCCACGCTCTCCAGCTCACTCCCACACTCTCCAGCTCACTCCCACTCTCTTCAGCTCACTCCCACAATCTTCAGCTCACTCCCACACTCTCCTGCTCAATCCCACAATCTCCAGCTCATTCCCACACTCTCCAGCTTACTCCCGCACTCTCCAGCTCCCTTGCACATTCTACAGCTCACTCCCGCTCTCTCCAGCTCACTCCCGCACTCTCCAGCTCACTCTCACACTCACCAGCTCAATCCCTCACCCTCCAGCTCACCCCCGCACTCTCCAGCTCTCTCTCACACTCTCCAGCTCACTCCCACTCTCTCCAGCTCACTCCCACACTCACCAGCTCACTCCCTCATTCTCCAGGTCACTCCCGCACTCTCCAGTCACTCCCACTCTCTCCAGCTCACTCTCACACTCTTCAGCTCACTCCCACACTCTGCTGCTCAATCCCACAATCTCCAGCTCATTCCCACACTCTCCAGCTCACTCCCACACTCTCCAGCTTACTCCCGCACTCTCCAGCTCACACCCACACTCTCCAGCTCACTCGCACACTCCCCAGGTCACTTTCTCACTCTCCAGCTCACTCCCACAATCTCCGGCTCACTCCCTCACTCTCCAGCTCACACCCGCAATCTCCCGCTCACTCCCACACTCTCCAGCTTACTCCGACACTCTACAGCTCACTCCCACAATCTCCAGATCACTCCCGCACTCTCCAGCTCACTCCCATACTCTCCAGCTCACTCCCACACTCACCAGCTCACTCCCTCATTCTCCAGCTCACTCCCGCACTCTCCAGTCACTCCCACTCTCTCCAGCTCACTCTCACACTCTTCAGCTCACTCCCACACTCTCCTGCTCAATCCCACAATCTCCAGCTCATTCCCACACTCTCCAGCTCACTCCCACACTCTCCAGCTTACTCCCGCACTCTCCAGCTCACACCCACACTCTTCAGCTCACTCCCACACTCTCCAGCTCACTCGCACACTCCCCAGGTCACTTTCTCACTCTCCAGCTCACTCCCACACTCTCCAGCTCACTCCTGCACTCTCCAGCTCACTCCCACTCTCTCCAGCTTACTCCGACACTCTACAGCTCACTCCCACAATCTCCAGCTCACTCCCGCACTCTCCAGCTCACTCCCACACTCTCCAGCTCACTCCCGCACTCTCCAGCTCATTGTCACACTCTCCAGCTCACTCCCATACTCTCCAGCTCACTCCCGCACTCTCCAGCTCGCTTGAACACACTCCAGCGCACACCCGCACTCTTCAGCTCACTTCCACACACTCCTGCTCACTCCCTCACTCTACAGCCCCACTGCACACTCTCCAGCTCACTCCTGCTCTCTCCAGCTCACTACCACAGTCCCCAGCTCACTCCCACACCCTTCACCTCACTCCCACACTATCCAGCTCACTCCCACACTCTCCAGCTCACTCCCACACTCTCTAGCTCACGCCCACACTCTCGAGTTCACACCCGCACTCTCCAGCTCCCTGGAGCACTCTCCAGCTCACTCCGGCACTCTCCAGCTCACTCCCACTCTCTCCAGCCCACTCTCACACTCACCAGCTCACTCCCTCAGCCTCCAGCTCACTCCTGCACTCTCCAGCTCACTCCCACCCTCTCCAGCTCACTCCCTCTCTCTCCAGCTCACTCCCACACTCTTCAGCTCACTCCCACACTCTCCTGCTCAATCCCACAATCTCCAGCTCACTCCCGCATCTCCAGATCAGTCCCACACTCTCCAGCTCACTCCTGCACTCTTCAGCTCACTCCCTCACTCTCCTGCTCACTCCTGCACTCTCCAGCTCACTCCCACACTCTCCAGCTTACTCCCGCACTCTCCAGCTCACTCGCACACTCTCCAGCTCACTCCCACACTCTCCAGCTCGCCCTCACACTCTCCAGCTCACTCCCACACTCTCCAGCTCACTCTCATACTCTCCAGCTCCCTTGCACACTCTTCAGTTCACTCCCGCTCTCGACAGCTCACTCCCAAACTTTCCAGCTCACTCCCACACCCTTCAGCTGACTTCCACACTCTCCAGCTCACTCCCTCACTCTCCAGCTCACTTTTGCACTCTCCAGCTCACTCCCTCACCCTCCAGCTCACTCCTGCACTCTCCAGCTCACTCTCACACTCTCCAGCTCACTCCCACTCTCTCCAGCTCACTCCCACACTCACCAGCTCACTCCCACACTCTCCATCTCACTCCCACTCTCTTCAGCTCACTCCCACTCTCTTCAGCTCACTCCCACTCTCTCCAGCTCACTCCCACACTCACCAGCTCACTCCCTCATTCTCCAGCTCACTCCCTCATTCTCCAGCTCACTCCCTCACCCTCCAGCTCACTCCTGCACTCTCCAGCTCACTCTCACACTCTCCAGCTCACTCCCACTCTCTCCAGCTCACTCCCACACTCACCAGCTCACTCCCTCATTCTCCAACTCACTCCCGCGCTCTCCAGCTCACTCCCACACTCTTCAGCTCACTCCCACACTCTCCTGCTCAATCCCACAATCTCCAGCTCACACCCGCACTCTCCAGCTCACTCCCACACTCTCCAGCTTACTCCGACACTCTACAGCTCACTCCCACACTCTCCAGCTCACTCTCACTCTCTCCAGCTCACTCGCTCACTCTTCAGCTCACTCCCGGACTCTCCAGATCACTCCCACACTCTCCAGCTCACTCCTGCACTCTCCAGCTCACTCCCTCACTCTCCAGCTCACCCCCGCACTCTCCAGCTCACTCCCACACTCTCCAGCTACTCCCGCACTCTCCAGCTCACTCTCACACTCTTCAGCTCACTTGCACACTCCCCAGCTCACTCCCACACTCCCCAGCTCACTCCCACACTCTCCAGCTCACTCCCACAATCTCCAGCTGACTGCCACACTCTCCAGCTCACACCCACAATCTCCACCTCACTTCCACACTCTCCAGCTTACTCCCACAATCTACAGCTCACTCCCACAATCTCCAGCTCTCTCCCACGCTCTCCAGCTCACTTGCACACTCTCCAGCTCACACGCACACTCTCTAGCTCACTCCCACACTCTCCAGCTCACTCCCACACTCTCCAGCTCTCTGGTACACTCTCCAGCTCACTCCTTCATTCTCCAGCTCACTCCCACACTCTCTAGCTCACGCCCACACTCTTCAGTTCAGAGCCGCACTCTCCATCTCGCTGGCACACTCTCCAGCTCTCTCCCACACTCTCCAGGTAACTCCCAACCTCTCCAGCTCACTCCCACAAACTCCAGCTCACTTCGGCACTCTCCAGCTCAATCCCTCATTCTCCAGCTCACTCCCACAGTCTCCAGCTCACTCCCTCACTCTTCAGCTCACTCCCACACTATCCAGCTCACCCCCACACTCTCCAGCTTACTCCTGCTCTCTCCAGCTCACTCCGACACTCTCCAGCTCACTCCCACACCCGTCAGTTCATTCCCACACTCTCCAGATCACTCCCACACTCTCCAGCTAACTCCCACACACTCCAGCTCACTCCCGCACTCTCCAGCTCGCCCTCACACTCTCCAGCTCACTCCCACACTCTCCAGCTCACTCCCGCACTCTCCAGCTTGCTTGAAAACTCTCCAGCTCACACCCGCACTCTCCAGCTCACTCCTGCCCTCTCCCACTCGCTCCCACACTCTTCAGCTCACTCCCACACTCTCCTGCTCACTCCCACACTCTACAGCTGCACTGCACACTCTCCAGCTCACTCCCACACTCTCCAGCTCACTCCCACACTCTCCAGCTCACTCACACACCCTTCAGCTCTCTTCCACACTCTCCAGTTGACGCCCACACACTCCAGCTCACTCCCGCGCTCTCCAGCTCATTCCCACACTCTCCAGCTCACAACCGCACTCTTCAGCTCACTTCCACACTCTTCAGCTCACTTGTACACTCTCCAGCTCACTCCTGCACTCTCCAGCTCACTCCCACACTTACCAGCTCATGCCCACACTCTCCAGCTCACTCCCACACTTTGAGCTCTCTCGCACACTCGCCAGCTCACTCTCACACTCTCCAGCTCCCTTGCACACTCTCCAGTTCACTCCTGCTCTCTCCAGCTCACTCCCACACTTTCTAGCTCACTCAAACATCCTTCAGCTGACTTCCACACTCTCCAGCTCACTCCCTCACTCTCCAGCTCACTTTTGCACTCTCCAGCTCACTCTCTCAATCTCCAGCTCACTCCCGCACTCTCCAGCTCACTCTCACTCTCTCCAGCTCACTCCCACACTCTCCAGCTCACTCTCACACTCACCAGCTCACTCCCTCACCCTCCAGCTCACTCCTGCACTCTCCAGCTCAATATCACACTCTCCAGTTCACTCCCACTCTCTCCAGCACACTCTCACACTCACCAGTTCACTCCCTCATTCTCCAGCTCACTCCTGCGCTCTCCGGCTCACTCCCACACTCTCCAGCTCACTCCCACTCTCTCCAGCTCACTCCCACACTCTTCAGCTCACTCCCACACTCTCCTGCTCAATCCCACAATCTCCAGCTCATTCCCACACTCTCCAGCTCACTCCCACACTCTCCAGCTTACTCCCACACTCTCCAGCTCACACCCACACTCTTCATCTCACTCCTACACTCTCCAGCTCACTCCCACACTCCCCAGCTCACTCTCTCACTCTCCAGCTCACTCCCACAATCTCCTGCTCACTCCCACACTCTCCAGCTCACTCCCACACCCTTCAGCTCACTCCCACACTATCCAGCTCACTCCCACACTCTCCAGCTCACTCCCTCATTCTCTAGCTCACTCCCTCACTCTCCATCTCACTTTTGCACTCTCCAGCTCACTCTCAAAATCTCCAGCTCACTCCCACACTCTCCAGCTCACTCTCACACTCACCAGCTCACTCCCTCACCCTCCAGTTCACTCCTGCACTCTCCAGCTCACTATCACACTCCCCAGCTCACTCCCACTCTCTCCAGCTCACTCCCACACTCGCCAGCTCACTCCCTCATTCTCCAGCTCACTCCCGTGCTCTCCAGCTCACTCCCACACTCACCTGCACACTCCCACTCTCTCTAGCTCACTCCCACACTCTTCAGCTCACTCCCACACTCTTCAGCTCACTCCCACACTCTCCTGCTCAATCCCACAATCTCCAGCTCATTCCCACACTCTCCAGTTCACTCCCCCAATCTCCAGCTTATGCCCGCACTCTCCAGCTCACACCCACACTCTTCAGCTCACTCCCACACTCTCCAGCTCACTCCCACACTCCCCAGCTCACTATCCCACTCTCCGGCTCACTCCCACAATCTCCAGCTCACTCCCACACTCTCCAGCTCACACCCGCACTCTCCAGCTCACTCCCACACTCTCCAGCTTACTCCGACACTCTACAGCTCACTCCCACAATCTCCAGCTCACTCCCGCACTCTCCAGCTCACTCCCACACTCTCCAGCTCACTCCCACACTCACCAGCTCACTCCCTCATTCTCCAGCTCACTCCCGCACACTCCAGTCACTCCCACTCTCTCCAGCTCACTCTCACACTCTTCAGCTCACTCCCACACTCTCCTGCTCAATCCCACAATCTCCAGCTCATTCCCACACTCTCCAGCTCACTCCCACACTCTCCAGCTTACTCCCGCACTCTCCAGCTCACACCCACATTCTTCAGCTCACTCCCACACTCTCCAGCTCACTCGCACACTCCCCAGGTCACTTTCTCACTCTCCAGCTCACTCCCACACTCTCCAGATCACTCCCGCACTCTCCAGCTCACTCCCACTCTCTCCAGCTTACTCCGACACTCTACAGCTCACTCCCACAATCTCCAGCTCACTCCCGCACTCTCCAGCTCACTCCCACACTCTCCAGCTCACTCCCGCACTCTCCAGCTCATTGTCACACTCTCCAGCTCACTCCCATACTCTCCAGCTCACTCCCGCACTCTCCAGCTCGCTTGAACACACTCCAGCGCACACCCGCACTCTTCAGCTCACTTCCACACACTCCTGCTCACTCCCTCACTCTACAGCCCCACTGCACACTCTCCAGCTCACTCCTGCTCTCTCCAGCTCACTACCACATTCCCCAGCTCACTCCCACACCCTTCACCTCACTCCCACACTATCCAGCTCACTCCCACACTCTCTAGCTCACGCCCACACTCTCGAGTTCACACCCGCACTCTCCAGCTCCCTGGAGCCCTCTCCAGCTCACTCCGGCACTCTCCAGCTCACTCCCACTCTCTCCAGCCCACTCTCACACTCACCAGCTCACTCCCTCAGCCTCCAGCTCACTCCTGCACTCTCCAGCTCACTCCCACCCTCTCCAGCTCACTCCCTCTCTCTCCAGCTCACTCCCACACTCTTCAGCTCACTCCCACACTCTCCTGCTCAATCCCACAATCTCCAGCTCACGCCCGCATCTCCAGATCAGTCCCACACTCTCCAGCTCACTCCTGCACTCTTCAGCTCACTCCCTCACTCTCCTGCTCACTCCTGCACTCTCCAGCTCACTCCCACACTCTCCAGCTTACTCCCGCACTCTCCAGCTCACTCCCACACTCTCCAGCTCACTCCCGCACTCTCCAGCTCGCCCTCACACTCTCCAGCTCACTTCCACACTCTCCAGCTCACTCTCATACTCTCCAGCTCCCTTGCACACTCTTCAGTTCACTCCCGCTCTCGACAGCTCACTCCCAAACTTTCCAGCTCACTCCCACACCCTTCAGCTGACTTCCACACTCTCCAGCTCACTCCCTCACTCTCCAGCTCACTTTTGCACTCTCCAGCTCACTCCCTCACCCTCCAGCTCACTCCTGCACTCTCCAGCTCACTCTCACACTCTCCAGCTCACTCCCACTCTCTCCAGCTCACTCCCACACTCACCAGCTCACTCCCTCATTCTCCAGCTCACTCCCGCGCTCTCCAGCTCACTCCCACACCCTTCAGCTCTCTTCCACACTCTCCAGTTGACGCCCACACACTCCAGCTCACTCCCGCGCTCTCCAGCTCATTCCCACACTCTCCAGCTCACAACCGCACTCTTCAGCTCACTTCCACACTCTTCAGCTCACTTGTACACTCTCCAGCTCACTCCTGCACTCTCCAGCT
Organism: Isurus oxyrinchus; assembly: GCA_026770705.1. Classification (NCBI taxonomy): domain Eukaryota; kingdom Metazoa; phylum Chordata; class Chondrichthyes; order Lamniformes; family Lamnidae; genus Isurus; species Isurus oxyrinchus. The sequence continues at coordinate 313,341 of JANJGN010000036.1, forward strand.
CACTCCCACACTTACCAGCTCATGCCCACACTCTCCAGCTCACTCCCACACTTTGAGCTCTCTCGCACACTCGCCAGCTCACTCTCACACTCTCCAGCTCCCTTGCACACTCTCCAGTTCACTCCTGCTCTCTCCAGCTCACTCCCACACTTTCTAGCTCACTCAAACATCCTTCAGCTGACTTCCACACTCTCCAGCTCACTCCCACACTCTCCAGCTCACTTTTGCACTCTCCAGCTCACTCTCTCAATCTCCAGCTCACTCCCGCACTCTCCAGCTCACTCTCACTCTCTCCAGCTCACTCCCACACTCTCCAGCTCACTCTCACACTCACCAGCTCACTCCCTCACCCTCCAGCTCACTCCTGCACTCTCCAGCTCACTATCACACTCTCCAGTTCACTCCCACTCTCTCCAGCACACTCTCACACTCACCAGTTCACTCCCTCATTCTCCAGCTCACTCCTGCGCTCTCCGGCTCACTCCCACACTCTCCAGCTCACTCCCACTCTCTCCAGCTCACTCCCACACTCTTCAGCTCACTCCCACACTCTCCTGCTCAATCCCACAATCTCCAGCTCATTCCCACACTCTCCAGCTCACTCCCACACTCTCCAGCTTACTCCCACACTCTCCAGCTCACACCCACACTCTTCATCTCACTCCTACACTCTCCAGCTCACTCCCACACTCCCCAGCTCACTCTCTCACTCTCCAGCTCACTCCCACAATCTCCTGCTCACTCCCACACTCTCCAGCTCACTCCCACACCCTTCAGCTCACTCCCACACTATCCAGCTCACTCCCACACTCTCCAGCTCACTCCCTCATTCTCTAGCTCACTCCCTCACTCTCCATCTCACTTTTGCACTCTCCAGCTCACTCTCAAAATCTCCAGCTCACTCCCACACTCTCCAGCTCACTCTCACACTCACCAGCTCACTCCCTCACCCTCCAGTTCACTCCTGCACTCTCCAGCTCACTATCACACTCCCCAGCTCACTCCCACTCTCTCCAGCTCACTCCCACACTCGCCAGCTCACTCCCTCATTCTCCAGCTCACTCCCGTGCTCTCCGGCTCACTCCCACACTCACCTGCTCACTCCCACTCTCTCTAGCTCACTCCCACACTCTTCAGCTCACTCCCAGACTCTTCAGCTCACTCCCACACTCTCCTGCTCAATCCCACAATCTCCAGCTCATTCCCACACTCTCCAGTTCACTCCCACAATCTCCAGCTTATGCCCGCACTCTCCAGCTCACACCCACACTCTTCAGCTCACTCCCACACTCTCCAGCTCACTCCCACACTCCCCAGCTCACTATCTCACTCTCCGGCTCACTCCCACAATCTCCAGCTCACTCCCACACTCTCCAGCTCACACCCGCACTCTCCAGCTCACTCCCACACTCTCCAGCTTACTCCGACACTCTACAGCTCACTCCCACAATCTCCAGCTCACTCCCGCACTCTCCAGCTCACTCCCACACTCTCCAGCTCACTCCCACACTCACCAGCTCACTCCCTCATTCTCCAGCTCACTCCCGCACACTCCAGTCACTCCCACTCTCTCCAGCTCACTCTCACACTCTTCAGCTCACTCCCACACTCTCCTGCTCAATCCCACAATCTCCAGCTCATTCCCACACTCTCCAGCTCACTCCCACACTCTCCAGCTTACTCCCGCACTCTCCAGCTCACACCCACATTCTTCAGCTCACTCCCACACTCTCCAGCTCACTCGCACACTCCCCAGGTCACTTTCTCACTCTCCAGCTCACTCCCACACTCTCCAGCTCACTCCCGCACTCTCCAGCTCACTCCCACTCTCTCCAGCTTACTCCGACACTCTGCAGCTCACTCCCACAATCTCCAGCTCACTCCCGCACTCTCCAGCTCACTCCCACACTCTCCAGCTCACTCCCGCACTCTCCAGCTCATTGTCACACTCTCCAGCTCACTCCCATACTCTCCAGCTCACTCCCGCACTCTCCAGCTCGCTTGAACACACTCCAGCGCACACCCGCACTCTTCAGCTCACTTCCACACACTCCTGCTCACTCCCTCACTCTACAGCCCCACTGCACACTCTCCAGCTCACTCCTGCTCTCTCCAGCTCACTACCACATTCCCCAGCTCACTCCCACACCCTTCACCTCACTCCCACACTATCCAGCTCACTCCCACACTCTCTAGCTCACGCCCACACTCTCGAGTTCACACCCGCACTCTCCAGCTCCCTGGAGCACTCTCCAGCTCACTCCGGCACTCTCCAGCTCACTCCCACTCTCTCCAGCCCACTCTCACACTCACCAGCTCACTCCCTCAGCCTCCAGCTCACTCCTGCACTCTCCAGCTCACTCCCACCCTCTCCAGCTCACTCCCTCTCTCTCCAGCTCACTCCCACACTCTTCAGCTCACTCCCACACTCTCCTGCTCAATCCCACAATCTCCAGCTCACGCCCGCATCTCCAGATCAGTCCCACACTCTCCAGCTCACTCCTGCACTCTTCAGCTCACTCCCTCACTCTCCTGCTCACTCCTGCACTCTCCAGCTCACTCCCACACTCTCCAGCTTACTCCCGCACTCTCCAGCTCACTCCCACACTCTCCAGCTCACTCCCGCACTCTCCAGCTCGCCCTCACACTCTCCAGCTCACTTCCACACTCTCCAGCTCACTCTCATACTCTCCAGCTCCCTTGCACACTCTTCAGTTCACTCCCGCTCTCGACAGCTCACTCCCAAACTTTCCAGCTCACTCCCACACCCTTCAGCTGACTTCCACACTCTCCAGCTCACTCCCTCACTCTCCAGCTCACTTTTGCACTCTCCAGCTCACTCCCTCACCCTCCAGCTCACTCCTGCACTCTCCAGCTCACTCTCACACTCTCCAGCTCACTCCCACTCTCTCCAGCTCACTCCCACACTCACCAGCTCACTCCCTCATTCTCCAGCTCACTCCCGCGCTCTCCAGCTCACTCCCACACCCTTCAGCTCTCTTCCACACTCTCCAGTTGACGCCCACACACTCCAGCTCACTCCCGCGCTCTCCAGCTCATTCCCACACACTCCAGCTCACAACCGCACTCTTCAGCTCACTTCCACACTCTTCAGCTCACTTGTACACTCTCCAGCTCACTCCTGCACTCTCCAGCTCACTCCCACACTTACCAGCTCATGCCCACACTCTCCAGCTCACTCCCACACTTTGAGCTCTCTCGCACACTCGCCAGCTCACTCTCACACTCTCCAGCTCCCTTGCACACTCTCCAGTTCACTCCTGCTCTCTCCAGCTCACTCCCACACTTTCTAGCTCACTCAAACATCCTTCAGCTGACTTCCACAGTCTCCAGCTCACTCCCACACTCTCCAGCTCACTTTTGCACTCTCCAGCTCACTCTCTCAATCTCCAGCTCACTCCCGCACTCTCCAGCTCACTCTCACTCTCTCCAGCTCACTCCCACACTCTCCAGCTCACTCTCACACTCACCAGCTCACTCCCTCACCCTCCAGCTCACTCCTGCACTCTCCAGCTCACTATCACACTCTCCAGTTCACTCCCACTCTCTCCAGCACACTCTCACACTCACCAGTTCACTCCCTCATTCTCCAGCTCACTCCTGCGCTCTCCGGCTCACTCCCACACTCTCCAGCTCACTCCCACTCTCTCCAGCTCACTCCCACACTCTTCAGCTCACTCCCACACTCTCCTGCTCAATCCCACAATCTCCAGCTCATTCACACACTCTCCAGCTCACTCCCACACTCTCCAGCATACTCCCACACTCTCCAGCTCACACCCACACTCTTCATCTCACTCCTACACTCTCCAGCTCACTCCCACACTCCCCAGCTCACTCTCTCACTCTCCAGCTCACTCCCACAATCTCCTGCTCACTCCCACACTCTCCAGATCACTCCCACACCCTTCAGCTCACTCCCACACTATCCAGCTCACTCCCACACTCTCCAGCTCACTCCCTCATTCTCTAGCTCACTCCCTCACTCTCCATCTCACTTTTGCACTCTCCAGCTCACTCTCAAAATCTCCAGCTCACTCCCACACTCTCCAGCTCACTCTCACACTCACCAGCTCACTCCCTCACCCTCCAGTTCACTCCTGCACTCTCCAGCTCACTATCACACTCCCCAGCTCACTCCCACTCTCTCCAGCTCACTCCCACACTCGCCAGCTCACTCCCTCATTCTCCAGCTCACTCCCGTGCTCTCCGGCTCACTCCCACACTCACCTGCTCACTCCCACTCTCTCTAGCTCACTCCCACACTCTTCAGCTCACTCCCACACTCTTCAGCTCACTCCCACACTCTCCTGCTCAATCCCACAATCTCCAGCTCATTCCCACACTCTCCAGTTCACTCCCACAATCTCCAGCTTATGCCCGCACTCTCCAGCTCACACCCACACTCTTCAGCTCACTCCCACACTCTCCAGCTCACTCCCACACTCCCCAGCTCACTATCTCACTCTCCGGCTCACTCCCACAATCTCCAGCTCACTCCCACACTCTCCAGCTCACACCCGCACTCTCCAGCTCACTCCCACACTCTCCAGCTTACTCCGACACTCTACAGCTCACTCCCACAATCTCCAGCTCACTCCCGCACTCTCCAGCTCACTCCCACACTCTCCAGCTCACTCCCACACTCACCAGCTCACTCCGTCATTCTCCAGCTCACTCCCGCACACTCCAGTCACTCCCACTCTCTCCAGCTCACTCTCACACTCTTCAGCTCACTCCCACACTCTCCTGCTCAATCCCACAATCTCCAGCTCACTCCCACACTCTCCAGCTCACTCCCGCACTCTCCAGCTCATTGTCACACTCTCCAGCTCACTCCCATACTCTCCAGCTCACTCCCGCACTCTCCAGCTCGCTTGAACACACTCCAGCGCACACCCGCACTCTTCAGCTCACTTCCACACACTCCTGCTCACTCCCTCACTCTACAGCCCCACTGCACACTCTCCAGCTCACTCCTGCTCTCTCCAGCTCACTACCACATTCCCCAGCTCACTCCCACACCCTTCACCTCACTCCCACACTATCCAGCTCACTCCCACACTCTCTAGCTCACGCCCACACTCTCGAGTTCACACCCGCACTCTCCAGCTCCCTGGAGCACTCTCCAGCTCACTCCGGCACTCTCCAGCTCACTCCCACTCTCTCCAGCCCACTCTCACACTCACCAGCTCACTCCCTCAGCCTCCAGCTCACTCCTGCACTCTCCAGCTCACTCCCACCCTCTCCAGCTCACTCCCTCTCTCTCCAGCTCACTCCCACACTCTTCAGCTCACTCCCACACTCTCCTGCTCAATCCCACAATCTCCAGCTCACGCCCGCATCTCCAGATCAGTCCCACACTCTCCAGCTCACTCCTGCACTCTTCAGCTCACTCCCTCACTCTCCTGCTCACTCCTGCACTCTCCAGCTCACTCCCACACTCTCCAGCTTACTCCCGCACTCTCCAGCTCACTCCCACACTCTCCAGCTCACTCCCGCACTCTCCAGCTCGCCCTCACACTCTCCAGCTCACTTCCACAGTCTCCAGCTCACTCTCATACTCTCCAGCTCCCTTGCACACTCTTCAGTTCACTCCCGCTCTCGACAGCTCACTCCCAAACTTTCCAGCTCACTCCCACACCCTTCAGCTGCCTTCCACACTCTCCAGCTCACTCCCTCACTCTCCAGCTCACTTTTGCACTCTCCAGCTCACTCCCTCACCCTCCAGCTCACTCCTGCACTCTCCAGCTCACTCTCACACTCTCCAGCTCACTCCCACTCTCTCCAGCTCACTCCCACACTCACCAGCTCACTCCCTCATTCTCCAGCTCACTCCCGCGCTCTCCAGCTCACTCCCACACTCTCCATCTCACTCCCACTCTCTTCAGCTCACTCCCACTCTCTTCAGCTCACTCCCACTCTCTCCAGCTCACTCCCACACTCACCAGCTCACTCCCTCATTCTCCAGCTCACTCCCTCATTCTCCAGCTCACTCCCTCACCCTCCAGCTCACTCCTGCACTCTCCAGCTCACTCTCACACTCTCCAGCTCACTCCCACTCTCTCCAGCTCACTCCCACACTCACCAGCTCACTCCCTCATTCTCCAACTCACTCCCGCGCTCTCCAGCTCACTCCCACACTCTTCAGCTCACTCCCACACTCTCCTGCTCAATCCCACAATCTCCAGCTCACACCCGCACTCTCCAGCTCACTCCCACACTCTCCAGCTTACTCCGACACTCTACAGCTCACTCCCACACTCTCCAGCTCACTCTCACTCTCTCCAGCTCACTCGCTCACTCTTCAGCTCACTCCCGGACTCTCCAGATCACTCCCACACTCTCCAGCTCACTCCTGCACTCTCCAGCTCACTCCCTCACTCTCCAGCTCACCCCCGCACTCTCCAGCTCACTCCCACACTCTCCAGCTACTCCCGCACTCTCCAGCTCACTCTCACACTCTTCAGCTCACTTGCACACTCCCCAGCTCACTCCCACACTCCCCAGCTCACTCCCACACTCTCCAGCTCACTCCCACAATCTCCAGCTGACTGCCACCCTCTCCAGCTCACACCCACAATCTCCAGCTCACTTCCACACTCTCCAGCTTACTCCCACAATCTACAGCTCACTCCCACAATCTCCAGCTCTCTCCCACGCTCTCCAGCTCACTTGCACACTCTCCAGCTCACACGCACACTCTCTAGCTCACTCCCACACTCTCCAGCTCACTCCCACACTCTCCAGCTCTCTGGTACACTCTCCAGCTCACTCCTTCATTCTCCAGCTCACTCCCACACTCTCTAGCTCACGCCCACACTCTTCAGTTCAGAGCCGCACTCTCCATCTCGCTGGCACACTCTCCAGCTCTCTCCCACACTCTCCAGGTAACTCCCAACCTCTCCAGCTCACTCCCACAAACTCCAGCTCACTTCGGCACTCTCCAGCTCAATCCCTCATTCTCCAGCTCACTCCCACAGTCTCCAGCTCACTCCCTCACTCTTCAGCTCACTCCCACACTATCCAGCTCACCCCCACACTCTCCAGCTTACTCCTGCTCTCTCCAGCTCACTCCGACACTCTCCAGCTCACTCCCACACCCGTCAGTTCATTCCCACACTCTCCAGATCACTCCCACACTCTCCAGCTAACTCCCACACACTCCAGCTCACTCCCGCACTCTCCAGCTCGCCCTCACACTCTCCAGCTCACTCCCACACTCTCCAGCTCACTCCCGCACTCTCCAGCTTGCTTGAAAACTCTCCAGCTCACACCCGCACTCTCCAGCTCACTCCTGCCCTCTCCCACTCGCTCCCACACTCTTCAGCTCACTCCCACACTCTCCTGCTCACCCCCACATTCTACAGCTGCACTGCACACTCTCCAGCTCACTCCCACACTCTCCAGCTCACTCCCACACTCTCCAGCTCACTCACACACCCTTCAGCTCTCTCCCACACTCTCCAGGTGACGCCCACACACTCCAGCTCACTCCCGCGCTCTCCAGCTCATTCCCACACTCTCCAGCTCACAACCGCACTCTTCAGCTCACTTCCACACTCTTCAGCTCACTTGTACACTCTCCAGCTCACTCCTGCACTCTCCAGCTCACTCCCACACTTACCAGCTCATGCCCACACTCTCCAGCTCACTCCCACACTTTGAGCTCTCTCGCACACTCGCCAGCTCACTCTCACACTCTCCAGCTCCCTTGCACACTCTCCAGTTCACTCCTGCTCTCTCCAGCTCACTCCCACACTTTCTAGCTCACTCAAACATCCTTCAGCTGACTTCCACACTCTCCAGCTCACTCCCTCACTCTCCAGCTCACTTTTGCACTCTCCAGCTCACTCTCTCAATCTCCAGCTCACTCCCGCACTCTCCAGCTCACTCTCACTCTCTCCAGCTCACTCCCACACTCTCCAGCTCACTCTCACACTCACCAGCTCACTCCCTCACCCTCCAGCTCACTCCTGCACTCTCCAGCTCACTATCACACTCTCCAGTTCACTCCCACTCTCTCCAGCACACTCTCACACTCACCAGTTCACTCCCTCATTCTCCAGCTCACTCCTGCGCTCTCCGGCTCACTCCCACACTCTCCAGCTCACTCCCACTCTCTCCAGCTCACTCCCACACTCTTCAGCTCACTCCCACACTCTCCTGCTCAATCCCACAATCTCCAGCTCATTCCCACACTCTCCAGCTCACTCCCACACTCTCCAGCTTACTCCCACACTCTCCAGCTCACACCCACACTCTTCATCTCACTCCTACACTCTCCAGCTCACTCCCACACTCCCCAGCTCACTCTCGCACTCTCCAGCTCACTCCCACAATCTCCTGCTCACTCCCACACTCTCCAGCTCACTCCCACACCCTTCAGCTCACTCCCACACTATCCAGCTCACTCCCACACTCTCCAGCTCACTCCCTCATTCTCTAGCTCACTCCCTCACTCTCCATCTCACTTTTGCACTCTCCAGCTCACTCTCAAAATCTCCAGCTCACTCCCACACTCTCCAGCTCACTCTCACACTCACCAGCTCACTCCCTCACCCTCCAGCTCACTCCTGCACTCTCCAGCTCACTATCACACTCCCCAGCTCACTCCCACTCTCTGCAGCTCACTCCCACACTCGCCAGCTCACTCCCTCATTCTCCAGCTCACTCCCGTGCTCTCCAGCTCACTCCCACACTCACCTGCTCACTCCCACTCTCTCTAGCTCACTCCCACACTCTTCAGCTCACTCCCACACTCTTCAGCTCACTCCCACAATCTCCAGCTTATGCCCGCACTCTCCAGCTCACACCCACACTCTTCAGCTCACTCCCACACTCTCCAGCTCACTCCCACACTCCCCAGCTCACTCTCTCACTCTCCGGCTCACTCCCACATTCTCTAGCTCACTCCCTCACTCTCCATCTCATTTTTGCGCTGTCCAGCTCACTCTCTCACACTCTCCAGCTCACTCCGGCACTCTCCAGCTCACTCTCACACTCTCCAGCTCACTCCTGCAATCTCCAGCTGACTGCCACACTCTCCAGCTCACTCCCTCATTCTCCAGCTCACTCCCACACTCTCCAGCTCACTCCCTCATTCTCCAGCTCACTCCCACACTCCCCAGCTCACTCCCACACTCTCCAGCTCACTCCTACAATCTCCAGCTGACTGCCACACTCTCCAGCTCACTCCCTCATTCTCCAGCTCACTCCCACACTCTCCAGCTCACTCCCTCATTCTCTAGCTCACTCCCTCACTCTCCAGCTCACTTTTGCGCTGTCCAGCTCACTCTCTCACAATCTCCAGCTCATACCCACACTCCCCAGCTCACTCCCACACTCTCCAGCTCACTCCTACAATCTCCAGCTGACTGCCACACTCTCCAGCTCACTCCCACACTCTCCAGCTCACACCCACACTCTCCAGCTCGCTGGTACACTCTCCAGCTCACTCCTTCATTGTCCAGCTCACTCCCACACTCTCTAGCTCACGCCCACACTCTCCAGCTCACTCCCACACTCTCCAGCTCACTTCCACACTCTCCAGCTCACTTCGGCACTCTCCAGCTCAATTCCTCATTCTCCATCTCACTCCCGCAGTCTCCAGCTCACTCCCACACTACCCAGCTCACCCCCACACTCTCCAGCTCACTCTTGCTCTCTCCAGCTCACTCCGACACTCTCCAGCTCACTCCCACACCCGTCAGCTCATTCCCACACTCTCCAGATCACTCCCACACTCTCCAGCTAACTCCCACACTCTCCAGCTCCCTCCCGCACTCTCCAGCTCGCCCTCACACTCTCCAGCTCACTCCCACACTCCAGCTCACTCCCGCACTCTCCAGCTTGCTTGAAAACTCTCCAGCTCACACCCGCACTCTCCAGCTCACTCCCGCACTCTCCCACTCGCTCCCACCCTCTCCAGCTCACTCCCACACTCTCCAGCTCACTCCCGCACTCTACAGCTGCACTGCACACTTTCCAGCTCACTCCTGCTCTCTCCAGCTCACTCCCACACTCTCCAGCTCACTCACACACCCTTCAGCTCTCTCCCACACTCTCCAGCTCATTCCCACACTCTCCAGCCCGCAGCCACACTCTTCAGCTCACTACCACACTATTCAGCTCACTTGCACACTCTCCAGCTCACTACTGCACACTCCAGCTCACTCCAACACTTAACAGCTCATGCCCACACTCTCCAGCTCACTCCCACACTTTCAGCTCTCTCGCACACTCACCAGCTCACTCTCACACTCTCCATCTCCCTTGCACACTCTCCACTTCACTCCTGCTCTCTCCAGGTCACTCCCACACTTTCCAGCTCACTCCCACACCCTTCAGCTGACCTCCACGCTCACTCCCTCACTCTCCAGCTCACTTTTGCACTCTCCAGCTCACTCTCTCACTCTCCAGCTCACTCCCGCACTCTCCAGCTCACTCTCAGGCTCTCCAGCTCACTCCCACACTCTCCAGCTCACTCTCACAATCACCAGCTCACTCCCTCACCCTCCAGGTCACACCTGCACTCTCCAGCTCACTCTCACACTCTCCAGATCACACCCGCACTCTCCAGCTCACTCCCCCACTCTCCAGCTCACTTTTGCACTCTCCAGCTCACTCTCTCACTCTCCAGCTCACTCCCGCACTCTCCAGCTCACTCTCACACTCTCCAGCTCACTCCCACTCTCTCCAGCTCACTCCCACACTCACCAGGTCACTCCCTCATTCTCCAGCTCACTCCCGCGCTCTCCAGCTCACTCCCACACTCTCCAGCTCAGTCCCACTCTCTCCAGCTCACTCTCACACTCTTCAGCTCACTCCCACACTCTCCTGCTCAATCCCACAATCTCCAGCTCATTCCCACACTCTCCAGCTCACTCCCACACTCTCCAGCATACTCCCGCACTCTCCAGCTCACTCGCACACTCCCCAGGTCACTTTCTCACCCTCCAGCTCACTCCCACACTCTCCAGCTCACTCCCACTCTCTCCAGCTCACTCTCACACTCTCCAGCTTACTCCGACACTCTACAGCTCACTCCCACACTCTCCAGCTCACTCTCACTCTCTCCAGCTCACTCGCTCACTCTTCAGCTCACTCCCGCACTCTCCAGATCACTCCCACAATCTCCAGCTCACTCCTGCACTCTCCAGCTCACTCCCTCACTCTCCAGCTCACCCCCGCACTCTCCAGCTCACTCCCACACTCTCCAGCTACTCCCGCACTCTGCAGCTCACTCTCACACTCTTCAGCTCACTTGCACACTCCCCAGCTCACTCCCACACTCCCCAGCTCACTCCCACACTCTCCAGCTCACTCCCACAATCTCCAGCTGACTGCCACACTCTCCAGCTCACACCCACAATCTCCAGCTCACTTCCACACTCTCCAGCTTACTCCCACAATCTACAGCTCACTCCCACAATCTCCAGCTCACTCCCACGCTCTCCAGCTCAGTTGCACACTCTCCAGCTCACACGCACTCTCTCTAGCTCACTCCCACACTCTCCAGCTCACTCCCACACTCTCCAGCTCTCTGGTACACTCTCCAGCTCACTCCTTCATTCTCCAGCTCACTCCCACACTCTCTAGCTCACGCCCACACTCTTCAGTTCAGAGCCGCACTCTCCATCTCGCTGGCACACTCTCCAGCTCTCTCCCACACTCTCCAGGTAACTCCCAACCTCTCCAGCTCACTCCCACAAACTCCAGCTCACTTCGGCACTCTCCAGCTCAATCCCTCATTCTCCAGCTCACTCCCACAGTCTCCAGCTCACTCCCTCACTCTTCAGCTCACTCCCACACTATCCAGCTCACCCCCACACTCTCCAGCTTACTCCTGCTCTCTCCAGCTCACTCCGACACTCTCCAGCTCACTCCCACACCCGTCAGTTCATTCCCACACTCTCCAGATCACTCCCACACTCTCCAGCTAACTCCCACACACTCCAGCTCACTCCCGCACTCTCCAGCTCGCCCTCACACTCTCCAGCTCACTCCCACACTCTCCAGCTCACTCCCGCACTCTCCAGCTTGCTTGAAAACTCTCCAGCTCACACCCGCACTCTCCAGCTCACTCCTGCCCTCTCCCACTCGCTCCCACACTCTTCAGCTCACTCCCACACTCTCCTGCTCACTCCCACACTCTACAGCTGCACTGCACACTCTCCAGCTCACTCCCACACTCTCCAGCTCACTCCCACACTCTCCAGCTCACTCACACACCCTTCAGCTCTCTCCCACACTCTCCAGGTGACGCCCACACACTCCAGCTCACTCCCGCGCTCTCCAGCTCATTCCCACACTCTCCAGCTCACAACCGCACTCTTCAGCTCACTTCCACACTCTTCAGCTCACTTGTACACTCTCCAGCTCACTCCTGCACTCTCCAGCTCACTCCCACACTTACCAGCTCATGCCCACACTCTCCAGCTCACTCCCACACTTTGAGCTCTCTCGCACACTCGCCAGCTCACTCTCACACTCTCCAGCTCCCTTGCACACTCTCCAGTTCACTCCTGCTCTCTCCAGCTCACTCCCACACTTTCTAGCTCACTCAAACATCCTTCAGCTGACTTCCACACTCTCCAGCTCACTCCCTCACTCTCCAGCTCACTTTTGCACTCTCCAGCTCACTCTCTCAATCTCCAGCTCACTCCCGCACTCTCCAGCTCACTCTCACTCTCTCCAGCTCACTCCCACACTCTCCAGCTCACTCTCACACTCACCAGCTCACTCCCTCACCCTCCAGCTCACTCCTGCACACTCCAGCTCACTATCACACTCTCCAGTTCACTCCCACTCTCTCCAGCACACTCTCACACTCACCAGTTCACTCCCTCATTCTCCAGCTCACTCCTGCGCTCTCCGGCCCACTCCCACACTCTCCAGCTCACTCCCACTCTCTCCAGCTCACTCCCACACTCTTCAGCTCACTCCCACACTCTCCTGCTCAATCCCACAATCTCCAGCTCATTCCCACACTCTCCAGCTCACTCCCACACTCTCCAGCTTACTCCCACACTCTCCAGCTCACTCCCACTCTCTCCAGCTCACTCTCACACTCTTCAGCTCACTCCCACACTCTCCTGCTCAATCCCACAATCTCCAGCTCATTCCCACACTCTCCAGCTCACTCCCACACTCTCCAGCATACTCCCGCACTCTCCAGCTCACTCGCACACTCCCCAGGTCACTTTCTCACCCTCCAGCTCACTCCCACACTCTCCAGCTCACTCCCACTCTCTCCAGCTCACTCTCACACTCTCCAGCTTACTCCGACACTCTACAGCTCACTCCCACACTCTCCAGCTCACTCTCACTCTCTCCAGCTCACTCGCTCACTCTTCAGCTCACTCCCGCACTCTCCAGATCACTCCCACAATCTCCAGCTCACTCCTGCACTCTCCAGCTCACTCCCTCACTCTCCAGCTCACCCCCGCACTCTCCAGCTCACTCCCACACTCTCCAGCTACTCCCGCACTCTGCAGCTCACTCTCACACTCTTCAGCTCACTTGCACACTCCCCAGCTCACTCCCACACTCCCCAGCTCACTCCCACACTCTCCAGCTCACTCCCACAATCTCCAGCTGACTGCCACACTCTCCAGCTCACACCCACAATCTCCAGCTCACTTCCACACTCTCCAGCTTACTCCCACAATCTACAGCTCACTCCCACAATCTCCAGCTCACTCCCACGCTCTCCAGCTCAGTTGCACACTCTCCAGCTCACACGCACTCTCTCTAGCTCACTCCCACACTCTCCAGCTCACTCCCACACTCTCCAGCTCTCTGGTACACTCTCCAGCTCACACCCACACTCTTCATCTCACTCCTACACTCTCCAGCTCACTCCCACACTCCCCAGCTCACTCTCTCACTCTCCAGCTCACTCCCACAATCTCCTGCTCACTCCCACACTCTCCAGCTCACTCCCACACCCTTCAGCTCACTCCCACACTATCCAGCTCACTCCCACACTCTCCAGCTCACTCCCTCATTCTCTAGCTCACTCCCTCACTCTCCATCTCACTTTTGCACTCTCCAGCTCACTCTCAAAATCTCCAGCTCACTCCCACACTCTCCAGCTCACTCTCACACTCACCAGCTCACTCCCTCACCCTCCAGCTCACTCCTGCACTCTCCAGCTCACTATCACACTCCCCAGCTCACTCCCACTCTCTCCAGCTCACTCCCACACTCGCCAGCTCACTCCCTCATTCTCCAGCTCACTCCCGTGCTCTCCAGCTCACTCCCACACTCACCTGCTCACTCCCACTCTCTCTAGCTCACTCCCACACTCTTCAGCTCACTCCCACACTCTTCAGCTCACTCCCACACTCTCCTGCTCAATCCCACAATCTCCAGCTCATTCCCACACTCTCCAGCTCACTCCCACAATCTCCAGCTTATGCCCGCACTCTCCAGCTCACACCCACACTCTTCAGCTCACTCCCACACTCTCCAGCTCACTCCCACACTCCCCAGCTCACTCTCTCACTCTCCGGCTCACTCCCACAATCTCCAGCTCACTCCCACACTCTCCAGCTCACACCCGCACTCTCCAGCTCACTCCCACACTCTCCAGCTTACTCCGACACTCTACAGCTCACTCCCACAATCTCCAGCTCACTCCCACACTCTCCTGCTCACTCCCACACTCTTCAGCTCACTCCCGCACTCTCCAGCTCACTCCCTCATTCTCCAGCTCACTCCCACACTCTCCAGCTCACTCCCTCATTCTCTAGCTCACTCCCTCACTCTCCATCTCATTTTTGCGCTGTCCAGCTCACTCTCTCACACTCTCCAGCTCACTCCGGCACTCTCCAGCTCACTCTCACACTCTCCAGCTCACTCCTGCAATCTCCAGCTGACTGCCACACTCTCCAGCTCACTCCCTCATTCTCCAGCTCACTCCCACACTCTCCAGCTCACTCCCTCATTCTCCAGCTCACTCCCACACTCCCCAGCTCACTCCCACACTCTCCAGCTCACTCCTACAATCTCCAGCTGACTGCCACACTCTCCAGCTCACTCCCTCATTCTCCAGCTCACTCCCACACTCTCCAGCTCACTCCCTCATTCTCTAGCTCACTCCCTCACTCTCCAGCTCACTTTTGCGCTGTCCAGCTCACTCTCTCACAATCTCCAGCTCATACCCACACTCCCCAGCTCACTCCCACACTCTCCAGCTCACTCCTACAATCTCCAGCTGACTGCCACTCTCTCCAGCTCACTCCCACACTCTCCAGCTCACACCCACACTCTCCAGCTCGCTGGTACACTCTCCAGCTCACTCCTTCATTGTCCAGCTCACTCCCACACTCTCTAGCTCACGCCCACACTCTCCAGCTCACTCCCACACTCTCCAGCTCACTTCCACACTCTCCAGCTCACTTCGGCACTCTCCAGCTCAATTCCTCATTCTCCATCTCACTCCCACAGTCTCCAGCTCACTCCCACACTACCCAGCTCACCCCACACTCTCCAGCTCACTCTTGCTCTCTCCAGCTCACTCCGACACTCTCCAGCTCACTCCCACACCCATCAGCTCATTCCCACACTCTCCAGATCACTCCCACACTCTCCAGCTAACTCCCACACTCTCCAGCTCCCTCCCGCAATCTCCAGCTCGCCCTCACACTCTCCAGCTCACTCCCACACTCCAGCTCACTCCCGCACTCTCCAGCTTGCTTGAAAACTCTCCAGCTCACACCCGCACTCTCCAGCTCACTCCCGCACTCTCCCACTCGCTCCCACCCTCTCCAGCTCACTCCCACACTCTCCAGCTCACTCCCGCACTCTACAGCTGCACTGCACACTTTCCAGCTCACTCCTGCTCTCTCCAGCTCACTCCCACACTCTCCAGCTCACTCACACACCCTTCAGCTCTCTCCCACACTCTCCAGCTCATTCCCACACTCTCCAGCTCACAGCCACACTCTTCAGCTCACTACCACACTATTCAGCTCACTTGCACACTCTCCAGCTAACTACTGCACACTCCAGCTCACTCCAACACTTAACAGCTCATGCCCACACTCTGCAGCTCACTCCCACACTTTCAGCACTCTCGCACACTCACCAGCTCACTCTCACACTCTCCATCTCCCTTGCACACTCTCCAGTTCACTCCTGCTCTCTCCAGGTCACTCCCACACTTTCCAGCTCACTCCCACACCCTTCAGCTGACCTCCACGCTCACTCCCTCACTCTCCAGCTCACTTTTGCACTCTCCAGCTCACTCTCTCACTCTCCAGCTCACTCCCGCACTCTCCAGCTCACTCTCAGGCTCTCCAGCTCACTCCCACACTCTCCAGCTCACTCTCACAATCACCAGCTCACTCCCTCACCCTCCAGGTCACTCCTGCACTCTCCAGCTCACTCTCACACTCTCCAGATCACACCCGCACTCTCCAGCTCACTCCCCCACTCTCCAGCTCACTTTTGCACTCTCCAGCTCACTCTCTCACTCTCCAGCTCACTCCCGCACTCTCCAGCTCACTCTCAGACTCACCAGCTCAATCCCTCACCCTCCAGCTCACGCCCGCACTCTCCAGCTCACTCTCACACTCTCCAGCTCACTCCCACTCTCTTCAGCTCACTCCCACACTCACCAGCTCACTCCCTCATTCTCCAGCTCACTCCCGCACTCTCCAGCTCACTCCCACACTCTCCAGCTCACTCCCACACTCTCCAGCTCACTCTCACACTCTTCAGCTCACTCCCACACTCTCCTGCTCAATCCCACAATCTCCAGCTCATTCCCACACTCTCCAGCTCACTCCCACACTCTCCAGCATACTCCCGCACTCTCCAGCTCACTCGCACACTCCCCAGGTCACTTTCTCACCCTCCAGCTCACTCCCACACTCTCCAGCTCACTCCCACTCTCTCCAGCTCACTCTCACACTCTTCAGCTCACTCCCACACTCTCCTGCTCAATCCCACAATCTCCAGCTCATTCCCACACTCTCCAGCTCACTCCCACACTCTCCAGCTTACTCCCGCACTCTCCAGCTCACTCGCACACTCCCCAGGTCACTTTCTCACCCTCCAGCTCACTCCCACAATCTCCAGCTCACTCCCTCACTCTCCAGCTCACACCCGCACTCTCCAGCTCACTCCCACACTCTCCAGCTCACGCCCGCACTCTCCAGCTCGCTTGAACACACTCCAGCTCACACCCGCACTCTTCAGCTCACTTCCACACTCTCGTGCTCACTCCCTCACTCTACAGCCCCACTGCACACTCTCCAGCTCACTCCTGCTCTTTCCAGCTCACTCATACATTCTCCAGCTCACTCCCACAGCCTTCACCTCACTCCCACACTATCCAGCTCACTCCCACACTCTCCAGCTCACTCCCACACTCTCTAGCTCACGCCCACACTCTCGAGTTCACACCCGCACTCTCCAGCTCCCTGGAGCACTCTCCAGCTCACTCCGGCACTCTCCAGCTCAGTCCCACTCTCTCCAGCCCACTCTCAAACTCACCAGCTCACTCCCTCAGCCTCCAGCTCACTCCTGCACTCTCCAGCTCACTCCCACCCTCTCCAGCTCACTCCCTCTCTCTCCAGCTCACTCCCACACTCTTCAGCTCACTCCCACACTCTCCTGCTCAATCCCACAATCTCCAGCTCACTCCTGCATCTCCAGATCAGTCCCACACTCTCCAGCTCACTCCTGCACTCTTCAGCTCACTCCCTCACTCTCCTGCTCACTCCTGCACTCTCCAGCTCACTTCCACACTCTCCAGCTTACTCCCGCACTCTCCAGCTCACTCCCACACTCTCCAGCTTGCTTGAAAACTCTCCAGCCCAAAGCCACACTCTCCACCTCACTCCCGCCCTCTCCAACTCGCTCCCACACTCTTCAGCTCACTCCCACACTCTCCAGCTCACTCCCGCACTCTACAGCTGCACTGCACACTCTCCAGCTCACTCCTGCTCTCTCCAGCTCACTCCCACACTCTCCAGCTCACTCACACACCCTTCAGCTCTCTCCCACACTCTCCAGCTCAGTCCCACACTCTCCAGCTCATTCCCACACTCTCCAGCTCACAGCCGCACTCTCCAGCTCACTTCCACATTCTTCAGCTCACTCCCACAGTCTCCAGCTCACTCTCTCACTGTCCAGTTCACTACCAGACGATCCAGCTCACCCCCACACTCTCCAGCTCACTCCTGCTCTCTCCAGCTCACTCCGACACTCTCCAGCTCACTCCCACACCCGTCAGCTCATTCCTACACTCTCCAGCTCACTCCCACACTCTCCAGTTAACTCCCACACTCTCCAGCTCACTCCCGCACTCTCCAGCTCGCCCTCACACTCTCCAGCTCACTCCCACACTCTCCAGCTCACTCTCATACTCTCCAGCTCCCTTGCACACTCTTCAGTTCACTCCCGCTCTCTCCAGATCACTCCCAAACTTTCCAGCTCACTCCCACACCCTTCAGCTGACTTCCACACTCTCCAGCTCACTCCCTCACTCTCCAGCTCACTTTTGCACTCTCCAGCTCACTCCCTCACCCTCCAGCTCACTACTGCACTCTCCAGCTCACTCTCACACTCTCCAGCTCACTCCCACTCTCTCCAGCTCACTCCCACACTCACCAGCTCACTCCCTCATTCTCCAGCTCACTCCCGCGCTCTCCAGCTCACTCCCACACTCTCCAGCTCACTCCCACTCTCTTCAGCTCACTCCCACACTCTTCAGCTCACTCCCACACTCTCCTGCTCAATCCCACAATCTCCAGCTCATTCCCACACTCTCCAGCTCACTCCCACACTCTCCAGCTTGCTTGAAAACTCTCCAGCCCAAAGCCACACTCTCCACCTCACTCCCGCACTCTCCAACTCGCTCCCACACTCTTCAGCTCACTCCCACACTCTCCAGCTCACTCCCGCACTCTACAGCTGCACTGCACACTCTCCAGCTCACTCCTGCTCTCTCCAGCTCACTCCCACACTCTCCAGCTCACTCACACACCCTTCAGCTCTCTCCCACACTCTCCAGCTCAGTCCCACACTCTCCAGCTCATTCCCACACTCTCCAGCTCACAGCCGCACTCTCCAGCTCACTTCCACATTCGTCAGCTCACTCCCACAGTCTCCAGCTCACTCTCTCACTGTCCAGTTCACTACCACACGATCCAGCTCACCCCCACACTCTCCAGCTCACTCCTGCTCTCTCCAGCTCACTCCGACACTCTCCAGCTCACTCCCACACCCGTCAGCTCATTCCTACACTCTCCAGATCACTCCCACACTCTCCAGTTAACTCCCACACTCTCCAGCTCACTCCCGCACTCTCCAGCTCGCCCTCACACTCTCCAGCTCACTCCCACACTCTCCAGCTCACTCTCATACTCTCCAGCTCCCTTGCACACTCTTCAGTTCACTCCCGCTCTCTCCAGATCACTCCCAAACTTTCCAGCTCACTCCCACACCCTTCAGCTGACTTCCACACTCTCCAGCTCACTCCCTCACTCTCCAGCTCACTTTTGCACTCTCCAGCTCACTCCCTCACCCTCCAGCTCACTACTGCACTCTCCAGCTCACTCTCACACTCTCCAGCTCACTCCCACTCTCTCCAGCTCACTCCCACACTCACCAGCTCACTCCCTCATTCTCCAGCTCACTCCCGCGCTCTCCAGCTCACTCCCACACTCTCCAGCTCACTCCCACTCTCTTCAGCTCACTCCCACACTCTTCAGCTCACCCCAACACTCTCCTGCTCAATCCCACAATCTCCAGCTCATTCCCACACTCTCCAGCTCACTCCCACACTCTCCAGCTTACTCCCGCACTCTCCAGCTCCCTTGCACACTCTACAGTTCACTCCCACACTCTCCAGCTCACTCCTGCACTCTCCAGCTCACTCTCACACTCACCAGCTCAATCCCTCACCCTCCAGCTCACTCCCGCACTCTCCAGCTCACTCTCACACTCTCCAGCTCACTCCCACTCTCTCCAGCTCACTCCCACACTCACCAGATCACTCCCTCATTCTCCAGCTCACTCCCGCACTCTCCAGCTCACTCCCACTCTCTCCAGCTCACTCTCACACTCTTCAGCTCACTCCCACACTCTCCTGCTCAATCCCACAATCTCCACCTCATTCCCACACTCTCCAGCTCACTCCCACACTCTCCAGCTTACTCCCGCACTCTCCAGCTCACACCCACACTCTTCAGCTCACTCCCACACTCTCCAGCTCACTCGCACACTCCCCAGGTCACTTTCTCACTCTCCAGCTCACTCCCACAATCTCCAGCTCACTCCCTCACTCTCCAGCTCACACCCGCTCTCTCCAGCTCACTCCCACACTCTCCAGCTTACTCCGACACTCTACAGCTCACTCCCACAATCTCCAGCTCACGCCCGCACTCTCCAGCTCACTCCCACACTCTCCAGCTCACTCCCGCACTCTCCAGCTCGTTGTCACACTCTCCAGCTCACTCCCGCACTCTCCAGCTCGCTTGAACACACTCCAGCTCACACCCGCACTCTTCAGCTCACTTCCACACTCTCCTGCTCACTCCCTCACTCTACAGCCCCGCTGCACACTCTCCAGCTCACTCCTGCTCTCTCCAGCTCACTCCCACATTCTCCAGCTCACTCCCACACCCTTCACCACACTCCCACACTCTCCAGCTCACTCCCACACTCTCCAGCTCACTCCCACACTCTCTAGCTCACGCCCACACTCTCGAGTTCACACCCGCACTCTCCAGCTCCCTGGAGCACTCTACAGCTCACTCCGGCACTCTCCAGCTCACTCCCACTCTCTCCAGCCCACTCTCACACTTACCAGCTCACTCCCTCAGCCTCCAGCTCACTCCTGCACTCTCCAGCTCACTCCCACCCTCTCCAGCTCACTCCCTCTCTCTCCAGCTCACTCCCACACTCTTCAGCTCACTCCCACACTCTCCTGCTCAATCCCACAATCTCCAGCTCACTCCCGCATCTCCAGATCAGTCCCACACTCTCCAGCTCACTCCTGCACTCTTCAGCTCACTCCCTCACTCTCCTGCTCACTCCTGCACTCTCCAGCTCACTCCCACACTCTCCAGCTTACTCCCGCACTCTCCAGCTCACTCGCACACTCTCCAGCTTACTCCCACACTCTCCAGCTCGCCCTCACACTCTCCAGCTCACTCCCACACTCTCCAGCTCACTCCCACACTCTCCAGCTTGCTTGAAAACTCTCCAGCTCAAAGCCACACTCTCCACCTCACTCCCGCACTCTCCAACTCGCTCCCACACTCTTCAGCTCACTCCCACACTCTCCAGCTCACTCCCGCACTCTACAGCTGCACTGCACACTCCTCAGCTCACTCCTGCTCACTCCAGCTCACTCCCACACTCTCCAGCTCACTCACACACCCTTCAGCTCTCTCCCACACTCTCCAGCTCACTCCCACACTCTCCAACTCACTCCCACACTCTCCAGCTTGCTTGAAAACTCTCCAGCTCAAAGCCACACTCTCCACCTCACTCCTGCACTCTCCAACTCGCTCCCACACTCTTCAGCTCACTCCCACACTCTCCAGCTCACTCCCGCACTCTACAGCTGCACTGCACACTCCCCAGCTCACTCCTGCTCACTCCAGCTCACTCCCACACTCTCCAGCTCACTCACACACCCTTCAGCTCTCTCCCACACTCTCCAGCTCACTCCCACACTCTCCAACTCACTCCCACACTCTCCAGCTTGCTTGAAAACTCTCCAGCTCAAAGCCACACTCTCCACCTCACTCCCACACTCTCCAGCTCACTCACACACCCTTCAGCTCTCTCCCACACTCTCCAGCTCACTCCCACACTCTCCAGCTCATTCCCACACTCTCCAGCTCACAGCCACCCTCTCCAGCTCACTTCCACATTCTTCAGCTCACTCCCACAGTCTCCAGCTCACTCTCTCACTGTCCAGTTCACTACCACACGATCCAGCTCACCCCCACACTCTCCAGCTCACTCCTGCTCTCTCCAGCTCACTCTGACACTCTCCAGCTCACTCCCACACCCGTCAGCTCATTCCTACACTCTCCAGATCACTCCCACACTCTCCAGTTAACTCCCACACTCTCCAGCTCACTCCCGCACTCTCCAGCTCGCCCTCACACTCTCCAGCTCACTCCCACACTCTCCAGCTCACTCTCATACTCTCCAGCTCCCTTGCACACTCTTCAGTTCACTCCCGCTCTCTCCAGCTCACTCCCAAACTTTCCAGCTCACTCCCACACCCTTCAGCTGACTTCCACACTCTCCAGCTCACTCCCTCACTCTCCAGCTTACGTTTGCACTCTCCAGCTCACTCCCTCACCCTCCAGCTCACTCCTGCACTCTCCAGCTCACTCTCACACTCTCCAGCTCACACCCGCACTCTCCAGCTCACTCCCTCACTCTCCAGCTCACTTTTGCACTCTCCAGCTCACTCTCTCACTCTCCAGCTCACTCCCGCACTCTCCAGCTCACTCTCACACTCACCAGCTCAATCCCTCACCCTCCAGCTCACTCCCGCACTCTCCAGCTCACTCTCACACTCTCCAGCTCACTCCCACTCTCTCCAGCTCACTCCCACACTCACCAGCTCACTCCCTCATTCTCCAGCTCACTCCCGCACTCTCCAGCTCACTCCCACACTCTCCAGCTCACTCCCACTCTCTCCAGCTCACTCTCACACTCTTCAGCTCACTCCCACACTCTCCTGCTCAATCCCACAATCTCCAGCTCATTCCCACACTCTCCAGCTCACTCCCACACTCTCCAGCTTACTCCCGCACTCTCCAGCTCACTCGCACACTCCCCAGGTCACTTTCTCACTCTCCAGCTCACTCCCACAATCTCCAGCTCACACCCGCACTCTCCAGCTCACTCCCACACTCTCCAGCTTACTCCGACACTCTACAGCTCACTCCCACACTCTCCAGTTAACTCCCACACTCTCCAGCTCACTCCCGCACTCTCCAGCTCGCCCTCACACTCTCCAGCTCACTCCCACACTCTCCAGCTCACTCTCATACTCTCCAGCTCCCTTGCACACTCTTCAGTTCACTCCCGCTCTCTCCAGCTCACTCCCAAACTTTCCAGCTCACTCCCACACCCTTCAGCTGACTTCCACACTCTCCAACTCACTCCCTCACTCTCCAGCTCACTTTTGCACTCTCCAGCTCACTCCCTCACCCTCCAGCTCACTCCTGCACTCTCCAGCTCACTCTCACACTCTCCAGCTCACTCCCACTCTCTCCAGCTCACTCCCACACTCACCAGCTCACTCCCTCATTCTCCAGCTCACTCCCGCGCTCTCCAGCTCACTCCCACACTCTCCAGCTCACTCCCACTCTCTTCAGCTCACTCCCACACTCTTCAGCTCACTCCCACATTCTCCTGCTCAATCCCACAATCTCCAGCTCATTCCCACACTCTCCAGCTCACTCCCACACTCTCCAGCTCACTCCCACACTCTCCAGCTCACTCTCACATTCACCAGCTCACTCCCTCACCCTCCAGCTCACTCCTGCACTCTCCAGCTCACTCTCACACTCTCCAGCTCATTCCCACTCTCTCCAGCTCACTCCCACACTCACCAGCTCACTCCCTCATTCTCCAGCTCACTCCCGCGCTCTCCAGCTCACTCCCACACTCTTCAGCTCACTCCCACACTCTCCTGCTCAATCCCACAATCTCCAGCTCACACCCGCACTCTCCAGCTCACTCCCACACTCTCCAGCTTACTCCGACACTCTACAGCTCACTCCCACACTCTCCAGCTCACTCCCACTCTCTCCAGCTCACTCGCTCACTCTCCAGCTTACTCCCGCACTCTCCAGATCACTCCCCCACTCTCCAGCTCACTCCTGCACTCTCCAGCTCACTCCCTCACTCTCCAGCTCACCCCCGCACTCTCCAGCTCACTCCCGCACTCTCCAGCTACTCCCGCACTCTCCAGCTCACTCCCACTCTCTTCAGCTCACTTGCACACTCCCCAGCTCACTCCCACACTCCCCAGCTCACTCCCACACTCTCCAGCTCAATCCCACAATCTCCAGCTGACTGCCACCCTCTCCAGCTCACACCCGCACTCTCCAGCTCACCTCCACACTCTCCAGCTTACTCCCACAATCTACAGCTCACTCCCACAATCTCCAGCTCACTCCCGCGCTCTCCAGCTCACTCGCACACTCTCCAGCTCACACGCACACTCTCTAGCCACCTCCCACACTCTCCAGCTCACTCCCACACTCTCCAGCTCTCTGGTACACTCTCCAGCTCACTCCTTCATTCTCCAGCTCACTCCCACACTCTCTAGCTCACGCCCACACTCTTCAGTTCAGAGCCGCACTCTCCATCTCGCTGGCACAATCTCCAGCTCTCTCCCGCACTCTCCAGGTAACTCCCAACCTCTCCAGCTCACTCCCACACACTCCAGCTCACTTCGGCACTCTCCAGCTCAATCCCTCATTCTCCAACTCACTCCCACAGTCTCCAGCTCAATCCCTCATTCTCCAGCTCACTCCCACAGTCTCCAGCTCACTCCATCACTCTTCAGCTCACTCCCACACTATCCAGCTCACCCCCACACTCTCCAGCTTCCTCCTGCTCTCTCCAGCTCACTCCCACACACTCCAGCTCACTCCCACACTCTCCAGCTTACTCCGACACTCTACAGCTCACTCCCACACTCTCCAGTTAACTCCCACACTCTCCAGCTCACTCCCGCACTCTCCAGCTCGCCCTCACACTTTCCAGCTCACGCCCACACTCTCCAGCTCACTCTCATACTCTCCAGCTCCCTTGCACACTCTTCAGTTCACTCCCGCTCTCTCCAGCTCACTCCCAAACTTTCCAGCTCACTCCCACACCCTTCAGCTGACTTCCACACTCTCCAACTCACTCCCTCACTCTCCAGCTCACTTTTGCACTCTCCAGCTCACTCCCTCACCCTCCAGCTCACTCCTGCACTCTCCAGCTCACTCTCACACTCTCCAGCTCACTCCCACTCTCTCCAGCTCACTCCCACACTCTCCAGCTCACTCCCGCACTCTACAGCTGCACTGCACACTCCTCAGCTCACTCCTGCTCACTCCAGCTCACTCCCACACTCTCCAGCTCACTCACACACCCTTCAGCTCTCTCCCACACTCTCCAGCTCACTCCCACACTCTCCAACTCACTCCCACACTCTCCAGCTTGCTTGAAAACTCTCCAGCTCAAAGCCACACTCTCCACCTCACTCCTGCACTCTCCAACTCGCTCCCACACTCTTCAGCTCACTCCCACACTCTCCAGCTCACTCCCGCACTCTACAGCTGCACTGCACACTCCCCAGCTCACTCCTGCTCACTCCAGCTCACTCCCACACTCTCCAGCTCACTCACACACCCTTCAGCTCTCTCCCACACTCTCCAGCTCACTCCCACACTCTCCAACTCACTCCCACACTCTCCAGCTTGCTTGAAAACTCTCCAGCTCAAAGCCACACTCTCCACCTCACTCCCACACTCTCCAGCTCACTCACACACCCTTCAGCTCTCTCCCACACTCTCCAGCTCACTCCCACACTCTCCAGCTCATTCCCACACTCTCCAGCTCACAGCCACCCTCTCCAGCTCACTTCCACATTCTTCAGCTCACTCCCACAGTCTCCAGCTCACTCTCTCACTGTCCAGTTCACTACCACACGATCCAGCTCACCCCCACACTCTCCAGCTCACTCCTGCTCTCTCCAGCTCACTCTGACACTCTCCAGCTCACTCCCACACCCGTCAGCTCATTCCTACACTCTCCAGATCACTCCCACACTCTCCAGTTAACTCCCACACTCTCCAGCTCACTCCCGCACTCTCCAGCTCGCCCTCACACTCTCCAGCTCACTCCCACACTCTCCAGCTCACTCTCATACTCTCCAGCTCCCTTGCACACTCTTCAGTTCACTCCCGCTCTCTCCAGCTCACTCCCAAACTTTCCAGCTCACTCCCACACCCTTCAGCTGACTTCCACACTCTCCAGCTCACTCCCTCACTCTCCAGCTTACGTTTGCACTCTCCAGCTCACTCCCTCACCCTCCAGCTCACTCCTGCACTCTCCAGCTCACTCTCACACTCTCCAGCTCACACCCGCACTCTCCAGCTCACTCCCTCACTCTCCAGCTCACTTTTGCACTCTCCAGCTCACTCTCTCACTCTCCAGCTCACTCCCGCACTCTCCAGCTCACTCTCACACTCACCAGCTCAATCCCTCACCCTCCAGCTCACTCCCGCACTCTCCAGCTCACTCTCACACTCTCCAGCTCACTCCCACTCTCTCCAGCTCACTCCCACACTCACCAGCTCACTCCCTCATTCTCCAGCTCACTCCCGCACTCTCCAGCTCACTCCCACACTCTCCAGCTCACTCCCACTCTCTCCAGCTCACTCTCACACTCTTCAGCTCACTCCCACACTCTCCTGCTCAATCCCACAATCTCCAGCTCATTCCCACACTCTCCAGCTCACTCCCACACTCTCCAGCTTACTCCCGCACTCTCCAGCTCACTCGCACACTCCCCAGGTCACTTTCTCACTCTCCAGCTCACTCCCACAATCTCCAGCTCACACCCGCACTCTCCAGCTCACTCCCACACTCTCCAGCTTACTCCGACACTCTACAGCTCACTCCCACACTCTCCAGTTAACTCCCACACTCTCCAGCTCACTCCCGCACTCTCCAGCTCGCCCTCACACTCTCCAGCTCACTCCCACACTCTCCAGCTCACTCTCATACTCTCCAGCTCCCTTGCACACTCTTCAGTTCACTCCCGCTCTCTCCAGCTCACTCCCAAACTTTCCAGCTCACTCCCACACCCTTCAGCTGACTTCCACACTCTCCAACTCACTCCCTCACCCTCCAGCTCACTCCTGCACTCTCCAGCTCACTCTCACACTCTCCAGCTCACTCCCACTCTCTCCAGCTCACTCCCACACTCACCAGCTCACTCCCTCATTCTCCAGCTCACTCCCGCGCTCTCCAGCTCACTCCCACACTCTCCAGCTCACTCCCACTCTCTTCAGCTCACTCCCACACTCTTCAGCTCACTCCCACATTCTCCTGCTCAATCCCACAATCTCCAGCTCATTCCCACACTCTCCAGCTCACTCCCACACTCTCCAGCTCACTCCCACACTCTCCAGCTCACTCTCACATTCACCAGCTCACTCCCTCACCCTCCAGCTCACTCCTGCACTCTCCAGCTCACTCTCACACTCTCCAGCTCATTCCCACTCTCTCCAGCTCACTCCCACACTCACCAGCTCACTCCCTCATTCTCCAGCTCACTCCCGCGCTCTCCAGCTCACTCCCACACTCTTCAGCTCACTCCCACACTCTCCTGCTCAATCCCACAATCTCCAGCTCACACCCGCACTCTCCAGCTCACTCCCACACTCTCCAGCTTACTCCGACACTCTACAGCTCACTCCCACACTCTCCAGCTCACTCCCACTCTCTCCAGCTCACTCGCTCACTCTCCAGCTTACTCCCGCACTCTCCAGATCACTCCCCCACTCTCCAGCTCACTCCTGCACTCTCCAGCTCATTCCCTCACTCTCCAGCTCACCCCCGCACTCTCCAGCTCACTCCCGCACTCTCCAGCTACTCCCGCACTCTCCAGCTCACTCCCACTCTCTTCAGCTCACTTGCACACTCCCCAGCTCACTCCCACACTCCCCAGCTCACTCCCACACTCTCCAGCTCAATCCCACAATCTCCAGCTGACTGCCACCCTCTCCAGCTCACACCCGCACTCTCCAGCTCACCTCCACACTCTCCAGCTTACTCCCACAATCTACAGCTCACTCCCACAATCTCCAGCTCACTCCCGCGCTCTCCAGCTCACTCGCACACTCTCCAGCTCACACGCACACTCTCTAGCCACCTCCCACACTCTCCAGCTCACTCCCACACTCTCCAGCTCTCTGGTACACTCTCCAGCTCACTCCTTCATTCTCCAGCTCACTCCCACACTCTCTAGCTCACGCCCACACTCTTCAGTTCAGAGCCGCACTCTCCATCTCGCTGGCACAATCTCCAGCTCTCTCCCGCACTCTCCAGGTAACTCCCAACCTCTCCAGCTCACTCCCACACACTCCAGCTCACTTCGGCACTCTCCAGCTCAATCCCTCATTCTCCAACTCACTCCCACAGTCTCCAGCTCAATCCCTCATTCTCCAGCTCACTCCCACAGTCTCCAGCTCACTCCCTCACTCTTCAGCTCACTCCCACACTATCCAGCTCACCCCCACACTCTCCAGCTTCCTCCTGCTCTCTCCAGCTCACTCCCACACTCTCCAGCTTACTCCGACACTCTACAGCTCACTCCCACACTCTCCAGTTAACTCCCACACTCTCCAGCTCACTCCCGCACTCTCCAGCTCGCCCTCACACTTTCCAGCTCACGCCCACACTCTCCAGCTCACTCTCATACTCTCCAGCTCCCTTGCACACTCTTCAGTTCACTCCCGCTCTCTCCAGCTCACTCCCAAACTTTCCAGCTCACTCCCACACCCTTCAGCTGACTTCCACACTCTCCAACTCACTCCCTCACTCTCCAGCTCACTTTTGCACTCTCCAGCTCACTCCCTCACCCTCCAGCTCACTCCTGCACTCTCCAGCTCACTCTCACACTCTCCAGCTCACTCCCACTCTCTCCAGCTCACTCCCACACTCACCAGCTCACTCCCTCATTCTCCAGCTCACTCCCGCGCTCTCCAGCTCACTCCCACACTCTCCAGCTCACTCCCACTCTCTTCAGCTCACTCCCACACTCTTCAGCTCACTCCCACATTCTCCTGCTCAATCCCACAATCTCCAGCTCATTCCCACACTCTCCAGCTCACTCCCACACTCTCCAGCTTACTCCCGCACTCTCCAGCTCCCTTGCACACTCTACAGTTCACTCCCGCACTCTCCAGCTCACTCCCACACTCTCCAGCTCACTCTCACATTCACCAGCTCACTCCCTCACCCTCCAGCTCACTCCTGCACTCTCCAGCTCACTCTCACACTCTCCAGCTCACTCCCACTCTCTCCAGCTCACTCCCACACTCACCAGCTCACTCCCTCATTCTCCAGCTCACTCCCACTCTCTCCAGCTCACTCGCTCACTCTTCAGCTCACTCCCGCACTCTCCAGATCACTCCCACACTCTCCAGCTCACTCCTGCACTCTCCAGCTCACTCCCTCACTCTCCAGCTCACCCCCGCACTCTCCAGCTCACTCCCACACTCTCCAGCTACTCCCGCACTCTCCAGCTCACTCCCACTCTCTTCAGCTCACTTGCACACTCCCCAGCTCACTCCCACACTCCCCAGCTCACTCCCACACTCTCCAGCTCAATCCCACAATCTCCAGCTGACTGCCACCCTCTCCAGCTCACACCCGCACTCTCCAGCTCACCTCCACATTCTCCAGCTTACTCCCACAATCTACAGCTCACTCCCACAATCTCCAGCTCACTCCCGCGCTCTCCAGCTCACTCGCACACTCTCCAGCTCACACGCACACTCTCTAGCCACCTCCCACACTCTCCAGCTCACTCCCACACTCTCCAGCTCTCTGGTACACTCTCCAGCTCACTCCTTCATTCTCCAGCTCACTCCCACACTCTCTAGCTCACGCCCACACTCTTCAGTTCAGAGCCGCACTCTCCATCTCGCTGGCACAATCTCCAGCTCTCTCCCACACTCTCCAGGTAACTCCCAACCTCTCCAGCTCACTCCCACACACTCCAGCTCACTTCGGCACTCTCCAGCTCAATCCCTCATTCTCCAACTCACTCCCACAGTCTCCAGCTCAATCCCTCATTCTCCAGCTCACTCCCACAGTCTCCAGCTCACTCCCTCACTCTTCAGCTCACTCCCACACTATCCAGCTCACCCCCACACTCTCCAGCTTACTCCTGCTCTCTCCAGCTCACTCCCACACACTCCAGCTCACTCCCGCACTCTCCAGCTCGCCCTCACACTCTCCAGCTCACTCCCACACTCTCCAGCTCACTCCCGCCCTCTCCAGCTTGCTTGAAAACTCTCCAGCTCACACCCGCACTCTCCAGCTCACTCCCGCCCTCTCCCACTCGCTCCCACACTCTTCAGCTCACTCCCACACTCTCCTGCTCACTCCCACACTCTACAGCTGCACTGCACACTCTCCAGCTCACTCCCGCCCTCTCCCACTCGCTCCCACACTCTTCAGCTCACTCCCACACTCTCCTGCTCACTCCCACACTCTACAGCTGCACTGCACACTCTCCAGCTCAATCCTGCTCTCTCCAGCTCACTCCCACACTCTCCAGCTCACTCACACACCCTTCAGCTCTCTCCCACACTCTCCAGGTGACTCCCACACACTCCAGCTCACTCCCGCGCTCTCCAGCTCATTCCCAGACTCTCCAGCTCACAACCGCACTCTTCAGCTCACTTCCACACTCTTCAGCTCACTTGTACACTCTCCAGCTCACTCCTGCACTCTCCAGCTCACTCCCAGACTTACCAGCTCATGCCCACACTCCCCAGCTCACTCCCACACTTTGAGCTCTCTCGCACACTCGCCAGCTCACTCTCACACTCTCCAGCTCCCTTGCACACTCTCCAGTTCACTCCTGCTCTCTCCAGCTCACTCCCACACTCTCCAGCTTACTCCCGCACTCTCCAGCTCCCTTGCACACTCTACAGTTCACTCCCGCACTCTCCAGCTCACTCCCACACTCTCCAGCTCACTCTCACATTCACCAGCTCACTCCCTCACCCTCCAGCTCACTCCTGCACTCTCCAGCTCACTCTCACACTCTCCAGCTCACTCCCACTCTCTCCAGCTCACTCCCACACTCACCAGCTCACTCCCTCATTCTCCAGCTCACTCCCACTCTCTCCAGCTCACTCGCTCACTCTTCAGCTCACTCCCGCACTCTCCAGATCACTCCCACACTCTCCAGCTCACTCCTGCACTCTCCAGCTCACTCCCTCACTCTCCAGCTCACCCCCGCACTCTCCAGCTCACTCCCACACTCTCCAGCTACTCCCGCACTCTCCAGCTCACTCCCACTCTCTTCAGCTCACTTGCACACTCCCCAGCTCACTCCCACACTCCCCAGCTCACTCCCACACTCTCCAGCTCAATCCCACAATCTCCAGCTGACTGCCACCCTCTCCAGCTCACACCCGCACTCTCCAGCTCACCTCCACATTCTCCAGCTTACTCCCACAATCTACAGCTCACTCCCACAATCTCCAGCTCACTCCCGCGCTCTCCAGCTCACTCGCACACTCTCCAGCTCACACGCACACTCTCTAGCCACCTCCCACACTCTCCAGCTCACTCCCACACTCTCCAGCTCTCTGGTACACTCTCCAGCTCACTCCTTCATTCTCCAGCTCACTCCCACACTCTCTAGCTCACGCCCACACTCTTCAGTTCAGAGCCGCACTCTCCATCTCGCTGGCACAATCTCCAGCTCTCTCCCACACTCTCCAGGTAACTCCCAACCTCTCCAGCTCACTCCCACACACTCCAGCTCACTTCGGCACTCTCCAGCTCAATCCCTCATTCTCCAACTCACTCCCACAGTCTCCAGCTCAATCCCTCATTCTCCAGCTCACTCCCACAGTCTCCAGCTCACTCCCTCACTCTTCAGCTCACTCCCACACTATCCAGCTCACCCCCACACTCTCCAGCTTACTCCTGCTCTCTCCAGCTCACTCCCACACACTCCAGCTCACTCCCGCACTCTCCAGCTCGCCCTCACACTCTCCAGCTCACTCCCACACTCTCCAGCTCACTCCCGCCCTCTCCAGCTTGCTTGAAAACTCTCCAGCTCACACCCGCACTCTCCAGCTCACTCCCGCCCTCTCCCACTCGCTCCCACACTCTTCAGCTCACTCCCACACTCTCCTGCTCACTCCCACACTCTACAGCTGCACTGCACACTCTCCAGCTCACTCCCGCCCTCTCCCACTCGCTCCCACACTCTTCAGCTCACTCCCACACTCTCCTGCTCACTCCCACACTCTACAGCTGCACTGCACACTCTCCAGCTCAATCCTGCTCTCTCCAGCTCACTCCCACACTCTCCAGCTCACTCACACACCCTTCAGCTCTCTCCCACACTCTCCAGGTGACTCCCACACACTCCAGCTCACTCCCGCGCTCTCCAGCTCATTCCCAGACTCTCCAGCTCACAACCGCACTCTTCAGCTCACTTCCACACTCTTCAGCTCACTTGTACACTCTCCAGCTCACTCCTGCACTCTCCAGCTCACTCCCAGACTTACCAGCTCATGCCCACACTCCCCAGCTCACTCCCACACTTTGAGCTCTCTCGCACACTCGCCAGCTCACTCTCACACTCTCCAGCTCCCTTGCACACTCTCCAGTTCACTCCTGCTCTCTCCAGCTCACTCCCACACTTTCTAGCTCACTCAAACATCCTTCACCTGACTTCCACACTCTCCAGCTCACTCCCTCACTCTCCAGCTCACTTTTGCACTCTCCAGCTCACTCTCTCAATCTCCAGCTCACTCCCGCACTCTCCAGCTCACTCTCACTCTCTCCAGCTCACTCCCACACTCTCCAGCTCACTCTCACACTCACCAGCTCACTCCCTCATTCTCCAGCTCACTCCTGCGCTCTCCAACTCAGTCCCACACTCTCCAGCTCACTCCCACTCTCTCCAGCTCACTCCCACACTCTTCAGCTCACTCC
This sequence comes from Isurus oxyrinchus, assembly GCA_026770705.1. Lineage (NCBI taxonomy): Eukaryota > Metazoa > Chordata > Chondrichthyes > Lamniformes > Lamnidae > Isurus > Isurus oxyrinchus. The sequence goes on from JANJGN010000036.1 coordinate 346,113, forward strand.
CACACTCTCCTGCTCAATCCCACAATCTCCAGCTCATTCCCACACTCTCCAGCTCACTCCCACACTCTCCAGCTTACTCCCACACTCTCCAGCTCACACCCACACTCTTCATCTCACTCCTACACTCTCCGGCTCACTCCCACACTCCCCACCTCACTCTCCAGCTCACTCCCACAATCTCCTGCTCACCCCCACACTTTCCAGCTCACTCCCACACCCTTCAACTCACACCCACACTATCCAGCTCACTCCCACATTCTCCAGCTCACTCCCTCATTCTCTAGCTCACTCCCTCACTCTCCATCTCACTTTTGCACTCTCCAGCTCACTCCTGCACTCTCCAGCTCACTCCCACACTTACCAGCTCATGCCCACACTCCCCAGCTCACTCCCACACTTTCAGCTCTCTCGCACACTCGCCAGCTCACTCTCACACTCTCCAGCTCCCTTGCACACTCTCCAGTTCACTCCTGCTCTCTCCAGCTCACTCCCACACTTTCTAGCTCACTCAAACATCCTTCACCTGACTTCCACACTCTCCAGCTCACTCCCTCACTCTCCAGCTCACTTTTGCACTCTCCAGCTCACTCTCTCAATCTCCAGCTCACTCCCGCACTCTCCAGCTCACTCTCACTCTCTCCAGCTCACTCCCACACTCTCCAGCTCACTCTCACACTCACCAGCTCACTCCCTCATTCTCCAGCTCACTCCTGCGCTCTCCAACTCACTCCCACACTCTCCAGCTCACTCCCACTCTCTCCAGCTCACTCCCACACTCTTCAGCTCACTCCCACACTCTCCTGCTCAATCCCACAATCTCCAGCTCATTCCCACACTCTCCAGCTCACTCCCACACTCTCCAGCTTACTCCCACACTCTCCAGCTCACACCCACACTCTTCATCTCACTCCTACACTCTCCGGCTCACTCCCACACTCCCCACCTCACTCTCTCACTCTCCAGCTCACTCCCACAATCTCCTGCTCACTCCCACACTTTCCAGCTCACTCCCACACCCTTCAACTCACACCCACACTATCCAGCTCACTCCCACATTCTCCAGCTCACTCCCTCATTCTCTAGCTCACTCCCTCACTCTCCATCTCACTTTTGCACTCTCCAGCTCACTCTCAAAATCTCCAGCTCACTCCCACACTCTCCAGCTCACTCTCACACTCACCAGCTCACTCCCTCATTCTCCAGCTCACTCCCGCGCTCTCCAGCTCACTCCCACACTCACCAGCTCACTCCCACTCTCTCCAGCTCACTCCCACTCTCTCCAGCTCACTCTCACACTCTTCAGCTCACTCCCACACTCTCCTGCTCAATCCCACAATCTCCAGCTCATTCCCACACTCTCCAGCTCACTCCCACACTCTCCAGCTTACTCCCGCACTCTCCAGCTCACTCGCACACTCCCCAGGTCACTTTCTCCCTCTCCAGCTCACTCCCACAATCTCCAGCTCACTCCCTCACTCTCCAGCTCACACCCGCACTCTCCAGCTCACTCCCACACTCTCCAGCTTACTCCGACACTCTACAGCTCACTCCCACACTCTCCAGTTAACTCCCACACTCTCCAGCTCACTCCCGCACTCTCCAGCTCGCCCTCACACTCTCCAGCTCACTCCCACACTCTCCAGCTCACTCTCATACTCTCCAGCTCCCTTGCACACTCTTCAGTTCACTCCCGCTCTCTCCAGCTCACTCCCAAACTTTCCAGCTCACTCCCACACCCTTCAGCTGACTTCCACACTCTCCAACTCACTCCCTCACTCTCCAGCTCACTTCTGCACTCTCCAGCTCACTCCCTCACCCTCCAGCTCACTCCTTTGCACTCTCCAGCTCACTCTCACACTCTCCAGCTCACTCCCACTCTCTCCAGCTCACTCCCACACTCACCAGCTCACTCCCTCATTCTCCAGCTCACTCCCGCGCTCTCCAGCTCACTCCCACACTCTCCAGCTCACTCCCACTCTCTTCAGCTCACTCCCACACTCTTCAGCTCACTCCACATTCTCCTGCTCAATCCCACAATCTCCAGCTCATTCCCACACTCTCCAGCTCACTCCCACACTCTCCAGCTTACTCCCGCACTCTCCAGCTCCCTTGCACACTCTACAGTTCACTCCCGCACTCTCCAGCTCACTCCCACACTCTCCAGCTCACTCTCACATTCACCAGCTCACTCCCTCACCCTCCAGCTCACTCCCTCACTCTCCAGCTCACTTTTGCACTCTCCAGCTCACTCTCTCACTCTCCAGCTCACTCCCGCACTCTCCAGCTCACTCTCACACTCACCAGCTCAATCCCTCACCCTCCAGCTCACTCCCGCACTCTCCAGCTCACTCTCACACTCTCCAGCTCACTCCCACTCTCTCCAGCTCACTCCCACACTCACCAGCTCACTCCCTCATTCTCCAGCTCACTCCCGCACTCTCCAGCTCACTCCCACACTCTCCAGCTCACTCCCACTCTCTCCAGGTCACTCTCACACTCTTCAGCTCACTCCCACACTCTCCTGCTCAATCCCACAATCTCCAGCTCATTCCCACACTCTCCAGCTCACTCCCAAACTCTCCAGCTTACTCCCGCACTCTCCAGCTCACTCGCACACTCCCCAGGTCACTTTCTCACTCTCCAGCTCACTCCCACAATCTCCACCTCACTCCCTCACTCTCCAGCTCACACCCGCACTCTCCAGCTCACTCCCACACTCTCCAGCTTACTCCGACACTCTACAGCTCATTCCCACACTCTCCAGTTAACTCCCACACTCTCCAGCTCACTCCCGCACTCTCCAGCTCGCCCTCACACTCTCCAGCTCACTCCCACACTCTGCAGCTCACTCTCATACTCTCCAGCTCCCTTGCACACTCTTCAGTTCACTCCCGCTCTCTCCAGCTCACTCCCAAACTTTCCAGCTCACTCCCCCACCCTTCAGCTGACTTCCACACTCTCCAACTCACTCCCTCACTCTCCAGCTCACTTTTGCACTCTCCAGCTCACTCCCTCACCCTCCAGCTCACTCCTGCACTCTCCAGCTCACTCTCACACTCTCCAGCTCACTCCCACTCTCTCCAGCTCACTCCCACACTCACCAGCTCATTCCCTCATTCTCCAGCTCACTCCCCCGCTCTCCAGCTCACTCCCACACTCTCCAGCTCACTCCCACTCTCTTCAGCTCACTCCCACACTCTTCAGCTCACTCCCACATTCTCCTGCTCAATCCCACAATCTCCAGCTCATTCCCACACTCTCCAGCTCACTCCCACACTCTCCAGCTTACTCCCGCACTCTCCAGCTCCCTTGCACACTCTACAGTTCACTCCCGCACTCTCCAGCTCACTCCCACACTCTCCAGCTCACTCTCACATTCACCAGCTCACTCCCTCACCCTCCAGCTCACTCCTGCACTCTCCAGCTCACTCTCACACTCTCCAGCTCACTCCCACTCTCTCCAGCTCACTCCCACACTCACCAGCTCACTCCCTCATTCTCCAGCTCACTCCCGCGCTCTCCAGCTCACTCCCACACTCTTCAGCTCACTCCCACACTCTCCTGCTCAATCCCACAATCTCCAGCTCACACCCGCACTCTCCAGCTCACTCCCACACTCTCCAGCTTACTCCGACACTCTACAGCTCACTCCCACACTCTCCAGCTCACTCCCACTCTCTCCAGCTCACTCGCTCACTCTTCAGCTCACTCCCGCACTCTCCAGATCACTCCCACACTCTCCAGCTCACTCCTGCACTCTCCAGCTCACTCCCTCACTCTCCAGCTCACCCCCGCACTCTCCAGCTCACTCCCACACTCTCCAGCTACTCCCGCACTCTCCAGCTCACTCCCACTCTCTTCAGCTCACTTGCACACTCCCCAGCTCACTCCCACACTCCCCAGCTCACTCCCACACTCTCCAGCTCAATCCCACAATCTCCAGCTGACTGCCACCCTCTCCAGCTCACACCCGCACTCTCCAGCTCACCTCCACACTCTCCAGCTTACTCCCACAATCTACAGCTCACTCCCACAATCTCCAGCTCACTCCCGCGCTCTCCAGCTCACTCGCACACTCTCCAGCTCACACGCACACTCTCTAGCCACCTCCCACACTCTCCAGCTCACTCCCACACTCTCCAGCTCTCTGGTACACTCTCCAGCTCACTCCTTCATTCTCCAGCTCACTCCCACACTCTCTAGCTCACGCCCACACTCTTCAGTTCAGAGCCGCACTCTCCATCTCGCTGGCACAATCTCCAGCTCTCTCCCACACTCTCCAGGTAACTCCCAACCTCTCCAGCTCACTCCCACACACTCCAGCTCACTTCGGCACTCTCCAGCTCAATCCCTCATTCTCCAACTCACTCCCACAGTCTCCAGCTCAATCCCTCATTCTCCAGCTCACTCCCACAGTCTCCAGCTCACTCCCTCACTCTTCAGCTCACTCCCACACTATCCAGCTCACCCCCACACTCTCCAGCTTACACCTGCTCTCTCCAGCTCACTCCCACACACTCCAGCTCACTCCCGCACTCTCCAGCTCGCCCTCACACTCTCCAGCTCACTCCCACACTCTCCAGCTCACTCCCGCCCTCTCCAGCTTGCTTGAAAACTCTCCAGCTCACACCCGCACTCTCCAGCTCACTCCCGCCCTCTCCCACTCGCTCCCACACTCTTCAGCTCACTCCCAAACTCTCCTGCTCACTCCCACACTCTACAGCTGCACTGCACACTCTCCAGCTCAATCCTGCTCTCTCCAGCTCACTCCCACACTCTCCAGCTCACTCACACACCCTTCAGCTCTCTCCCACACTCTCCAGGTGACTCCCACACACTCCAGCTCACTCCCACGCTCTCCAGCTCATTCCCAGACTCTCCAGCTCACAACCGCACTCTTCAGCTCACTTCCACACTCTTCAGCTCACTTGTACACTCTCCAGCTCACTCCTGCACTCTCCAGCTCACACCCACACTTACCAGCTCATGCCCACACTCTCCAGCTCACTCCCACACTTTCAGCTCTCTCGCACACTCGCCAGCTCACTCTCACACTCTCCAGCTCCCTTGCACACTCTCCAGTTCACTCCTGCTCTCTCCAGCTCACTCCCACACTTTCTAGCTCACTCAAACATCCTTCAGCTGACTTCCACACTCTCCAGCTCACTCCCTCACTCTCCAGCTCACTTTTGCACTCTCCAGCTCACTCTCTCAATCTCCAGCTCACTCCCGCACTCTCCAGCTCACTCTCACTCTCTCCAGCTCACTCCCACACTCTCCAGCTCACTCTCACACTCACCAGCTCACTCCCTCATTCTCCAGCTCACTCCTGCGCTCTCCAACTCACTCCCACACTCTCCAGCTCACTCCCACTCTCTCCAGCTCACTCCCACACTCTTCAGCTCACTCCCACACTCTCCTGCTCAATCCCACAATCTCCAGCTCATTCCCACACTCTCCAGCTCACTCCCACACTCTCCAGCTTACTCCCACACTCTCCAGCTCACACCCACACTCTTCATCTCACTCCTACACTCTCCGGCTCACTCCCACACTCCCCACCTCACTCTCTCACTCTCCAGCTCACTCCCACAATCTCCTGCTCACTCCCACACTTTCCAGCTCACTCCCACACCCTTCAACTCACACCCACACTATCCAGCTCACTCCCACATTCTCCAGCTCACTCCCTCATTCTCTAGCTCACTCCCTCACTCTCCATCTCACTTTTGCACTCTCCAGCTCACTCTCAAAATCTCCAGCTCACTCCCACACCCTTCAACTCACACCCACACTCTCCAGCTCACTCTCACACTCACCAGCTCACTCCCTCATTCTCCAGCTCACTCCCGCGCTCTCCAGCTCACTCCCACACTCACCAGCTCACTCCCACTCTCTCCAGCTCACTCCCACACTCTTCAGCTCACTCCCACACTCTTCAGCTCACTCCCACACTCTCCTGCTCAATCCCACAATCTCGAGCTCATTCCCACACTCTCCAGCTCACTCCCACAATCTCCAGCTTACGCCCGCACTCTCCAGCTCACACCCACACTCTTCAGCTCACTCCCACACTCGCCAGCTCACTCCCACACTCCCCAGCTCACTCTCTCACTCTCCAGCTCACTCCCACAATCTCCAGCTCACTCTCTCACTCTCCAGCTCACACCTGCACTCTCCCGTTCACTCCCACACTCTCCAGCTTACTCCGACACTCTACAGCTCACTCCCACAATCTCCAGCTCACTGCCACACTCTCCTGCTCACTCTCACAGTTTCCAGCTCACTCCCGCACTCTCCAGCTCACTGTCACACTCTCCAGTTCACTCCCACACTCTCCAGCTCACTCCCGCACTCTCCAGCTCGCTTGAACACACTCCATCTCACACCCGCACTCTCCAGGTCACTCCCGCACTTTCCCGCTCGCTACCACACTCTTCAGCTCACTCCCACACTCGCCAGCTCACGACCTCACTCTACAGCCCCACTGCACACTCTCCAGCTCACTCCTGCTCTCTCCAGCTCACTCCCACACTCTCCAGCTCACTCCCACACCCTTCAGCTCACTCCCACACTATCCAGCTCACTCCCACACTCTCCAGCTCACTCCCTCATTCTCTAGCTCACTCCTTCACTCTCCATCTCACTTTTGCGCTCTCCAGCTCACTCACTCACTCTCCAGCTCACTCCGACACTCTCCAGCTCACGCCCACTCTCTCCAGCGCACTCTCACACTCACCAGCTCACTCCCTCACTCTCCAGCTCACTCCCGCACTCTCCAGCTCACTCCCACTCTCTCCAGCTCACTCCCACTCTCTCCAGCTCACTCACACACTCTTCAGCTCACTCCCACACTCTCCTGCTCAATCCCACAATCTCCAGCTCACTCCCGCACTCTCCAGCTCACTCGCTCACTCTTCAGCTCACTCCTGCACTCCCCAGATCACTCCCACACTCTCCAGCTCTCTCCAGCACTCTCCAGCTGGCTCCCTCACTCTCCAGCTCACCCCCGCACTCTCCAGCTCACTCCCACACTCTCCAGCTACTCCCACACTCTCCAGCTCACTCCCACACTCTTCAGCTCACTCCCACAATCTCCAGCTGACTGCCACACTCTCCAGCTCACACCCACACTCTCCAGCTCACACGCACACTCTCTAGCTCACTCCCACACTCTCCAGCTCACTCCCACGCTCTGCAGCTCTCTGGTACACTCTCCAGCTCACTCCTTCATTCTCCAGCTCACTCCCACACTCTCTAGCTCACGCCCACACTCTTCAGTTCAGACCCGCACTCTCCATCTCTCTGGCACACTCTCCATCTCTCTCCCACACTCTCCAGGTAACTCCCACACTCTCCAGCTCACTCCCACACACTCCAGCTCACTTCGGCACTCTCCCGCTCAATCCCTCATTCTCCAGCTCACTCTCACAGTCTCCAGCTCAATCCCTCATTCTCCAGCTCACTCCCACAGTCTCCAGCTCACTCCCTCACTCTTCAGCTCACTCCCACACTCTCCAGCTCACTCCGACACTCTCCAGCGCCCTCCCACACACTCCAGCTCACTTCGGCACTCTCCAGCTCAATCCCTCATTCTCCAGCACACTCCCACAGTCTCCAGCTCACTCCCTCACTCTTCAGCTCACTCCCACACTATCCAGCTCACCCCCACACTCTCCAGCTTACTCCTGCTCTCTCCAGCTCACTCCGACACTCTCCAGCTCACTCCCACACCCGTCAGTTCATTCCCACTCTCTCCAGATCACTCCCACACTCTCCAGCTATCTCCCACACTCTCCAGCTCACTCCCGCACTCTCCAGCTCGCCCTCACTCTCTCCAGCTCACTCCCACACTCTCCAGCTCACTCCCGCACTCTCCAGCTTGCTTGAAAACTCTCCAGCTCACACCCGCACTCTCCAGCTCACTCCCGCACTCTCTCACTCGCTCCCACACTCTTCAGCTCACTCCCACACTCTCCAGCTCCCTCCGCACTCTAAGGCTGCACTGCACACTCTCCAGCTCACTCCTGCTCTCTACAGCTCACTCCCACACTCTCCAGCTCATTCACACACCCTTCAGCTCTCTCCCACACTCTCCAGCTCACTCCCACACTCTCCAGCTCACTCCCGCGCTCTCCAGCTGATTCCCACACTCTCCAGCTCACAGCCGCACTGTTCAGCTCACTTCCACACTCTTCAGCTCATTTGCGCACTCTCCAGCTCACTCCTGCACTCTCCAGCTCACTCCCACACTTACCAGCTCATGCCCACACTCTCCAGCCCACTCCCACACTTACAGCTCTCTCGCACACTCGCCAGCTCACTCTCACACTCTCCAGCTCCCTTGCACACTCTCCAGTTCACTCCCGCTCTCTCCAGCTCACTCCCACACTTTCCAGCTCACTCCCACACCCTTCAGCTGACTTCCACACTCTACAGCTCACTCCCACACTCTCCAGCTCACTCCCACTCTCTCCAGCTCACTCGCTCACTCTTCAGCTCACTCCCGCACTCTCCAGATCACTCCCACACTCTCCAGCTCACTCCTGCACTCTCCAGCTCACTCCCTCACTCTCCAGCTCACCCCCGCACTCTCCAGCTCACTCCCACACTCTCCAGCTACTCCCGCACTCTCCAGCTCACTCCCACTCTCTTCAGCTCACTTGCACACTCCCCAGCTCACTCCCACACTCCCCAGCTCACTCCCACACTCTCCAGCTCAATCCCACAATCTCCAGCTGACTGCCACCCTCTCCAGCTCACACCCGCACTCTCCAGCTCACCTCCACACTCTCCAGCTTACTCCCACAATCTACAGCTCACTCCCACAATCTCCAGCTCACTCCCGCGCTCTCCAGCTCACTCGCACACTCTCCAGCTCACACGCACACTCTCTAGCCACCTCCCACACTCTCCAGCTCACTCCCACACTCTCCAGCTCTCTGGTACACTCTCCAGCTCACTCCTTCATTCTCCAGCTCACTCCCACACTCTCTAGCTCACGCCCACACTCTTCAGTTCAGAGCCGCACTCTCCATCTCGCTGGCACAATCTCCAGCTCTCTCCCACACTCTCCAGGTAACTCCCAACCTCTCCAGCTCACTCCCACACACTCCAGCTCACTTCGGCACTCTCCAGCTCAATCCCTCATTCTCCAACTCACTCCCACAGTCTCCAGCTCAATCCCTCATTCTCCAGCTCACTCCCACAGTCTCCAGCTCACTCCCTCACTCTTCAGCTCACTCCCACACTATCCAGCTCACCCCCACACTCTCCAGCTTACTCCTGCTCTCTCCAGCTCACTCCCACACACTCCAGCTCACTCCCGCACTCTCCAGCTCGCCCTCACACTCTCCAGCTCACACCCGCACTCTCCAGCTCACTCCCGCCCTCTCCCACTCGCTCCCACACTCTTCAGCTCACTCCCACACTCTCCTGCTCACTCCCACACTCTACAGCTGCACTGCACACTCTCCAGCTCAATCCTGCTCTCTCCAGCTCACTCCCACACTCTCCAGCTCACTCACACACCCTTCAGCTCTCTCCCACACTCTCCAGGTGACTCCCACACACTCCAGCTCACTCCCGCGCTCTCCAGCTCATTCCCAGACTCTCCAGCTCACAACCGCACTCTTCAGCTCACTTCCACACTCTTCAGCTCACTTGTACACTCTCCAGCTCACTCCTGCACTTTCCAGCTCACACCCACACTTACCAGCTCATGCCCACACTCTCCAGCTCACTCCCACACTTTCAGCTCTCTCGCACACTCGCCAGCTCACTCTCACACTCTCCAGCTCCCTTGCACACTCTCCAGTTCACTCCTGCTCTCTCCAGCTTACTCCCACACTTTCTAGCTCACTCAAACATCCTTCAGCTGACTTCCACACTCTCCAGCTCACTCCCTCACTCTCCAGCTCACTTTTGCACTCTCCAGCTCACTCTCTCAATCTCCAGCTCACTCCCGCACTCTCCAGCTCACTCTCACTCTCTCCAGCTCACTCCCACACTCTCCAGCTCACTCTCACACTCACCAGCTCACTCCCTCATTCTCCAGCTCACTCCTGCGCTCTCCAACTCAGTCCCACACTCTCCAGCTCACTCCCACTCTCTCCAGCTCACTCCCACACTCTTCAGCTCACTCCCACACTCTCCTGCTCAATCCCACAATCTCCAGCTCATTCCCACACTCTCCAGCTCACTCCCACACTCTCCAGCTTACTCCCACACTCTCCAGCTCACACCCACACTCTTCATCTCACTCCTACACTCTCCGGCTCACTCCCACACTCCCCACCTCACTCTCTCACTCTCCAGCTCACTCCCACAATCTCCTGCTCACTCCCACACTTTCCAGCTCACTCCCACACCCTTCAACTCACACCCACACTATCCAGCTCACTCCCACATTCTCCAGCTCACTCCCTCATTCTCTAGCTCACTCCCTCACTCTCCATCTCACTTTTGCACTCTCCAGCACACTCTCAAAATCTCCAGCTCACTCCCACACTCTCCAGCTCACTCTCACACTCACCAGCTCACTCCCTCATTCTCCAGCTCACTCCCGCGCTCTCCAGCTCACTCCCACACTCACCAGCTCACTCCCACTCTCTCCAGCTCACTCCCACACTCTTCAGCTCACTCCCACACTCTTCAGCTCACTCCCACACTCTCCTGCTCAATCCCACAATCTCGAGCTTATTCCCACACTCTCCAGCTCACTCCCACAATCTCCAGCTTATGCCCGCACTCTCCAGCTCACACCCACACTCTTCAGCTCACTCCCACACTCGCCAGCTCACTCCCACACTCCCCAGCTCACTCTCTCACTCTCCAGCTCACTCCCACAATCTCCAGCTCACTCTCTCACTCTCCAGCTCACACCTGCACTCTCCCGTTCACTCCCACACTCTCCAGCTTACTCCGACACTCTACAGCTCACTCCCACAATCTCCAGCTCACTGCCACACTCTCCTGCTCACTCTCACAGTTTCCAGCTCACTCCCGCACTCTCCAGCTCACTGTCACACTCTCCAGTTCACTCCCACACTCTCCAGCTCACTCCCGCACTCTCCAGCTCGCTTGAACACACTCCATCTCACACTCGCACTCTCCAGGTCACTCCCGCACTTTCCCGCTCGCTACCACACTCTTCAGCTCACTCCCACACTCGCCAGCTCACGACCTCACTCTACAGCCCCACTGCACACTCTCCAGCTCACTCCTGCTCTCTCCAGCTCACTCCCACACTCTCCAGCTCACTCCCGCACTCTCCAGCTCGCCCTCACACTCTCCAGCTCACTCCCACACTCTCCAGCTCACTCTCACACTCACCAGCTCAATCCCTCACCCTCCAGCTCACTCCCGCACTCTCCAGCTCACTCTCACACTCTCCAGCTCACTCCCACTCTCTCCAGCTCCCTCCCACACTCACCAGCTCACTCCCTCATTCTCCAGCTCACTCCCGCACTCTCCAGCTCACTCCCACACTCTCCAGCTCACTCCCACTCTCTCCAGCTCACTCTCACACTCTTCAGCTCACTCCCACACTCTCCTGTTCAATCCCACAATCTCCAGCTCATTCCCACACTCTCCAGCTCACTCCCACACTCTCCAGCTTACTCCCGCACTCTCCAGCTCACTCGCACACTCCCCAGGTCACTTTCTCCCTCTCCAGCTCACTCCCACAATCTCCAGCTCACTCCCTCACTCTCCAGCTCACACCCGCACTCTCCAGCTCACTCCCACACTCTCCAGCTTACTCCGACACTCTACAGCTCACTCCCACACTCTCCAGTTATCTCCCACACTCTCCAGCTCACTCCCGCACTCTCCAGCTCGCCCTCACACTCTCCAGCTCACTCCCACACTCTCCAGCTCACTCTCATACTCTCCAGCTCCCTTGCACACTCTTCTGTTCACTCCCGCTCTCTCCAGCTCACTCCCAAACTTTCCAGCTCACTCCCACACCCTTCAGCTGACTTCCACACTCTCCAACTCACTCCCTCACTCTCCAGCTCACTTTTGCACTCTCCAGCTCACTCCCTCACCCTCCAGCTCACTCCTGCACTCTCCAGCTCACTCTCACACTCTCCAGCTCACTCCCACTCTCTCCAGCTCACTCCCACACTCACCAGCTCACTCCCTCATTCTCCAGCTCACTCCCGCGCTCTCCAGCTCACTCCCACACTCTCCAGCTCACTCCCACTCTCTTCAGCTCACTCCCACACTCTTCAGCTCACTCCACATTCTCCTGCTCAATCCCACAATCTCCAGCTCATTCCCACACTCTCCAGCTCACTCCCACACTCTCCAGCTTACTCCCGCACTCTCCAGCTCCCTTGCACACTCTACAGTTCACTCCCGCACTCTCCAGCTCACTCCCACACTCTCCAGCTCACTCTCACATTCACCAGCTCACTCCCTCACCCTCCAGCTCACTCCCTCACTCTCCAGCTCACTTTTGCACTCTCCAGCTCACTCTCTCACTCTCCAGCTCACTCCCGCACTCTCCAGCTCACTCTCACACTCACCAGCTCAATCCCTCACCCTCCAGCTCACTCCCGCACTCTCCAGCTCACTCTCACACTCTCCAGCTCACTCCCACTCTCTCCAGCTCACTCCCACACTCACCAGCTCACTCCCTCATTCTCCAGCTCACTCCCACACTCTCCAGCTCACTCCCACTCTCTCCAGGTCACTCTCACACTCTTCAGCTCACTCCCACACTCTCCTGCTCAATCCCACAATCTCCAGCTCATTCCCACACTCTCCAGCTCACTCCCAAACTCTCCAGCTTACTCCCGCACTCTCCAGCTCACTCGCACACTCCCCAGGTCACTTTCTCACTCTCCAGCTCACTCCCACAATCTCCAGCTCACTCCCTCACTCTCCAGCTCACACCCGCACTCTCCAGCTCTCTCCCACACTCTCCAGCTTACTCCGACACTCTACAGCTCATTCCCACACTCTCCAGTTAACTCCCACACTCTCCAGCTCACTCCCGCACTCTCCAGCTCGCCCTCACACTCTCCAGCTCACTCCCACACTCTGCAGCTCACTCTCATACTCTCCAGCTCCCTTGCACACTCTTCAGTTCACTCCCGCTCTCTCCAGCTCACTCCCAAACTTTCCAGCTCACTCCCCCACCCTTCAGCTGACTTCCACACTCTCCAACTCACTCCCTCACTCTCCAGCTCACTTTTGCACTCTCCAGCTCACTCCCTCACCCTCCAGCTCACTCCTGCACTCTCCAGCTCACTCTCACACTCTCCAGCTCACTCCCACTCTCTCCAGCTCACTCCCACACTCACCAGCTCATTCCCTCATTCTCCAGCTCACTCCCCCGCTCTCCAGCTCACTCCCACACTCTCCAGCTCACTCCCACTCTCTTCAGCTCACTCCCACACTCTTCAGCTCACTCCCACATTCTCCTGCTCAATCCCACAATCTCCAGCTCATTCCCACACTCTCCAGCTCACTCCCACACTCTCCAGCTTACTCCCGCACTCTCCAGCTCCCTTGCACACTCTACAGTTCACTCCCGCACTCTCCAGCTCACTCCCACACTCTCCAGCTCACTCTCACATTCACCAGCTCACTCCCTCACCCTCCAGCTCACTCCTGCACTCTCCAGCTCACTCTCACACTCTCCAGCTCACTCCCACTCTCTCCAGCTCACTCCCACACTCACCAGCTCACTCCCTCATTCTCCAGCTCACTCCCGCGCTCTCCAGCTCACTCCCACACTCTTCAGCTCACTCCCACACTCTCCTGCTCAATCCCACAATCTCCAGCTCACACCCGCACTCTCCAGCTCACTCCCACACTCTCCAGCTTACTCCGACACTCTACAGCTCACTCCCACACTCTCCAGCTCACTCCCACTCTCTCCAGCTCACTCGCTCACTCTTCAGCTCACTCCCGCACTCTCCAGATCACTCCCACACTCTCCAGCTCACTCCTGCACTCTCCAGCTCACTCCCTCACTCTCCAGCGCACCCCCGCACTCTCCAGCTCACTCCCACACTCTCCAGCTACTCCCGCACTCTCCAGCTCACTCCCACTCTCTTCAGCTCACTTGCACACTCCCCAGCTCACTCCCACACTCCCCAGCTCACTCCCACACTCTCCAGCTCAATCCCACAATCTCCAGCTGACTGCCACCCTCTCCAGCTCACACCCGCACTCTCCAGCTCACCTCCACACTCTCCAGCTTACTCCCACAATCTACAGCTCACTCCCACAATCTCCAGCTCACTCCCGCGCTCTCCAGCTCACTCGCACACTCTCCAGCTCACACGCACACTCTCTAGCCACCTCCCACACTCTCCAGCTCACTCCCACACTCTCCAGCTCTCTGGTACACTCTCCAGCTCACTCCTTCATTCTCCAGCTCACTCCCACACTCTCTAGCTCACGCCCACACTCTTCAGTTCAGAGCCGCACTCTCCATCTCGCTGGCACAATCTCCAGCTCTCTCCCACACTCTCCAGGTAACTCCCAACCTCTCCAGCTCACTCCCACACACTCCAGCTCACTTCGGCACTCTCCAGCTCAATCCCTCATTCTCCAACTCACTCCCACAGTCTCCAGCTCAATCCCTCATTCTCCAGCTCACTCCCACAGTCTCCAGCTCACTCCCTCACTCTTCAGCTCACTCCCACACTATCCAGCTCACCCCCACACTCTCCAGCTTACACCTGCTCTCTCCAGCTCACTCCCACACTCTCCAGCTCACTCCCGCACTCTCCAGCTCGCCCTCACACTCTCCAGCTCACTCCCACACTCTCCAGCTCACTCCCGCCCTCTCCAGCTTGCTTGAAAACTCTCCAGCTCACACCCGCACTCTCCAGCTCACTCCCGCCCTCTCCCACTCGCTCCCACACTCTTCAGCTCACTCCCAAACTCTCCTGCTCACTCCCACACTCTACAGCTGCACTGCACACTCTCCAGCTCAATCCTGCTCTCTCCAGCTCACTCCCACACTCTCCAGCTCACTCACACACCCTTCAGCTCTCTCCCACACTCTCCAGGTGACTCCCACACACTCCAGCTCACTCCCACGCTCTCCAGCTCATTCCCAGACTCTCCAGCTCACAACCGCACTCTTCAGCTCACTTCCACACTCTTCAGCTCACTTGTACACTCTCCAGCTCACTCCTGCACTCTCCAGCTCACACCCACACTTACCAGCTCATGCCCACACTCTCCAGCTCACTCCCACACTTTCAGCTCTCTCGCACACTCGCCAGCTCACTCTCACACTCTCCAGCTCCCTTGCACACTCTCCAGTTCACTCCTGCTCTCTCCAGCTCACTCCCACACTTTCTAGCTCACTCAAACATCCTTCAGCTGACTTCCACACTCTCCAGCTCACTCCCTCACTCTCCAGCTCACTTTTGCACTCTCCAGCTCACTCTCTCAATCTCCAGCTCACTCCCGCACTCTCCAGCTCACTCTCACTCTCTCCAGCTCACTCCCACACTCTCCAGCTCACTCTCACACTCACCAGCTCACTCCCTCATTCTCCAGCTCACTCCTGCGCTCTCCAACTCACTCCCACACTCTCCAGCTCACTCCCACTCTCTCCAGCTCACTCCCACACTCTTCAGCTCACTCCCACACTCTCCTGCTCAATCCCACAATCTCCAGCTCATTCCCACACTCTCCAGCTCACTCCCACACTCTCCAGCTTACTCCCACACTCTCCAGCTCACACCCACACTCTTCATCTCACTCCTACACTCTCCGGCTCACTCCCACACTCCCCACCTCACTCTCTCACTCTCCAGCTCACTCCCACAATCTCCTGCTCACTCCCACACTTTCCAGCTCACTCCCACACCCTTCAACTCACACCCACACTATCCAGCTCACTCCCACATTCTCCAGCTCACTCCCTCATTCTCTAGCTCACTCCCTCACTCTCCATCTCACTTTTGCACTCTCCAGCTCACTCTCAAAATCTCCAGCTCACTCCCACACCCTTCAACTCACACCCACACTCTCCAGCTCACTCTCACACTCACCAGCTCACTCCCTCATTCTCCAGCTCACTCCCGCGCTCTCCAGCTCACTCCCACACTCACCAGCTCACTCCCACTCTCTCCAGCTCACTCCCACACTCTTCAGCTCACTCCCACACTCTTCAGCTCACTCCCACACTCTCCTGCTCAATCCCACAATCTCGAGCTCATTCCCACACTCTCCAGCTCACTCCCACAATCTCCAGCTTACGCCCGCACTCTCCAGCTCACACCCACACTCTTCAGCTCACTCCCACACTCGCCAGCTCACTCCCACACTCCCCAGCTCACTCTCTCACTCTCCAGCTCACTCCCACAATCTCCAGCTCACTCTCTCACTCTCCAGCTCACACCTGCACTCTCCCGTTCACTCCCACACTCTCCAGCTTACTCCGACACTCTACAGCTCACTCCCACAATCTCCAGCTCACTGCCACACTCTCCTGCTCACTCTCACAGTTTCCAGCTCACTCCCGCACTCTCCAGCTCACTGTCACACTCTCCAGTTCACTCCCACACTCTCCAGCTCACTCCCGCACTCTCCAGCTCGCTTGAACACACTCCATCTCACACCCGCACTCTCCAGGTCACTCCCGCACTTTCCCGCTCGCTACCACACTCTTCAGCTCACTCCCACACTCGCCAGCTCACGACCTCACTCTACAGCCCCACTGCACACTCTCCAGCTCACTCCTGCTCTCTCCAGCTCACTCCCACACTCTCCAGCTCACTCCCACACCCTTCAGCTCACTCCCACACTATCCAGCTCACTCCCACACTCTCCAGCTCACTCCCTCATTCTCTAGCTCACTCCTTCACTCTCCATCTCACTTTTGCGCTCTCCAGCTCACTCACTCACTCTCCAGCTCACTCCGACACTCTCCAGCTCACGCCCACTCTCTCCAGCGCACTCTCACACTCACCAGCTCACTCCCTCACTCTCCAGCTCACTCCCGCACTCTCCAGCTCACTCCCACTCTCTCCAGCTCACTCCCACTCTCTCCAGCTCACTCACACACTCTTCAGCTCACTCCCACACTCTCCTGCTCAATCCCACAATCTCCAGCTCACTCCCGCACTCTCCAGCTCACTCGCTCACTCTTCAGCTCACTCCTGCACTCCCCAGATCACTCCCACACTCTCCAGCTCTCTCCAGCACTCTCCAGCTGGCTCCCTCACTCTCCAGCTCACCCCCGCACTCTCCAGCTCACTCCCACACTCTCCAGCTACTCCCACACTCTCCAGCTCACTCCCACACTCTTCAGCTCACTCCCACAATCTCCAGCTGACTGCCACACTCTCCAGCTCACACCCACACTCTCCAGCTCACACGCACACTCTCTAGCTCACTCCCACACTCTCCAGCTCACTCCCACGCTCTGCAGCTCTCTGGTACACTCTCCAGCTCACTCCTTCATTCTCCAGCTCACTCCCACACTCTCTAGCTCACGCCCACACTCTTCAGTTCAGACCCGCACTCTCCATCTCTCTGGCACACTCTCCATCTCTCTCCCACACTCTCCAGGTAACTCCCACACTCTCCAGCTCACTCCCACACACTCCAGCTCACTTCGGCACTCTCCCGCTCAATCCCTCATTCTCCAGCTCACTCTCACAGTCTCCAGCTCAATACCTCATTCTCCAGCTCACTCCCACAGTCTCCAGCTCACTCCCTCACTCTTCAGCTCACTCCCACACTCTCCAGCTCACTCCGACACTCTCCAGCGCCCTCCCACACACTCCAGCTCACTTCGGCACTCTCCAGCTCAATCCCTCATTCTCCAGCACACTCCCACAGTCTCCAGCTCACTCCCTCACTCTTCAGCTCACTCCCACACTATCCAGCTCACCCCCACACTCTCCAGCTTACTCCTGCTCTCTCCAGCTCACTCCGACACTCTCCAGCTCACTCCCACACCCGTCAGTTCATTCCCACTCTCTCCAGATCACTCCCACACTCTCCAGCTATCTCCCACACTCTCCAGCTCACTCCCGCACTCTCCAGCTCGCCCTCACTCTCTCCAGCTCACTCCCACACTCTCCAGCTCACTCCCGCACTCTCCAGCTTGCTTGAAAACTCTCCAGCTCACACCCGCACTCTCCAGCTCACTCCCGCACTCTCTCACTCGCTCCCACACTCTTCAGCTCACTCCCACACTCTCCAGCTCCCTCCGCACTCTAAGGCTGCACTGCACACTCTCCAGCTCACTCCTGCTCTCTCCAGCTCACTCCCACACTCTCCAGCTCACTCCCACACCCTTCAGCTCACTCCCACACTATCCAGCTCACTCCCACACTCTCCAGCTCACTCCCTCATTCTCTAGCTCACTCCTTCACTCTCCATCTCACTTTTGCGCTCTCCAGCTCACTCACTCACTCTCCAGCTCACTCCGACACTCTCCAGCTCACGCCCACTCTCTCCAGCGCACTCTCACACTCACCAGCTCACTCCCTCACTCTCCAGCTCACTCCCGCACTCTCCAGCTCACTCCCACTCTCTCCAGCTCACTCCCACTCTCTCCAGCTCACTCACACACTCTTCAGCTCACTCCCACACTCTCCTGCTCAATCCCACAATCTCCAGCTCACTCCCGCACTCTCCAGCTCACTCGCTCACTCTTCAGCTCACTCCTGCACTCCCCAGATCACTCCCACACTCTCCAGCTCTCTCCAGCACTCTCCAGCTGGCTCCCTCACTCTCCAGCTCACCCCCGCACTCTCCAGCTCACTCCCACACTCTCCAGCTACTCCCACACTCTCCAGCTCACTCCCACACTCTTCAGCTCACTCCCACAATCTCCAGCTGACTGCCACACTCTCCAGCTCACACCCACACTCTCCAGCTCACACGCACACTCTCTAGCTCACTCCCACACTCTCCAGCTCACTCCCACGCTCTGCAGCTCTCTGGTACACTCTCCAGCTCACTCCTTCATTCTCCAGCTCACTCCCACACTCTCTAGCTCACGCCCACACTCTTCAGTTCAGACCCGCACTCTCCATCTCTCTGGCACACTCTCCATCTCTCTCCCACACTCTCCAGGTAACTCCCACACTCTCCAGCTCACTCCCACACACTCCAGCTCACTTCGGCACTCTCCCGCTCAATCCCTCATTCTCCAGCTCACTCTCACAGTCTCCAGCTCAATCCCTCATTCTCCAGCTCACTCCCACAGTCTCCAGCTCACTCCCTCACTCTTCAGCTCACTCCCACACTCTCCAGCTCACTCCGACACTCTCCAGCGCCCTCCCACACACTCCAGCTCACTTCGGCACTCTCCAGCTCAATCCCTCATTCTCCAGCACACTCCCACAGTCTCCAGCTCACTCCCTCACTCTTCAGCTCACTCCCACACTATCCAGCTCACCCCCACACTCTCCAGCTTACTCCTGCTCTCTCCAGCTCACTCCGACACTCTCCAGCTCACTCCCACACCCGTCAGTTCATTCCCACTCTCTCCAGATCACTCCCACACTCTCCAGCTATCTCCCACACTCTCCAGCTCACTCCCGCACTCTCCAGCTCGCCCTCACTCTCTCCAGCTCACTCCCACACTCTCCAGCTCACTCCCGCACTCTCCAGCTTGCTTGAAAACTCTCCAGCTCACACCCGCACTCTCCAGCTCACTCCCGCACTCTCTCACTCGCTCCCACACTCTTCAGCTCACTCCCACACTCTCCAGCTCCCTCCGCACTCTAAGGCTGCACTGCACACTCTCCAGCTCACTCCTGCTCTCTACAGCTCACTCCCACACTCTCCAGCTCATTCACACACCCTTCAGCTCTCTCCCACACTCTCCAGCTCACTCCCACACTCTCCAGCTCACTCCCGCGCTCTCCAGCTGATTCCCACACTCTCCAGCTCACAGCCGCACTGTTCAGCTCACTTCCACACTCTTCACCTCATTTGCGCACTCTCCAGCTCACTCCTGCACTCTCCAGCTCACTCCCACACTTACCAGCTCATGCCCACACTCTCCAGCCCACTCCCACACTTACAGCTCTCTCGCACACTCGCCAGCTCACTCTCACACTCTCCAGCTCCCTTGCACACTCTCCAGTTCACTCCCGCTCTCTCCAGCTCACTCCCACACTTTCCAGCTCACTCCCACACCCTTCAGCTGACTTCCACACTCTACAGCTCACTCCCACACTCTCCAGCTCACTCCCACTCTCTCCAGCTCACTCGCTCACTCTTCAGCTCACTCCCGCACTCTCCAGATCACTCCCACACTCTCCAGCTCACTCCTGCACTCTCCAGCTCACTCCCTCACTCTCCAGCTCACCCCCGCACTCTCCAGCTCACTCCCACACTCTCCAGCTACTCCCGCACTCTCCAGCTCACTCCCACTCTCTTCAGCTCACTTGCACACTCCCCAGCTCACTCCCACACTCCCCAGCTCACTCCCACACTCTCCAGCTCAATCCCACAATCTCCAGCTGACTGCCACCCTCTCCAGCTCACACCCGCACTCTCCAGCTCACCTCCACACTCTCCAGCTTACTCCCACAATCTACAGCTCACTCCCACAATCTCCAGCTCACTCCCGCGCTCTCCAGCTCACTCGCACACTCTCCAGCTCACACGCACACTCTCTAGCCACCTCCCACACTCTCCAGCTCACTCCCACACTCTCCAGCTCTCTGGTACACTCTCCAGCTCACTCCTTCATTCTCCAGCTCACTCCCACACTCTCTAGCTCACGCCCACACTCTTCAGTTCAGAGCCGCACTCTCCATCTCGCTGGCACAATCTCCAGCTCTCTCCCACACTCTCCAGGTAACTCCCAACCTCTCCAGCTCACTCCCACACACTCCAGCTCACTTCGGCACTCTCCAGCTCAATCCCTCATTCTCCAACTCACTCCCACAGTCTCCAGCTCAATCCCTCATTCTCCAGCTCACTCCCACAGTCTCCAGCTCACTCCCTCACTCTTCAGCTCACTCCCACACTATCCAGCTCACCCCCACACTCTCCAGCTTACTCCTGCTCTCTCCAGCTCACTCCCACACACTCCAGCTCACTCCCGCACTCTCCAGCTCGCCCTCACACTCTCCAGCTCACACCCGCACTCTCCAGCTCACTCCCGCCCTCTCCCACTCGCTCCCACACTCTTCAGCTCACTCCCACACTCTCCTGCTCACTCCCACACTCTACAGCTGCACTGCACACTCTCCAGCTCAATCCTGCTCTCTCCAGCTCACTCCCACACTCTCCAGCTCACTCACACACCCTTCAGCTCTCTCCCACACTCTCCAGGTGACTCCCACACACTCCAGCTCACTCCCGCGCTCTCCAGCTCATTCCCAGACTCTCCAGCTCACAACCGCACTCTTCAGCTCACTTCCACACTCTTCAGCTCACTTGTGCACTCTCCAGCTCACTCCTGCACTTTCCAGCTCACACCCACACTTACCAGCTCATGCCCACACTCTCCAGCTCACTCCCACACTTTCAGCTCTCTCGCACACTCGCCAGCTCACTCTCACACTCTCCAGCTCCCTTGCACACTCTCCAGTTCACTCCTGCTCTCTCCAGCTCACTCCCACACTTTCTAGCTCACTCAAACATCCTTCAGCTGACTTCCACACTCTCCAGCTCACTCCCTCACTCTCCAGCTCACTTTTGCACTCTCCAGCTCACTCTCTCAATCTCCAGCTCACTCCCGCACTCTCCAGCTCACTCTCACTCTCTCCAGCTCACTCCCACACTCTCCAGCTCACTCTCACACTCACCAGCTCACTCCCTCATTCTCCAGCTCACTCCTGCGCTCTCCAACTCACTCCCACACTCTCCAGCTCACTCCCACTCTCTCCAGCTCACTCCCACACTCTTCAGCTCACTCCCACACTCTCCTGCTCAATCCCACAATCTCCAGCTCATTCCCACACTCTCCAGCTCACTCCCACACTCTCCAGCTTACTCCCACACTCTCCAGCTCACACCCACACTCTTCATCTCACTCCTACACTCTCCGGCTCACTCCCACACTCCCCACCTCACTCTCTCACTCTCCAGCTCACTCCCACAATCTCCTGCTCACTCCCACACTTTCCAGCTCACTCCCACACCCTTCAACTCACACCCACACTATCCAGCTCACTCCCACATTCTCCAGCTCACTCCCTCATTCTCTAGCTCACTCCCTCACTCTCCATCTCACTTTTGCACTCTCCAGCACACTCTCAAAATCTCCAGCTCACTCCCACACTCTCCAGCTCACTCTCACACTCACCAGCTCACTCCCTCATTCTCCAGCTCACTCCCGCGCTCTCCAGCTCACTCCCACACTCACCAGCTCACTCCCACTCTCTTCAGCTCACTCCCACACTCTTCAGCTCACTCCCACACTCTTCAGCTCACTCCCACACTCTCCTGCTCAATCCCACAATCTCGAGCTTATTCCCACACTCTCCAGCTCACTCCCACAATCTCCAGCTTATGCCCGCACTCTCCAGCTCACACCCACACTCTTCAGCTCACTCCCACACTCGCCAGCTCACTCCCACACTCCCCAGCTCACTCTCTCACTCTCCAGCTCACTCCCACAATCTCCAGCTCACTCTCTCACTCTCCAGCTCACACCTGCACTCTCCCGTTCACTCCCACACTCTCCAGCTTACTCCGACACTCTACAGCTCACTCCCACAATCTCCAGCTCACTGCCACACTCTCCTGCTCACTCTCACAGTTTCCAGCTCACTCCCGCACTCTCCAGCTCACTGTCACACTCTCCAGTTCACTCCCACACTCTCCAGCTCACTCCCGCACTCTCCAGCTCGCTTGAACACACTCCATCTCACACTCGCACTCTCCAGGTCACTCCCGCACTTTCCCGCTCGCTACCACACTCTTCAGCTCACTCCCACACTCGCCAGCTCACGACCTCACTCTACAGCCCCACTGCACACTCTCCAGCTCACTCCTGCTCTCTCCAGCTCACTCCCACACTCTCCAGCTCACTCCCACACCCTTCAGCTCACTCCCACACTATCCAGCTCACTCTCACACTCTCCAGCTCACTCCCTCATTCTCTAGCTCACTCCTTCACTCTCCATCTCACTTTTGCGCTCTCCAGCTCACTCACTCACTCTCCAGCTCACTCCGACACTCTCCAGCTCACGCCCACTCTCTCCAGCGCACTCTCACACTCACCAGCTCACTCCCTCACTCTCCAGCTCACTCCCGCACTCTCCAGCTCACTCCCACTCTCTCCAGCTCACTCCCACTCTCTCCAGCTCACTCACACACTCTTCAGCTCACTCCCACACTCTCCTGCTCAATCCCACAATCTCCAGCTCACTCCCGCACTCTCCAGCTCACTCGCTCACTCTTCAGCTCACTCCTGCACTCCCCAGATCACTCCCACACTCTCCAGCTCTCTCCAGCACTCTCCAGCTGGCTCCCTCACTCTCCAGCTCACCCCCGCACTCTCCAGCTCACTCCCACACTCTCCAGCTACTCCCACACTCTCCAGCTCACTCCCACACTCTTCAGCTCACTCCCACAATCTCCAGCTGACTGCCACACTCTCCAGCTCACACCCACACTCTCCAGCTCACACGCACACTCTCTAGCTCACTCCCACACTCTCCAGCTCACTCCCACGCTCTGCAGCTCTCTGGTACACTCTCCAGCTCACTCCTTCATTCTCCAGCTCACTCCCACACTCTCTAGCTCACGCCCACACTATTCAGTTCAGACCCGCACTCTCCATCTCTCTGGCACACTCTCCATCTCTCTCCCACACTCTCCAGGTAACTCCCACACTCTCCAGCTCACTCCCACACACTCCAGCTCACTTCGGCACTCTCCCGCTCAATCCCTCATTCTCCAGCTCACTCTCACAGTCTCCAGCTCAATCCCTCATTCTCCAGCTCACTCCCACAGTCTCCAGCTCACTCCCTCACTCTTCAGCTCACTCCCACACTCTCCAGCTCACTCCGACACTCTCCAGCGCCCTCCCACACACTCCAGCTCACTTCGGCACTCTCCAGCTCAATCCCTCATTCTCCAGCACACTCCCACAGTCTCCAGCTCACTCCCTCACTCTTCAGCTCACTCCCACACTATCCAGCTCACCCCCACACTCTCCAGCTTACTCCTGCTCTCTCCAGCTCACTCCCACTCTCTCCAGATCACTCCCACAGTCTCCAGCTAACTCCCACACTCTCCAGCTCACTCCCGCACTCTCCAGCTCGCCCTCACTCTCTCCAGCTCACTCCCACACTCTCCAGCTCACTCCCGCACTCTCCAGCTTGCTTGAAAACTCTCCAGCTCACACCCGCACTCTCCAGCTCACTCCCGCACTCTCTCACTCGCTCCCACACTCTTCAGCTCACTCCCACACTCTCCAGCTCCCTCCGCACTCTAAGGCTGCACTGCACACTCTCCAGCTCACTCCTGCTCTCTACAGCTCACTCCCACACTCTCCAGCTCATTCACACACCCTTCAGCTCTCTCCCACACTCTCCAGCTCACTCCCACACTCTCCAGCTCACTCCCGCGCTCTCCAGCTGATTCCCACACTCTCCAGATCACAGCCGCACTGTTCAGCTCACTTCCACACTCTTCAGCTCATTTGCGCACTCTCCAGCTCACTCCTGCACTCTCCAGCTCACTCCCACACTTACCAGCTCATGCCCACACTCTCCAGCCCACTCCCACACTTACAGCTCTCTCGCACACTCGCCAGCTCACTCTCACACTCTCCAGCTCCCTTGCACACTCTCCAGTTCACTCCCGCTCTCTCCAGCTCACTCCCACACTTTCCAGCTCACTCCCACACCCTTCAGCTGACTTCCACACTCTCCAGCTCACTCCCTCACTCTCCAGCTCACTTTTGCACTCTCCAGCTCACTCTCTCACTCTCCAGCTCACTCCCGCACTCTGAAGCTCACTCTCATGCTATCCAGCTCACTCCCACACTCTCCAGCTCACTCTCACACTCACCAGCTCACTCCCTCACCCTCCAGCTCACTCCTGCACTCTCCAGCTCACTATCACACTCTCCAGCTCACTCCCACTCTCTCCCAAACAAAAACAGAATTACCTGGAAAAACTCAGCAGGTCTGGCAGCATCGGCGGAGAAGAAAAGAGTTGACGTTTCGAGTTCGAAACGTCAACTCTTTTCTTCTCCGCCGATGCTGCCAGACCTGCTGAGTTTTTCCAGGTAATTCTGTTTTTGTTTTGGATTTCCAGCATCCGCAGTTTTCTTTGTTTCCCACTCTCTCCCGCTCACTCCCACACTCACCAGCTCACTCCGTCATTCTCCAGCTCACTCCTGCGCTCTCCAGCTCACTCCCACACTCCCCAGCTCACTCCCACTCTCTCCAGCTCACTCCCACACTCTTTAGCTCACTCCCATACTCTCCAGC
The DNA here is from genome assembly GCA_026770705.1 of Isurus oxyrinchus. Taxonomy (NCBI): domain Eukaryota; kingdom Metazoa; phylum Chordata; class Chondrichthyes; order Lamniformes; family Lamnidae; genus Isurus; species Isurus oxyrinchus. The sequence continues at coordinate 371,519 of JANJGN010000036.1, forward strand.
TCACTCCCGCACTCTCCAGCCCGCTTGAACACACTCCAGCTCACACCCGCACTCTCCAGGTCACTCCCGCACTTTTACGCTCGTTACCACACTCTTCAGCTCACTTCCACACTCTCCAGCTCATTCCCTCACTCTATAGCCCCACTGCACACTCTCCAGCTCACTCCTGCTCTCTCCAGCTCACTCCCACGCTCTCCAGCTCACTCCCACACCCTTCAGCTCACTCCCACACTATCCAGCTCACTCCCACACTCTCCAGCTCACTCCCTCATTCACTAGCTCACTCCCTCACTCTCCATCTCACTTTTGCGCTCTCCAGCTCACTCTCTCACTCTCCAGCAAACTCCGGCACTCTCCAGCTCACTCTCACACTCTCCAGCTCACTCCCACTCTCTCCAGCGCACTCTCATACTCACCAGCTCACTCCCTCACTCTCCAGCTCACCCCCGCACTCTCCAGCTCACTCGCACACTCTCCAGCTCACTCCCACTCTCTCCAGCTCACTCCCACACTCTTCAGCTCACTCCCACACTCTCCTGCTCAATCCCACAATCTCCAGCTCACTCCCGCACTCTCCAGATCACTCGCTCACTCTTCAGCTCACTCCCGCACTCCCCAGATCACTCCCACACTCTCCAGCTCTCTCCTGCACTCTCCAGCTCGCTCCCTCACTCTCCAGCTCACCCCCGCACTCTCCAGCTCACTCCCACACTCTCCAGCTACTCGCGCACTCTCCAGCTCACTCCCACACTCTTCAGCTCACTTGCACACTCCCCAGCTCAATCCCACACTCTCCAGCTCACACCCGCACTCTCCAGCTCACTTCCACACTCTCCAGCTTACTCCCACAATCTTCAGCTCACTCCCACAATCTGCAGCTCACTCCCGTGCTCTCCAACTCACTCCCACACTCTCCAGCTCACACGCACACTCTCTAGCTCACTCCCACACTCTCCCGCTCACTCCCACTCTCTCCAGCTCTCTGGTACACTCTCCAGCTCACTCCTTCATTCTCCAGCTCACTCCCACACTCTCTAGCTCACGCCCACACTCTTCAGTTCAGACCCGCAAACTCCATCTCTCTGGCACACTCTCCAGCTCTCTCCCACACTCTCCAGGTAACTCCCACATTCTCCAGCTCACTCCCACACACTCCAGCTCACTTCGGCACTCTCCAGCTCAATCCCTCATTCTCCAGCTCACTCCCACAGTCTCCAGCTCAATCCCTCATTCTCCAGCTCACTCCCACACTCTCCAGCTCACTCGCTCACTCTTCAGCTCACTCTCGCACTCCCCAGATCACTCCCACACTCTCCAGCTCACTCCTGCACTCTCCAGCTCGCTCCCTCACTCTCCAGCTCACCCCCGCACTCTCCAGCTCACTCCAACATCTCCAGCTTACTCCCGCACTCTCCAGCTCACTCCCACACTCTTCAGCTCACTTGCACACTCCCCAGCTCACTCCCACACTCTCCAGCTCATTCCCACAATCTCCAGCTGACTGCCACACTCTCCAGCTCACACCCGCACTCTCCAGCTCACTTCCACACTCTCCAGCTCACTCCCACACTTACCAGCTCATGCCGACACTCTCCAGCCCACTCCCACACTTTCAGCTCTCTCGCACACTCGCCAGCTCACTCTCACACTCTCCAGCTCCCTTGCACACTCTCCAGTTCACTCCCGCTCTCTCCAGCTCACTCCCACACTTTCCAGCTCACTCCCACACCCTTCAGCTGACTTCCACACTCTCCAGCTCACTCCCTCACTCTCCAGCTCACTTTTGCACTCTCCAGCTCACTCCCACACTCTCCAGCTCACTCTCACACTCACCAGCTCACTCCCTCACCCTCCAGCTCACTCCTGCACTCTCCAGCTCACTATCACACTCTCCAGCTCACTCCCACTCTCTCCCGTTCACTCCCACACTCACCAGCTCACTCCCTCATTCTCCAGCTCACTCCTGCGCTCTCCAGCTCACTCCCACACTCCCCAGCTCACTCCCACTCTCTCCAGCTCACTCCCACACTCTTCAGGCCACTCCCACACTCTCCAGCTCACTCCCGCACTCTCCAGCTCGCTTGAACACCCTCCAGCTCACACCCGCACTCTCCAGGTCACTACCGCACTTTCCCGCTCGTTACCACACTCTTCAGCTCACTCCCACACTCTCCAGCTCACTCCCTCACACTACAGCCCCACTGCACACTCTCCAGCTCACTCCTGCTCTCTCCAGCTCACTCCCACACTCTCCAGCTCACTCCTACACCCTTCAGCTCACCCCCACACTATCCAGCTCACTCCCACACCCTCCAGCTCACTCCCTCATTCTCTAGCTCACTCCTTCACTCTCCATCTCACTTTTGCGCTCTCCAGCTCACTCTCTCACTCTAAAGCTCACTCCGGCACTCTCCAGCTCACTCTCACACTCTCCAGCTCACTCCCACTCTCTCCAGCGCACTCTCACACTCACCAGCTCACTCCCTCACTCTCCAGCTCACTCCCGCACTCTCCAGCTCACTCCCACACTCTCCAGCTCACTCCCACTCTCTCCAGCTCACTCCCACACTCTTCAGCTCACTCCCAAACTCTCCTGCTCAATCCCACAATCTCCAGCTCACTCCCGCACTCTCCAGCTCACTCGCTCACTCTTCAGCTCACTCCTGCACTCCCCAGATCACTCCCACACTCTCCAGCTCTCTCCTGCACTCTCCAGCTGGCTCCCTCACTCTCCAGCTCACCCCCGCACTCTCCAGCTCACTCCCACACTCTGCAGCTACTCCCGCACTCTCCAGCTCACTCCCACATTCTTCAGCTCACTTGCACACTCCCCAGCTCACTCCCACACTCCCCAGCCCACTCCCACACTCTCCAGCTCACTCCCACAATCTCCAGCTGACTGCCACACTCTCCAGCTCACACCCGCACTCTCCAGCTCACTTCCACACTCTCCAGCTTACTCCCACAATCTACAGCTCACTCCCAGAATCTGCAGCTCACTCCCGTGCTCTCCAACTCAGTCCCACACTCTCCAGCTCACACGCACACTCTCTAGCTCACTCTCACACTCTTCAGCTCACTCCCACTCTCTCCAGCTCTCTGGTACACTCTCCAGCTCACTCCTTCATTCTCCAGCTCACTCCCACACTCTCTAGCTCGCGCCCACACTCTTCAGTTCAGACCCGCACTCTCCATCTCTCTGGCACACTCTCCAGCTCACTCCCACACTCTCCAGGTAACTCCCACACTCTCCAGCTCACTGCCACACACTCCAGCTCACTTCGGCACTCTCCAGCTCAATCCCTCATTCTCCAGCTCGCTCCCACAGTCTCCAGCTCAATCCCTCATTCTCCAGCTCACTCCCACACTCTCCAGCTCACTCCCACACTCCCCAGCTCACTCTCTCACTCTCCATCTCACTCCCACACTCTCCAGCTCACTCCCACACTCTCCAGCTCACACCCGCACTCTCCAGCTCACTCCCACACTCTCCAGCTTACTCCGACACTCTACAGCTCACTCCCACAATCTCCAGCTCACTCCCACACTCTCCTGCTCACTCCCACAGTCTCCAGCTCACTCCCGCACTCTCCAGCTCACTGTCACACTCTCCAGCTCACTCCCACACTCTCCAGCTCACTCCCGCACTCTCCAGCTCGCTTGAACACACTCCAGCTCACACCCGCACCCTCCAGGTCACTCCGGCACTTTCCCACTCGCTACCACACTCTTCAGCTCACTCCCACACTCTCCAGATCACTACCTCACTCTACAGCCCCACTGCACACTCTCCAGCTCACTCCTGCTCTCTCCAGCTCACTCCCACACTCTCCAGCTCACTCCCACACCCTTCAGCTCACTCCCACACTATCCAGCTCACTCCCACACTCTCCAGCTCACTCCCTCATTCTCTAGCTCACTCCCTCACTCTCCATCTCACCTTTGCGCTCTCCAGCTCACTCTTTCACTCTCCAGCTCACTCCGGCACTCTCCAGCTCACTCTCACACTCTCCGGCTCACTCTCACTCTCTCCAGCGCACTCTCACACTCACCAGCTCAATCCCTCACTCTCCAGCTCACTCCCGCACTTTCCAGCTCACTCGCACACTCTCCAGCTCACTCCCACTCTCTCCAGCTCACTCCCACACTCTTCAGCTCACTCCCACACTCTCCTGCTCAATCCCCCAATTTCCAGCTCACTCCCGCACTCTCCCGCTCACTCCTGCAATCTGCAGCTCACTCCCTCACTCTCCAGCTCACCCCCGCACTCTCCAGCTCACTCCCACAGTCTCCAGCTTACTCCCGCACTCTCCAGCTCACCGCTACACTCTTCAGCTCACTTGCACACTCCCCAGCTCACTCCCACACTCCCCAACTCACTCCCACACTCTCCAGCTCACTCCCACAATCTCCAGCTGACTGCCACACTCTCCAGCTCACACCCGCACTCTCCAGCTCACTTCCACACTCTCCAGCTTACTCCCACAATCTACAGCTCACTCCCACAATCTGAAGCTCACTCCCGCGCTCTCCAACTCACTCCCACACTCTCCAGCTCACTCCCACGCTCTCCAGCTCTCTGGTACACTCTCCAGCTCACTCCTTCATTCTCCAGCTCACTCCCACACTCTCTAGCTCACGCCCACACTCTTCAGTTCAGACCCGCACTCTCCATCTCTCTGGCACACTCTCCAGCTCTCTCCCACACTTTCCAGGTATCTCCCACACTCTCCAGCTCACTCCAACACACTCCAGCTCACTTCGGCACTCTCCAGCTCAATCCCTCATTCTCCAGCTCACTCCCACAGTCTCCAGCTCAATCCCTCATTCTCCAGCTCACTCCCACAGTCTCCAGCACACTCCCTCACTCTCCAGCTCACTCCTGGACTCTCCAGCTCACTCCTACACTCTCCAGCTTACTCCCACACTCTCCAGCTCACACCCGCACTCTCCAGCTCACTCCCACACTCTCCAGTTCACTCCGACACTCTCCAGCTGACTCCCACACACTCCAGCTCACTTCGGCCCTCTCCACCTCAATCCCTCATTCTCCAGCACACTCCCACAGTCTCCAGCTCACTCCCTCACTCTTCAGCTCACTCCCACAATATCCAGCTCACCCCCACACTCTCCAGCTTACGCCTGCTCTCTCCAGCTCACTCCGACACTCTCCAGCTCACTCCCACACCCGTCAGTTCATTCCCACTCTCTCCAGATCACTCCCAGACTCTCCAGCTAACTCCCACACTCTCCAGCTCCCTCCCGCACTCTCCAGCTCGCCCTCACACTCTCCAGCTCACTCCCACACTCTCCAGCTCACTCCCGCACTCTCCAGCTTGATTGAAAACTCTCCAGCTCACACCCACACTCTCCAGCTCACTCCCGCACTCTCCCACTCGCTCCCACACTCTTCAGCTCACTCCCACACTCTCCAGCTCACTCCCGCACTCTACAGCTGCACTGCACACTCTCCAGCTCACTCCTGCTCTCTCCAGCTCTCTCCCACACTCTCCAGGTAACTCCCACACTCTCCAGCTCACTCCCACACACTCCAGCTAACTTCGGCACTCTCCAGCTCAATCCCTCATTCTCCAGCTCACTCCCACAGTCTCCAGCTCAATCCCTCATTCTCCAGCTCACTCCCACACTCTCCAGCTCACTCCCACACTCTCCAGCTCACTCCCACACTCTCCAGCTCACACCCGCACTCTCCAGCTCACTCCCACACTCTCCAGCTCACTCCCACACCCTTCAGCTCACTCCCACACTATCCAGCTCACTCCCACACTCTCCAGCTCACTCCCTCATTCTCTAGCTCACTCCCTCACTCTCCATCTCACTTTTGCGCTCTCCAGCTCACTCTTTCACTCTCCAGCTCACTCCGGCACTCTCCAGCTCACTCTCACACTCTCCGGCTCACTCTCACTCTCTCCAGCGCACTCTCACACTCACCAGCTCAATCCCTCACTCTCCAGCTCACTCCCGCACTTTCCAGCTCACTCGCACACTCTCCAGCTCACTCCCACTCTCTCCAGCTCACTCCCACACTCTTCAGCTCACTCCCACACTCTCCTGCTCAATCCCCCAATTTCCAGCTCACTCCCACACTCTCTAGCTCACGCCCACACTCTTCAGTTCAGACCCGCACTCTCCATCTCTCTGGCACACTCTCCAGCTCTCTCCCACACTTTCCAGGTATCTCCCACACTCTCCAGCTCACTCCAACACACTCCAGCTCACTTCGGCACTCTCCAGCTCAATCCCTCATTCTCCAGCTCACTCCCACAGTCTCCAGCTCAATCCCTCATTCTCCAGCTCACTCCCACAGTCTCCAGCACACTCCCTCACTCTCCAGCTCACTCCTGGACTCTCCAGCTCACTCCTACACTCTCCAGCTTACTCCCACACTCTCCAGCTCACACCCGCACTCTCCAGCTCACTCCCACACTCTCCAGTTCACTCCGACACTCTCCAGCTGACTCCCACACACTCCAGCTCACTTCGGCCCTCTCCACCTCAATCCCTCATTCTCCAGCACACTCCCACAGTCTCAAGCTCACTCCCTCACTCTTCAGCTCACTCCCACAATATCCAGCTCACCCCCACACTCTCCAGCTTACGCCTGCTCTCTCCAGCTCACTCCGACACTCTCCAGCTCACTCCCACACCCGTCAGTTCATTCCCACTCTCTCCAGATCACTCCCACACTCTCCAGCTAACTCCCACACTCTCCAGCTCCCTCCCGCACTCTCCAGCTCGCCCTCACACTCTCCAGCTCACTCCCACACTCTCCAGCTCACTCCCGCACTCTCCAGCTTGATTGAAAACTCTCCAGCTCACACCCACACTCTCCAGCTCACTCCCGCACTCTCCCACTCGCTCCCACACTCTTCAGCTCACTCCCACACTCTCCAGCTCACTCCCGCACTCTACAGCTGCACTGCACACTCTCCAGCTCACTCCTGCTCTCTCCAGCTCTCTCCCACACTCTCCAGGTAACTCCCACACTCTCCAGCTCACTCCCACACACTCCAGCTAACTTCGGCACTCTCCAGCTCAATCCCTCATTCTCCAGCTCACTCCCATAGTCTCCAGCTCAATCCCTCATTCTCCAGCTCACTCCCACACTCTCCAGCTCACTCCCACACTCTCCAGCTCACTCCCACACTCTCCAGCTCACACCCGCACTCTCCAGCTCACTCCCACACTCTCCAGCTCACTCCCACACCCTTCAGCTCACTCCCACACTTTCCAGCTCACTCCCACACTCTCCAGCTCACTCCCTCATTCTCTAGCTCACTCCCTCACTCTCCATCTCACTTTTGCGCTCTCCAGCTCACTCTTTCACTCTCCAGCTCACTCAGGCACTCTCCAGCTCACTCTCACACTCTCCGGCTCACTCTCACTCTCTCCAGCGCACTCTCACACTCACCAGCTCAATCCCTCACTCTCCAGCTCACTCCCGCACTTTCCAGCTCACTCGCACACTCTCCAGCTCACTCCCACTCTCTCCAGCTCACTCCCACACTCTTCAGCTCACTCCCACACTCTCCTGCTCAATCCCCCAATTTCCAGCTCACTCCCGCACTCTCCCGCTCACTCCTGCAATCTACAGCTCACTCCCTCACTCTCCAGCTCACCCCCGCACTCTCCAGCTCACTCCCACAGTCTCCAGCTTACTCCCGCACTCTCCAGCTCACCCCTACACTCTTCAGCTCACTTGCACACTCCCCAGCTCACTCCCACACTCCCCAACTCACTCCCACACTCTCCAGCTCACTCCCACAATCTCCAGCTGACTGCCACACTCTCCAGCTCACACCCGCACTCTCCAGCTCACTTCCACACTCTCCAGCTTACTCCCACAATCTACAGCTCACTCCCACAATCTGAAGCTCACTCTCGCGCTCTCCAACTCACTCCCACACTCTCCAGCTCACTCCCACGCTCTCCAGCTCTCTGGTACACTCTCCAGCTCACTCCTTCATTCTCCAGCTCACTCCCACACTCTCTAGCTCACGCCCACACTCTTCAGTTCAGACCCGCACTCTCCATCTCTCTGGCACACTCTCCAGCTCTCTCCCACACTTTCCAGGTATCTCCCACACTCTCCAGCTCACTCCCACACACTCCAGCTCACTTCGGCACTCTCCAGCTCAATCCCTCATTCTCCAGCTCACTCCCACAGTCTCCAGCTCAATCCCTCATTCTCCAGCTCACTCCCACACTCTGCAGCTCACTCCCACACTCCCCAGCTCAATCTCTCACTCTCCAGCTCACTCCCACACTCTCCAGCTCACACCCGCACTCTCCAGCTCACTCCCACACTCTCCAGCTTACTCCGACACTCTACAGCTCACTCCCACAATCTCCAGCTCACTCCCACACTCTCCTGCTCACTCCCACGGTCTGCAGCTCACTCCCGCACTCCCCAGCTCAATGTCACACTCTCCAGCTCATTCCCACACTCTACAGCTCACTCCCGCACTCTCCAGCTCACTCCCTCACTCTCCAGCTCACTCCCACACTCTCCAGCTCACTCCCACACTCTCCAGCTCACTCCCTCACTCTCCAGCTCACTCCCGCACTCTCCAGCTCACTCCCACACTCTCCAGCTCACTCCCACTCTCTCCAGCTCACTCCCACACTCTTCAGCTCACTCCCACACTCTCCTGCTCAATCCCCCAATCTCCAGCTCACTCCCGCACTCTCCAGCTCACTCGCTCACTCTTCAGCTCACTCCCGCACTCCCCAGATCACACCCACACTCTCCAGCTCACTCCTGCACTCTACAGCACACTCCCTCACTCTCCAGCTCACCCCCGCACTCTCCAGCTCACTCCCACAGTCTCCAGCTTACACCCGCACTCTCCAGCTCACTCCCACACACTTCAGCTCACTTGCACACTCCCCAACTCACTCCCACACTCCCCAGCTCACTCCCACACTCTCCAGCTCACTCCCACAATCTCCAGCTGACTGCCACACTCTCCAGCTCACACCCGCACTCTCCAGCTCACTTCCACACTCTCCAGCTTACTCCCACAATCTACAGCTCACTCTCACAATCTGCAGCTCACTCCCGCGCTCTCCAACTCACTCCGACACTCTCCAGCTCACACGCACACTCTCTAGCTCACTCCCACACTCTCCAGCTCACTCCTGGAATCTCCAGCTCACTCCTACACTCTCCAGCTTACTCCCACACTCTCCAGCTCACACCCGCACTCTCCAGCTCACTCCCACACTCTCCAGTTCACTCCGACACTCTCGAGCTCACTCCCACACACTCCAGCTCACTTCGGCACTCTCCACCTCAATCCCTCATTCTCCAGCACACTCCCACAGTCTCCAGCTCACTCCCTCACTCTTCAGCTCACTCCCACACTATCCAGCTCACCCCCACACTCTCCAGCTTACGCCTGCTCTCTCCAGCTCACTCCGACACTCTCCAGCTCACTCCCACACCCGTCAGTTCATTCCCACTCTCTCCAGATCACTCCCATACTCTCCAGCTAACTCCCACACTCTCCAGCTCCCTCCCGCAATCTCCAGCTCGTCCTCACACTCTCCAGCTCACTCCCACACTCTCCAGCTCACTCCCGCACTCTCCAGCTTGCTTGAAAACTCTCCAGCTCACACCCACACTCTCCAGCTCACTCCCGCACTCTCCCACTCGCTCCCACACTCTTCAGCTCACTCCCACACTCTCCAGCTCACTCCCGCACTCTACAGCTGCACTGCACACTCTCCAGCTCACTCCTGCTCTCTCCAGCTCTCTCCCACACTCTCCTGGTAACTCCCACACTCTCCATGTCACTCCCACACACTCCAGCTAACTTCGGCACTCTCCAGCTCAATCCCTCATTCTCCAGCTCACTCCCACAGTCTCCAGCTCAATCCCTCATTCTCCAGCTCACTCCCACACTCTCCAGCTCACTCGCTCACTCTTCAGCTCACTCTCGCACTCCCCAGATCACTCCCACACTCTCCAGCTCACTCCTGCACTCTCCAGCTCGCTCCCTCACTCTCCAGCTCACCCCCGCACTCTCCAGCTCACTCCAACATCTCCAGCTTACTCCCGCACTCTCCAGCTCACTCCCACACTCTTCAGCTCACTTGCACACTCCCCAGCTCACTCCCACACTCTCCAGCTCATTCCCACAATCTCCAGCTGACTGCCACACTCTCCAGCTCACACCCGCACTCTCCAGCTCACTTCCACACTCTCCAGCTCACTCCCACACTTACCAGCTCATGCCGACACTCTCCAGCCCACTCCCACACTTTCAGCTCTCTGGCACACTCGCCAGCTCACTCTCACACTCTCCAGCTCCCTTGCACACTCTCCAGTTCACTCCCGCTCTCTCCAGCTCACTCCCACACTTTCCAGCTCACTCCCTCACTCTCCAGCTCACTTTTGCACTCTCCAGCTCACTCCCACACTCTCCAGCTCACTCTCACACTCACCAGCTCACTCCCTCACCCTCCAGCTCACTCCTGCACTCTCCAGCTCACTATCACACTCTCCAGCTCACTCCCACTCTCTCCCGTTCACTCCCACACTCACCAGCTCACTCCCTCATTCTCCAGCTCACTCCTGCGCTCTCCAGCTCACTCCCACACTCCCCAGCTCCATCCCACTCTCTCCAGCTCACTCCCACACTCTTCAGGCCACTCCCACACTCTCCAGCTCACTCCCGCACTCTCCAGCTCGCTTGAACACCCTCCAGCTCACACCCGCACTCTCCAGGTCACTACCGCACTTTCCCGCTCGTTACCACACTCTTCAGCTCACTCCCACACTCTCCAGCTCACTCCCTCACACTACAGCCCCACTGCACACTCTCCAGCTCACTCCTGCTCTCTCCAGCTCACTCCCACACTCTCCAGCTCACTCCTACACCCTTCAGCTCACCCCCACACTATCCAGCTCACTCCCACACCCTCCAGCTCACTCCCTCATTCTCTAGCTCACTCCTTCACTCTCCATCTCACTTTTGCGCTCTCCAGCTCACTCTCTCACTCTAAAGCTCACTCCGGCACTCTCCAGCTCACTCTCACACTCTCCAGCTCACTCCCACTCTCTCCAGCGCACTCTCACACTCACCAGCTCAATCCCTCACTCTCCAGCTCACTCCCGCACTTTCCAGCTCACTCGCACACTCTCCAGCTCACTCCCACTCTCTCCAGCTCACTCCCACACTCTTCAGCTCACTCCCACACTCTCCTGCTCAATCCCCCAATTTCCAGCTCACTCCCGCACTCTCCCGCTCACTCCTGCAATCTACAGCTCACTCCCTCACTCTCCAGCTCACCCCCGCACTCTCCAGCTCACTCCCACAGTCTCCAGCTTACTCCCGCACTCTCCAGCTCACCGCTACACTCTTCAGCTCACTTGCACACTCCCCAGCTCACTCCCACACTCCCCAACTCACTCCCACACTCTCCAGCTCACTCCCACAATCTCCAGCTGACTGCCACACTCTCCAGCTCACACCCGCACTCTCCAGCTCACTTCCACACTCTCCAGCTTACTCCCACAATCTACAGCTCACTCCCACAATCTGAAGCTCACTCCCGCGCTCTCCAACTCACTCCCACACTCTCCAGCTCACTCCCACGCTCTCCAGCTCTCTGGTACACTCTCCAGCTCACTCCTTCATTCTCCAGCTCACTCCCACACTCTCTAGCTCACGCCCACACTCTTCAGTTCAGACCCGCACTCTCCATCTCTCTGGCACACTCTCCAGCTCTCTCCCACACTTTCCAGGTATCTCCCACACTCTCCAGCTCACTCCAACACACTCCAGCTCACTTCGGCACTCTCCAGCTCAATCCCTCATTCTCCAGCTCACTCCCACAGTCTCCAGCTCAATCCCTCATTCTCCAGCTCACTCCCACAGTCTCCAGCACACTCCCTCACTCTCCAGCTCACTCCTGGACTCTCCAGCTCACTCCTACACTCTCCAGCTTACTCCCACACTCTCCAGCTCACACCCGCACTCTCCAGCTCACTCCCACACTCTCCAGTTCACTCCGACACTCTCCAGCTGACTCCCACACACTCCAGCTCAATTCGGCCCTCTCCACCTCAATCCCTCATTCTCCAGCACACTCCCACAGTCTCCAGCTCACTCCCTCACTCTTCAGCTCACTCCCACAATATCCAGCTCACCCCCACACTCTCCAGCTTACGCCTGCTCTCTCCAGCTCACTCCGACACTCTCCAGCTCACTCCCACACCCGTCAGTTCATTCCCACTCTCTCCAGCTAACTCCCACACTCTCCAGCTCCCTCCCGCACTCTCCAGCTCGCCCTCACACTCTCCAGCTCACTCCCACACTCTCCAGCTCACTCCCGCACTCTCCAGCTTGATTGAAAACTCTCCAGTTCACACCCACACTCTCCAGCTCACTCCCGCACTCTCCCACTCGCTCCCACACTCTTCAGCTCACTCCCACACTCTCCAGCTCACTCCCGCACTCTACAGCTGCACTGCACACTCTCCAGCTCACTCCTGCTCCCTCCAGCTCTCTCCCACACTCTCCAGGTAACTCCCACACTCTCCAGCTCACTCCCACACACTCCAGCTAACTTCGGCACTCTCCAGCTCAATCCCTCATTCTCCAGCTCACTCCCACAGTCTCCAGCTCAATCCCTCATTCTCCAGCTCACTCCCACACTCTCCAGCTCACTCCCACACTCTCCAGCTCACTCCCACACTCTCCAGCTCACACCCGCACTCTCCAGCTCACTCCCACACTCTCCAGCTCACTCCCACACCCTTCAGCTCACTCCCACACTATCCAGCTCACTCCCACACTCTCCAGCTCACTCCCTCATTCTCTAGCTCACTCCCTCACTCTCCATCTCACTTTTGCGCTCTCCAGCTCACTCTTTCACTCTCCAGCTCACTCCGGCACTCTCCAGCTCACTCTCACACTCTCCGGCTCACTCTCACTCTCTCCAGCGCACTCTCACACTCACCAGCTCAATCCCTCACTCTCCAGCTCACTCCCGCACTTTCCAGCTCACTCGCACACTCTCCAGCTCACTCCCACTCTCTCCAGCTCACTCCCACACTCTTCAGCTCACTCCCACACTCCCCTGCTCAATCCCCCAATTTCCAGCTCACTCCCACACTCTCTAGCTCACGCCCACACTCTTCAGTTCAGACCCGCACTCTCCATCTCTCTGGCACACTCTCCAGCTCTCTCCCACACTTTCCAGGTATCTCCCACACTCTCCAGCTCACTCCAACACACTCCAGCTCACTTCGGCACTCTCCAGCTCAATCCCTCATTCTCCAGCTCACTCCCACAGTCTCCAGCTCAATCCCTCATTCTCCAGCTCACTCCCACAGTCTCCAGCACACTCCCTCACTCTCCAGCTCACTCCTGGACTCTCCAGCTCACTCCTACACTCTCCAGCTTACTCCCACACTCTCCAGCTCACACCCGCACTCTCCAGCTCACTCCCACACTCTCCAGTTCACTCCGACACTCTCCAGCTGACTCCCACACACTCCAGCTCACTTCGGCCCTCTCCACCTCAATCCCTCATTCTCCAGCACACTCCCACAGTCTCAAGCTCACTCCCTCACTCTTCAGCTCACTCCCACAATATCCAGCTCACCCCCACACTCTCCAGCTTACGCCTGCTCTCTCCAGCTCACTCCGACACTCTCCAGCTCACTCCCACACCCGTCAGTTCATTCCCACTCTCTCCAGATCACTCCCACACTCTCCAGCTAACTCCCACACTCTCCAGCTCCCTCCCGCACTCTCCAGCTCGCCCTCACACTCTCCAGCTCACTCCCACACTCTCCAGCTCACTCCCGCACTCTCCAGCTTGATTGAAAACTCTCCAGCTCACACCCACACTCTCCAGCTCACTCCCGCACTCTCCCACTCGCTCCCACACTCTTCAGCTCACTCCCACACTCTCCAGCTCACTCCCGCACTCTACAGCTGCACTGCACACTCTCCAGCTCACTCCTGCTCTCTCCAGCTCTCTCCCACACTCTCCAGGTAACTCCCACACTCTCCAGCTCACTCCCACACACTCCAGCTAACTTCGGCACTCTCCAGCTCAATCCCTCATTCTCCAGCTCACTCCCACAGTCTCCAGCTCAATCCCTCATTCTCCAGCTCACTCCCACACTCTCCAGCTCACTCCCACACTCTCCAGCTCACTCCCACACTCTCCAGCTCACACCCGCACTCTCCAGCTCACTCCCACACTCTCCAGCTCACTCCCACACCCTTCAGCTCACTCCCACACTTTCCAGCTCACTCCCACACTCTCCAGCTCACTCCCTCATTCTCTAGCTCACTCCCTCACTCTCCATCTCACTTTTGCGCTCTCCAGCTCACTCTTTCACTCTCCAGCTCACTCCGGCACTCTCCAGCTCACTCTCACACTCTCCGGCTCACTCTCACTCTCTCCAGCGCACTCTCACACTCACCAGCTCAATCCCTCACTCTCCAGCTCACTCCCGCACTTTCCAGCTCACTCGCACACTCTCCAGCTCACTCCCACTCTCTCCAGCTCACTCCCACACTCTTCAGCTCACTCCCACACTCTCCTGCTCAATCCCCCAATTTCCAGCTCACTCCCGCACTCTCCCGCTCACTCCTGCAATCTACAGCTCACTCCCTCACTCTCCAGCTCACCCCCGCACTCTCCAGCTCACTCCCACAGTCTCCAGCTTACTCCCGCACTCTCCAGCTCACCCCTACACTCTTCAGCTCACTTGCACACTCCCCAGCTCACTCCCACACTCCCCAACTCACTCCCACACTCTCCAGCTCACTCCCACAATCTCCAGCTGACTGCCACACTCTCCAGCTCACACCCGCACTCTCCAGCTCACTTCCACACTCTCCAGCTTACTCCCACAATCTACAGCTCACTCCCACAATCTGAAGCTCACTCTCGCGCTCTCCAACTCACTCCCACACTCTCCAGCTCACTCCCACGCTCTCCAGCTCTCTGGTACACTCTCCAGCTCACTCCTTCATTCTCCAGCTCACTCCCACACTCTCTAGCTCACGCCCACACTCTTCAGTTCAGACCCGCACTCTCCATCTCTCTGGCATACTCTCCAGCTCTCTCCCACACTTTCCAGGTATCTCCCACACTCTCCAGCTCACTCCAACACACTCCAGCTCACTTCGGCACTCTCCAGCTCAATCCCTCATTCTCCAGCTCACTCCCACAGTCTCCAGCTCAATCCCTCATTCTCCAGCTCACTCCCACAGTCTCCAGCACACTCCCTCACTCTCCAGCTCACTCCTGGACTCTCCAGCTCACTCCTACACTCTCCAGCTTACTCCCACACTCTCCAGCTCACACCCGCACTCTCCAGCTCACTCCCACACTCTCCAGTTCACTCCGACACTCTCCAGCTGACTCCCACACACTCCAGCTCACTTCGGCCCTCTCCACCTCAATCCCTCATTCTCCAGCACACTCCCACAGTCTCCAGCTCACTCCCTCACTCTTCAGCTCACTCCCACAATATCCAGCTCACCCCCACACTCTCCAGCTTACGCCTGCTCTCTCCAGCTCACTCCGACACTCTCCAGCTCACTCCCACACCCGTCAGTTCATTTCCACTCTCTCCAGATCACTCCCACACTCTCCAGCTAACTCCCACACTCTCCAGCTCCCTCCCGCACTCTCCAGCTCGCCCTCACACTCTCCAGCTCACTCCCACACTCTCCAGCTCACTCCCGCACTCTCCAGCTTGATTGAAAACTCTCCAGCTCACACCCACACTCTCCAGCTCACTCCCGCACTCTCCCACTCGCTCCCACACTCTTCAGCTCACTCCCACACTCTCCAGCTCACTCCCGCACTCTACAGCTGCACTGCACACTCTCCAGCTCACTCCTGCTCTCTCCAGCTCTCTCCCACACTCTACAGGTAACTCCCACACTCTCCAGCTCACTCCCACACACTCCAGCTAACTTCGGCACTCTCCAGCTCAATCCCTCATTCTCCAGCTCACTCCCACAGTCTCCAGCTCAATCCCTCATTCTCCAGCTCACTCCCACACTCTCCAGCTCACTCCCACACTCTCCAGCTCACTCCCACACTCTCCAGCTCAGACCCGCACTCTCCAGCTCACTCCCACACTCTCCCGCTTACTCCGACTCTCTACAGCTCACTCCCACAATCTCCAGCTCACTCCCACACTCTCCTGCTCACTCCCACAGTCTCCAGCTCACTCCCGCACTCTCCAGCTCACTGTCACACTCTCCAGCTCACCCCCACACTCTCCAGCTCACTCCCGCACTCTCCAGCTCGCTTGAACACACTCCAGCTCACACCCGCACTCTCCAGGTCACTCTCGCACTTTCCCGCTCGCTACCACACTCTTCAGCTCACTCCCACACTCTCCAGCTCACTCCCTCACTCTACATCCCCACTGCACACTCTCCAGCTCACTCCTGCTCTCTCCAGCTCACTCCCATACTCTCCAGCTCACTCCCACACCCTTCAGCTCACTCCCACACTATCCAGCTCACTCCCACACTCTCCAGCTCACTCCCTCATTCTCTAGCTCACTCCCTCACTCTCAATCTCACTTTTGCACTCTCCAGCTCACTCTCTCACTCTCCAGCTCACTCCGGCACTCTCCAGCTCACTCTCACACTCTCCAGCTCACTCCCACTCTCTCCAGCGCACTCTCACACTCACCAGCTCACTCCCTCACTCTCCAGCTCACTCCCGCACTCTCCAGCTCACTCCCACACTCTCCTGCTCAATCCCCCAAACTCCAGCTCACTCCCGCAATCTCCAGCTCACTCGCTCACTCTTCAGCTCACTCCCGCACTCCCCAGATCACTCCCACACTCTCCAGCTCACTCCTGCACTCTCCTGTTCACTCCCACAGTCTCCAGCTCACTCCCGCACTCTCCAGCTCACTGTCACACTCTCCAGCTCACTCCCACACTCTCCAGCTCACTCCCGCACTCTCCAGCTCGCTTGAAAACACTCCAGCTCACACCCGCACTCTCCAGGTCACTCCCGCACTTTCCCGCTCGCTACCACACTCTTCAGCTCACTCCCACACACTCCAGCTCACTCCCTCACTCTACAGCCCCACTGCACACTCTCCAGGTCACTCCTGCTCTCTCCAGCTCACTCCCACACTCTCCAGCTCACTCCCACACCCTTCAGCTCACTCCCACACTATCCAGCTCACTCCCACACTCTCCAGCTCACTCCCTCATTCTCAAATCACTCCCTCACTCTCCATCTCACTTTTGCACTCTCCAGCTCACTCTCTCACTCTCCAGCTCACTCCGGCACTCTCCAGCTCACTCTCACACTCTCCAGCTCACTCCCACTCTCTCCAGCACACTCTCACACTCACCAGCTCACTCCCTCACTCTCCAGCTCACTCCCGCACTCTCCAGCTCACTCGCACACTCTCCAGCTCGCGCCCACTCTCTCCAGCTCACGCCCACACTCTTCAGCTCACTCCCACACTCTCTTGCTCAATCCCCCAATTTCCAGCTCACTCCCTCACTCTCCAGCTCACTCCCACAATCTCCAGCTGACTGCCACACTCTCCAGCTCACACCCGCACTCTCCAGCTCACTTCCACACTCTCCAGCTTACTCCCACAATCTACAGCTCACTCCCAAAATCTGCAGCTCACTCCCGTGCTCTCCAACTCACTCCCACACTCTCCAGCTCACACGCACACTCTCTAGCTCACTCCCACACTCTTCAGCTCACTCCCACTCTCTCCAGCGCTCTGGTACACTCTCCAGCTCACTCCTTCATTCTCCAGCTCACTCCCACACTCTCCTGCTCACTCCCACAGTCTCCAGCTCACTCCCGCACTCTCCAGCTCACTGTCACACTCTCCAGCTCACCCCCACACTCTCCAGCTCACTCCCGCACTCTCCAGCTCGCTAACACACTCTTCAGCTCACTCCCACACTCTCCAGCTCACTCCCTCACTCTACATCCCCACTGCACACTCTCCAGCTCACTCCTGCTCTCTCCAGCTCACTCCCACACTCTCCAGCTCACTCCCACACCCTTCAGCTCACTCCCACACTATCCAGCTCACTCCCACACTCTCCAGCTCACTCCCTCATTCTCTAGCTCACTCCCTCACTCTCAATCTCACTTTTGCGCTCTCCAGCTCACTCTCTCACTCTCCAGCTCACTCCGGCACTCTCCAGCTCACTCTCACACTCTCCAGCTCACTCCCACTCTCTCCAGCGCACTCTCACACTCACCAGCTCAATCCCTCACTCTCCTGCTCACTCCCGCACTTTCCAGCTCACTCGCACACTCTCCAGCTCACTCCCACTCTCTCCAGCTCACTCCCACACTCTTCAGCTCACTCCCACACTCTCCTGCTCAATCCCCCAATTTCCAGCTCACTCCCGCACTCTCCCGCTCACTCCTGCAATCTACAGCTCATTCCCTCACTCTCCAGCTCACCCCCGCACTCTCCTGCTCAATCCCCCAATCTCCAGCTCACTCCCGCACTCTCCAGCTCACTCGCTCACTCTTCAGCTCACTCCCGCACTCCCCAGATCACTCCCACACTCTCCAGCTCACTCCTGCACTCTCCTGTTCACTCCCACAGTCTCCAGCTCACTCCCGCACTCTCCAGCTCACTGTCACACTCTCCAGCTCACTCCCACACTCTCCAGCTCACTCCCGCACTCTCCAGCTCGCTTGAACACACTCCAGCTCACACCCGCACTCTCCAGGTCACTCCCGCACTTTCCCGCTCGCTACCACACTCTTCAGCTCACTCCCACACTCTCCAGCTCACTCCCTCACTCTACAGCCCCACTGCACACTCTCCAGCTCACTCCTGCTCTCTCCAGCTCACTCCCACACTCTCCAGCTCACTCCCACACCCTTCAGCTCACTCCCACACTATCCAGCTCACTCCCACACTCTCCAGCTCACTCCCTCATTCTCAAATCACTCCCTCACTCTCCATCTCACTTTTGCGCTCTCCAGCTCACTCTCTCACTCTCCAGCTCACTCCGGCACTCTCCAGCTCACTCTCACACTCTCCAGCTCACTCCCACTCTCTCCAGCACACTCTCACACTCACCAGCTCACTCCCTCACTCACCAGCTCACTCCCGCACTCTCCAGCTCACTCGCACACTCTCCAGCTCACTCCCACTCTCTCCAGCTCACGCCCACACTCTTCAGCTCACTCCCACACTCTCTTGCTCAATCCCCCAATTTCCAGCTCACTCCCTCACTCTCCAGCTCACTCCCACAATCTCCAGCTGACTGCCACACTCTCCAGCTCACACCCGCACTCTCCAGCTCACTTCCACACTCTCCAGCTTACTCCCACAATCTACAGCTCACTCCCAAAATCTGCAGCTCACTCCCGTGCTCTCCAACTCACTCCCACACTCTCCAGCTCACACGCACACTCTCTAGCTCACTCCCACACTCTTCAGCTCACTCCCACTCTCTCCAGCTCTCTGGTACACTCTCCAGCTCACTCCTTCATTCTCCAGCTCACTCCCACACTCTCCTGCTCACTCCCACAGTCTCCAGCTCACTCCCGCACTCTCCAGCTCACTGTCACACTCTCCAGCTCACCCCCACACTCTCCAGCTCACTCCCGCACTCTCCAGCTCGCTTGAACACACTCCAGCTCACACCCGCACTCTCCAGGTCACTCTCGCACTTTCCCGCTCGCTAACACACTCTTCAGCTCACTCCCACACTCTCCAGCTCACTCCCTCACTCTACATCCCCACTGCACACTCTCCAGCTCACTCCTGCTCTCTCCAGCTCACTCCCACACTCTCCAGCTCACTCCCACACCCTTCAGCTCACTCCCACACTATCCAGCTCACTCCCACACTCTCCAGCTCACTCCCTCATTCTCTAGCTCACTCCCTCACTCTCAATCTCACTTTTGCGCTCTCCAGCTCACTCTCTCACTCTCCAGCTCACTCCGGCACTCTCCAGCTCACTCTCACACTCTCCAGCTCACTCCCACTCTCTCCAGTGCACTCTCACACTCACCAGCTCACTCCCTCACTTTCCAGCTCACTCGCACACTCTCCAGCTCACTCCCACTCTCTCCAGCTCACTCCCACACTCTTTAGCTCACTCCCACACTCTCCTGCTCAATCCCCCAATTTCCAGCTCACTCCCGCACTCTCCCGCTCACTCCTGCAATCTACAGCTCACTCCCTCACTCTCCAGCTCACCCCCGCACTCTCCAGCTCACTCCCACAGTCTCCAGCTTACTCCCGCACTCTCCAGCTCACCGCTACACTCTTCAGCTCACTTGCACACTCCCCAGCTCACTCCCACACTCCCCAACTCACTCCCACACTCTCCAGCTCACTCCCACAATCTCCAGCTGACTGCCACACTCTCCAGCTCACACCCGCACTCTCCAGCTCACTTCCACACTCTCCAGCTTACTCCCACAATCTACAGCTCACTCCCACAATCTGAAGCTCATTCCCGCGCTCTCCAACTCACTCCCACACTCTCCAGCTCACTCCCACGCTCTCCAGCTCTCTGGTACACTCTCCAGCTCACTCCTTCATTCTCCAGCTCACTCCCACACTCTCTAGCTCACGCCCACACTCTTCAGTTCAGACCCGCACTCTCCATCTCTCTGGCACACTCTCCAGCTCTCTCCCACACTTTCCAGGTATCTCCCACACTCTCCAGCTCACTCCAACACACTCCAGCTCACTTCGGCACTCTCCAGCTCAATCCCTCATTCTCCAGCTCACTCCCACAGTCTCCAGCTCAATCCCTCATTCTCCAGCTCACTCCCACAGTCTCCAGCACACTCCCTCACTCTCCAGCTCACTCCTGGACTCTCCAGCTCACTCCTACACTCTCCAGCTTACTCCCACACTCTCCAGCTCACACCCGCACTCTCCAGCTCACTCCCACACTCTCCAGTTCACTCCGACACTCTCCAGCTGACTCCCACACACTCCAGCTCACTTCGGCCCTCTCCACCTCAATCCCTCATTCTCCAGCACACTCCCACAGTCTCCAGCTCACTCCCTCACTCTTCAGCTCACTCCCACAATATCCAGCTCACCCCCACACTCTCCAGCTTACGCCTGCTCTCTCCAGCTCACTCCGACACTCTCCAGCTCACTCCCACACCCGTCAGTTCATTTCCACTCTCTCCAGATCACTCCCACACTCTCCAGCTAACTCCCACACTCTCCAGCTCCCTCCCGCACTCTCCAGCTCGCCCTCACACTCTCCAGCTCACTCCCACACTCTCCAGCTCACTCCCGCACTCTCCAGCTTGATTGAAAACTCTCCAGCTCACACCCACACTCTCCAGCTCACTCCCGCACTCTCCCACTCGCTCCCACACTCTTCAGCTCACTCCCACACTCTCCAGCTCACTCCCGCACTCTACAGCTGCACTGCACACTCTCCAGCTCACTCCTGCTCTCTCCAGCTCTCTCCCACACTCTCCAGGTAACTCCCACACTCTCCAGCTCACTCCCACACACTCCAGCTAACTTCGGCACTCTCCAGCTCAATCCCTCATTCTCCAGCTCACTCCCACAGTCTCCAGCTCAATCCCTCATTCTCCAGCTCACTCCCACACTCTCCAGCTCACTCCCACACCCTCCAGCTCACTCCCACACTCTCCAGCTCACACCCGCACTCTCCAGCTCACTCCCACACTCTCCAGCTTACTCCGACTCTCTACAGCTCACTCCCACAATCTCCAGCTCACTCCCACACTCTCCTGCTCACTCCCACAGTCTCCAGCTCACTCCCGCACTCACCAGCTCACTGTCACACTCTCCAGCTCACCCCCACACTCTCCAGCTCACTCCCGCACTCTCCAGCTCGCTTGAACACACTCCAGCTCACACCCGCACTCTCCAGGTCACTCTCGCACTTTCCCGCTCGCTACCACACTCTTCAGCTCACTCCCACACTCTCCAGCTCACTCCCTCACTCTACATCCCCACTGCACACTCTCCAGCTCACTCCTGCTCTCTCCAGCTCACTCCCACACTCTCCAGCTCACTCCCACACCCTTCAGCTCACTCCCACACTATCCAGCTCACTCCCACACTCTCCAGCTCACTCCCTCATTCTCTAGCTCACTCCCTCACTCTCAATCTCACTTTTGCGCTCTCCAGCTCACTCTCTCACTCTCCAGCTCACTCCGGCACTCTCCAGCTCACTCTCACACTCTCCAGCTCACTCCCACTCTCTCCAGCGCACTCTCACACTCACGAGCTCACTCCCTCACTCTCCAGCTCACTCCCGCACTCTCCAGCTCACTCCCACACTCACCTGCTCAATCCCCCAATCTCCAGCTCACTCCCGCACTCTCCAGCTCACTCGCTCACTCTTCAGCTCACTCCCGCACTCCCCAGATCACTCCCACACTCTCCAGCTCACTCCTGCACTCTCCTGTTCACTCCCACAGTCTCCAGCTCACTCCCGCACTCTCCAGCTCACTGTCACACTCTCCAGCTCACTCCCACACTCTCCAGCTCACTCCCGCACTCTCCAGCTCGCTTGAACACACTCCAGCTCACACCCGCACTCTCCAGGTCACTCCCGCACTTTCCCGCTCGCTACCACACTCTTCAGCTCACTCCCACACTCTCCAGCTCACTCCCTCACTCTACAGCCCCACTGCACACTCTCCAGCTCACTCCTGCTCTCTCCAGCTCACTCCCACACTCTCCAGCTCACTCCCACACCCTTCAGCTCACTCCCACACTATCCAGCTCACTCCCACACTCTCCAGCTCACTCCCTCATTCACAAATCACTCCCTCACTCTCCATCTCACTTTTGCGCTCTCCAGCTCACTCTCTCACTCTCCAGCTCACTCCGGCACTCTCCAGCTCACTCTCACACTCTCCAGCTCACTCCCACTCTCTCCAGCACACTCTCACACTCACCAGCTCACTCCCTCACTCTCCAGCTCACTCCCGCACTCTCCAGCTCACTCGCACACTCTCCAGCTCACTCCCAAACTCTCCAGCTCACTCCCACACTCTTCAGCTCACTCCCACACTCTCTTGCTCAATCCCCCAATTTCCAGCTCACTCCCTCACTCTCCAGCTCACTCCCACAATCTCCAGCTGACTGCCACAGTCTCCAGCTCACACCCGCACTCTCCAGCTCACTTCCACACTCTCCAGCTCACTCCCACACTTACCAGCTCATGCCCACACTCTCCAGGCAACTCCCACACTTTCAGCTCTCTCGCACACTCGCCAGCTCACTCTCACACTCTCCAGCTCCCTTGCACACTCTCCAGTTCACTCCCGCTCTCTCCAGCTCACTCCCACACTTTCCAGCTCACTCCCACACCCTTCAGCTGACTTCCACACTCTCCAGCTCACTCCCTCACTCTCCAGCTCACTTTTGCACTCTCCAGCTCACTCCCACACTCTCCAGCTCACTCTCACACTCATTAGCTCACTCCCTCACCCTCCAGCTCACTCCTGCACTCTCCAGCTCACTATCACACTCTCCAGCTCCCTCCCACTATCTCCCGTTCACTCCCACACTCACCAGCTCACTCCCTCATTCTCCAGCTCACTCCTGCGCTCTCCAGCTCACTCCCACACTCTCCAGCTCACTCCCACTCTCTCCAGCTCTCTGGTACACTCTCCAGCTCACTCCTTCATTCTCCAGCTCACTCCCACAATCTCTAGCTCATGCCCACACTCTTCAGTTCAGACCCGCACTCTCCATCTCTCTGGCACACTCTCCAGCTCACTCCCACACTCTCCAGGTAACTCCCACACTCTCCAGCTCACTCCCACACACTCCAGCTCACTTCGGCACTCTCCAGCTCAATCCCTCATTCTCCAGCTCGCTCCCACAGTCTCCAGCTCAATCCCTCATTCTCCAGCTCACTCCCACACTCTCCAGCTCACTCCCACACTCCCCAGCTCACTCTCTCACTCTCCAGCTCACTCCCACACTCTCCAGCTCACTCCCACACTCTCCAGCTCACACCCGCACTCTCCAGCTCACTCCCACACTCTCCAGCTTACTCCGACACTCTACAGCTCACTCCCACAATCTCCAGCTCACTCCCACACTCTCCTGCTCACTCCCACAGTCTCCAGCTCACTCCCGCACTCTCCAGCTCACTGTCACACTCTCCAGCTCACTCCCACACTCTCCAGCTCACTCCCGCAGTCTCCAGCTCGCTTGAACACACTCCAGCTCACACCCGCACTCTCCAGGTCACTCCCGCACTTTCCCGCTCGCTACCACACTCTTCAGCTCACTCCCACACTCTCCAGCTCACTCCCTCACTCTACAGCCCCACTGCACACTCTCCAGCTCACTCCTGCTCTCTCCAGCTCACTCCCACACTCTCCAGCTCACTCCCACACCCTTCAGCTCACTCCCACACTATCCAGCTCACTCCCACACTCTCCAGCTCACTCCCTCATTCACTAGCTCACTCCCTCACTCTCCATCTCACGTTTGCGCTCTCCAGCTCACTCTCTCACTCTCCAGCTCACTCCCACACTATCCAGCTCACTCCCACACTCTCCAGCTCACTCCCTCATTCTCTAGCTCACTCCCTCACTCTCCATCTCACTTTTGCGCTCTCCAGCTCACTCTCTCACTCTCCAGCTCACTCCGGCACTCTCCAGCTCACGCTCACACTCTCCAGCTCACTCCCACTCTCTCCAGCGCACTCTCACACTCACCAGCTCACTCCCTCACTCTCCAGCTCACTCCCGCACTCTCCAGCTCACTCCCACACTCTTCAGCTCACTCCCACACTCTCCAGCTCAATCCCCCAATCTCCAGCTCACTCCCGCACTCTCCAGCTCACTCGCTCACTCTTCAGCTCACTCCCGCACTCCCCAGATCACTCCCACACTCTCCAGCTCACTCCTGCACTCTCCTGTTCACTCCCACAGTCTCCAGCTCACTCCCGCACTCTCCAGCTCACTCCCACACTCTCCAGCTCACTCCCACACTCTCCAGCTCACTCCCGCACTCTCCAGTTCGCTTGAACACACTCCAGCTCACACCCGCACTCTCCAGGTCACTCCCGCACTTTCCCGCTCACTACCACACTCTTCAGCTCACTCCCACACTCTCCAGCTCACTCCCTCACTCTACAGCCCCACTGCACACTCTCCAGCTCACTCCTGCTCTCTCCAGCTCACTCCCACACTCTCCAGCTCACTCCCACACCCTTCAGCTCACTCCCACACTATCCAGCTCACTCCCACACTCTCCAGCTCACTCCCTCATTCTCTAGCTCACTCCCTCACTCTCCATCTCACTTTTGCGCTCTCCAGCTCACTCTCTCACTCTCCAGCTCACTCCGGCACTCTCCAGCTCACTCTCACACTCTCCAGCTCACTCCCACTCTCTCCAGCACACTCTCACACTCACCAGCTCACTCCCTCACTCTCCAGCTCACTCCCGCACTCTAGAGCTCACTCGCACACTCTCCAGCTCACTCCCACTCTCTCCAGCTCGCTCCCACACTCTTCAGCTCACTCCCACACTCTCCTGCTCAATCCCCCAATTTCCAGGTCACTCCCGCACTCACCAGCTCACTCGCTCATTCTTCAGCTCACTCTTGCACTCCCCAGATTACTCCCACACTCTCCAGCTCACTCCTGCACTCTCCAGCTCACTCCCTCACTCTCCAGCTCACCCCCACACTCTCCAGCTTACTCCCGCACTCTCCAGCTCACTCCCACAATCTTCAGCTCACTTGCACACTCCCCAGCTCACTCCCACACTCTCCAGCTCACTCCCACAATCTCCAGCTGACTGCCACACTCTCCAGCTCACACCCGCACTCTCCAGCTCACTTCCACACTCTCCAGCTCACTCCCACACTTACCAGCTCATGCCCACACTCTCCAGGCAACTCCCACACTTTCAGCTCTCTCGCACACTCGCCAGCTCACTCTCACACTCTCCAGCTCCCTTGCACACTCTCCAGTTCACTCCGCTCTCTCCAGCTCACTCCCACACTTTCCAGCTCACTCCCACACCCTTCAGCTGACTTCCACACTCTCCAGCTCACTCCCTCACTCTCCAGCTCACTTTTGCACTCTCCAGCTCACTCCCACACTCTCCAGCTCACTCTCACACTCATTAGCTCACTCCCTCACCCTCCAGCTCACTCCTGCACTCTCCAGCTCACTATCACACTCTCCAGCTCCCTCCCACTCTCTCCCGTTCACTCCCACACTCACCAGCTCACTCCCTCATTCTCCAGCTCACTCCTGCGCTCTCCAGCTCACTCCCACACTCCCCAGCTCACTCCCACTCTCTCCAGCTCTCTGGTACACTCTCCAGCTCACTGCTTCATTCTCCAGCTCACTCCCACACTCTCTAGCTCATGCCCACACTCTTCAGTTCAGACCCGCACTCTCCATCTCTCTGGCACACTCTCCAGCTTTCTCCCACACTCTCCAGGTAACTCCCACACTCTCCAGCTCACTCCCACACACTCCAGCTCACTTTGGCCCTCTCCAGCTCAATCCCTCATTCTCCAGCTCGCTCCCACAGTCTCCAGCTCAATCCCTCATTCTCCAGCTCACTCCCACACTCTCCAGCTCACTCCCACACTCCCCAGCTCACTCTCTCACTCTCCAGCTCACTCCCACACTCTCCAGCTCACTCCCACACTCTCCAGCTCACACCCGCACTCTCCAGCTCACTCCCACACTCTCCAGCTTACTCCGACACTCTACAGCTCACTCCCACAATCTCCAGCTCACTCCCACACTCTCCTGCTCACTCCCACAGTCTCCAGCTCACTCCCGCACTCTCCAGCTCACTGTCACACTCTCCAGTTCACTCCCACACTCTCCAGCTCACTCCCGCACTCTCCAGCTCGCTTGAACGCACTCCAGCTCACACCCGCACTCTCCAGGTCACTCCCGCACTTTCCCGCTCGCTACCACACTCTTCAGCTCACTCCCACACTCTCCAGCTCACTCCCTCACTCTACAGCCCCACTGCACACTCTCCAGCTCACTCCTGCTCTCTCCAGCTCACTCCCACACTCTCCAGCTCACTCCCACACCCTTCAGCTCACTCCCACACTATCCAGCTCACTCCCACACTCTCCAGCTCACTCCCTCATTCTCTAGCTCACTCCCTCACTCTCCATCTCACGTTTGCGCTCTCCAGCTCAATCTCTCACTCTCCAGCTCACTCCCACACTATCCAGCTCACTCCCACACTCTCCAGCTCACTCCCTCATTCTCTAGCTCACTCCCTCACTCTCCATCTCACTTTTGCGCTCTCCAGCTCACTCTCTCACTCTCCAGCTCACTCCCGCACTCCCCAGATCACTCCCACACTCTCCAGCTCACTCCTGCAATCTACAGCTCACTCCCTCACTCTCCAGCTCACCCCCGCACTCTCCAGCTCACTCCCACAGTCTCCAGCTTACTCCCGCACTCTCCAGCTCACTCCCACACTCTTCAGCTCACTTGCACACTCCCCAGCTCACTCCCACACTCCCCAGCTCACTCCCACGCTCTCCAGCTCACTCCCACAATCTCCAGCTCACTTCCACACTCTCCAGCTTACTCCCACAATCTACAGCTCACTCCCACAATCTGCAGCTCACTCCCGCGCTCTCCAACTCACTCCCACACTCTCCAGCTCACTCCCACGCTCTCCAGCTCTCTGGTACACTCTCCAGCTCACTCCTTCATTCTCCAGCTCACTCCCACACTCTCTAGCTCACTCCCACACTCTTCAGTTCAGACCCGCACTCTCCATCTCTCTGGCACACTCTCCAGCTCTCTCCCACACTTTCCAGGTAACTCCCACACTCTCCAGCGCACTCCCACACACTCCAGCTCACTTCGGCACTCTCCAGCTCAATCCCTCACTCTCCAGCTCACTCCCACAGTCTCCAGCTCAATCCCTCATTCTCCAGGTCACTCCCACAGTCTCCAGCACACTCCCTCACTCTCCAGCTCACTCCTGCACTCTCCAGCTCACTCCTACACTCTCCAGCTTACTCCCACACTCTCCAGTTCACTCCGACACTCTCCAGCTCACTCCCACACACTCCAGCTCACTTCGGCACTCTCCACCTCAATCCCTCATTCTCCAGCACACTCCCACAGTCTCCAGCTCACTCCCTCACTCTTCAGCTCACTCCCACACTATCCAGCTCACCCCCACACTCTCCAGCTTACGCCTGCTCTCTCCAGCTCACTCCGACACTCTCCAGCTCACTCCCACACCCGTCAGTTCATTCCCACTCTCTCCAGATCACTCCCACACTCTCCAGCTAACTCCCACACTCTCCAGCTCCCTCCCGCACTCTCCAGCTCGCCCTCACACTCTCCAGCTCACTCCCACACTCTCCAGCTCACCCCCGCACTCTCCAGCTTGCTTGAAAACTCTCCAGCTCACACCTGCACTCTCCAGCTCACTCCCGCACTCTCCCACTCGCTCCCACACACTTCAGCTCACTCCCAACACTCTCCAGCTCACTCCCGCACTCTACAGCTAACTTCGGCACTCTCCAGCTCAATCCCTCATTCTCCAGCTCACTCCGACAGTCTCCAGCTCAATCCCTCATTCTCCAGCTCACTCCCACACTCTCCAGCTCACTCCCTCACTCTACATCCCCACTGCACACTCTCCAGCTCACTCCTGCTCTCTCCAGCTCACTCCCACACTCTCCAGCTCACTCCCACACCCTTCAGCTCACTCCCACACTATCCAGCTCATTCCCACACTCTCCAGCTCACTCCCTCATTCTCTAGCTCACTCCCTCACTCTCAATCTCACTTTTGCGCTCTCCGGCTCACTCTCTCACTCTCCAGCTCACTCCGGCACTCTCCAGCTCACTCTCACACTCTCCAGCTCACTCCCACTCTCTCCAGCGCACTCCCACACTCACCAGATCACTCCCTCACTCTCCAGCTCACTCCCGCACTCTCCAGCTCACTCCCACACTCTCCTGCTCAATCCCCCAATCTCCAGCTCACTCCCGCACTCTCCAGCTCACTCGCTCACTCTTCAGCTCACTCCCGCACTCCCCAGATCACTCCCACACTCTCCAGCTCACTCCTGCACTCTCCTGTTCACTCCCACAGTCTCCAGCTCACTCCCGCACTCTCCAGCTCACTGTCACACTCTCCAGCTCACTCCCACACTCTCCAGCTCACTCCCGCACTCTCCAGCTCGCTTGAACACACTCCAGCTCACACCCGCACTCTCCAGGTCACTCCCGCACTTTCCCGCTCGCTACCACACTCTTCAGCTCACTCCCACACTCTCCAGCTCACTCCCTCACTCTACAGCCCCACTGCACACTCTCCAGCTCACTCCTGCTCTCTCCAGCTAACTCCCACACTCTCCAGCTCACTCCCACACCCTTCAGCTCACTCCCACACTATCCAGCTCACTCCCACTCTCTCCAGCTCACTCCCACACTCTTCAGCTCACTCCCACACTCTCTTGCTCAATCCCCCAATTTCCAGCTCACTCCCTCACTCTCCAGCTCACTTCCACACTCTCCAGCTCACTCCCACACTTACCAGCTCATGCCCACACTCTCCAGGCAACTCCCACACTTTCAGCTCTCTCGCACCCTCGCCAGCTCACTCTCACACTCTCCAGCTCCCTTGCACACTCTCCAGTTCACTCCCGCTCTCTCCAGCTCACTCCCACACTTTCCAGCTCACTCCCACACCCTTCAGCTGACTTCCACACTCTCCAGCTCACTCCCTCACTCTCCAGCTCACTTTTGCACTCTCCAGCTCACTCCCACACTCTCCAGCTCACTCTCACACTCATTAGCTCACTCCCTCACCCTCCAGCTCACTCCTGCAATCTCCAGCTCACTATCACACTCTCCAGCTCCCTCCCACTATGTCCCGTTCACTCCCACACTCACCAGCTCACTCCCTCATTCTCCAGCTCACTCCTGCGCTCTCCAGCTCACTCCCACACTCCCCAGCTCACTCCCACTCTCTCCAGCTCTCTGGTACACTCTCCAGCTCACTCCTTCATTCTCCAGCTCACTCCCACACTCTCTAGCTCATGCCCACACTCTTCAGTTCAGACCCGCACTCTCCATCTCTCTGGCACACTCTCCAGCTCTCTCCCACACTCTCCAGCTCACTCCCACACACTCCAGCTCACTTCGGCACTCTCCAGCTCAATCCCTCATTCTCCAGCTCGCTCCCACAGTCTCCAGCTCAATCCCTCATTCTCCAGCTCACTCCCACACTCTCCAGCTCACTCCCACACTCCCCAGCTCACTCTCGCACTCTCCAGCTCACTCCCACACTCTCCAGCTTGCTCCCACACTCTCCAGCTCACACCCGCACTCTCCAGCTCACTCCCACACTCTCCAGCTTACTCTGACACTCTACAGCTCACTCCCACAATCTCCAGCTCACTCCCACACTCTCCTGCTCACTCCCACAGTCTCCAGCTCACTCCCGCACTCTCCAGCTCACTGTCACACTCTCCAGCTCACTCCCACACTCTCCAGCTCACTCCCGCACTCTCCAGCTCGCTTGAACGCACTCCAGCTCACACCCGCAATCTCCAGGTCACTCCCGCACTTTCCCGCTCGCTACCACACTCTTCAGCTCACTCCCACACTCTCCAGCTCACTCCCTCACTCTACAGCCCCACTGCACACTCTCCAGCTCACTCCTGCTCTCTCCAGCTCACTCCCACACTCTCCAGCTCACTCCCACACCCTTCAGCTCACTCCCACACTATCCAGCTCACTCCCACACTCTCCAGCTCACTCCCTCATTCTCTAGCTCACTCCCTCACTCTCCATCTCACGTTTGCGCTCTCCAGCTCACTCTCTCACTCTCCAGCTCACTCCCACACTATCCAGCTCACTCCCACACTCTCCAGCTCACTCCCTCATTCTCTAGCTCACTCCCTCACTCTCCATCTCACTTTTGCGCTCTCCAGCTCACTCTCTCACTCTCCAGCTCACTCCCGCACTCCCCAGATCACTCCCACACTCTCCAGCTCACTCCTGCAATCTACAGCTCACTCCCTCACTCTCCAGCTCACCCCCGCACTCTCCAGCTCACTCCCACAGTCTCCAGCTTACTCCCGCACTCTCCAGCTCACTCCCACACTCTTCAGCTCACTTGCACACTCCCCAGCTCACTCCCACACTCCCCAGCTCACTCCCACGCTCTCCAGCTCACTCCCACAATCTCCAGCTGACTGCCACACTCTCCAGCTCACACCCACACTCTCCAGCTCACTTCCACACTCTCCAGCTTACTCCCACAATCTACAGCTCACTCCCACAATCTGCAGCTCACTCCCGCGCTCTCCAACTCACTCCCACACTCTCCAGCTCACTCCCACGCTCTCCAGCTCTCTGGTACACTCTCCAGCTCACTCCTTCATTCTCCAGCTCACTCCCACACTCTCTAGCTCACGCCCACACTCTTCAGTTCAGACCCGCACTCTCCATCTCTCTGGCACGCTCTCCAGCTCTCTCCCACACTTTCCAGGTAACTCCCACACTCTCCAGCGCACTCCCACACACTCCAGCTCACTTCGGCACTCTCCAGCTCAATCCCTCACTCTCCAGCTCACTCCCACAGTCTCCAGCTCAATCCCTCATTCTCCAGGTCACTCCCACAGTCTCCAGCACACTCCCTCACTCTCCAGCTCACTCCTGCACTCTCCAGCTCACTCCTACACTCTCCAGCTTACTCCCACACTCTCCAGTTCACTCCGACACTCTCCAGCTCACTCCCACACACTCCAGCTCACTTCGGCACTCTCCACCTCAATCCCTCATTCTCCAGCACACTCCCACAGTCTCCAGCTCACTCCCTCACTCTTCAGCTCACTCCCACACTATCCAGCTCACCACCACACTCTCCAGCTTACGCCTGCTCTCTCCAGCTCACTCCGACACTCTCCAGCTCACTCCCACACCCGTCAGTTCATTCCCACTCTCTCCAGATCACTCCCACACTCTCCAGCTAACTCCCACACTCTCCAGCTCCCTCCCGCACTCTCCAGCTCGCCCTCACACTCTCCAGCTCACTCCCACACTCTCCAGCTCACCCCCGCACTCTCCAGCTTGCTTGAAAACTCTCCAGCTCACACCTGCACTCTCCAGCTCACTCCCGCACTCTCCCACTCGCTCCCACACACTTCAGCTCACTCCCAACACTCTCCAGCTCACTCCCGCACTCTACAGCTAACTTCGGCACTCTCCAGCTCAATCCCTCATTCTCCAGCTCACTCCGACAGTCTCCAGCTCAATCCCTCATTCTCCAGCTCACTCCCACACTCTCCAGCTCACTCCCTCACTCTACATCCCCACTGCACACTCTCCAGCTCACTCCTGCTCTCTCCAGCTCACTCCCACACTCTCCAGCTCACTCCCACACCCTTCAGCTCACTCCCACACTATCCAGCTCACTCCCACACTCTCCAGCTCACTCCCTCATTCTCTAGCTCACTCCCTCACTCTCAATCTCACTTTTGCGCTCTCCGGCTCACTCTCTCACTCTCCAGCTCACTCCGGCACTCTCCAGCTCACTCTCACACTCTCCAGCTCACTCCCACTCTCTCCAGCGCACTCCCACACTCACCAGATCACTCCCTCACTCTCCAGCTCACTCCCGCACTCTCCAGCTCACTCCCACACTCTCCTGCTCAATCCCCCAATCTCCAGCTCACTCCCGCACTCTCCAGCTCACTCGCTCACTCTTCAGCTCACTCCCGCACTCCCCAGATCACTCCCACACTCTCCAGCTCACTCCTGCACTCTCCTGTTCACTCCCACAGTCTCCAGCTCACTCCCGCACTCTCCAGCTCACTGTCACACTCTCCAGCTCACTCCCACACTCTCCAGCTCACTCCCGCACTCTCCAGCTCGCTTGAACACACTCCAGCTCACACCCGCACTCTCCAGGTCACTCCCGCACTTTCCCGCTCGCTACCACACTCTTCAGCTCACTCCCACACTCTCCAGCTCACTCCCTCACTCTACAGCCCCACTGCACACTCTCCAGCTCACTCCTGCTCTCTCCAGCTCACTCCCACACTCTCCAGCTCACTCCCACACCCTTCAGCTCACTCCCACACTATCCAGCTCACTCCCACACTCTCCAGCTCACTCCCTCATTCTCAAATCACTCCCTCACTCTCCATCTCACTTTTGCGCTCTCCAGCACACTCTCACACTCACCAGCTCACTCCCTCACTCTCCAGCTCACTCCCGCACTCTCCAGCTCACTCGCACACTCTCCAGCTCACTCCCACTCTCTCCAGCTCACTCCCACACTCTTCAGCTCACTCCCACACTCTCTTGCTCAATCCCCCAATTTCCAGCTCACTCCCTCACTCTCCAGCTCACTTCCACACTCTCCAGCTCACTCCCACACTTACCAGCTCATGCCCACACTCTCCAGGCAACTCCCACACTTTCAGCTCTCTCGCACCCTCGCCAGCTCACTCTCACACTCTCCAGCTCCCTTGCACACTCTCCAGTTCACTCCCGCTCTCTCCAGCTCACTCCCACACTTTCCAGCTCACTCCCACACCCTTCAGCTGACTTCCACACTCTCCAGCTCACTCCCTCACTCTCCAGCTCACTTTTGCACTCTCCAGCTCACTCCCACACTCTCCAGCTCACTCTCACACTCATTAGCTCACTCCCTCACCCTCCAGCTCACTCCTGCACTCTCCAGCTCACTATCACACTCTCCAGCTCCCTCCCACTATCTCCCGTTCACTCCCACACTCACCAGCTCACTCCCTCATTCTCCAGCTCACTCCTGCGCTCTCCAGCTCACTCCCACACTCCCCAGCTCACTCCCACTCTCTCCAGCTCTCTGGTACACTCTCCAGCTCACTCCTTCATTCTCCAGCTCACTCCCACACTCTCTAGCTCATGCCCACACTCTTCAGTTCAGACCCGCACTCTCCATCTCTCTGGCACACTCTCCAGCTCTCTCCCACACTCTCCAGGTAACTCCCACACTCTCCAGCTCACTCCCACACACTCCAGCTCACTTCGGCACTCTCCAGCTCAATCCCTCATTCTCCAGCTCGCTCCCACAGTCTCCAGCTCAATCCCTCATTCTCCAGCTCACTCCCACACTCTCCAGCTCACTCCCACACTCCCCAGCTCACTCTCGCACTCTCCAGCTCGCTCCCACACACTCCAGCTTGCTCCCACACTCTCCAGCTCACACCCGCACTCTCCAGCTCACTCCCACACTCTCCAGCTTACTCTGACACTCTACAGCTCACTCCCACAATCTCCAGCTCACTCCCACACTCTCCTGCTCACTCCCACAGTCTCCAGCTCACTCCCGCACTCTCCAGCTCACTGTCACACTCTCCAGCTCACTCCCACACTCTCCAGCTCACTCCCGCACTCTCCAGCTCGCTTGAACGCACTCCAGCTCACACCCGCACTCTCCAGGTCACTCCCGCACTTTCCCGCTCGCTACCACACTCTTCAGCTCACTCCCACACTCTCCAGCTCACTCCCTCACTCTACAGCCCCACTGCACACTCTCCAGCTCACTCCTGCTCTCTCCAGCTCACTCCCACACTCTCCAGCTCACTCCCACACCCTTCAGCTCACTCCCACACTATCCAGCTCACTCCCACACTCTCCAGCTCACTCCCTCATTCTCTAGCTCACTCCCTCACTCTCCATCTCACGTTTGCGCTCTCCAGCTCACTCTCTCACTCTCCAGCTCACTCCCACACTATCCAGCTCACTCCCACACTCTCCAGCTCACTCCCTCATTCTCTAGCTCACTCCCTCACTCTCCATCTCACTTTTGCGCTCTCCAGCTCACTCTCTCACTCTCCAGCTCACTCCCGCACTCCCCAGATCACTCCCACACTCTCCAGCTCACTCCTGCAATCTACAGCTCACTCCCTCACTCTCCAGCTCACCCCCGCACTCTCCAGCTCACTCCCACAGTCTCCAGCTTACTCCCGCACTCTCCAGCTCACTCCCACACTCTTCAGCTCACTTGCACACTCCCCAGCTCACTCCCACACTCCCCAGCTCACTCCCACGCTCTCCAGCTCACTCCCACAATCTCCAGCTGACTGCCACACTCTCCAGCTCACACCCACACTCTCCAGCTCACTTCCACACTCTCCAGCTTACTCCCACAATCTACAGCTCACTCCCACAATCTGCAGCTCACTCCCGCGCTCTCCAACTCACTCCCACACTCTCCAGCTCACTCCCACGCTCTCCAGCTCTCTGGTACACTCTCCAGCTCACTCCTTCATTCTCCAGCTCACTCCCACACTCTCTAGCTCACGCCCACACTCTTCAGTTCAGACCCGCACTCTCCATCTCTCTGGCACACTCTCCAGCTCTCTCCCACACTTTCCAGGTAACTCCCACACTCTCCAGCGCACTCCCACACACTCCAGCTCACTTCGGCACTCTCCAGCTCAATCCCTCACTCTCCAGCTCACTCCCACAGTCTCCAGCTCAATCCCTCATTCTCCAGGTCACTCCCACAGTCTCCAGCACACTCCCTCACTCTCCAGCTCACTCCTGCACTCTCCAGCTCACTCCTACACTCTCCAGCTTACTCCCACACTCTCCAGTTCACTCCGACACTCTCCAGCTCACTCCCACACACTCCAGCTCACTTCGGCACTCTCCACCTCAATCCCTCATTCTCCAGCACACTCCCACAGTCTCCAGCTCACTCCCTCACTCTTCAGCTCACTCCCACACTATCCAGCTCACCCCCACACTCTCCAGCTTATGCCTGCTCTCTCCAGCTCACTCCGACACTCTCCAGCTCACTCCCACACCCGTCAGTTCATTCCCACTCTCTCCAGATCACTCCCACACTCTCCAGCTAACTCCCACACTCTCCAGCTCCCTCCCGCACTCTCCAGCTCGCCCTCACACTCTCCAGCTCACTCCCACACTCTCCAGCTCACCCCCGCACTCTCCAGCTTGCTTGAAAACTCTCCAGCTCACACCTGCACTCTCCAGCTCACTCCCGCACTCTCCCACTCGCTCCCACACACTTCAGCTCACTCCCAACACTCTCCAGCTCACTCCCGCACTCTACAGCTAACTTCGGCACTCTCCAGCTCAATCCCTCATTCTCCAGCTCACTCCGACAGTCTCCAGCTCAATCCCTCATTCTCCAGCTCACTCCCACACTCTCCAGCTCACTCCCTCACTCTACATCCCCACTGCACACTCTCCAGCTCACTCCTGCTCTCTCCAGCTCACTCCCACACTCTCCAGCTCACTCCCACACCCTTCAGCTCACTCCCACACTATCCAGCTCACTCCCACACTCTCCAGCTCACTCCCTCATTCTCTAGCTCACTCCCTCACTCTCAATCTCACTTTTGCGCTCTCCGGCTCACTCTCTCACTCTCCAGCTCACTCCAGCACTCTCCAGCTCACTCTCACACTCTCCAGCTCACTCCCACTCTCTCCAGCGCACTCCCACACTCACCAGATCACTCCCTCACTCTCCAGCTCACTCCCGCACTCTCCAGCTCACTCCCACACTCTCCTGCTCAATCCCCCAATCTCCAGCTCACTCCCGCACTCTCCAGCTCACTCGCTCACTCTTCAGCTCACTCCCGCACTCCCCAGATCACTCCCACACTCTCCAGCTCACTCCTGCACTCTCCTGTTCACTCCCACAGTCTCCAGCTCACTCCCGCACTCTCCAGCTCACTGTCACACTCTCCAGCTCACTCCCACACTCTCCAGCTCACTCCCGCACTCTCCAGCTCGCTTGAACACACTCCAGCTCACACCCGCACTCTCCAGGTCACTCCCGCACTTTCCCGCTCGCTACCACACTCTTCAGCTCACTCCCACACTCTCCAGCTCACTCCCTCACTCTACAGCCCCACTGCACACTCTCCAGCTCACTCCTGCTCTCTCCAGCTCACTCCCACACTCTCCAGCTCACTCCCACACCCTTCAGCTCACTCCCACACTATCCAGCTCACTCCCACACTCTCCAGCTCAGTCCCTCATTCTCAAATCACTCCCTCACTCTCCATCTCACTTTTGCGCTCTCCAGCACACTCTCACACTCACCAGCTCACTCCCTCACTCTCCAGCTCACTCCCGCACTCTCCAGCTCACTCGCACACTCTCCAGCTCACTCCCACTCTCTCCAGCTCACTCCCACACTCTTCAGCTCACTCCCACACTCTCTTGCTCAATCCCCCAATTTCCAGCTCACTCCCTCACTCTCCAGCTCACTTCCACACTCTCCAGCTCACTCCCACACTTACCAGCTCATGCCCACACTCTCCAGGCAACTCCCACACTTTCAGCTCTCTCGCACCCTCGCCAGCTCACTCTCACACTCTCCAGCTCCCTTGCACACTCTCCAGTTCACTCCCGCTCTCTCCAGCTCACTCCCACACTTTCCAGCTCACTCCCACACCCTTCAGCTGACTTCCACACTCTCCAGCTCACTCCCTCACTCTCCAGCTCACTTTTGCACTCTCCAGCTCACTCCCACACTCTCCAGCTCACTCTCACACTCATTAGCTCACTCCCTCACCCTCCAGCTCACTCCTGCACTCTCCAGCTCACTATCACACTCTCCAGCTCCCTCCCACTATCTCCCGTTCACTCCCACACTCACCAGCTCACTCCCTCATTCTCCAGCTCACTCCTGCGCTCTCCAGCTCACTCCCACACTCCCCAGCTCACTCCCACTCTCTCCAGCTCTCTGGTACACTCTCCAGCTCACTCCTTCATTCTCCAGCTCACTCCCACACTCTCTAGCTCATGCCCACACTCTTCAGTTCAGACCCGCACTCTCCATCTCTCTGGCACACTCTCCAGCTCTCTCCCACACTCTCCAGGTAACTCCCACACTCTCCAGCTCACTCCCACACACTCCAGCTCACTTCGGCACTCTCCAGCTCAATCCCTCATTCTCCAGCTCGCTCCCACAGTCTCCAGCTCAATCCCTCATTCTCCAGCTCACTCCCACACTCTCCAGCTCACTCCCACACTCCCCAGCTCACTCTCGCACTCTCCAGCTCACTCCCACACTCTCCAGCTTGCTCCCACACTCTCCAGCTCACACCCGCACTCTCCAGCTCACTCCCACACTCTCCAGCTTACTCTGACACTCTACAGCTCACTCCCACAATCTCCAGCTCACTCCCACACTCTCCTGCTCACTCCCACAGTCTCCAGCTCACTCCCGCACTCTCCAGCTCACTGTCACACTCTCCAGCTCACTCCCACACTCTCCAGCTCACTCCCGCACTCTCCAGCTCGCTTGAACGCACTCCAGCTCACACCCGCACTCTCCAGGTCACTCCCGCACTTTCCCGCTCGCTACCACACTCTTCAGCTCACTCCCACACTCTCCAGCTCACTCCCTCACTCTACAGCCCCACTGCACACTCTCCAGCTCACTCCTGCTCTCTCCAGCTCACTCCCACACTCTCCAGCTCACTCCCACACCCTTCAGCTCACTCCCACACTATCCAGCTCACTCCCACACTCTCCAGCTCACTCCCTCATTCTCTAGCTCACTCCCTCACTCTCCATCTCACGTTTGCGCTCTCCAGCTCACTCTCTCACTCTCCAGCTCACTCCCACACTATCCAGCTCACTCCCACACTCTCCAGCTCACTCCCTCATTCTCTAGCTCACTCCCTCACTCTCCATCTCACTTTTGCGCTCTCCAGCTCACTCTCTCACTCTCCAGCTCACTCCCGCACTCCCCAGATCACTCCCACACTCTCCAGCTCACTCCTGCAATCTACAGCTCACTCCCTCACTCTCCAGCTCACCCCCGCACTCTCCAGCTCACTCCCACAGTCTCCAGCTTACTCCCGCACTCTCCAGCTCACTCCCACACTCTTCAGCTCACTTGCACACTCCCCAGCTCACTCCCACACTCCCCAGCTCACTCCCACGCTCTCCAGCTCACTCCCACAATCTCCAGCTGACTGCCACACTCTCCAGCTCACACCCACACTCTCCAGCTCACTTCCACACTCTCCAGCTTACTCCCACAATCTACAGCTCACTCCCACAATCTGCAGCTCACTCCCGCGCTCTCCAACTCACTCCCACACTCTCCAGCTCACTCCCACGCTCTCCAGCTCTCTGGTACACTCTCCAGCTCACTCCTTCATTCTCCAGCTCACTCCCACACTCTCTAGCTCACGCCCACACTCTTCAGTTCAGACCCGCACTCTCCATCTCTCTGGCACACTCTCCAGCTCTCTCCCACACTTTCCAGGTAACTCCCACACTCTCCAGCGCACTCCCACACACTCCAGCTCACTTCGGCACTCTCCAGCTCAATCCCTCACTCTCCAGCTCACTCCCACAGTCTCCAGCTCAATCCCTCATTCTCCAGGTCACTCCCACAGTCTCCAGCACACTCCCTCACTCTCCAGCTCACTCCTGCACTCTCCAGCTCACTCCTACACTCTCCAGCTTACTCCCACACTCTCCAGTTCACTCCGACACTCTCCAGCTCACTCCCACACACTCCAGCTCACTTCGGCACTCTCCACCTCAATCCCTCATTCTCCAGCACACTCCCACAGTCTCCAGCTCACTCCCTCACTCTTCAGCTCACTCCCACACTATCCAGCTCACCCCCACACTCTCCAGCTTATGCCTGCTCTCTCCAGCTCACTCCGACACTCTCCAGCTCACTCCCACACCCGTCAGTTCATTCCCACTCTCTCCAGATCACTCCCACACTCTCCAGCTAACTCCCACACTCTCCAGCTCCCTCCCGCACTCTCCAGCTCGCCCTCACACTCTCCAGCTCACTCCCACACTCTCCAGCTCACCCCCGCACTCTCCAGCTTGCTTGAAAACTCTCCAGCTCACACCTGCACTCTCCAGCTCACTCCCGCACTCTCCCACTCGCTCCCACATACTTCAGCTCACTCCCAACACTCTCCAGCTCACTCCCGCACTCTACAGCTAACTTCGGCACTCTCCAGCTCAATCCCTCATTCTCCAGCTCACTCCGACAGTCTCCAGCTCAATCCCTCATTCTCCAGCTCACTCCCACACTCTCCAGCTCACTCCCTCACTCTACATCCCCACTGCACACTCTCCAGCTCACTCCTGCTCTCTCCAGCTCACTCCCACACTCTCCAGCTCACTCCCACACCCTTCAGCTCACTCCCACACTATCCAGCTCACTCCCACACTCTCCAGCTCACTCCCTCATTCTCTAGCTCACTCCCTCACTCTCAATCTCACTTTTGCGCTCTCCGGCTCACTCTCTCACTCTCCAGCTCACTCCAGCACTCTCCAGCTCACTCTCACACTCTCCAGCTCACTCCCACTCTCTCCAGCGCACTCCCACACTCACCAGATCACTCCCTCACTCTCCAGCTCACTCCCGCACTCTCCAGCTCACTCCCACACTCTCCTGCTCAATCCCCCAATCTCCAGCTCACTCCCGCACTCTCCAGCTCACTCGCTCACTCTTCAGCTCACTCCCGCACTCCCCAGATCACTCCCACACTCTCCAGCTCACTCCTGCACTCTCCTGTTCACTCCCACAGTCTCCAGCTCACTCCCGCACTCTCCAGCTCAATGTCACACTCTCCAGCTCACTCCCACACTTTCCAGCTCACTCCCGCACTCTCCAGCTCGCTTGAACACACTCCAGCTCACACCCGCACTCTCCAGGTCACTCCCGCACTTTCCCGCTCGCTACCACACTCTTCAGCTCACTCCCACACTCTCCAGCTCACTCCCTCACTCTACAGCCCCACTGCACACTCTCCAGCTCACTCCTGCTCTCTCCAGCTCACTCCCACACTCTCCAGCTCACTCCCACACCCTTCAGCTCACTCCCACACTATCCAGCTCACTCCCACACTCTCCAGCTCACTCCCTCATTCTCAAATCACTCCCTCACTCTCCATCTCACTTTTGCGCTCTCCAGCACACTCTCACACTCACCAGCTCACTCCCTCACTCTCCAGCTCACTCCCGCACTCTCCAGCTCACTCGCACACTCTCCAGCTCACTCCCACTCTCTCCAGCTCACTCCCACACTCTTCAGCTCACTCCCACACTCTCTTGCTCAATCCCCCAATTTCCAGCTCACTCCCTCACTCTCCAGCTCACTTCCACACTCTCCAGCTCACTCCCACACTTACCAGCTCATGCCCACACTCTCCAGGCAACTCCCACACTTTCAGCTCTCTCGCACCCTCGCCAGCTCACTCTCACACTCTCCAGCTCCCTTGCACACTCTCCAGTTCACTCCCGCTCTCTCCAGCTCACTCCCACACTTTCCAGCTCACTCCCACACCCTTCAGCTGACTTCCACACTCTCCAGCTCACTCCCTCACTCTCCAGCTCACTTTTGCACTCTCCAGCTCACTCCCACACTCTCCAGCTCACTCTCACACTCATTAGCTCACTCCCTCACCCTCCAGCTCACTCCTGCACTCTCCAGCTCACTATCACACTCTCCAGCTCCCTCCCACTATCTCCCGTTCACTCCCACACTCACCAGCTCACTCCCTCATTCTCCAGCTCACTCCTGCGCTCTCCAGCTCACTCCCACACTCCCCAGCTCACTCCCACTCTCTCCAGCTCTCTGGTACACTCTCCAGCTCACTCCTTCATTCTCCAGCTCACTCCCACACTCTCTAGCTCATGCCCACACTCTTCAGTTCAGACCCGCACTCTCCATCTCTCTGGCACACTCTCCAGCTCTCTCCCACACTCTCCAGGTAACTCCCACACTCTCCAGCTCACTCCCACACACTCCAGCTCACTTCGGCACTCTCCAGCTCAATCCCTCATTCTCCAGCTCACTCCCACAGTCTCCAGCTCAATCCCTCATTCTCCAGCTCACTCCCACACTCTCCAGCTCACTCCCACACTCCCCAGCTCACTCTCGCACTCTCCAGCTCACTCCCACACTCTCCAGCTTGCTCCCACACTCTCCAGCTCACACCCGCACTCTCCAGCTCACTCCCACACTCTCCAGCTTACTCTGACACTCTACAGCTCACTCCCACAATCTCCAGCTCACTCCCACACTCTCCTGCTCACTCCCACAGTCTCCAGCTCACTCCCGCACTCTCCAGCTCACTGTCACACTCTCCAGCTCACTCCCACACTCTCCAGCTCACTCCCGCACTCTCCAGCTCGCTTGAACGCACTCCAGCTCACACCCGCACTCTCCAGGTCACTCCCGCACTTTCCCGCTCGCTACCACACTCTTCAGCTCACTCCCACACTCTCCAGCTCACTCCCTCACTCTACAGCCCCACTGCACACTCTCCAGCTCACTCCTGCTCTCTCCAGCTCACTCCCACACTCTCCAGCTCACTCCCACACCCTTCAGCTCACTCCCACACTATCCAGCTCACTCCCACACTCTCCAGCTCACTCCCTCATTCTCTAGCTCACTCCCTCACTCTCCATCTCACGTTTGCACTCTCCAGCTCACTCTCTCACTCTCCAGCTCACTCCCACACTATCCAGCTCACTCCCACACTCTCCAGCTCACTCCCTCATTCTCTAGCTCACTCCCTCACTCTCCATCTCACTTTTGCGCTCTCCAGCTCACTCTCTCACTCTCCAGCTCACTCCCGCACTCCCCAGATCACTCCCACACTCTCCAGCTCACTCCTGCAATCTACAGCTCACTCCCTCACTCTCCAGCTCACCCCCGCACTCTCCAGCTCACTCCCACAGTCTCCAGCTTACTCCCCCACTCTCCAGCTCACTCCCACACTCTTCAGCTCACTTGCACACTCCCCAGCTCACTCCCACACTCCCCAGCTCACTCCCACGCTCTCCAGCTCACTCCCACAATCTCCAGCTGACTGCCACACTCTCCAGCTCACACCCACACTCTCCAGCTCACTTCCACACTCTCCAGCTTACTCCCACAATCTACAGCTCACTCCCACAATCTGCAGCTCACTCCCGCGCTCTCCAACTCACTCCCACACTCTCCAGCTCACTCCCACGCTCTCCAGCTCTCTGGTACACTCTCCAGCTCACTCCTTCATTCTCCAGCTCACTCCCACACTCTCTAGCTCACGCCCACACTCTTCAGTTCAGACCCGCACTCTCCATCTCTCTGGCACACTCTCCAGCTCTCTCCCACACTTTCCAGGTAACTCCCACACTCTCCAGCGCACTCCCACACACTCCAGCTCACTTCGGCACTCTCCAGCTCAATCCCTCACTCTCCAGCTCACTCCCACAGTCTCCAGCTCAATCCCTCATTCTCCAGGTCACTCCCACAGTCTCCAGCACACTCCCTCACTCTCCAGCTCACTCCTGCACTCTCCAGCTCACTCCTACACTCTCCAGCTTACTCCCACACTCTCCAGTTCACTCCGACACTCTCCAGCTCACTCCCACACACTCCAGCTCACTTCGGCACTCTCCACCTCAATCCCTCATTCTCCAGCACACTCCCACAGTCTCCAGCTCACTCCCTCACTCTTCAGCTCACTCCCACACTATCCAGCTCACCCCCACACTCTCCAACTTACGCCTGCTCTCTCCAGCTCACTCCGACACTCTCCAGCTCACTCCCACACCCGTCAGTTCATTCCCACTCTCTCCAGATCACTCCCACACTCTCCAGCTAACTCCCACACTCTCCAGCTCCCTCCCGCACTCTCCAGCTCGCCCTCACACTCTCCAGCTCACTCCCACACTCTCCAGCTCACCTCCGCACTCTCCAGCTTGCTTGAAAACTCTCCAGCTCACACCTGCACTCTCCAGCTCACTCCCGCACTCTCCCACTCGCTCCCACACACTTCAGCTCACTCCCAACACTCTCCAGCTCCCTCCCGCACTCTCCAGCTCGCCCTCACACTCTCCAGCTCACTCCCACACTCTCCAGCTCACCCCCGCACTCTCCAGCTTGCTTGAAAACTCTCCAGCTCACACCTGCACTCTCCAGCTCACTCCCGCACTCTCCCACTCGCTCCCACACACTTCAGCTCACTCCCAACACTCTCCAGCTCACTCCCGCACTCTACAGCTAACTTCGGCACTCTCCAGCTCAATCCCTCATTCTCCAGCTCACTCCGACAGTCTCCAGCTCAATCCCTCATTCTCCAGCTCACTCCCACACTCTCCAGCTCACTCCCTCACTCTACATCCCCACTGCACACTCTCCAGCTCA
Organism: Isurus oxyrinchus; assembly: GCA_026770705.1. Lineage (NCBI taxonomy): Eukaryota > Metazoa > Chordata > Chondrichthyes > Lamniformes > Lamnidae > Isurus > Isurus oxyrinchus. Next base: position 415,709 of record JANJGN010000036.1, read on the forward strand.
CTCCTGCTCTCTCCAGCTCACTCCCACACTCTCCAGCTCACTCCCACACCCTTCAGCTCACTCCCACACTATCCAGCTCACTCCCACACTCTCCAGCTCACTCCCTCATTCTCTAGCTCACTCCCTCACTCTCAATCTCACTTTTGCGCTCTCCGGCTCACTCTCTCACTCTCCAGCTCACTCCGGCACTCTCCAGCTCACTCTCACACTCTCCAGCTCACTCCCACTCTCTCCAGCGCACTCCCACACTCACCAGATCACTCCCTCACTCTCCAGCTCACTCCCGCACTCTCCAGCTCACTCCCACACTCTCCTGCTCAATCCCCCAATCTCCAGCTCACTCCCGCACTCTCCAGCTCACTCGCTCACTCTTCAGCTCACTCCCGCACTCCCCAGATCACTCCCACACTCTCCAGCTCACTCCTGCACTCTCCTGTTCACTCCCACAGTCTCCAGCTCACTCCCGCACTCTCCAGCTCACTGTCACACTCTCCAGCTCACTCCCACACTCTCCAGCTCACTCCCGCACTCTCCAGCTCGCTTGAACACACTCCAGCTCACACCCGCACTCTCCAGGTCACTCCCGCACTTTCCCGCTCGCTACCACACTCTTCAGCTCACTCCCACACTCTCCAGCTCACTCCCTCACTCTACAGCCCCACTGCACACTCTCCAGCTCACTCCTGCTCTCTCCAGCTCACTCCCACACTCTCCAGCTCACTCCCACACCCTTCAGCTCACTCCCACACTATCCAGCTCACTCCCACACTCTCCAGCTCACTCCCTCATTCTCAAATCACTCCCTCACTCTCCATCTCACTTTTGCGCTCTCCAGCACACTCTCACACTCACCAGCTCACTCCCTCACTCTCCAGCTCACTCCCGCACTCTCCAGCTCACTCGCACACTCTCCAGCTCACTCCCACTCTCTCCAGCTCACTCCCACACTCTTCAGCTCACTCCCACACTCTCTTGCTCAATCCCCCAATTTCCAGCTCACTCCCTCACTCTCCAGCTCACTTCCACACTCTCCAGCTCACTCCCACACTTACCAGCTCATGCCCACACTCTCCAGGCAACTCCCACACTTTCAGCTCTCTCGCACCCTCGCCAGCTCACTCTCACACTCTCCAGCTCCCTTGCACACTCTCCAGTTCACTCCCGCTCTCTCCAGCTCACTCCCACACTTTCCAGCTCACTCCCACACCCTTCAGCTGACTTCCACACTCTCCAGCTCACTCCCTCACTCTCCAGCTCACTTTTGCACTCTCCAGCTCACTCCCACACTCTCCAGCTCACTCTCACACTCATTAGCTCACTCCCTCACCCTCCAGCTCACTCCTGCACTCTCCAGCTCACTATCACACTCTCCAGCTCCCTCCCACTATCTCCCGTTCACTCCCACACTCACCAGCTCACTCCCTCATTCTCCAGCTCACTCCTGCGCTCTCCAGCTCACTCCCACACTCCCCAGCTCACTCCCACTCTCTCCAGCTCTCTGGTACACTCTCCAGCTCACTCCTTCATTCTCCAGCTCACTCCCACACTCTCTAGCTCATGCCCACACTCTTCAGTTCAGACCCGCACTCTCCATCTCTCTGGCACACTCTCCAGCTCTCTCCCACACTCTCCAGGTAACTCCCACACTCTCCAGCTCACTCCCACACACTCCAGCTCACTTCGGCACTCTCCAGCTCAATCCCTCATTCTCCAGCTCGCTCCCACAGTCTCCAGCTCAATCCCTCATTCTCCAGCTCACTCCCACACTCTCCAGCTCACTCCCACACTCCCCAGCTCACTCTCGCACTCTCCAGCTCACTCCCACACACTCCAGCTTGCTCCCACACTCTCCAGCTCACACCCGCACTCTCCAGCTCACTCCCACACTCTCCAGCTTACTCTGACACTCTACAGCTCACTCCCACAATCTCCAGCTCACTCCCACACTCTCCTGCTCACTCCCACAGTCTCCAGCTCACTCCCGCACTCTCCAGCTCACTGTCACACTCTCCAGCTCACTCCCACACTCTCCAGCTCACTCCCGCACTCTCCAGCTCGCTTGAACGCACTCCAGCTCACACCCGCACTCTCCAGGTCACTCCCGCACTTTCCCGCTCGCTACCACACTCTTCAGCTCACTCCCACACTCTCCAGCTCACTCCCTCACTCTACAGCCCCACTGCACACTCTCCAGCTCACTCCTGCTCTCTCCAGCTCACTCCCACACTCTCCAGCTCACTCCCACACCCTTCAGCTCACTCCCACACTATCCAGCTCACTCCCACACTCTCCAGCTCACTCCCTCATTCTCTAGCTCACTCCCTCACTCTCCATCTCACGTTTGCGCTCTCCAGCTCACTCTCTCACTCTCCAGCTCACTCCCACACTATCCAGCTCACTCCCACACTCTCCAGCTCACTCCCTCATTCTCTAGCTCACTCCCTCACTCTCCATCTCACTTTTGCGCTCTCCAGCTCACTCTCTCACTCTCCAGCTCACTCCCGCACTCCCCAGATCACTCCCACACTCTCCAGCTCACTCCTGCAATCTACAGCTCACTCCCTCACTCTCCAGCTCACCCCCGCACTCTCCAGCTCACTCCCACAGTCTCCAGCTTACTCCCGCACTCTCCAGCTCACTCCCACACTCTTCAGCTCACTTGCACACTCCCCAGCTCACTCCCACACTCCCCAGCTCACTCCCACGCTCTCCAGCTCACTCCCACAATCTCCAGCTGACTGCCACACTCTCCAGCTCACACCCACACTCTCCAGCTCACTTCCACACTCTCCAGCTTACTCCCACAATCTACAGCTCACTCCCACAATCTGCAGCTCACTCCCGCGCTCTCCAACTCACTCCCACACTCTCCAGCTCACTCCCACGCTCTCCAGCTCTCTGGTACACTCTCCAGCTCACTCCTTCATTCTCCAGCTCACTCCCACACTCTCTAGCTCACGCCCACACTCTTCAGTTCAGACCCGCACTCTCCATCTCTCTGGCACACTCTCCAGCTCTCTCCCACACTTTCCAGGTAACTCCCACACTCTCCAGCGCACTCCCACACACTCCAGCTCACTTCGGCACTCTCCAGCTCAATCCCTCACTCTCCAGCTCACTCCCACAGTCTCCAGCTCAATCCCTCATTCTCCAGGTCACTCCCACAGTCTCCAGCACACTCCCTCACTCTCCAGCTCACTCCTGCACTCTCCAGCTCACTCCTACACTCTCCAGCTTACTCCCACACTCTCCAGTTCACTCCGACACTCTCCAGCTCACTCCCACACACTCCAGCTCACTTCGGCACTCTCCACCTCAATCCCTCATTCTCCAGCACACTCCCACAGTCTCCAGCTCACTCCCTCACTCTTCAGCTCACTCCCACACTATCCAGCTCACCCCCACACTCTCCAGCTTATGCCTGCTCTCTCCAGCTCACTCCGACACTCTCCAGCTCACTCCCACACCCGTCAGTTCATTCCCACTCTCTCCAGATCACTCCCACACTCTCCAGCTAACTCCCACACTCTCCAGCTCCCTCCCGCACTCTCCAGCTCGCCCTCACACTCTCCAGCTCACTCCCACACTCTCCAGCTCACCCCCGCACTCTCCAGCTTGCTTGAAAACTCTCCAGCTCACACCTGCACTCTCCAGCTCACTCCCGCACTCTCCCACTCGCTCCCACACACTTCAGCTCACTCCCAACACTCTCCAGCTCACTCCCGCACTCTACAGCTAACTTCGGCACTCTCCAGCTCAATCCCTCATTCTCCAGCTCACTCCGACAGTCTCCAGCTCAATCCCTCATTCTCCAGCTCACTCCCACACTCTCCAGCTCACTCCCTCACTCTACATCCCCACTGCACACTCTCCAGCTCACTCCTGCTCTCTCCAGCTCACTCCCACACTCTCCAGCTCACTCCCACACCCTTCAGCTCACTCCCACACTATCCAGCTCACTCCCACACTCTCCAGCTCACTCCCTCATTCTCTAGCTCACTCCCTCACTCTCAATCTCACTTTTGCGCTCTCCGGCTCACTCTCTCACTCTCCAGCTCACTCCAGCACTCTCCAGCTCACTCTCACACTCTCCAGCTCACTCCCACTCTCTCCAGCGCACTCCCACACTCACCAGATCACTCCCTCACTCTCCAGCTCACTCCCGCACTCTCCAGCTCACTCCCACACTCTCCTGCTCAATCCCCCAATCTCCAGCTCACTCCCGCACTCTCCAGCTCACTCGCTCACTCTTCAGCTCACTCCCGCACTCCCCAGATCACTCCCACACTCTCCAGCTCACTCCTGCACTCTCCTGTTCACTCCCACAGTCTCCAGCTCACTCCCGCACTCTCCAGCTCACTGTCACACTCTCCAGCTCACTCCCACACTCTCCAGCTCACTCCCGCACTCTCCAGCTCGCTTGAACACACTCCAGCTCACACCCGCACTCTCCAGGTCACTCCCGCACTTTCCCGCTCGCTACCACACTCTTCAGCTCACTCCCACACTCTCCAGCTCACTCCCTCACTCTACAGCCCCACTGCACACTCTCCAGCTCACTCCTGCTCTCTCCAGCTCACTCCCACACTCTCCAGCTCACTCCCACACCCTTCAGCTCACTCCCACACTATCCAGCTCACTCCCACACTCTCCAGCTCACTCCCTCATTCTCAAATCACTCCCTCACTCTCCATCTCACTTTTGCGCTCTCCAGCACACTCTCACACTCACCAGCTCACTCCCTCACTCTCCAGCTCACTCCCGCACTCTCCAGCTCACTCGCACACTCTCCAGCTCACTCCCACTCTCTCCAGCTCACTCCCACACTCTTCAGCTCACTCCCACACTCTCTTGCTCAATCCCCCAATTTCCAGCTCACTCCCTCACTCTCCAGCTCACTTCCACACTCTCCAGCTCACTCCCACACTTACCAGCTCATGCCCACACTCTCCAGGCAACTCCCACACTTTCAGCTCTCTCGCACCCTCGCCAGCTCACTCTCACACTCTCCAGCTCCCTTGCACACTCTCCAGTTCACTCCCGCTCTCTCCAGCTCACTCCCACACTTTCCAGCTCACTCCCACACCCTTCAGCTGACTTCCACACTCTCCAGCTCACTCCCTCACTCTCCAGCTCACTTTTGCACTCTCCAGCTCACTCCCACACTCTCCAGCTCACTCTCACACTCATTAGCTCACTCCCTCACCCTCCAGCTCACTCCTGCACTCTCCAGCTCACTATCACACTCTCCAGCTCCCTCCCACTATCTCCCGTTCACTCCCACACTCACCAGCTCACTCCCTCATTCTCCAGCTCACTCCTGCGCTCTCCAGCTCACTCCCACACTCCCCAGCTCACTCCCACTCTCTCCAGCTCTCTGGTACACTCTCCAGCTCACTCCTTCATTCTCCAGCTCACTCCCACACTCTCTAGCTCATGCCCACACTCTTCAGTTCAGACCCGCACTCTCCATCTCTCTGGCACACTCTCCAGCTCTCTCCCACACTCTCCAGGTAACTCCCACACTCTCCAGCTCACTCCCACACACTCCAGCTCACTTCGGCACTCTCCAGCTCAATCCCTCATTCTCCAGCTCGCTCCCACAGTCTCCAGCTCAATCCCTCATTCTCCAGCTCACTCCCACACTCTCCAGCTCACTCCCACACTCCCCAGCTCACTCTCGCACTCTCCAGCTCACTCCCACACTCTCCAGCTTGCTCCCACACTCTCCAGCTCACACCCGCACTCTCCAGCTCACTCCCACACTCTCCAGCTTACTCTGACACTCTACAGCTCACTCCCACAATCTCCAGCTCACTCCCACACTCTCCTGCTCACTCCCACAGTCTCCAGCTCACTCCCGCACTCTCCAGCTCACTGTCACACTCTCCAGCTCACTCCCACACTCTCCAGCTCACTCCCGCACTCTCCAGCTCGCTTGAACGCACTCCAGCTCACACCCGCACTCTCCAGGTCACTCCCGCACTTTCCCGCTCGCTACCACACTCTTCAGCTCACTCCCACACTCTCCAGCTCACTCCCTCACTCTACAGCCCCACTGCACACTCTCCAGCTCACTCCTGCTCTCTCCAGCTCACTCCCACACTCTCCAGCTCACTCCCACACCCTTCAGCTCACTCCCACACTATCCAGCTCACTCCCACACTCTCCAGCTCACTCCCTCATTCTCTAGCTCACTCCCTCACTCTCCATCTCACGTTTGCGCTCTCCAGCTCACTCTCTCACTCTCCAGCTCACTCCCACACTATCCAGCTCACTCCCACACTCTCCAGCTCACTCCCTCATTCTCTAGCTCACTCCCTCACTCTCCATCTCACTTTTGCGCTCTCCAGCTCACTCTCTCACTCTCCAGCTCACTCCCGCACTCCCCAGATCACTCCCACACTCTCCAGCTCACTCCTGCAATCTACAGCTCACTCCCTCACTCTCCAGCTCACCCCCGCACTCTCCAGCTCACTCCCACAGTCTCCAGCTTACTCCCGCACTCTCCAGCTCACTCCCACACTCTTCAGCTCACTTGCACACTCCCCAGCTCACTCCCACACTCCCCAGCTCACTCCCACGCTCTCCAGCTCACTCCCACAATCTCCAGCTGACTGCCACACTCTCCAGCTCACACCCACACTCTCCAGCTCACTTCCACACTCTCCAGCTTACTCCCACAATCTACAGCTCACTCCCACAATCTGCAGCTCACTCCCGCGCTCTCCAACTCACTCCCACACTCTCCAGCTCACTCCCACGCTCTCCAGCTCTCTGGTACACTCTCCAGCTCACTCCTTCATTCTCCAGCTCACTCCCACACTCTCTAGCTCACGCCCACACTCTTCAGTTCAGACCCGCACTCTCCATCTCTCTGGCACACTCTCCAGCTCTCTCCCACACTTTCCAGGTAACTCCCACACTCTCCAGCGCACTCCCACACACTCCAGCTCACTTCGGCACTCTCCAGCTCAATCCCTCACTCTCCAGCTCACTCCCACAGTCTCCAGCTCAATCCCTCATTCTCCAGGTCACTCCCACAGTCTCCAGCACACTCCCTCACTCTCCAGCTCACTCCTGCACTCTCCAGCTCACTCCTACACTCTCCAGCTTACTCCCACACTCTCCAGTTCACTCCGACACTCTCCAGCTCACTCCCACACACTCCAGCTCACTTCGGCACTCTCCACCTCAATCCCTCATTCTCCAGCACACTCCCACAGTCTCCAGCTCACTCCCTCACTCTTCAGCTCACTCCCACACTATCCAGCTCACCCCCACACTCTCCAGCTTACGCCTGCTCTCTCCAGCTCACTCCGACACTCTCCAGCTCACTCCCACACCCGTCAGTTCATTCCCACTCTCTCCAGATCACTCCCACACTCTCCAGCTAACTCCCACACTCTCCAGCTCCCTCCCGCACTCTCCAGCTCGCCCTCACACTCTCCAGCTCACTCCCACACTCTCCAGCTCACCCCCGCACTCTCCAGCTTGCTTGAAAACTCTCCAGCTCACACCTGCACTCTCCAGCTCACTCCCGCACTCTCCCACTCGCTCCCACACACTTCAGCTCACTCCCAACACTCTCCAGCTCACTCCCGCACTCTACAGCTAACTTCGGCACTCTCCAGCTCAATCCCTCATTCTCCAGCTCACTCCGACAGTCTCCAGCTCAATCCCTCATTCTCCAGCTCACTCCCACACTCTCCAGCTCACTCCCTCACTCTACATCCCCACTGCACACTCTCCAGCTCACTCCTGCTCTCTCCAGCTCACTCCCACACTCTCCAGCTCACTCCCACACCCTTCAGCTCACTCCCACACTATCCAGCTCACTCCCACACTCTCCAGCTCACTCCCTCATTCTCTAGCTCACTCCCTCACTCTCAATCTCACTTTTGCGCTCTCCGGCTCACTCTCTCACTCTCCAGCTCACTCCAGCACTCTCCAGCTCACTCTCACACTCTCCAGCTCACTCCCACTCTCTCCAGCGCACTCCCACACTCACCAGATCACTCCCTCACTCTCCAGCTCACTCCCGCACTCTCCAGCTCACTCCCACACTCTCCTGCTCAATCCCCCAATCTCCAGCTCACTCCCGCACTCTCCAGCTCACTCGCTCACTCTTCAGCTCACTCCCGCACTCCCCAGATCACTCCCACACTCTCCAGCTCACTCCTGCACTCTCCTGTTCACTCCCACAGTCTCCAGCTCACTCCCGCACTCTCCAGCTCACTGTCACACTCTCCAGCTCACTCCCACACTTTCCAGCTCACTCCCGCACTCTCCAGCTCGCTTGAACACACTCCAGCTCACACCCGCACTCTCCAGGTCACTCCCGCACTTTCCCGCTCGCTACCACACTCTTCAGCTCACTCCCACACTCTCCAGCTCACTCCCTCACTCTACAGCCCCACTGCACACTCTCCAGCTCACTCCTGCTCTCTCCAGCTCACTCCCACACTCTCCAGCTCACTCCCACACCCTTCAGCTCACTCCCACACTATCCAGCTCACTCCCACACTCTCCAGCTCACTCCCTCATTCTCAAATCACTCCCTCACTCTCCATCTCACTTTTGCGCTCTCCAGCACACTCTCACACTCACCAGCTCACTCCCTCACTCTCCAGCTCACTCCCGCACTCTCCAGCTCACTCGCACACTCTCCAGCTCACTCCCACTCTCTCCAGCTCACTCCCACACTCTTCAGCTCACTCCCACACTCTCTTGCTCAATCCCCCAATTTCCAGCTCACTCCCTCACTCTCCAGCTCACTTCCACACTCTCCAGCTCACTCCCACACTTACCAGCTCATGCCCACACTCTCCAGGCAACTCCCACACTTTCAGCTCTCTCGCACCCTCGCCAGCTCACTCTCACACTCTCCAGCTCCCTTGCACACTCTCCAGTTCACTCCCGCTCTCTCCAGCTCACTCCCACACTTTCCAGCTCACTCCCACACCCTTCAGCTGACTTCCACACTCTCCAGCTCACTCCCTCACTCTCCAGCTCACTTTTGCACTCTCCAGCTCACTCCCACACTCTCCAGCTCACTCTCACACTCATTAGCTCACTCCCTCACCCTCCAGCTCACTCCTGCACTCTCCAGCTCACTATCACACTCTCCAGCTCCCTCCCACTATCTCCCGTTCACTCCCACACTCACCAGCTCACTCCCTCATTCTCCAGCTCACTCCTGCGCTCTCCAGCTCACTCCCACACTCCCCAGCTCACTCCCACTCTCTCCAGCTCTCTGGTACACTCTCCAGCTCACTCCTTCATTCTCCAGCCCACTCCCACACTCTCTAGCTCATGCCCACACTCTTCAGTTCAGACCCGCACTCTCCATCTCTCTGGCACACTCTCCAGCTCTCTCCCACACTCTCCAGGTAACTCCCACACTCTCCAGCTCACTCCCACACACTCCAGCTCACTTCGGCACTCTCCAGCTCAATCCCTCATTCTCCAGCTCGCTCCCACAGTCTCCAGCTCAATCCCTCATTCTCCAGCTCACTCCCACACTCTCCAGCTCACTCCCACACTCCCCAGCTCACTCTCGCACTCTCCAGCTCACTCCCACACTCTCCAGCTTGCTCCCACACTCTCCAGCTCACACCCGCACTCTCCAGCTCACTCCCACACTCTCCAGCTTACTCTGACACTCTACAGCTCACTCCCACAATCTCCAGCTCACTCCCACACTCTCCTGCTCACTCCCACAGTCTCCAGCTCACTCCCGCACTCTCCAGCTCACTGTCACACTCTCCAGCTCACTCCCACACTCTCCAGCTCACTCCCGCACTCTCCAGCTCGCTTGAACGCACTCCAGCTCACACCCGCACTCTCCAGGTCACTCCCGCACTTTCCCGCTCGCTACCACACTCTTCAGCTCACTCCCACACTCTCCAGCTCACTCCCTCACTCTACAGCCCCACTGCACACTCTCCAGCTCACTCCTGCTCTCTCCAGCTCACTCCCACACTCTCCAGCTCACTCCCACACCCTTCAGCTCACTCCCACACTATCCAGCTCACTCCCACACTCTCCAGCTCACTCCCTCATTCTCTAGCTCACTCCCTCACTCTCCATCTCACGTTTGCACTCTCCAGCTCACTCTCTCACTCTCCAGCTCACTCCCACACTATCCAGCTCACTCCCACACTCTCCAGCTCACTCCCTCATTCTCTAGCTCACTCCCTCACTCTCCATCTCACTTTTGCGCTCTCCAGCTCACTCTCTCACTCTCCAGCTCACTCCCGCACTCCCCAGATCACTCCCACACTCTCCAGCTCACTCCTGCAATCTACAGCTCACTCCCTCACTCTCCAGCTCACCCCCGCACTCTCCAGCTCACTCCCACAGTCTCCAGCTTACTCCCCCACTCTCCAGCTCACTCCCACACTCTTCAGCTCACTTGCACACTCCCCAGCTCACTCCCACACTCCCCAGCTCACTCCCACGCTCTCCAGCTCACTCCCACAATCTCCAGCTGACTGCCACACTCTCCAGCTCACACCCACACTCTCCAGCTCACTTCCACACTCTCCAGCTTACTCCCACAATCTACAGCTCACTCCCACAATCTGCAGCTCACTCCCGCGCTCTCCAACTCACTCCCACACTCTCCAGCTCACTCCCACGCTCTCCAGCTCTCTGGTACACTCTCCAGCTCACTCCTTCATTCTCCAGCTCACTCCCACACTCTCTAGCTCACGCCCACACTCTTCAGTTCAGACCCGCACTCTCCATCTCTCTGGCACACTCTCCAGCTCTCTCCCACACTTTCCAGGTAACTCCCACACTCTCCAGCGCACTCCCACACACTCCAGCTCACTTCGGCACTCTCCAGCTCAATCCCTCACTCTCCAGCTCACTCCCACAGTCTCCAGCTCAATCCCTCATTCTCCAGGTCACTCCCACAGTCTCCAGCACACTCCCTCACTCTCCAGCTCACTCCTGCACTCTCCAGCTCACTCCTACACTCTCCAGCTTACTCCCACACTCTCCAGTTCACTCCGACACTCTCCAGCTCACTCCCACACACTCCAGCTCACTTCGGCACTCTCCACCTCAATCCCTCATTCTCCAGCACACTCCCACAGTCTCCAGCTCACTCCCTCACTCTTCAGCTCACTCCCACACTATCCAGCTCACCCCCACACTCTCCAACTTACGCCTGCTCTCTCCAGCTCACTCCGACACTCTCCAGCTCACTCCCACACCCGTCAGTTCATTCCCACTCTCTCCAGATCACTCCCACACTCTCCAGCTAACTCCCACACTCTCCAGCTCCCTCCCGCACTCTCCAGCTCGCCCTCACACTCTCCAGCTCACTCCCACACTCTCCAGCTCACCCCCGCACTCTCCAGCTTGCTTGAAAACTCTCCAGCTCACACCTGCACTCTCCAGCTCACTCCCGCACTCTCCCACTCGCTCCCACACACTTCAGCTCACTCCCAACACTCTCCAGCTCACTCCCGCACTCTACAGCTGCACTGCACACTCTCCAGCTCACTCCTGCTCTCTCCACCTCTCTCCCACACTCTCCAGGTAACTCCCACACTCTCCATGTCACTCCCACACACTCCAGCTAACTTCGGCACTCTCCAGCTCAATCCCTCATTCTCCAGCTCACTCCGACAGTCTCCAGCTCAATCCCTCATTCTCCAGCTCACTCCCACACTCTCCAGCTCAGTTCCACACTCCCCAGCTCACTCTCTCACTCTCCAGCTCACTCCCACACTCTCCAGCTCACTCCCACACTCTCCAGCTCACATCCGCACTCTCCAGCTCACTCCCACACTCTCCAGCTTACTCCGACTCTCTACAGCTCACTCCCACAATCTCCAGCTCACTCCCACACTCTCCTGCTCACTCCCACAGTCTCCAGCTCACTCCCGCACTCTCCAGCTCACTGTCACACTCTCCAGCTCACTCCCACACTCTCCAGCTCACTCCCGCACTCTCCAGCTCGCTTGAACAGACTCCAGCTCAAACCCGCACTCTCCAGGTAACTCCCGCACTTTCCCGCTCGCTACCACACTCTTCAGCTCACTCCCACACTCTCCAGCTCACTCCCTCACTCTACAGCCCCACTGCACACTCTCCAGCTCACTCCTGCTCTCTCCAGCTCACTCCCACACTCTCCAGCTCACTCCCACACCCTTCAGCTCACTCCCACACTATCCAGCTCACTCCCACACTCTCCAGCTCACTCCCTCATTCTCTAGCTCACTCCCTCACTCTCCATCTCACTTTTGCGCTCTCCAGCTCACTCTCTCACTCTCCAGCTCACTCCGGCACTCTCCAGCTCACTCTCACACTCTCCAGCTCACTCCCACTCTCTCCAGTGCACTCTCACACTCACCAGCTCACTCCCTCACTCTCCAGCTCACTCCCGCACTCTCCTGCTCACTCCCACACTCTTCAGCTCACTCCCACACTCTCCTGCTCAATCCCCCAATCTCCAGCTCACTCCCGCACTCTCCAGCTCACTCGCTCACTCTTCAGCTCACTCCCGCACTCCCCAGATCACTCCCACACTCTCCAGCTCACTCCCACACTCTCCAGCTCACTCCCTCACTCTCCAGCTCACCCCCGCACTCTCCAGCTCACTCCCACAGTCTCCAGCTTACTCCCACACTCTCCAGCTCACTCCCACACTCCTCAGCTCACTTGCACACTCCGCAGCTCACTCCCACACTCCCCAGCTCACTCCCACACTCTCCAGCTCACTCCCACATTCTGCAGGTGACTGCCACACTCTCCAGCTCACACCCGCACTCTCCAGCTCACTTCCACACTCTGCAGCTCACTCCCACACTTACCAGCTGATGCCCACACTCTCCAGCCCACTCCCACACTTTCAGCTCTCTTGCACACTCGCCAGCTCACTCTCACACTCTCCAGCTCCCTTGCACTCTCTCCAGTTCACTCCCGCTTTCTCCAGCTCACTCCCACACTTTCCAGCTCACTCCCACACCCTTCAGCTGACTTCCACACTCTCCAGCTCACTCCCTCACTCTGCAGCTCACTTTTGCACTCTCCAGCTCACTCCCTCACTCTCCAGCTCACTTTTGCACTCTCCAGCTCACTCCCTCACCCTCCAGCTCACTCCTGCACTCTCCAGCTCACTATCACACTCTCCAGCTCACTCCCACTCTCTCATGCTCACTCCCACACTCACCAGCTCACTCCCTCATTCTCCAGCTCACTCCTGCGCTCTCCAGCTCACTCCGACACTCCCCAGCTCACTCCTACTCTCTCCAGCTCACTCCCACACTCTTCAGGTCACTCCCACACTCACCAGCTCACTCCCGCACTCTCCGGCTCGCTTGAACACACTCCAGCTCACAACCGCACTCTCCAGGTCACTCCCGCACTTTCCCGAACGCTGTCACTTTCTTCAGCTCACTCCCACACTCTCCTGCTCACTCCCTCACTCTACAGCCCCACTGCACACTGTCCAGCTCACTCCTGCTCTCTCCAGCTCACTCCCACACCCTCCAGCTCACTCCCACACCCTTCTGCTCACTCCCACACTCTTCAGCTCACTCCCACACTATCCAGCTCACTCCCACACTCTCCAGTTCACTCCCTCATTCTCTAGCTCACTCCCTCACTCTCCATCTCACTTTTGCGCTCTCCAGCTCACTCTCTCACTCTCCAGCTCACTCCGGCACTCTCCAGCTCACTCTCACACTCTCCAGCTCACTCCCACACTCTCCAGTTCACTCCCTCATTCTCTAGCTCACTCCCTCACTCTCCATCTCACTTTTGCGCTCTCCAGCTCACTCTCTCACTCTCCAGCTCACTCCGGCACTCTCCAGCTCACTCCCACACTCTCCAGCTCGCTCCCTCACTCTCCAGCTCACCCCCGTACTCTCCTGCTCACTCCCACACTCACCAGCTACTCCCGCACTCTCCAGCTCACTCCCACATTCTTCAGCTCACTTGCACACTCCCCAGCTCACTCCCACACTCCCCAGCTCACTCCCACACTCTCCAGCTCACTCCCACAATCTCCAGCTGACTGCCACACTCTCCAGCTCACACCCGCACTCTCCAGCTCACTTCCACACTCTCCAGCTTACTCCCACAATCTGCATCTCACTCCCGTGCTCTCCAACTAACTCCCACACTCTCCAGCTCACATGCACACTCTCTAGCTCATTCCCACACTCTCCAGCTCACTCCCACACTCTCTAGCTCACGCCCACACTCTTCAGTTCAGACCCGCACTCTCCATCTCTCTGGCACACTCTCCAGCTCTCTCCCACACTCTCCAGGTAACTCCCACACTCTCCAGCTCACTCCCACACACTCCAGCTCACTTCGGCACTCTCCAGCTCAATCCCTCATTCTCCAGCTCACTCCCACAGTCTCCAGCTCAATCCCTCATTCTCCAGCTCACTCCCACACTCTCCAGCTCACTCCCACACTCCCCAGCTCACTCTCTCACTCTCCAGCTCACTCCCACACTCTCCAGCTCGCTCCCACACTCTCCAGCTCACACCCGCACTCTCCAGCTCACTCCCACACCCTCCAGCTTTCTCCGACACTCTACAGCTCACTCCCACAATCTCCAGCTCACTCACACACTCTCCTGCTCACTCCCACAGTCTCCAGCTCACTCCCGCACTCCCCAGCTCACTGTCACACTCTCCAGCTCACTCCCACACTCTCCAGCTCACTCCCGCCCTCTCCAGCTGGCTTGAACACACTGCAGCTCACTCCCGCACTCTCCAGGTCACTCCCGCACTTTCCCGCTCGCTACCACACTCTTCAGCTCACTCCCACATTCTCCAGCTCACTCCCTCACTCTACAGCCCCACTGCACACTCTCCAGCTCACTCCTGTTCTCTCCAGCTCACTCCCACACTCTACAGCCCCACTGCACACTCTCCAGCTCACTCCTGCTCTCTCCAGCTCACTCCCACACTCTCCAGCTCACTCCCACACCCTTCAGCTCACTCCCACACTCTCCAGCTCACTCCCTCATTCTCTAGCTCACTCCCTCACTCTCCATCTCACTTTTGCGCTCTCCAGCTCACTCTCTCACTCTCCAGCTCACTCCGGCACTCTCCAGCTCACTCTCACGCTCTCCAGCTCACTCCCACTCTCTCCAGCGCACTCTCACACTCACCAGCTCCCTCCCTTACTCTCCAGCTCACTCCCGCACTCTCCAGCTCACTCGCACAATCTCCAGCTCACTCCCACTCTCTCCAGCTCACTCCCACACTCTTCAGCTCACTCCCACACTCTCCTGCTCAATCCCCCAATCTCCAGCTCACTCCCGCACTCTCCAGCTCACTTCCTCACTCTTCAGCTCACTCCCGCACTCCCCAGATCACTCCCACAATCTCCAGCTCACTCCTGCACTCTCCAGCTCACTCCCTCACTCTCCAGCTCACCCCCGCACTCTCCAGCTCACCCCCGCACTCTCCAGCTCACTCCCACAGTCTCCAGCTTACTCCCACACTCTCCAGCTCACTCCCACACTCCTCAGCTCACTTGCACACTCCGCAGCTCACTCCCACACTCCCCAGCTCACTCCCACACTCTCCAGCTCACTCCCACATTCTGCAGGTGACTGCCACACTCTCCAGCTCACACCCGCACTCTCCAGCTCACTTCCACACTCTGCAGCTCACTCCCACACTTACCAGCTGATGCCCACACTCTCCAGCCCACTCCCACACTTTCAGCTCTCTTGCACACTCGCCAGCTCACTCTCACACTCTCCAGCTCCCTTGCACTCTCTCCAGTTCACTCCCGCTTTCTCCAGCTCACTCCCACACTTTCCAGCTCACTCCCACACCCTTCAGCTGACTTCCACACTCTCCAGCTCACTCCCTCACTCTGCAGCTCACTTTTGCACTCTCCAGCTCACTCCCTCACTCTCCAGCTCACTTTTGCACTCTCCAGCTCACTCCCTCACCCTCCAGCTCACTCCTGCACTCTCCAGCTCACTATCACACTCTCCAGCTCACTCCCACTCTCTCATGCTCACTCCCACACTCACCAGCTCACTCCCTCATTCTCCAGCTCACTCCTGCGCTCTCCAGCTCACTCCGACACTCCCCAGCTCACTCCTACTCTCTCCAGCTCACTCCCACACTCTTCAGGTCACTCCCACACTCACCAGCTCACTCCCGCACTCTCCAGCTCGCTTGAACACACTCCAGCTCACAACCGCACTCTCCAGGTCACTCCCGCACTTTCCCGAACGCTGTCACTTTCTTCAGCTCACTCCCACACTCTCCTGCTCACTCCCTCACTCTACAGCCCCACTGCACACTGTCCAGCTCACTCCTGCTCTCTCCAGCTCACTCCCACACCCTCCAGCTCACTCCCACACCCTTCTGCTCACTCCCACACTCTTCAGCTCACTCCCACACTATCCAGCTCACTCCCACACTCTCCAGTTCACTCCCTCATTCTCTAGCTCACTCCCTCACTCTCCATCTCACTTTTGCGCTCTCCAGCTCACTCTCTCACTCTCCAGCTCACTCCGGCACTCTCCAGCTCACTCTCAAACTCTCCAGCTCACTCCCACACTCTCCAGTTCACTCCCTCATTCTCTAGCTCACTCCCTCACTCTCCATCTCACTTTTGCGCTCTCCAGCTCACTCTCTCACTCTCCAGCTCACTCCGGCACTCTCCAGCTCACTCCCACACTCTCCAGCTCGCTCCCTCACTCTCCAGCTCACCCCCGTACTCTCCTGCTCACTCCCACACTCACCAGCTACTCCCGCACTCTCCAGCTCACTCCCACATTCTTCAGCTCACCTGCACACTCCCCAGCTCACTCCCACACTCCCCAGCTCACTCCCACACTCTCCAGCTCACTCCCACAATCTCCAGCTGACTGCCACACTCTCCAGCTCACACCCGCACTCTCCAGCTCACTTCCACACTCTCCAGCTTACTCCCACAATCTGCATCTCACTCCCGTGCTCTCCAACTAACTCCCACACTCTCCAGCTCACATGCACACTCTCTAGCTCATTCCCACACTCTCCAGCTCACTCCCACGCTCTCCAGCTCTCTGGTACACTCTCCAGCTCACTCCTTCATTCTCCAGCTCACTCCCACACTCTCTAGCTCACGCCCACACTCTTCAGTTCAGACCCGCACTCTCCATCTCTCTGGCACACTCTCCAGCTCTCTCCCACACTCTCCAGGTAACTCCCACACTCTCCAGCTCACTCCCACACACTCCAGCTCACTTCGGCACTCTCCAGCTCAATCCCTCATTCTCCAGCTCACTCCCACAGTCTCCAGCTCAATCCCTCATTCTCCAGCTCACTCCCACACTCTCCAGCTCACTCCCACACTCCCCAGCTCACTCTCTCACTCTCCAGCTCACTCCCACACTCTCCAGCTCGCTCCCACACTCTCCAGCTCACACCCGCACTCTCCAGCTCACTCCCACACCCTCCAGCTTTCTCCGACACTCTACAGCTCACTCCCACAATCTCCAGCTCACTCACACACTCTCCTGCTCACTCCCACAGTCTCCAGCTCACTCCCGCACTCCCCAGCTCACTGTCACACTCTCCAGCTCACTCCCACACTCTCCAGCTCACTCCCGCCCTCTCCAGCTGGCTTGAACACACTGCAGCTCACTCCCGCACTCTCCAGGTCACTCCCGCACTTTCCCGCTCGCTACCACACTCTTCAGCTCACTCCCACATTCTCCAGCTCACTCCCTCACTCTACAGCCCCACTGCACACTCTCCAGCTCACTCCTGTTCTCTCCAGCTCACTCCCACACTCTACAGCCCCACTGCACACTCTCCAGCTCACTCCTGCTCTCTCCAGCTCACTCCCACACTCTCCAGCTCACTCCCACACCCTTCAGCTCACTCCCACACTCTCCAGCTCACTCCCTCATTCTCTAGCTCACTCCCTCACTCTCCATCTCACTTTTGCGCTCTCCAGCTCACTCTCTCACTCTCCAGCTCACTCCGGCACTCTCCAGCTCACTCTCACGCTCTCCAGCTCACTCCCACTCTCTCCAGCGCACTCTCACACTCACCAGCTCCCTCCCTCACTCTCCAGCTCACTCCCGCACTCTCCAGCTCACTCGCACAATCTCCAGCTCACTCCCACTCTCTCCAGCTCACTCCCACACTCTTCAGCTCACTCCCACACTCTCCTGCTCAATCCCCCAATCTCCAGCTCACTCCCGCACTCTCCAGCTCACTTCCTCACTCTTCAGCTCACTCCCGCACTCCCCAGATCACTCCCACAATCTCCAGCTCACTCCTGCACTCTCCAGCTCACTCCCTCACTCTCCAGCTCACCCCCGCACTCTCTAGCTCACTCCCACAGTCTCCAGCTTACTCCCGCACTCTCCAGCTCACTCCCACATTCTTCAGCTCACTTGCACACTCCCCAGCTCACTCCCACACTCCCCAGCTCACTCCCACACTCTCCAGCTCACTCCCACAATCTCCAGCTGACTGCCACACTCTCCAGCTCACACCCGCACTCTCGCAGCTCACTTCCACACTCTCCAGCTCACTCCCACACTTACCAGCTCATGCCCACAATCTCCAGCCCACTCCCACACTTTCAGCTCTCTCGCACACTCACCAGCTCACTCTCACACTCTCCAGCTCCCTTGCACACTCTCCAGTTCACTCCCGCTCTCTCCAGCTCACTCCCACTCTTTCCAGCTCACTCCCACACCCTTCAGCTGACTTCCACACTCTCCAGCTCATTCCCTCACTCTCCAGCTCACTCCCACACTCTCCAGCTCACTCTCACACTCACCAGCTCACTTCCTCACCCTCCAGCTCACTCCTGCACACTCCAGCTCACTATCACACTCTCCAGCTCACTCCCTCATTCTCTAGCTCACTCCCTCGCTCTCCATCTCACTTTTGCGCTCTCCAGCTCACTCTCTCACTCTCCAGCTCACTCCGGCACTCTCCAGCTCACTCTCACACTCTCCAGCTCACTCCCACTCTCTCCAGCGCACTCTCACACTCACAAGCTCACTCCCTCACTCTCCAGCTCACTCCCGCACTCTCCAGCTCACTCGCACACTCTCCAGCTCACTCCCACTCTCTCCAGCTCACTCCCACACTCTTCAGCTCACTCCCACACTCTCCTGCTCAATCCCCCAATCTCCAGCTCACTCCCGCACTCTCCAGCTCACTCGCTCACTCTTCAGCTCACTCCCGCACTCCCCAGATCACTCCCACACTCTCCAGCTCACTCCTACACTCTCCAGCTCACTCCCACTCTCTCCAGCTCAATCCCTCATTCTCCAGCTCACTCCCACACTCTCCAGCTCACTCCCACACTCCCCAGCTCACTCTCTCACTCTCCAGCTCACTCCCACACTCTCCAGCTTGCTCCCACACTCTCCAGCTCACACCCGCACTCTCCAGCTCACTCCCACACCCTCCAGCTTTCTCCGACACTCTACAGCTCACTCCCACAATCTCCAGCTCACTCCCACACTCTCCTGCTCACTCCCACAGTCTCCAGCTCACTCCCGCACTCCCCATCTCACTGTCACACTCTCCTGCTCACTCCCACACTCTCCAGCTCACTCCCGCCCTCTCCAGCTGGCTTGAACACACTGCAGCTCACTCCCGCACTCTCCAGGTCACTCCCGCACTTTCCCGCTCGCTACCACACTCTTCAGCTCACTCCCACACACTCCAGCTCACTCCCTCAATCTACAGCCCCACTGCACACTCTCCAGCTCATTCCTGCTCTCTCCAGCTCACTCCCACACTCTCCAGCTCACTCCCACACCCTTCAGCTCACTCCCACACTATCCAGCTCACTCCCACACTCTCCAGCTCACTCCCTCATTCTCTAGCTCACTCCCTCACTCTCCATCTCACTTTTGCGCTCTCCAGCTCACTCTCTCACTCTCCAGCTCACTCCGGCACTCTCCAGCTCACTCTCACACTCTCCAGCTCACTCCCACTCTCTCCAGCGCACTCTCACACTCACCAGCTCACTCCCTCACTCTCCAGCTCACTCCCGCACTCTCCAGCTCACTCGCACAATCTCCAGCTCACTCCCACTCTCTCCAGCTCACTCCCACACTCTTCAGCTCACTCCCACACTCTCCTGCTCAATCCCCCAATCTCCAGCTCACTCCCGCACTCTCCAGCTCACTTCCTCACTCTTCAGCTCACTCCCGCACTCCCCAGATCACTCCCACAATCTCCAGCTCACTCCTGCACTCTCCAGCTCACTCCCTCACTCTCCAGCTCACCCCCGCACTCTCCAGCTCACTCCCACAGTCTCCAGCTTACTCCCGCACTCTCCAGCTCACTCCCACACTCTTCAGCTCACTTGCACACTCCCCAGCTCAGTCCCACACTCCCCAGCTCACTCCCACACTCTCCAGCTCACTCCCACAATCTCCAGCTGACTGCCACACTCTCCAGCTCACACCCGCACTCTCGCAGCTCACTTCCACACTCTCCAGCTCACTCCCACACTTACCAGCTCATGCCCACACTCTCCAGCCCACTCCCACACTTTCAGCTCTCTCGCACACTCACCAGCTCACTCTCACACTCTCCAGCTCCCTTGCACACTCTCCAGTTCACTCCCGCTCTCTCCAGCTCACTCCCACTCTTTCCAGGTCACTCCCACACCCTTCAGCTGACTTCCACACTCTCCAGCTCATTCCCTCACTCTCCAGCTCACTCCCACACTCTCCAGCTCACTCTCACACTCACCAGCTCACTTCCTCACCCTCCAGCTCACTCCTGCACTCTCCAGCTCACTATCACACTCTCCAGCTCACTCCCTCATTCTCTAGCTCACTCCCTCACTCTCCATCTCACTTTTGCGCTCTCCAGCTCACTCTCTCACTCTCCAGCTCACTCCGGCACTCTCCAGCTCACTCTGACACTCTCCAGCTCACTCCCACTCTCTCCAGCGCACTCTCACACTCACAAGCTCACTCCCTCACTCTCCAGCTCACTCCCGCACTCTCCAGCTCACTCGCACACTCTCCAGCTCACTCCCACTCTCTCCAGCTCACTCCCACACTCTTCAGCTCACTCCCACACTCTCCTGCTCAATCCCCCAATCTCCAGCTCACTCCCGCACTCTCCAGCTCACTCGCTCACTCTTCAGCTCACTCCCGCACTCCCCAGATCACTCCCACACTCTCCAGCTCACTCCTACAATCTCCAGCTCACTCCCACTCTCTCCAGCTCACTCCCACACTCTTCAGCTCACTCCCACACTCTCCTGCTCACTCCCACAGTCTCCAGCTCACTCCCGCACTCCCCAGCTCACTGTCACACTCTCCAGCTCACTCCCACACTCTCCAGCTCACTCCCGCCCTCTCCAGCTGGCTTGAACACACTGCACAAAAACAGAATTACCAGGAAAAACTCAGTAGGTCTGGCAGCATCGGCGGAGAAGAAAAGAGTTGACGTTTCGAGTCCTCATGACCCTTCGACAGAACTTGATTTCGAGTCCAGGAAAGAGTTGAAATATAAGCTGGTTTAAGGTGTGTGGGGGGGGGGGGGGGGGGGGGGGTGGAAAGGAGAGAGAGAGAGAGACAGAGGTGCTTGTGTAGACAAACAAGCAGTGATAGAAGCTTCTATCACTGCTTGTTTGTCTACACAAGCACCTCTGTCTCTCTCTCTCGCTCCTTTCCCCCCCCCCCCCCCCCCCCCACACACCCCTTAAACCAGCATATATTTCAACTCTTTCCTGGACTCGAAATCAAGTTCTGTCGAAGGGTCATGAGGACTCGAAACGTCAACTCTTTTCTTCTCCGCCGATGCTGCCAGACCTACTGAGTTTTTCCTGGTAATTCTGTTTTTGTTTTAGATTTCCAGCATCCGCAGTTTTCTTTGTTTTGAACACACTGCAGCTCACTCCCGCACTCCCCAGCTCACTCCCACACTCCCCAGCTCACTCCCACACTCTCCAGCTCACTCCCACAATCTCCAGCTGACTGCCACACTCTCCAGCTCACACCCGCACTCTCGCAGCTCACTTCCACACTCTCCAGCTCACTCCCACACTTACCAGCTCATGCCCACACTCTCCAGCCCACTCCCACACTTTCAGCTCTCTCGCACACTCACCAGCTCACTCTCACACTCTCCAGCTCCCTTGCACACTCTCCAGTTCACTCCCGCTCTCTCCAGCTCACTCCCACTCTTTCCAGGTCACTCCCACACCCTTCAGCTGACTTCCACACTCTCCAGCTCACTCCCTCACTCTCCAGCTCACTCCCACACTCTCCAGCTCACTCTCACACTCACCAGCTCACTTCCTCACCCTCCAGCTCACTCCTGCACTCTCCAGCTCACTATCACACTCTCCAGCTCACTCCCTCATTCTCTAGCTCACTCCCTCACTCTCCATCTCACTTTTGCGCTCTCCAGCTCACTCTCTCACTCTCCAGCTCACTCCGGCACTCTCCAGCTCACTCTCACACTCTCCAGCTCACTCCCACTCTCTCCAGCGCACTCTCACACTCACAAGCTCACTCCCTCACTCTCCAGCTCACTCCGGCACTCTCCAGCTCACTCGCACACTCTCCAGCTCACTCCCACTCTCTCCAGCTCACTCCCACACTCTTCAGCTCACTCCCACACTCTCCTGCTCAATCCCCCAATCTCCAGCTCACTCCCGCACTCTCCAGCTCACTTGCTCACTCTTCAGCTCACTCCCGCACTCCCCAGATCACTCCCACAATCTCCAGCTCACTCCTGCACTCTCCAGCTCACTCCCTCACTCTCCAGCTCACCCCCGCACTCTCCAGCTCACTCCCACAGTCTCCAGCTTACTCCCGCACTCTCCAGCTCACTCCCACACTCTTCAGCTCACTTGCACACTCCCCAGCTCACTCCCACAATCCCCAGCTCACTCCCACACTCTCCAGCTCACTCCCACAATCTCCAGCTGACTGCCACACTCTCCAGCTCACACCCGCACTCTCGCAGCTCACTTCCACACTCTCCAGGTCACTCCCACACTTACCAGCTCATGCCCACACTCTCCAGCCCACTCCCACACTTTCAGCTCTCTCGCACACTCACCAGCTCACTCTCACACTCTCCAGCTCCCTTGCACACTCTCCAGTTCACTCCCGCTCTCTCCAGCTCACTCCCACTCTTTCCAGCTCACTCCCACACCCTTCAGCTGACTTCCACACTCTCCAGCTCATTCCCTCACTCTCCAGCTCACTCCCACACTCTCCAGCTCACTCTCACACTCAGCAGCTCACTTCCTCACCCTCCAGCTCACTCCTGCACACTCCAGCTCACTATCACACTCTCCAGCTCACTCCCTCATTCTCTAGCTCACTCCCTCACTCTCCATCTCACTTTTGCGCTCTCCAGCTCACTCTCTTACTCTCCAGCTCACTCCGGCACTCTCCAGCTCACTCTCACACTCTCCAGCTCACTCCCACTCTCTCCAGCGCACTCTCACACTCACAAGCTCACTCCCTCACTCTCCAGCTCACTCCCGCACTCTCCAGCTCACTCGCACACTCTCCAGCTCACTCCCACTCTCTCCAGCTCACTCCCACACTCTTCAGCTCACTCCCACACTCTCCTGCTCAATCCCCCAATCTCCAGCTCACTCCCGCACTCTCCAGCTCACTCGCTCACTCTTCAGCTCACTCCCGCACTCCCCAGATCACTCCCACACTCTCCAGCTCACTCCTACACTCTCCAGCTCACTCCCACTCTCTCCAGCTCAATCCCTCATTCTCCAGCTCACTCCCACACTCTCCAGCTCACTCCCACACTCCCCAGCTCACTCTCTCACTCTCCAGCTCACTCCCACACTCTCCAGCTTGCTCCCACACTCTCCAGCTCACACCCGCACTCTCCAGCTCACTCCCACACCCTCCAGCTTTCTCCGACACTCTACAGCTCACTCCCACAATCTCCAGCTCACTCCCACACTCTCCTGCTCACTCCCACAGTCTCCAGCTCACTCCCGCACTCCCCATCTCACTGTCACACTCTCCTGCTCACTCCCACACTCTCCAGCTCACTCCCGCCCTCTCCAGCTGGCTTGAACACACTGCAGCTCACTCCCGCACTCTCCAGGTCACTCCCGCACTTTCCCGCTCGCTACCACACTCTTCAGCTCACTCCCACACTCTCCAGCTCACTCCCTCAATCTACAGCCCCACTGCACACTCTCCAGCTCATTCCTGCTCTCTCCAGCTCACTCCCACACTCTCCAGCTCACTCCCACACCCTTCAGCTCACTCCCACACTATCCAGCTCACTATCACACTCTCCAGCTCACTCCCTCATTCTCTAGCTCACTCCCTCACTCTCCATCTCACTTTTGCGCTCTCCAGCTCACTCTCTCACTCTCCAGCTCACTCCGGCACTCTCCAGCTCACTCTCACACTCTCCAGCTCACTCCCACTCTCTCCAGCGCACTCTCACACTCACCAGCTCACTCCCTCACTCTCCAGCTCACTCCCGCACTCTCCAGCTCACTCGCACAATCTCCAGCTCACTCCCACTCTCTCCAGCTCACTCCCACACTCTTCAGCTCACTCCCACACTCTCCTGCTCAATCCCCCAATCTCCAGCTCACTCCCGCACTCTCCAGCTCACTTCCTCACTCTTCAGCTCACTCACGCACTCCCCAGATCACTCCCACAATCTCCAGCTCACTCCTGCACTCTCCAGCTCACTCCCTCACTCTCCAGCTCACCCCCGCACTCTCCAGCTCACTCCCACAGTCTCCAGCTTACTCCCGCACTCTCCAGCTCACTCCCACACTCTTCAGCTCACTTGCACACTCCCCAGCTCACTCCCACACTCCCCAGCTCACTCCCACACTCTCCAGCTCACTCCCACAATCTCCAGCTGACTGCCACACTCTCCAGCTCACTCCCTCATTCTCTAGCTCACTCCCTCACTCTCCATCTCACTTTTGCGCTCTCCAGCTCACTCTCTCACTCTCCAGCTCACTCCCACTCTCTCCAGCGCACTCTCACACTCACAAGCTCACTCCCTCACTCTCCAGCTCACTCCCGCACTCTCCAGCTCACTCGCACACTCTCCAGCTCACTCCCACTCTCTCCAGCTCACTCCCACACTCTTCAGCTCACTCCCACACTCTCCTGCTCAATCCCCCAATCTCCAGCTCACTCCCGCACTCTCCAGCTCACTCGCTCACTCTTCAGCTCACTCCCGCACTCCCCAGATCACTCCCACACTCTCCAGCTCACTCCTACACTCTCCAGCTCACTCCCACTCTCTCCAGCTCACTCCCACACTCTTCAGCTCACTCCCACACTCTCCTGCTCAATCCCCCAATCTCCAGCTCACTCCCGCACTCTCCAGCTCACTCGCTCACTTTTCAGCTCACTCCCGCACTCCCCAGATCACTCCCACACTCTCCAGCTCACTCCTGCACTCTCCAGCTCACCCCCGCACTCTCCAGCTCACTCCCACAGTCTCCAGCTTACTCCCGCACTCTCCAGCTCACTCCAACACTCTTCAGCTCACTTGCACACTCCCCAGCTCACTGCCACACTCCCCAGCTCACTCCCACACTCTTCAGCTCACTTGCACACTCCCCAGCTCACTCCCACACTCTCCAACTCACTCCCACACTCCCCAGCTCACTCCCACACTCTTCAGCTCACTCCCACACTCTCCAGCTCACTCCCTCACTCTACAGCCCCACTGCACACTCTCCAGCTCACTCCTGCTCTCTCCAGCTCACTCCCACACTCTCCAGCTCACTCCCACACCCTTCAGCTCACTCCCACACTATCCAGCTCACTCCCACACTCTCCAGCTCACTCCCTCATTCTCTAGCTCACTCCCTCACTCTCCATCTCACTTTTGCGCTCTCCAGCTCACTCTCTCACTCTCCAGCTCACTCCGGCACTCTCCAGCTGACTCTCACACTCTCCAGCTCACTCCCACTCTCTCCAGCGCACTCTCACACTCACCAGCTCACTCCCTCACTCTCCAGCTCACTCCCGCACTCTCCAGCTCACTCGCACAATCTCCAGCTCACTCCCACTCTCTCCAGCTCACTCCCACACTCTTCAGCTCACTCCCACACTCTCCTGCTCAATCCCCCAATCTCCAGCTCACTCCCGCACTCTCCAGCTCACTCGCTCACTCTTCAGCTCACTCCCGCACTCCCCAGAACACTCCCACAATCTCCAGCTCACTCCTGCACTCTCCAGCTCACTCCCTCACTCTCCAGCTCACCCCAGCACTCTCCAGCTCACTCCCACAGTCTCCAGCTTACTCCCGCACTCTCCAGCTCACTCCCACACTCTCCAGCTCACTCCCACAATCTCCAGCTGACTGCCACACTCTCCAGCTCACACCCGCACTCTCCAGCCCACTTCCACACTCCCCAGCTCACTCCCACACTTACCAGCTCATGCCCACACTCTCCTGCCCACTCCCACACTTTCAGCTCTCTCGCACACTCACCAGCTCACTCTCACACTCTCCAGCTCCCTTGCACACTCTCCAATTCACTCCCGCTCTCTCCAGCTCACTCCCACACTTTCCAGCTCACTCCCACACCCTTCAGCTGACTTCCACACTCTCCAGCTCACTCCCTCACTCTCCAGCTCACTCTCACACTCTCCAGCTCACTCTCACACTCACCAGCTCACTCCCTCACCCTCCAGCTCACACCTGCACTCTCCAGCTCACTATCACACTCTCCAGCTCACTCCCTCATTCTCTAGCTCACTCCCTCACTCTCCATCTCACTTTTGCGCTCTCCAGCTCACTCTCTCACTCTCCAGCTCACTCCGGCACTCTCCAGCTCACTCTCACACTCTCCAGCTCACTCCCACTCTCTCCAGCGCACTCTCACACTCACCAGCTCACTCCCTCACTCTCCAGCTCACTCCCGCACTCTCCAGCTCACTCGCACACTCTCCAGCTCACTCCCACTCTCTCCAGCTCACTCCCACACTCTTCAGCTCACTCCCACACTCTCCTGCTCAATCCTCCAATCTCCAGCTCACTCCCGCACTCCCCAGATCACTCCCACACTCTCCAGCTCACTCCTGCACTCTCCAGCTCACTCCCTCACTCTCCAGCTCACCCCCGCACTCTCCAGCTCACTCCCACAGTCTCCAGCTTACCCCCGCACTCTCCAGCTCACTCCAACACTCTTCAGCTCACTTGCACACTCCCCAGCTCACTCCCACACTCCCCAGCTCACTCCCACACTCTTCAGCTCACTTGCACACTCCCCAGCTCACTCCCACACTCCCCAGCTCACTCCCACACTCTCCAGCTCACTCCCACAATCTGCAGCTGACTGCCACACTCTCCAGCTCACACCCGCACTCTCCAGCTCACTTCCACACTCTACAGCTTACTCCCACAATCTACAGCTCACTCCCACAATCTGCAGCTCACTCCCGCGCTCTCCAACTCACTCCCACACTCTCCAGCTCACACGCACACTCTCTAGCTCACTCCCACACTCTCCAGCTCACACGCACACTCTCTAGCTCACTCCCACGCTCTCCAGCTCACTCCCACGCTCTCCAGCTCTCTGGTACACTCTCCAGCTCACTCCTTCATTCTCCAGCTCACTCCCACACTCTCTAGCTCACGCCCACACTCTTCAGTTCAGACCCGCAATCTCCATCTCTCTGGCACACTCTCCAGCTCTCTCCCACACTCTCCGGGTAACTCCCACACTCTCTAGCTCACTCCCACACTCTTCAGCTCACTTGCACACTCCCCAGCTCACTCCCACACTCCCCAGCTCACTCCCACACTCTTCAGCTCACTTGCACACTCCCCAGCTCACTCCCACACTCCCCAGCTCACTCCCACACTCTCCAGCTCACTCCCACAATCTCCAGCTGACTGCCACACTCTCCAGCTCACACCCGCACTCTCCAGCTCACTTCCACACTCTCCAGCTTACTCCCACAATCTACAGCTCACTCCCACAATCTGCAGCTCACTCCCGCGCTCTCCAACTCACTCCCACACTCTCCAGCTCACACGCACACTCTCTAGCTCACTCCCACACTCTCCAGCTCACACGCACACTCTCTAGCTCACTCCCACACTCTCCAGCTCACTCCCACGCTCTCCAGCTCTCTGGTACACTCTCCAGCTCACTCCTTCATTCTCCAGCTCACTCCCACACTCTCTAGCTCACGCCCACACTCTTCAGTTCAGACCCGCACTCTCCATCTCTCTGGCACACTCTCCAGCTCTCTCCCACACTCTCCAGGTAAATCCCACACTCTCCAGCTCACTCCCACACACTCCAGCTCACTTCGGCACTCTCCAGCTCAATCCCTCATTCTCCAGCTCACTCCCACAGTCTCCAGCTCAATCCCTCATTCTCCAGCTCACTCCCACAGTCTCCAGCTCACTCCCTCACTCTCCAGCTCACTCCTGCACTCTCCAGCTCACTCCCACACTCTCCAGCTTACTCCCGCACTCTCCAGCTCACACCCACACTCTCCAGCTCGCTCCGACACTCTCCAGCTCACTCCCACACTCTCCAGCTCACTCCCACACACTCCAGCTCACTTCGGCACTCTCCACCTCAATCCCTCATTCTCCAGCACACTCACACAATCTCCAGCTCACTCCCTCACTCTTCAGCTCACTCCCACACTATCCTGCTCACCCCCACACTCTCCAGCTTACTCCTGCTCTCTCCAGCTCACTCCGACACTCTCCAGCTCACTCCCACACCCATCAGTTCATTCCCACACTGTCCAGATCACTCCCACACTCTCCAGCTAACTCCCACACTCTCCAGCTCACTCCCGCACTCTCCAGCTCGCCCTCACACTCTGCAGCTCACTCCCACACTCTCCAGCTTGCTTGAAAACTCTCCACCTCACACCTGCACTCTCCAACTCACTCCCGCACTCTCCCACTCGCTCCCACACTCTTCAGCTCACTCCCACACTCTCCAGCTCACTCCCGCACTCTACAGCTGCACTGCACACTCTCCAGCTCACTCCTGCTCTCTCCAGCTCACTCCCACACTCTCCAGCTCACTCACACACCGTTCAGCTCTCTCCCACACTCTACAGCTCACTCCCACACTCTCCAGCTCACTCCCGCGCTCTCCAGCTCATTCCCACACTCTCCAGCTCACAGCCGCACTCTTCAGCTCACTTCCACACTCTTCAGCTCACTTGCACACACTCCAGCTCACCCTGCCCTCTCCAGCTCACTCCCACACTTACCAGCTCAGGCCCACACTCTCCAGCTCACTCCCACACTTTCAGCTCTCTCGCACACTCGCCAGCTCACTCTCACACTCTCCAGCTCCCTTGCACACTCTCTAGTTCACTCCCGCTCTCTCCAGCTCACTCCCACAGTTTCCAGCTCACTCCCACACCCTTCAGCTGACTTCCACACTCTCCAGCTCACTCCCTCACTCTCCAGCTCACTTTTGCACTCTCCAGCTCACTCTCACGCTCTCCAGCTCACTTCCACACTCTCCAGCTCACTCTCACACTCACCAGCTCACTCCCTCACCCTCCAGCTCACTCCTGCACTCTCCAGCTCACTATCACACTCTCCAGCTCACTCCCACTCTCTCCCGCTCACTCCCACACTCACCAGCTCACTCCCTCATTCTCCAGCTCACTCCTGCGCTCTCCAGCTCACTCCCACACTCTCCAGCTCACTCCCACTCTCTCCAGCTCACTCCCAAACTCTCTTGCTCACTCCCACAATCTCCAGCTGACTGCCACACTCTCCAGCTCACACCCGCACTCTCCAGCTCACTTCCACACTCTCCAGCTCACTCCCACACTTACCAGCTCATGCCCAGACTCTGAAGCCAACTCCCACACTTTCAGCTCTCTCGCACACTCGCCAGCTCACTCTCACACTCTCCAGCTCCCTTGCACACTCTCCAGTTCACTCCCGCTCTCTGCAGCTCACTTTTGCACTCTCCAGCTCACTCCCACACTCTCCAGCTCACTCTCACACTCTCCAGCTCACTCCCTCACCCTCCAGCTCACTCCTGCACTCTCCAGCTCACTATCACACTCTCCAGCTCACTCCCTCATTCTCTAGCTCACTCCCTCACTCTCCATCTCACTTTTGCGCTCTCCAGCTCACTCTCTCACTCTCCAGCTCACTCCGGCACTCTCCAGCTCACTCTGACACTCTCCAGCTCACTCCCACTCTCTCCAGCGCACTCTCACACTCACCAGCTCACTCCCTCACTCTCCAGCTCACTCCCGCACTCTCCAGCTCACTCGCACACTCTCCAGCTCACTCCCACTCTCTCCAGCTCACTCCAACACTCTTCAGCTCACTCCCACACTCTGCTGCTCAATCCCCCAATCTCCAGCTCACTCCCGCACTCTCCAGCTCACTCGCTCACTCTTCAGCTCACTCCCGCACTCCCCAGATCACTCCCACACTCTCCAGCTCACTCCTGCACTCTCCAGCTCACTCCCTCACTCTCCAGCTCACCCCCGCACTCTCCAGCTCACTCCCACAGTCTCCAGCTTACTCCCGCACTCTCCAGCTCACTACCACACTCTTCAGCTCACTTGCACACTCCCCAGCTCACTCCCACACTCCCCAGCTCACTCCCACACTCTTCAGCTCACTTGCACACTCCCCAGCTCACTCCCACACTCCCCAGCTCACTCCCACACTCTCCAGCTCACTCCCACAATCTCCAGCTGACTGCCACACTTTCCAGCTCACACCCGCACTCTCCAGCTCACTTCCACACTCTCCAGCTTACTCCCACAATCTACAGCTCACTCCCACAATCTGCAGCTCACTCCCGCGCTCTCCAACTCACTCCCACACTCTCCAGCTCACACGCACACTCTCTAGCTCACTCCCACACTCTCCAGCTCACACACACACTCTCTAGCTCACTCCCACACTCTCCAGCTCACTCCCACGCTCTCCAGCTCTCTGGTACACTCTCCAGCTCACTCCCACACTCTCCAGCTCACACACACACTCTCTAGCTCACTCCCTCATTCTCCAGCTCACTCCTGCGCTCTCCAGCTCACTCCCACACTCTCCAGCTCACTCCCACTCTCTCCAGCTCACTCCCAAACTCTCTTGCTCACTCCCACAATCTCCAGCTGACTGCCACACTCTCCAGCTCACACCCGCACTCTCCAGCTCACTTCCACACTCTCCAGCTTACTCCCACAATCTACAGCTCACTCCCACACTCTCCAGCTCATGCCCAGACTCAAAAGCCAACTCCCACACTTTCAGCTCTCTCGCACACTCGCCAGCTCACTCTCACACTCTCCAGCTCCCTTGCACACTCTCCAGTTCACTCCCGCTCTCTGCAGCTCACTTTTGCACTCTCCAGCTCACTCCCACACTCTCCAGCTCACTCTCACACTCTCCAGCTCACTCCCTCACCCTCCAGCTCACTCCTGCACTCTCCAGCTCACTATCACACTCTCCAGCTCACTCCCTCATTCTCTAGCTCACTCCCTCACTCTCCATCTCACTTTTGCGCTCTCCAGCTCACTCTCTCACTCTCCAGCTCACTCCGGCACTCTCCAGCTCACTCTGACACTCTCCAGCTCACTCCCACTCTCTCCAGCGCACTCTCACACTCACCAGCTCACTCCCTCACTCTCCAGCTCACTCCCGCACTCTCCAGCTCACTCGCACACTCTCCAGCTCACTCCCACTCTCTCCAGCTCACTCCAACACTCTTCAGCTCACTCCCACACTCTGCTGCTCAATCCCCCAATCTCCAGCTCACTCCCGCACTCTCCAGCTCACTCGCTCACTCTTCAGCTCACTCCCGCACTCCCCAGATCACTCCCACACTCTCCAGCTCACTCCTGCACTCTCCAGCTCACTCCCTCACTCTCCAGCTCACCCCCGCACTCTCCAGCTCACTCCCACAGTCTCCAGCTTACTCCCGCACTCTCCAGCTCACTACCACACTCTTCAGCTCACTTGCACACTCCCCAGCTCACTCCCACACTCCCCAGCTCACTCCCACACTCTTCAGCTCACTTGCACACTCCCCAGCTCACTCCCACACTCCCCAGCTCACTCCCACACTCTCCAGCTCACTCCCACAATCTCCAGCTGACTGCCACACTTTCCAGCTCACACCCGCACTCTCCAGCTCACTTCCACACTCTCCAGCTTACTCCCACAATCTACAGCTCACTCCCACAATCTGCAGCTCACTCCCGCGCTCTCCAACTCACTCCCACACTCTCCAGCTCACACGCACACTCTCTAGCTCACTCCCACACTCTCCAGCTCACACACACACTCTCTAGCTCACTCCCACACTCTCCAGCTCACTCCCACGCTCTCCAGCTCTCTGGTACACTCTCCAGCTCACTCCCACACTCTCCAGCTCACACACACACTCTCTAGCTCACTCCCTCATTCTCCAGCTCACTCCTGCGCTCTCCAGCTCACTCCCACACTCTCCAGCTCACTCCCACTCTCTCCAGCTCACTCCCAAACTCTCTTGCTCACTCCCACAATCTCCAGCTGACTGCCACACTCTCCAGCTCACACCCGCACTCTCCAGCTCACTTCCACACTCTCCAGCTTACTCCCACAATCTACAGCTCACTCCCACACTCTCCAGCTCATGCCCAGACTCAAAAGCCCACTCCCACACTTTCAGCTCTCTCGCACACTCGCCAGCTCACTCTCACACTCTCCAGCTCCCTTGCACACTCTCCAGTTCACTCCTGCTCTCTGCAGCTCACGTTTGCACTCTCCAGCTCACTCCCACACTCTCCAGCTCACTCTCACACTCTCCAGCTCACTCCCTCACCCTCCAGCTCACTCCTGCACTCTCCAGCTCACTATCACACTCTCCAGCTCACTCCCTCATTCTCTAGCTCACTCCCTCACTCTCCATCTCACTTTTGCGCTCTCCAGCTCACTCTCTCACTCTCCAGCTCACTCCGGCACTCTCCAGCTCACTCTCACACTCTCCAGCTCACTCCCACTCTCTCCAGCGCACTCTCACACTCACCAGCTCACTCCCTCACTCTCCAGCTCACTCCCGCACTCTCCAGCTCTCTCGCACACTCTCCAGCTCACTCCCACTCTCTCCAGCTCACTCGCACACTCTTCAGCTCACTCCCACGCTCTCCTGCTCAATCCCCCAATCTGCAGCTCACTCCCGCACTCTCCAGCTCACTCGCTCACTCTTCAGCTCACTCCCGCACTCCCCAGATCACTCCCACACTCTCCAGCTCACTCCTGCACTCTCCAGCTCACTCCCTCACTCTCCAGCTCACCCCCGCACTCTCCAGCTCACTCCTACAGTCTCCAGCTTACTCCCGCACTCTCCAGCTCACTACCACACTCTTCAGCTCACTTGCACACTCCCCAGCTCACTCCCACACTCCCCAGCTCACTCCCACACTCTTCAGCTCACTTGCACACTCCCCAGCTCACTCCCACACTCCCCAGCTCACTCCCACACTCTCCAGCTCACTCCCACAATCTCCAGCTGACTGCCACACTTTCCAGCTCACACCCGCACTCTCCAGCTCACTTCCACACTCTCCAGCTTACTCCCACAATCTACAGCTCACTCCCACAATCTGCAGCTCACTCCCGCGCTTCCAACTCACTCCCACACTCTCCAGCTCACACGCACACTCTCTAGCTCACTCCCACACTCTCCAGCTCACACACACACTCTCGAGCTCACTCCCACACTCTCCAGCTCACTCCCACGCTCTCCAGCTCTCTGGTACACTCTCCAGCTCACTACTTCATTCTCCAGCTCACTCCCACACTCTCTAGGTCACGCCCACACTCTTCAGTTCAGACCCGCACTCTCCATCTCTCTGGCACACTCTCCAGCTCTCTCCCACACTCTCCAGGTAACTCCCACACTCTCCAGCTCACTCCCACACACTCCAGCTCACTTCGGCACTCTCCAGCTCAATCCCTCATTCTGCAGCTCACTCCCACAGTCTCCAGCTCAATCCCTCATTCTCCAGCTCACTCCCACAGTCTCCTGCTCACTCCCTCACTCTCCAGCTCACTCCTGCACTCTCCAGCTCACTCCCACACTCTCCAGCTGACTGCCACACTTTCCAGCTCACACCCGCACTCTCCAGCTCACTTCCACACTCTCCAGCTTACTCCCACAATCTACAGCTCACTCCCACAATCTGCAGCTCACTCCCGCGCTCTCCAACTCACTCCCACACTCTCCAGCTCACACGCACACTCTCTAGCTCACTCCCACAATCTCCAGCTCACACGCACACTCTCTAGCTCACTCCCACACTCTCCAGCTCACTCCCACGCTCTCCAGCTCTCTGGTACACTCTCCAGCTCACTCCTTCATTCTCCAGCTCACTCCCACACTCTCTAGCTCACGCCCACACTCTTCAGTTCAGACCCGCACTCTCCATATCTCTGGCACACTCTCCAGCTCTCTCCCACACTCTCCAGGTAACTCCCACACTCTCCAGCTCACTCCCACACACTCCAGCTCACTTCAGCACTCTCCAGCTCAATCCCTCCTTCTCCAGCTCACTCTCACAGTCTCCAGCTCAATCCCTCATTCTCCAGCTCACTCCCACAGTCTCCAGCTCACTCCCTCACTCTCCAGCTCACTCCTGCACTCTCCAGCTCACTCCCACACTCTCCAGCTTACTCCCGCACTCTCCAGCTCACACCCACACTCTCCAGCTCACTCCGACACTCTCCAGCTCACTCCCACACTCTCCAGCTCACTCCCACACACTCCAGCTCACTTCGGCACTCTCCACCTCAATCCCTCATTCTCCAGCACACTCACACAGTCTCCAGCTCACTCCCTCACTCTTCAGCTCACTCCCACACTATCCAGCTCACCCCCACACTCTCCAGCTTACTCCTGCTCTCTCCAGCTCACTCCGACACTCTCCAGCTCACTCCCACAACCGTCAGTTCATTCCCACACTCTCCAGATCACTCCCACACTCTCCAGCTAACTCCCACACTCTCCAGCTCACTCCCGCACTCTCCAGCTCGCCCTCACACTCTCCAGCTCACTCCCACACTCTCCAGCTTGCTTGAAAACTCTCCACCTCACACCCGCACTCTCCAGCTCACTCCCGCACTCTCCCACTCGTTCCCACACTCTTCAGCTCACTCCCACACTCTCCAGCTCACTCCCGCACTCTGCAGCTGCACTGCACACTCTCCAGCTCACTCCTGCTCTCTCCAGCTCACTCCCACACTCTCCAGCTCACTCACACACCGTTCAGCTCTCTCCCACACTCTACAGCTCACTCCCACACTCTCCAGCTCACTCCCGCGCTCTCCAGCTCATTCCCACACTCTCCAGCTCACAGCTGCACTCTTCAGCTCACTTCCACACTCTTCAGCTCACTTGCACACTCACCAGCTCACCCTGCCCTCTCCAGCTCACTCCCACACTTACCAGCTCATGCTCACACTCTCCAGCTCACTCCCACACTTTCAGCTCTCTCGCACACTCGCCAGCTCACTCTCACACTCTCCAGCTCCCTTGCACACTCTCCAGTTCACTCCCGCTCTCTCCAGCTCACTCCCACACTTTCCAGCTCACTCCCACACCCTTCAGCTGACTTTCACACTCTCCAGCTCACTCCCTCACTCTCCAGCTCACTTTTGCACTCTGCAGCTCACTCTCTCACTCTCCAGCTCACTCCCGCACTCTCCAGCTCACTCTCACGCTCTCCAGCTCACTTCCACACTCTCCAGCTCACTCTCACACTCACCAGCTCACTCCCTCACCCTCCAGCTCACTCCTGCACTCTCCAGCTCACTATCACACTCTCCAGCTCACTCCCACTCTCTCCCGCTCACTCCCACACTCACCAGCTCACTCCCTCATTCTCCAGCTCACTCCTGCGCTCTCCAGCTCACTCCCACACTCTCCAGCTCACTCCCACTCTCTCCAGCTCACTCCCAAACTCTTCAGCTCACTCCCACACTCTCCTGCTCAATCCCACACTCTCTAGCTCATTCTCACTCTCTCCAGCTCACTCCCACATTCTCCAGCTTACTCCCACACTCTCCAGCTCACATCCACTCTCTTCAGCTCACTCCCACACTCTCCAGCTCACTCCCACACTCCCCACCTCACTCTCTCACTCTTCAGCTCAATCCCACAATCTCCAGCTCACTCCCACACCCTCCAGCTCACACCCGCATTCTCCAGCTAACTCCCACACTCTCCAGCTTACTCCGACACTCTACAGCTCACTCGCACAATCTCCAGCTCACTCCCGCACTCTCCTGCTCACTCCCACAGTCTCCAGCTCACTCCCGCACTCTCCAGCTCGCTGTCACACTCTCCAGCTCACTCCCACACTGTCC
The DNA here is from genome assembly GCA_026770705.1 of Isurus oxyrinchus. Classification (NCBI taxonomy): domain Eukaryota; kingdom Metazoa; phylum Chordata; class Chondrichthyes; order Lamniformes; family Lamnidae; genus Isurus; species Isurus oxyrinchus. The sequence goes on from JANJGN010000036.1 coordinate 452,038, forward strand.
AGCTCACTCCCGCACTCTCCAGCTTGCTTGAACACACTCCAGCTCACACCCGCACTCTCCAGGTCACTCCCGCACTTTCCCGCTCGCTACCACACTTTTCAGCTCACTCCCACACTCTCCAGCTCACTCCCTCACTCTACAGCCCCACTGCACACTCTCCAGCTCACTCCTGCTCTCTCCAGCTCACTCCCACACTCTCCAGCTCACTCCCACACCCTTCAGCTCACTCCCACACTATCCAGCTCACTCCCACACTCTCCAGCTCACTCCCTCATTCTCTAGCTCACTCCCTCACTCTCCATCTCACTTTTGCACTCTCCAGCTCACTCTCTCACTCTCCAGCTCACTCCGGCACTCTCCAGCTCGGTCTCACACTCTCCAGCTCACTCCCATTCTCTCCAGCCCACTCTCACACTGACCAGCTCACTCCCTCACCCTCCAGCTCACTCCCGCACTCTCCAGCTCACTCCCACTCTCTCCAGCTCAATCCCACTCTCTCCAGCTCACTCCCGCACTCTCCAGCTCACTCCCACACTCTTCAGCTCACTTGCACACTCCCCAGCTCACTCCCACACTCCCCAGCTCACTCCCACACTCTCCAGCTCACTCCCACAATCTACAGCTCACTCCCACAATCCCCAGCTCACTCCCGCGCTCTCCAGCTCCCTCCCACACACTCCAGCTCACTCCCACACTCTCCAGCTCTCTGGTACACTCTCCAGCTCACTCCTTCATTCTCCAGCTCACTCCCACACACTCCAGCCCACGCCCACACTCTTCAGTTCACACCCGCACTCTCCATCTCGCTGGCACACTCTCCAGCTCACTCCCTCACTCTACAGCCCCACTGCACACTCTCCAGCTCACTCGTGCTCTCTCCAGCTCACTCCCACACTCTCCAGCTCACTCCCACACCCTTCAGCTCACTCTCACACTATCCAGCTCACTCCCACACTCTCCAGCTCACTCCCTCATTCTCTAGCTCACTCCCTCACTCTCCATCTCACTTTTGCGCTCTGCAGCTCACTCTCTCACTCTCCAGCTCACTCCGGCACTCTCCAGCTCGCTCTCACACTCTCCAGCTCACTCCCATTCTCTCCAGCCCACTCTCACACTGACCAGCTCACTCCCTCACCCTCCAGCTCACTCCCGCACTCTCCGGCTCACTCCCACTCTCTCCAGCTCAATCCCACTCTCTCCAGCTCACTCCCGCACTCTCCAGCTCACTCCCACACTCTTCAGCTCACTTGCACACTCCCCAGCTCAGTCCCACACTCCCCAGCTCACTCCCACACTCTCCAGCTCACTCCCACAATCTCCAGCTGACTGCCACACTCTCCAGCTCACACCCGCACTCTCCATCTCACTTCCACACTCTCCAGCTTACTCCCACAATCTACAGCTCACTCCCACAATCCCCAGCTCACTCCCACGCTCTCCAGCTCCCTCCCACACACTCCAGCTCACTCCCACACTCTCCAGCTCTCTGGTACACTCTCCAGCTCACTCCTTCATTCTCCAGCTCACTCAAACACACTCCAGCTCACGCCCACACTCTTCAGTTCACACCCGCACTCTCCATCTCGCTGGCACACTCTCCAGCTCATTCCCACACTCTCCAGCTCACTCCCACACTCTCCAGCTCACACCCGCACTCTCCAGCTCACTCCGGCACTCTCCAGGTAACTCCCACACTCTCCAGCTCACTCCCACACACTCCAGCTCACTTCGGCACTCTCCAGCTCAATCCCTCATTCTCCAGCTCACTCCCACAGTCTCTAGCTCACTCCCTCACTCTCCAGCTCTCTCCCACACTATCCAGCTCACCCCCACTCTCTCCAGCTCACTCCCGCTCTCTCCAGCTCACTCCGACATTATCCAGCTCACTCCCACAGCCGTCAGTTCATTCCCACACTCTCCAGATCACTCCCACACTCTCCAGCTAACTCCCACACTCTCCAGCTCACTCCCGCACTCTCAACCTCACCCTCACACTCTCCAGCTCACTCCCTCACTCTCCAGCTCACTCCTGCACTCTCCAGCTTGCTTGAAAACTCTCCAGCTCACACCCGCACTCTCCAGCTCACTCCCGCACTCTCCCTCTCGCTCCCACACTCTTCAGCTCACTCCCACGCTCTCCAGCTCACTCCCGCACTCTGCAGCTGCACTGCACACTCTCCAGCTCACTCCTGCTCTCTCCAGCTCACTCCCACACTCTCCAGCTCACTCACACACCCTTCAGCTCTCTCCCACACTCTCCAGCTCACTCCCACACTCTCCAGCTCACTCATGTGCTCTCCAGCTCACTTCCACACTCTCCAGCTCACTTGCACACTCTCCAGCTCACTCCTGCACTCTCCAGCTCACTCCCACACTTACCAGCTCATGCCCACACTCTCCAGCTCACTCCCACACTCCCCAGCTCACTCCCACACTCTCCAGCTCACTCCCACAATCTCCAGCTGACTGCCACACTCTCCAGTTCATACCCGCACTCTCCAGCTCGCTGGCACACTCTCCAGCTCATTCCCACACTCTCCAAATCACTCCCACACTCTCCAGCTCACTTCGGCACTCTCCAGCTCAATCCCTCATTCTCCAGCTCAGTCCCACAGTCTCCAGTTCACTCCCTCACTCTCCAGCTCACTCCCACACTATTCAGCTCACCCCCACACTCTCCAGCTCACTCCCACATCCTTCAGCTCATTCCCATACTCTCCAGCACACTCCCACACTCTCCAGCTAACTCCTGCACTCTCCAGCTCGCCGTCACACTCTCCAGCTCACTCCCACACTCTCCAGCTCACTCCCGCACTCTCCAGCTCACTCCCACACTCTGCAGCTCGCTTGAACACTCTTCAGCTCAGTCCCGCGCTCTCCAGCTCATTCCCACACTCTGCAGCTCACTCCTGCACTCTCCAGCTCACTCCCACACTTACCAGCTCATGCCCGCACTCTCCAGCTCACTCCCACACTTGCAGCTCTCTCCCACACTCGCCAGCTCACTCTCACACTCTCCAGCTCCCTTGCACACTCTCCAGTTCACACCCGCTCTGTCCAGCTCACTCCCACACTCTCCAGCTCACTCCCACACCCTTCAGCTGATTTCTACACTCTCCAGCTCACACCTGCACTCTCCAGCTCACTTCCACACTCTCCAGCTTGCTGGAACACTCTCCAGCTCACTCCCGCACTGTCCAGCTCACTTCCGCTCTCCCCAGCTCACTCCCTCACTCTCCAGCTCGCTGGAACACTCTCAAGCTCACTCCCACACTCTTCAGCTCACTCCCACAATCTCCAGCTAACTCCCACACTCTCCAGCTCACTCCCCCACTCTCCAGCTCACTCCCACACTCTCCAGTTCACGCCCTCACTCTCCAGCTTACACCCGCACTCTCCAGCTCACTCCCACACTCTCCAGCTCACTCCCACACACTCCATCTCTCTCCCACACTCTCCAGCTCACTCCCACACTCTTTAGCTCACTCCCGCACTCTCCAGCTCACTCCCTCAATCTCCAGCTCACATCCGCACACTCTAGCTCACGCCCGCCCTCTCCCGCTCACTCCCACACTCTCCATCTCGCTGGCACACTCTCCAGTTCTCTCCTGCACTCTCCAGCTCACACCCACACTCTCCAGCTCGCTGGCACACTCTCCAGCTCACTCCCACACTCTCCAGCTCACACCCACACTCTCCAGCTCACGCCCACACTCTCCAGCTCACACCCGCACTCTCCAGCTCACTTGGACACTCTCCAGCTCGCTCCCACACTCTCCAGCTCACGTCCATACTCTCCAGCTCACACCTGCACTCTCCAGCTCGCTTGCACACTCTCCAGCTCACTCCCACACTCTCCAGCTCACTCCCCCACTCTCCAGCTCACTCCCGCACTCTCTATCTCACTCCCACACTTTCCAGTTCCCTTGCACACTCTCCAGCTCACTCCCACACTTTCCAGTTCCCTTGCACACTCTCCTGCTCACTCCCACACTCTCCAGCTCACTCCCACACTCTCCAGCTCACTCCTGCACTCTCCAGCTCACTCCCACAATCTCCCGTTCACTCCCACACTCTCCAGCTCTCTCCGATGCTCTCCAGCTCACTCCCATGCTCTCCAGCTCACTCCCACACTCTCCTGCCCACTCTCACACTCTCCAGCTCACTCTCCCACTCTCCTGCTCACTCTCGCTCTCCCACTCTTCAATTCACTTAGGCACTCCCTGGCCTCTTGTGCAACCAGTTTTTTGTTACCTCAGGCCATCCCAAGACTTGTCTCAGCCAGTGAAGTACTCTTGGAAGCATGCCCTATGTTGTAATGTTGGACGTGCGACCGACAGTTTGGGCACAGTGAGCTCCCACAAATAGCGAACAGCCAATTGGCAAGTAATTTTTTTCAACGATGTTAGTGAGGGCTTGGCTTGGTCACTGAGGAGACTCCTCTTTCTCTTCAAAATAATGACATGAAATGTATTACATGCCCTGAAAGGTCACTCAGGCCCTCACCTTAAAGATGGCACTTCACCTGCTGCGGCCTGAAGTCTGGAGCGTTGGCCCGGAGCAGGGCTCAAATCTTTGGAGAGGGACCCGAACCCACAAACTCCTGACTCCGAGCTTGCTGAGACACGGCTGACACTGAAGGTCTTTGAGCTGCTGACGTATCGTGGGGGTCTGTGATTTGACCTGAACACTGCATTCTGACAGTTCATTGGTGAAGTGACTAGAGCTGATGGCTGGGGATCCTTCTGTCCGAGTCCTCGAATGTGCTCTTGTCTCCTGAATCCACCCCCCCATAAATCCCCGCCACTTTCCAATCAGGTGTCCATCCCTGCCTCGACACTGAAATGGCCTCACAAATGAGCTTTGTGATTGTTAGCTCCTCCGGCCTCTCCACCCCCGGTTCCTCCAGACTTGCCTGTATCCTCACTCCACGAAAGCTCACCCCCATCCCTGCTCCAACCTCTGCTCCCTAACCGCCGAATCCACCCCTCTCCCTGGCAACTGACTGAGGCTAAACCACACTTTTTGTAATCTCGGCGGCCTATTCAATCCCAAGCTGAACTGCCTATAGGAAAACCCACTTCCACACCATCGGAACATCACATGTCTCCTCCCTGCTTCAGCTCGTCTGCTGCTCAAACCCTTGTCCATACCTCCATTATCACTAGACTGGGTATTTCCAATTTACTCCTGACTGGCCCCCCTATCCTTTGTATGTAGAGCTAGTTATTAGTGACTGAGTTATGGGTGAGCTGCTTATGGTGAGTGGGTTATTGCTGATGGAGGCGGGGGAGATTATGGTGAGTGGATTGTTGGTGATGGAGGTGGGAGGGATTATGGTGAGTGGGTTATTGGTGATGGAGGTGGGGGGGATTATGGTGAGTGGGTTATTGGTGATGGAGGTGGGGGGGATTATGGTGAGTGGGTTATTGGTGATGGATGTGGGGGGGATTATGGTGAGTGGGTTATTGGTGATGGAGGTGGGGGGGATTATGGTGAGTGGGCTGTTGGTGATGGAAGTGGGGGGGATTATGGTGAGTGGGTTATTGGTGATGGAGGTGGGGGGGATTATGGTGAGTGGGTTATTGGTGATGGAGGTGGGGGGGATTATGGTGAGTGGGCTGTTGGTGATGGAGGTGGGGGGATTATGGTGAGTGGGTTGTTGGTGATGGAGGTGGGGGGGATTATGGTGAGTGGGTTGTTGGTGACTGGTGGTGGGGGGATTATGGTGAGTGGGTTGTTGGTGACTGGTGGTTGGGGGATTATGGTGAGTGGGTTGTTGGTGATGGAGGTGGGGGGGATTATGGTGAGTGGGTTGTTGGTGACTGGTGGTGGGGGGATTATGGTGAGTGGGTTGTTGGTGACTGGTTGTGGTGGGATTATGGTGAATGGGTTATTGGTGACGGGTAGTGGGATTATGGTGAGTGGGTTATTGGTGACGGGTAGTGAGATTATGGTGAGTGGGTTATTGGTGACGGGTAGTGAGATTATGGTCAGTGGGTTATTGGTGACGGGTAGTGAGATTATGGTGAGTGGGCTATTGGTGACGGGTAGTGAGATTATGGTGAATGGGTTATTGGTGACGGGTAGTGAGATTATGGTGAGTGGGTTATTGGTGGCTGGTAGTGGGATTATGGTGAGTGGGTTATTGGTGACTGGTAGTGGGATTATGGTGAGTGGGTTATTGGTGGCTGGTAGTGGGATTATGGTGAGTGGGTTATTGGTGGCTGGTAGTGGGATTATGGTGAGTGGGTTATTGGTGACTGGTAGTGGGATTATGGTGAGTGGGTTTTTGGTGACTGGTAGTGGGATAATGGTGAGTGGGTTATTGGTGACTGGTAGTGGGATTATGGTGAGTGGGTTTTTGGTGACTGGTAGTGGGATAATGGTGAGTGGGTTATTGGTGACTGGTAGTGGGATTATAATGAGTGGGTTTATTGGTGATGAGGGCATGATGGTGAGTGGATTTATTGGGGTCTGGATGTGGGGGTGTGATGATGAGCAGGTTATTGGTGATGAGGGCATGATGGTGAGTGGATTTATTGGGGGCTGGATGTGGGGGTGTGATGATGAGCAGGTTATTGGTGATGGGGTTGATGGTGAGTGGATTTATTGGGGACTGGGTGTGGGGGTTGATGACGGTGAGTAGGTTATTGCTGATGGCGGGGGGTGATACTGAGAGGGTTATTAGTGATTATTGGTGATGGGGAGTGATGGCGAGTGGGTTGTTGGTGATTGGGGTGTGATGGTGACTGGCATTTTTGGGGACTGGTGTGGGGGGGGGGCTTATAATCCTAGGGGGGGTGATAGTGAGTGGGTTTATTGGTGATGCGGGAGTGATGGTGAGTGGATTTATTGGTGATGGGGTGTGATGGTGAATGGGTTATTGGTGATGAGCAGGTGATGATAAGTGGGTTTATTTGGGATTGGGTGACGATGAATGAGTTTATTAGAGATGGGGATTGATGGTGTGTGGATTTATTGGTGAGGGGATGATGGTGAGTGGGTTTATTGGTAATGGGGGGGATTATGGTGAGTGGGCTTATTGGTGATGGGGGGATGATGGTGAGTGGTTTGTTGGTGATTGGGGTGTGATGGTGAATGGCTTTTTTGAGGACTGGGTGTGGGGGGAGGCTTATAATCCTAGGGGGGTGATAGTGAGTGGTTTTATTGGTGATGGGGGAGTAATGGTGAGTGAGTTTATTGGTGATGCGGGAGTAATGGTGAGTGGGTTTATTGGTGATGGGGGAGTGATGGTGAGTGGATTTATTGGTGATGGGGGAGTGATGGTGAGTGGATTTATTGGTGATGGGGGAGTAATGGTGAGTGGATTTATTGGTGATGGGGGAGTGATGGTGAGTGGGTTTATTGGTGATGGGGTGTGATAGTGAGTGGGTTATTGGTGATGGGCGGTTGATGGTTAGTGGGTTTATTTGGGATTGGGTGATAGTGAATGGGTTTATTGGTGAAGGGGATTGATGGTGTGTGGATTTATTGGTGAGGGGATGATGGTGAGTGGGTTTATTGGTGATTGGGGGGTGATGGTGAGTGAATTATTGGTAATGGGGGATCATGGTGAGTGGGTTTATTGGTGATGGGGGGTGATGTTGAGTGGGTTATTAGTGATGCATGGATGATGTTAGTGGGCTATTGGTGAACATTGGTTAATGGTAAGTGGGTTATTGGTGATGAGGGGTGATGGTGAATGGGTATATTGGGGACCGGATGTTGGCGGGGAGGGTGATGGTGAGTGGGTTTATTGGGGGCTGGGTGTGGGGTTGGGGGGGGGGGGTGATGGTGAGTGGGTTATTGGTGATGGTGAGTGGGTTACTGGTGATGGGGGGTGATGGTGAGTGGGTTATTGGTGATGGTGAGTGGGTTATTGGTGATGGGGGGTGATGGTGAGTGGGTTTATTGGGGGCTGGGTGTGGGGGGGAGATGGTGAGTGGGTTTTTGGTGATGGGGGGGGTGATGGTGAATGGGTTATTGGTGATAGGGATGGTGAGTGGGTTATTGGTGATGGGGGGCTGATGGTGAATGGGTTATTGGTGATGGGGGGGTGATGGTGAGTGGGTTATTGGTGATGGGGGGTGATAGTGAGTGGGTTTATTGGGGACTGGGTGTGGGGTGGGAGATGGTGAGTGGGTTTATTGGGGACTGGGTGTGGGAGGGTGATGGTGAGTGGGTTATTGGTGATGGGGGAATGATGGTGAGTGGGTTATTGCTGATGGGGGAATGATGGTGAGTGGGTTATTGGTGATGAGGGTGATGGTGAATGGGTTTATTGGGGACCGGATGTTGGCGGGGAGGGTGATGGTTAGTGGGTTTATTGGGGACTGGGTGTTGGGGGGAGGTGGTGAGTGGGTTTTTGGTGATGGGGGGGGTGATGGTGAATGGGTTATTGGTGATAGGGATGGTGAGTGGGTTATTGGTGATGGGGGGGTGATGGTGAGTGGGTTTATTGGGGACTGGGTGTGGGAGGGTGATGGTGAGTGGGTTATTGGTGATGGGGGGGGTGATGGTGAGAGGATTATGGGTGATGGTGAGTGGGTTATTGGTGATGGGGGGTGATAGTGAGTGGGTTTATTGGGGACTGGGTGTGGGGGGGTGATGGTGAGTGGGTTTTTGGTGATGGGGGGTGATAGTGAGTGGGTTTATTGGGGGACTGGGTGTGGGGGGGTGATGGTGAGTGGGTTTTTGGTGATGGGGGGGTGATGGTGAGTTGGTTATAGGTGATAGGGGTGTTTTATGAGCGGTTTATCGGTGAACAGGAGCTGCTTAATGTCTCTATCAATGACTCCTTCCATCACTTCAATATAGATTTGGAGTGGGGTGGGCTGCTAGGACAGTGATTGACCCTGTTTTATTGATTTGACGGAGTTGGACCATCAGCCATATGGTTGATGTCAGTGTGTGAGCCACGAGGTCACACTCAAGATCTGAGGCCCTGTGGGACCATCGCTTGTCTCTTGCCGAAAGCTCAGAGTTACTTGGCTGGGCAATGGATAGTGACTGGAGTGACTGGGGCTGTGCCTTTCAAACTGATTCCCCTCCCAGGAAGATTGGAATAGTGCTTAAGGAGGGTGCAGGCCCTGTTGCCTATGTTACCTGGGATGCTTAGAATTTTCTCAAAGTGGCTGTAGGGTGTGCGGAGATCAGTGCTGTGTTCCAGCATCAGTCAATGCTACCACCTCCTGGTGGTTCGTAGACAGTACAGGTTCTGTCCTGCCTCTCTCTATCAGCAGTGATCATCACCACTTGGCTTGTGCACATTGCTCTGTCCCAGTTTTGGCAGCCTTTGTTCCCTTTGCTATGTCCCACAGGCATTGATGAAGCTTGTGGTTGGGAAATGTGAATCTTTGTTAAATTACAAATGGAGATATTGCAGCCAGGCTGTTTTTAAACATTCGTTCATGGGGTGTGAGTGTCAAGGAAACTGTAACAAGCAGGGTGGGTAAAGGAGAACTGTGGGGGGGGGGGGTGGGAACTGCATGTATTTGGATGTTTGTTCAGCATTCGATAAGGTTATGATGCAAAAGCTGTCATCATGGGACTGGGGAATAAATTAGCAGGGACGGAGTATTGGTGAATGGGCAGGAAGCGGGCGTTAGGAAGAAATCACTCATTTTCGGGTTGACAGGCTGTAGAGTGCCACAGGATCAGTCCTCAGGATTCAGCTATTTACAATCTACATTAGTGACTTAAATGAGGGGCTCATACATCCATGTTTGCTGACAGTACAAAATTGGGTGTAAATATGAGCTAACAGGAGGATGCAAAAGGTTCGACACAGGCTTGGTGAGTGGATAAGTAGATGGAACGTAAATGTGGAGAAGTGCGAGGTTATCCACTATGGTAGGAAATACAGAAAAACAGGATACTTTTTTAAAAGATAAGAGAAAAAAGACATGCTGTCAAAGCTTTTTGTCTTGCACTCATCAGGACTTTTGCAAGAATACCAATTGTAACGGGAGCAACAATTTATACTACATGAGAAGAGGGCTCTGATTGGTTGGCAAGCAGACTTTGAATGGCAGGGGCGTTGCCGTGGAGAATGCTTCAGGGGACAGTTAACTGCCAAGCTTTGTTTAAATTCAAGCCAGGCGGGTTGGCTCTAACTGGTCAAGGCATTGTTTAGTTGAAAAAGGCACTATGCGTGGACCTGCTCATTCTGTCAAACAGCACATCCTATTGGCTGTTCTCAACAGGCAAAGTACTGGCCTTACCTAACCAGCCTGTGCTTGCAAAACTCAAAGTATAGCGTCCAACATTAGATGTGATTCCACAATTGGACAGCACTTGCTAAACAATCCTGATTGTTACACTGAAAGATTAAGTGTTGGGCTCACAGTGTGGCTCACTTGTGCTTGCTGGAAGCTACAATGTTCACACACAGGGCCCTATCTTTTGCAGACCGAAGGAGCAGGTCCATGCGTTGTGCCTTTTTCAATTAAACAAAAGCTTAGGGGACAGCTGTTCCTTGCCTCATTCCCCAGGGCAATGCCTTGACCAATCAGGGTCAGCTTGCCTGGTTTGAATTTAAACAAAGCTTGGCAGTTGACTGTCCCCTGGTGCATTCTCCATGGCAACACCCCTACCAGCCTGAGTCCACTTTCCAACGAGTCGGCACTCTCTTCTCATGCAGTATAAATTGTTGTTCCTGTTACAATTGGTATTCTTGTGAATGTCCTGATGAGTGGAAGATGAAAAACTTTGACAGCATGTCTCTTTTTCTCGGCAACACTCAAGTCCTGAACTAACAAATGACTATTGGTAAGAGGTTGGGAAATGTTGGTATTCGGGGGGATTTGCACACGGATCACTGAAAGTTAACAGGCAGGAACAGCATGCAATTAGAAAGGCAAATTGTAGGCCAGCCTTTATTACAAAGTGATTGAAGTACAAGAGTATAGAAGTCTTACTACAATTTAAAAACAGCTTTACAGAGCAGATCTGAAGCACTGTGCATGGTTTTCATTACCTAAGGAAGGATGTACTTGCCTTAGAGGGAGTGCAACAAATGTTCACTAGATTGATTCCTGGGATGAGTGGATTGTCCTGTGTGGAGAGGTTGAGTAGAATGGACCTACATTCCATAGGGCTGGATTTTACCATCAGCGAGCGAGGGTTGGGCCTGCTCACCGATGCGTGAAATGACGCGCAATTACATTGGGCGGAACTCCTGACGTCACTGCGCCCCATTTAAATTTTCAAGAAGGCGGGAGCACAGCAAAATCAGCTGTAGGCCCGCCGACCTGTCAATGACCAATTGAGGCCATTGACAGATCAATTAAAGTACTTAGTGGACCTGCCCGTCCCACCTTAAGGCTGGCTGGCAGGCCAGGAGCCCCGGTGCGAACTAGAAGAAGCAGGAAACCTCATCCATGGGCTGGATGAGGTTTCATGTCGGGTTTTAAAAATTTTAATAAAGTTTTTTTTTTGGAAATTATGAACATGTCCCAACTCATGTGACATTGTCACATGGGGGGACATGTTAGGGAAATTTTATTTTTCTATTTTGAGCTTTTTCGCATTTTACAGCCGATCTCCCTGAGGCTGCACTTAGCCTCAGGGAGATGAGTGCGCTCTTTCATGCGCATATGTGAAAGAGCACACTCTCGATTTTAGGAATCCCCCCACCGCCTGCACAGGGAGCGCTTAGCGCTTCCCTGCAGATGCCACGCTGGGCGGGCTGTAATTGGTCCGCCCACCTAAAAGGTGCTGTGCCTCCGATTGGGAGAACCAATTGGAAGCGCGCCCATATGCGCCCGCCCATCAGCTTCCCCCCAATGGGGGGAAAATTCAGCCCATAGAGTTTAAAACAACAGGTGGGTGACTTCATTTAAATATATAAACTTAAAAAACATTTCTTTGACAGGAAGTGGGTGTCACTGGCAAGGCCAGGCATTTGACGCCCATCGTAATTGCCCCTTGAGAATGTGGGTGGTCAGCTGCCTTCTTGAACCGTAGGTACACCCACAGTGCTGTTAGGGAGGGAGTTTTAGAGTTTTGACAGTTCAGGAACGGCGGATAGAGTTCCGAACTGGGATATTAAGTGGCTTGGAGGGGGATTTCTTAAAGGACTTGACAGTGTAGATGCCAGGAGGAATGTTTTCCCAGCTGGAGAATCTGGAACTAGGAATCATGGGGTCAGAATAAGGGGGTCAGCCATTTAGGAATAGGGAGTTGTGAATATTTGGAATTCTCTACTCCAGAGGGTCATGGATGCTCAGTCATTAAGAACTTCAAGACATAGATTGATAGATTATTGGATACTAGGAAATCAATGGATATAGGGATAGGACAGGAAGGTGGAGGCAAGATAAAAGGTTAGCCCTGAGCTTATTGAATGGCAGAATAGGCTTGAAGGGCTGAATGACTTGCTCCTGCTCTGATTTCTCCTGGTCCTTTATGTTTTTAGATCCATTTCTCACTCCAGCAAATCCTAAGGCTGTTTGGAGTGAATGTGGGATCTCCTGTTCACTCCAATGTGTGGGTGATCTTGTGCTCCCAGTGTCAGTGGGAAGGGGACATCCAGCACATTAGACTGGGCCTAGATCCAAGATTAGCTGGAAATACATCACTGAGATGTCACGTAGGGCCAGATATTTCATGCGATGTAGACTTCATTTGGTGAATTTTCTGACTGTACCTTTATCTTATCCTGGGTCTCTACAGTAGTGGAGAGAAGATTAACAATAAGGAGAGACTGTGTAGGGGGTTGGGTGGGGGGAGTGAAAATGCCTGGCAGTGAGTTCTGAGGTCAGAGGGAGCTCTGCCACTGGAACCAAGTGGGGCTTTTTGGAAACTGAAACTTTAACTTTCAACAGCAGTGTCCATCTCCTTGATGTAGCTGGAGCCTTTGATTGCTTCTCTCACTTTGATCCAAAAGAGCTTTTGAGCTTCCACATCAGATGGCCAGTGGATATAGGTCTTCTTCCTCATCACCTTCCTCATCTTGTGATAGGTCGAGAGTTCGGCGTCTGGAATCTGCTCCAAGAAGATGAGTATGATGACGTCTTTCAACTCGTGGAACAACCTGTAACTAACTAGCTGTAGTTCCATTGAGCACCATTCACTCTCCAGGTAGTTGCGGCTCATCACACAGATAGTCTTCCTGCTCTGGTAGATGCTGTCCACAATGTTATCGATGACATATTTGCCCAATTCGAAATCTCTGTGGTGGAGGCAGAGCTTGAAGCATTGAGGTCCTGTCGTTTCCAGGTTTGGCACCAGCTCTTGCAGGACCCATCCCTCATCATTTGAATTATAGGAGATAAATGCATCGTACTTGTAGCACTGCTGACTCTCTTTTCTTCCTCTGTGGTCATTCAACCACGAGCGAAAAATATAAAACCCATACTTGACGTGCCAGTATCCTTCCTTGTGGATTAGAGGGATGAACATGCACATTATCAAGATTGGGAAGGTTATTTGGAACATGAGATGTCCAATGTCCAAGTAGCATACGCGAGCATCGAACCTGTATAAGTATTCAGTCGGCTGACCTGCACAGGTATGGTTGTAAAAATAGACAACCTGGACCCTGGGGTTAGACAGCGACCAGTTTTGGAACCAGCTGTTACTACAGGTACAAGGGAATGGGTTCTTTCGTAAATCCAGATAGGCCAGGGAAGGCAGGTGTTTCAGAACCGTGCTGTTGACAGTCTGAATGGCGTTTTTTCCCAAGAACAGTGTCCTGAGGTTGGAAAGGTTTCCAAGGATGTCAACAGACATGAATTGGAGACCCACATTTTCCAGATTTAGCCTCTCTAGGCTCTGGAGGCTCTCAAAGATTCTTGGGTTCAGACTATGGATCCCATTGCAAGTGTCGGGCATGGAGAGGGTTTTCAAGTTGAACAGATCTTCAAATCCACCTTTGGACAGTGACATTTTATTCCTTCCTATGTACAGATTCCTTAAAGAGATAAGGCCTTTGAAAAACTTTGGAGGAATAATGTTAATGCCATAAGGTTGCTGGGCTTCTAGCTTGAGAATGTAGAGCTTTGACAGGTTAAAAAATGGAGATGTTGCAGTCAGACCAGTATTGTATCTGATCCAATTACTGTCCAGGTCCAATACCCCCAATGACAGGAGATTGCTGAAAATTTCCCTGCTGATATGGCTTATATAGTTTCTGTCGAGATACAGCTTGGACAGATTGCGCAATCCACTGAAAGACAGGCTGGTGAGGCTTCGGATTTTGTTCCCTCCCAGGTCCAAAGTCTCCAGGTTGTCGAGATTTTCAAACACCCTCTTGAAAAGAATTGAGATCCTGTTGTTCCTGAGATTGAGGATCCTGAGGCTTCTGAGCCCGCTGAAGTTGTGTTGGTAGATGTCAGTGATGAGGTTGTTGTCAAGCCTGAGTTGCAGTAGGCTGGTGAGGTTAGAAAAGGCTCCACTGTTGATGACAGCGATGTTGTTAATGTTTAACATCAGGCTCTGGAGATGGGGAGCATAAGTGAAGGCATGGCTTGAAATGGTGAAAATCCTGTTGTAACGAAAGGAGAGATGTGACAGTTTTGGAAACAGCGTGACTGTCCTCCCATCCCTGAAACAGGAAGGTAGGTTTTGGATTTGGTTGTGCTCGATAATGAAAGAAATGACTTGCTCCCTTTTGGACACAAATTCAAGGCAGCCGACAGAAGTGAGGCGATTGTGTGATAAGTCCCAGCTGGTGATGGGCGGGCACTGGGTGAAGGAATGGACGGTGAGGTTGGAGATCTGATTGCTCTGCAGGACCAGGCTTCTCATGGTCATGTTACCTAGATGACGGCACAAGTCAGAGAGCCGCGTCTGGCTGTGCAGCCTTAAACCAGAGTACTGAACCTTCCGCAGGTCCACGTTTCCAGAGTTGAGAAATTCAGTGATGTTTAAGGGGTTGTCCTTGATGATCAAGCAGGAGATCTTTCTCAGATCAACTTTAGAAAATTCCAAAGCATCGGAGAGCTTGTTATCAGACAGATCCAATGTGAAGTTGTGGTTGAGAAAATTCTGTTTGCAGTCAAAGGTTGTGAGAGAGGTGTTGCGGAGGTAAAGGAACTGAAGAGAGGGTGGGAGATTGGTAGAATGTTGCAGGGAACCCAGACAGTTATTGCTCAGATCCAGGAGAGTCAAGTTTCTGAATGCAGAGACAGCGCTCACCACGTGAGAGAAATTCTGGAGTTTATTGGAGCTTAAAACAAGTATTTGAAGACTTGCCAATTCAGCGAAGGCATTTGGTTCAACTGTGGCCAAGCGGTTGTGGTGGAGCAGGAGGCAACATAACTTTCCAAGTCCCAGGAAGTCCAGAGGTGCCAGGTGGGCAATCCTGTTGTAGGACAGGTTGAGGGTCAGCAGGTCGGTGAGGTTATTGAACACGCCACAGCATACTCTGTCAATCCGATTGTAATCCAGGCGCAGGGTGAGCAGGTTGGGTAGGCTGCCAAAGCTGTCCGTTGGCAGTTGGGTCAGCTGGTTGTGGGAGATGTTCAGGTGCACAGTGCTGGCTGGGAGGTCAGACACGGCACTGGAGACCTGTGTGAGGAAACGGTGGACACATCGGAAGGTACCGTTTTGACTGGAATCCTGGATGCAGTTCCTGAAACTGTAGCCTGGCACTGTGGGCACCAGCACAATGCTCAAAAAGGCATAGAGGAGCCATAGATGGTCAAGATTTAGTTTCAACATCTCCTTTTGCCCGACAGCCCAAGTGTTTAGCTGGAGGTTACTTGAAAAAAATGCTGGAGGTTTGTATTTTCTCTATCCCTTCTCACAATGGCCTATAAATCGGAGATAATTTAAATGGTCAATTTAGTAAATATTAAACAAAGCATTTAACCTGCACTCCAGTGTCACTACTGTCCGCACTCTGAAACACCATATTTACTATCTTGTATCTGAGGATATTACCAGCTCACTGAAAACCCCTCCTTGGCCACACGAAACTCGCTGGCATTGGTTCATGTAATCTGATGTCTCCCTCTGTCCACTCCATATCCTGAAAATGGCAGCAGCTCAGGATCTCCCTCTAAGACCTTCAATTTGAATGTTGCTGAAAAGAAAGACATGTGGCCGCAGTTTCTGATCTTGCGCTCATCAGAACAAACGAAAGAATGCCAAATTTCAAACTCTCACAATAATTTATACTGCAAGTGAAAAGGAAGCTGATTGGTTGGTAAGTGGACTCTGATTGGTTGAAGAATTGCCATAGAGAAAGCAATGGGGAACTATCTGCTCGCCAAGCTCCTGGGTAATTCAAAAAAGACGCACGGCTTGAATATATTCCTTTTGTTTGTAGAGAACATGTGCCTGTGTATGAATGGATATGCTTCTAGCAAGCATAAATGAGCCATGTTATGAGCTTGACTGATTATCTTAAATTGGTTGTTAGTGTAGTTATTAGTGCACTCAGGATTGTGTAGCACTTGCTGAAATTTGCAGAATCATATCCAACAGTGGATATTTGTTTTGGGTTTTGCAAGCATGGACTTGTTGAGTACAGTCTGTACTCTACCTTTTCAGCCAGTCATTGGGACATACAGCCTATGTACCTGGCATCACACCGGCACTGAAATTCATACACAACGTTGCTCAATTGTGTGGTAGTCAGAACATCTCTTTAGACTGATGGCAGTTAGTGGAAAATACCACTCGTGTAGCCACTACATACTAGCAGTGTGAAACGGTTTGCTTAACTTGTTCAAATTCTTGATATACTTTTCCCTTCCAGGGTAAGTTGAGGTAGACCGGGCACTTTTCAGGTCCAAAAGTAGCAGCTCTTGGTCTATTTGCAAGTTTGTGCGACACACAGTGAACAATGAACTGACCAGTCTCGCTACTGTCCCGCAGGTCAGCTTTGATACAACATGCACAGGGACCAGTTCTCGACAATCAAATGGAATGTGTTAAAACCTTGCAACTTTTTTCAATTACCTGGAGGTTCCCTGTGGATTTCACCATTGGCAACGCCTTGGCCAATTAGAGTCAACTTGCCAACCAATCAGCATCCTTCTCCCCTGAAACATAAATTGTTGTGCGAGTTTGAAATTTGGCATTCTTGCCTTTGTCCTGATGAGTGCAGGAGGAAATATTTCAGCAATATACCTCTCTTAACAGCAATATTCACGTTCTGTGCTACCAACCCTTAACTTTACTAAAATTAGTTATTTCCAACCTGGTCCATCAGCTTTTCTTTCACCCCACCCAACACCCATCCCTTTCACTTGCTCCTTCAATCATTCCCCCTCTGACCCCCTTTCACATTCCCTGCATTCATGGCCCACTTCATCTGCTCCTCCAGTCTTGCCCCTTTCACACCCCCCTCCATTCACACCCCTTTCACTCCCACCTCCATTCACACCCCTTTCACACCCCTCCATTCACACCCATCCCCATTCACAGCCCTTTCATTCCCCCCTCCATTCACACCCCTTTCACTCCCACCTCCATTCACACCCCTTTCACACCCCTCCATTCACACCCATCCCCATTCACAGCCCTTTCATTCCCCCCTCCATTCATACCCCTTTCACACCCACCCCCATTCACACCCCTTTCACACCCCTCCATTCACACCCATCCCCATTCACACCCCTTTCACTCCCCCCTCCATTCACACCCCTTTCACACCCACCCCCATTCACACCCCTTTCACACCCCTCCATTCACACCCATCCCCATTCACACCCCTTTCACACCCCTCCATTCACACCCACCCCCATTCACACCCCTCTCACACCCCTCCATTCACACCCATCCCCATTCACACCCCTTTCACACCCCTCCATTCACACCCACCCCCATTCACACCCCTCTCACACCCCTCCATTCACACCCCCCCTCCATTCACACCCCTTTCACACCCCCTCCATTTACACCCTTTCACACCCACTCCTTTCACACCCCCTCCATTCACCCCCCCTCCATTCACACCTCTTTCACACCCCCTCCATTCACACCCTTTCATACCCCCTCCATTCACGCCCCCTCCATTCACACCCCCCTCCATTCACACCCCTTTCACTCCCACTTCCATTCACACCCCTTTCACTCCCACCTCCATTCACACCCCTTTCACTCCCACCTCCATTCACACCCCTTTCACTCCCACCTCCATTCACACCCCTTTCACTCCCACCTCCATTCACACCCCTTTCACTCCCACCTCCATTCACACACCTTTCACTCCCCCCTCCATTCACAACCCTTTCACACCCAACCCCATTCACACCCCTTTCACACCCCTGCATTCACACCCATCCCCATTCAGACCCCTTTCACTCCCACCTCCATTCACACCCCTTTCAAACCCCCCCATTCACACACCCCTCCATTCACACCCCCTCCATTTACACCCTTTCATACCCACTCCATTCACACCCCTTTCACACCCCCTCCATTCACCCCCCCTCCATTCACACCCCTTTCACACCCCCTCCATTCACACTCTTTCGTACACCCTCCATTCACACCCCCCTCCATTCACACCCCTTTCACATCCCCTCCATTCACACTGCCTCCATTCACACCCCCTCCATTCACATCCCCCTCCATTCACACCCCTTTCACACCCTCTCCATTCACACCCCTTTCACACTCCCTCCATTCACGCCCCCTCCATTCACATCCCTTTCACACCCCCTCCATTCACAGCCTTTCATACTCACTCTATTCACACACCTTTCACACCCCCTCCATTCACACCCCCTCCATTCACACCCCTTTCACACTCCCTCCATTCACGCCCCCTCCATTCACATCCCTTTCACACCCCCTCCATTCACATCCTTTCATACTCACTCTATTCACACCCCTTTCACATCCCCTCCATTCACACCCCCTCCATTCACACCCCCCTCCATTCACACCTCTTTCACACCCCCTCCATTCATACCCCTTTCTCACCCCACTCCATTCACACCCCTTACACACCCCCTCCATTCACACGCCCCTCCATTCACTCCCCTTTCACACCCCCTCCATTCACACCCCTTTCACACCCCCTCCATTCACACCCTTTCATACTCACTCTATTCACACCCCTTTCACACCCCCTCCATTCACACCCCCCTCCATTCACACCCTTTCACATCCCCTCCATTCACACCCTCTCCATTCACACCCCCTCCATTCACACCCCTTACACACCCCCTCCATTCACACGCCCCTCCATTCACTCCCCTTTCACACCCCCTCCATTCACACCCCTTTCACACCCCCCTCCACTTACTCCCCTTTCACACCCCTTTCACACTCCCTCCATTTACACCCCCCTTCATTCACACCCCCTCCATTCACATCCCTTTCACACCCCTTCCCTTCGCACCTGTTTCACACCTCCCTCATTCCTACCTTCTTTCATGCCTGTCCACTTTCTCCCTCCATTCATTACTGCTTTTCAATGCCAATAGGTTCCAACTGAGACATTATCCCACGTGAACTGTTTGACATTCAGCCCGGAAAGAAACCTAAGTTGGGGCAGTGTCTACCCCACGTGGAGATTGGAGACACTTCTATATCTTGCTTTGCCTAATCAGCTCTCCTATTACCCCTCTGAACACCTCACCCTCTCACATCCCTTGCCCATCCACTGGGTCACAGTTAAACAGTTAAAGGGTTAACAGATGGGATATGCTAATATATGATGATGTATCATTGACATCTATCAGCCTTGTGTTAGACTCTCTCTTTCTCTCTCTCTGTCCCTGCCTCTACTCCACCCATTTGACTGCCTGGAAGGCTTTCAGAAGGGCCAGCAGTGTGGGTTACGTAAATGTAATTTTCTCCAGCATTGAGCAGCATCGGTCCTTAACAACAGAAAGAAAAGGATTCAAGTCAATTCCTTCCTTTACTCTAAAGGCCCAGGAGCGGATGACGTTCTCCTAAGTCAGGGAGGCAGGAGTCCGCAATGGACTTTGAATTCATTCTGAAAGTCTTTGACACTTACTTAAGTCCAAAACCAAGCTTGATAATCGAACGAGCACACCTTAACCAGCGATCACCCCTCCATGGGTGAATCGATGGAATTGTTTCAAACCTCCCAGCTAGTTGTTGCAGATACGGGAACGCTGAGGGACAAACGAATCCTTGATCGCGTACTCATGGGTGTCCGGGGTCAAAGAGGATCATGCTTCAGATCAAGCAGGCCATTACCAAGACAGGCCGAGCTTAGACGATTTAATCAGGCTATAAGTCGACGTGACTCCGAGGCTTCACATTGCTCTGTTGACTGAGTTGACCCACGGGCAACAGCCCCACCCATAGAAAAGCCAGGCTAAAGGAAACTCCGGTGCCGATTTGAGATGCTTGCATTGTGGCGTGCAAACCCAGCATAGATACCAGGGCTGCCCAGCAGAGGGTGTGGAATGCTTCCTGTGTGGAAAAAACTGGACATTTCCTGAGGATACGGGGCAGACCATTTAGGACTGAGATGAGGAGAGATTTCTTCACCCAGAGAGTGGTGAGCCTGTGGAATTCGCTACCACAGAAAGGAGTTGAGGCCAAAACGTTATATGTTTTCAAGAAGGAGTTAGATATAGCTCTTGGGGCGAAAGGGGTCAAAGGGTATGGGGAGAAAGCGGGAGCAGGCTATTGAGTTGGATGATCAGCCAATGATCATGATGAATGGCAGAGCAGGCTCGAAGGGCCGAATGGCCTCCACCTGCTCCTCGTTTCTATGTTTCTATGTATGTTTCAAGTGTTTCTGCAAATCCAACAATTTTGATCGAGATGGGAGACAAAAATATATTTATGATGCAAACTCCATCCAAGAATTGGAAAGTCAAGATAAAGACAAGATTACGAGTTCCTAGGAGGAGTTGATAGTCTTAGTCTAGATTATTGGTCATCTTTTTTTTAATTCATTCACGGGATGTGGGCTTCACTGGCTGGGCCAGCATTTATTGCCCATCCCTAATTGCGCCTTGAGGAGGTGGGGGCGAGCCGACTCCTTGAACCGCTGCAGTCCCTGTGGTGTAGGTACACCCTCAGTGCTGTAAGGGAAGGAGTTCCAAGGTTTTGAACCAGAGACAGTGAAGGAATGGCTGATATATTTCCAAGTCAGGATAGTGAGTGACTTGGAGGGGAACTTCCAGGTGGTGGTGTTCCCATCTATCTGCTGCCCTTGACCTACTAGATGGCAGTGGTCATGGGTTTGGAAGATGCTGTTGAAGGAGCCTTGGTGATTTCCGCAATGCACCTTATAGATGGTACACACTGCTGGTACTGTGTGTCGGTGGTGGAGGGAGTGAATGTTTGTGGATGTGCCTTTCAAGAAAGCTACTTTGTCCTGGAAAGTGTCAGGCTCCTAGAATATTGTGGGAGCTGCACTCATCCAGGCAAGTGGGGGGTATTCCATCACACTCCTGACTTGTGCCTTGTCGATGGTGGACAGGCTTTGGGGAGTCAGGAGGTGAGTTACTCATCGTAGGATTCCCAGCCTCTGACCTGCTCTTGTAGCCACAGTATTTATATGGCTGGTCCAGTTCCGTTTCTGGTCAATGGTAACCCCCAGGATGTTGATAGTGGGGGAATCAGTGATGGGAATGCCATTGAATGACAAGGGGCGATGGTTGGATTCTCTCTTGTTGGAGATGGTCATTGCCTGACACTTGTGTGGTGTGAATGTTACTTGCCACTTACGCTGCTATAGTGCTGTCCTGTTCTGCGGATGTTGATGCCTTACTAGATGCGGATGAAAGCCTTCATGTCCCCAGGATGTCTCCCCTAAGGCTGGGAATACTGTGCGAGATTGAATCTCCCAGGACTGTGACTTGGGGAGGGTAAGAGTAGGTATTGGAGTTGAGTGACGTTTAGTACTTGTAAAAAGGGTGTTACAGAATTGCAATGTAAATAGTTAAAGACAAAGTTTCATGTTGTTGTTTGAAAATAGGAGGGGGGAAGGAATATTTTAAAGGGTTAACAGATGAGATGTGTGAATGTCATAACAATCTTCAGCCAGAAGTACCGAGTGGATGATCCATCTCGGCCTCCTCCGGAGGTCCCCAGCATCACAGATGCCAGTCTCCAGCCAATTCGATTCACTCCACATGATACCAAGAAATGGCTGAAGGCACTGGATACAGCAAAAGCTATGGGCCCTGACAATATTCCGGCAATAGTACTGAAGACTTGCGCTTCAGAACTTGCCGCATCCCTAGCCAAGCTGTTCCGGTACAGATACAATACTTGCATCCATCCAGCAATGTGGAAAATTGCCCAGGTATGTCCCGTTCACAAAAAGCAGGACAAATCCAACCCGGCCAATTACCGCCCCCATCAGTCGACTCTTGATCATCAGTAAAGTAATGGAAGGGGTCATCAACAGTGCTATCAAGTGGCACTTGCTTAGCAATAACCTGCTCACTGAGGCCCAGTTTGGGTTCCGCCAGGGCCACTCAGCTCCTGACCTCATTACAGCCTTGGTTCAAACATGGACAAAAGAGCTGAACTCCCGAGGTGAGGTGAGAGTGACTGCCCTTGACATCAAGGCAGCATTTGACCGAGTGTGGCATCAAGGAGCCCCAGCAAAACTGGAGTCAATGAGAATCAGGGAGAAAGCTCTCCGTTGGTTGAAGTCATACCTAGCACAATCATCATCAAATCAATCATCTCAGTCCCAGTACATCACTACAGGAGTACCTCAGGGTAGTGTCCTAGGACCAACCATCTTCAGCTGCTTTGTCAAGTACCTCCCTTCCATCATAAGGTCAGAAGTGGGAATGTTTGTTGATGATTGCACAATGTTCAGCACCATTCGCAACTCCTCATGAAGTAGTCCCTGTCCAAGTGCAGCAAGACCTGGACAATATCCAGGCTTAGCCTGACCAGTGGCAAGAAACATTCGAGCCACACAAGTGCCAGGCAATGACCATCTCCAACAAGAGAGTATCTAACCATTGCCCCTTGACATTCAATGGCATTACCATCACTGAAGCCCTCAATATCAATATCCTGGGGGGTTACCCTTGACCAGAAACTAAACTGTATCAATCCCAAACCCATCCCATTGCCCCACTCTCTCTCCCCAAAGCCCTGTATCAATTCCAAACTGATCTCACTGCTCTACTCTCTCCCCTTAGCCCTGTATCAATCCCAAACTGATCCCACTACCCTACCATCTCCCTATAGCCTTGTAACAATCCCAAAGTGATCCTACTGCTCTGCTTTCTCCCCATAGCCCTGTATCAATCCCAAACTAAACCCACTGTCCTACGCTCTCCCCATAGCCCTGTTTCAATCCCAAACTAATCCCACTGCCCTACTCTCTCCACATAGATTTGGAGGGGCGAGGACATGGAGTGTTTTGAAAACAAGGATGGAAATTTTAAAATCAAAGTGTTGCATAACCAGAAAACCAATGGAGATTAACGAGCACAGGGGTGATAGATGAATGGAATTTGATGTGTGTTCAGACAGAGGGGGCAAAGATTTAGATGACCTTACGTTTACAGAGGGTTGAATGTGGGAAACTGCTCAGGAGTCATGTTTAGAGGGTTTCAGCAGCTGCTGTGCACATATAGTTGGGTGATGTTATGGTGGTGGAAATAGGCAGCCTGAATGATGGGACCAATATAAGGTCAGTAGCTCAACTCAGAGTTAAAAATGATACCAAGGTTGCGAACAGACTGATTCACCTTCAAGCTGTTCCCAGGGAGAGATTTGGAGTTGGTAGCTGGAAAATGGTGTTTCTGATGTGGACCAAAGACAATGTGAAATAAACACAGAAAATGCAGACTTTTTCCAGCATTTTCTGTTTTTATTTCAGATTTCCAGCATCCACAGTATTTTGCTTTTACCAAAGACAATGTGTTCAGTATTCCAGATAGTTATCTGGCGGAAATTTCTGTTCATCCAGGACTGAATGTTGGACAAGCAATCTCCTTGTGGCGCTGTATCAACTAAACCAAATGCTCACTTTCTTCTTTGGTCCGGTATCAATAACGAACGAATCCCTCTTTGATCTCTCCCCATAGACCTGTGCCGGCTCTTTGAATGAGCAATCCAATGAACCCCACTCCCCCAATACCCTGTCCCCGTAGCCCTGTAAATTATCTCCTTTATACTTTTGAAAGTTACTATTGAATGTGCTTCCTTTCAGGCAATGCATTCCAGATCATAAGAACTGCTTGTGTAAAAAAAGATCCTGTTTTGCTTCTGTATATTTTGCTGACCAATTCTTCTTACAGTGGAAAAAGCTGTGTACTTATTGACTCTATCAAAACTATTTGTGATTTTGAACGCCTCTATCATATCTGCTCTCAACCTTCTCTGCTCTGAGGAGAATGATCCCAGCGTCTCCAGTCTCTCCACATGAACTAAGGTCCTTCATCACTGCTATCACCCTCTGCACCGCTTCCAAGGCATTGCTTCCCTGTTGTATTGACTAAACCAATTGTTAACAACATAGCACTGATATGTCAAGGTACTTTGAAAGGTTTTTAATCGATCATTGAGAGAGGGTATATCTCACCTGTTGCTGGAGTTTTGAGTCATTAAGCTGGCAGCCGGCATTTGATGTTATTCTGGGGCTGAAGGTGCAGTCATTTTGCAAAGACAGTCAGAGAGGATGTGGTTTAGACACTGCATGGAACAAATGGAAGTTTCATCTTAAAAAAGGAGAAGAGCAAGTGAAAGTTGGCCACGTGAGGGATGGATGGTCAAAAGGATGGGTTGTGGTTACACACTGTCCAACTGCAGCGATTCCATTCCTGTATCTTGCCTACAAACTTCCTTCCTCCTCCTCTTCTCCTCCCCTCATCAGCTATACACCATCGCGACTGTTCACAGTGTCCACAGCCAAAAGGGCAAGCAGCCGAGGACCAAGGCTTATTCACCCGCTCCCTAACCCAGGGCCAGTGGTGCCACCTCTAGCCAAGCCTCACATCAGCTTCCTCAGCACGGAGGCTGAAAATGGAGTCTTGGCCTTTCCTGTTCCAACTGTCTCCCTATCTGTGTGTGTGTGTGTGTGTGTGTGTGTGTGTGTGTGTGTGTGTGTGTGTGTGTGTGTGTGTGTGTGTGTGTGTGTGTGTGTGTGTGTGTGTGTGTGTGTGTGTGTGTCTATGTGAAAGTGCATGTGTGTGTGAAAGTGTGTGTGTGTGTATGGGTGGGTGGGCCTAGGCCATTCCTATTTTTTGCGGGACTCCGTACCGCACCGGGTGAATTCAGCTAACTCAGCACAGCTTTCAGATGGAGCCTGTGCCATCACTGCTCTCAGCCACAATGGACGAGATTCGTCAATTTCGCAGAGGCCTGAGCATTGAACCTGGGTCTATCCTGCTTTGTGTGCGGGCCTCAGTACCACCTGGTGAGATCCCTGTCCTCAACAGCTTTGTAGGGGAAGCCAGTTCCAGATTGCCACTCCCCTTCGTGTGAAGAAACGCTCCCTGACATTCCTGATTGGCCTACTTCTAATTTTAAGGTTATTCTCTCTTGTTTGGACCTAGCCCACCATACCTTTATCCCATCAATTCTTCCTTCTTTTCTTTTATCCCATATCACTGACAGCTTTAAAAGGAGCCAATCTGTTTCAGCAAATGTTGGGATTGAAGGACCAAAATTGAGGCAGGGAAAAAAAGCTAGTCTCAGTAATGGTGACTATGAAACAATTGAATTGTCATATAAACCTATCTGGTTCACTAATGCCCTTTAGGGAAGGAAATCAGCCCTCCTTACCTAGTCTGGCCTACATGTGACTCCAGACCCACAGCCACGTGGCTGACTCTTAACTGCCCCTCTGAAATGGCCAAGAAAGACACTCAGTTGCATCAAACCACTACAGAAAACTTGACTAGGAATGAAACTGGATGGACCACCCAGCATCGACTGTAGCATCGAAATGACAAAGGCACCTTCTGCCCAGTGGACTCTGCAAATCCTGCCTTACTAACATCGCGGGAGAGCTGGCCCACAGACTAGTCAAGAAACAGTCTGAAATAGCTTACTCACCAAATCATACTTTATATCCAATGTCCCACACACCACCATCACCATCCCTGGGCATATCCTGTCCCATCGACAAGACAGACCCAGCAGAGGTGGCGCCATGGTGGTATATGGTCAGGAGGGAGTTACCCCGGAAGTCCTCAACACTGACTCCGCAGGCCATAACGTTTCATGGCGTCAGGTCAAACACGGGCAAAGAAACTTCCTGCTGATTGTGACCTACTTCCCCCCACCACCCCCACCCCCCCCTGACCCTCCCCACTCAGCTGATGAATCAGTGCTCCTCCACATTGAACACCAATTGGAGGAAGCGCTGAGGGTGGCAAGAACATAGAATGTATGCTGGGTGGAGGACTTCAATACCCATCACCAAGAATGGCTTGGTAGCACCACTACTGACCGAGCTAGAGGCTGAAGGACATAGCTGCTATTCTGGGCCTGTTGAAGGAATCAACAACGGGGAAAACCTACTTGGCCTTGTCCTCATCAGTTTACTTGTTGCAGATGCACCTGCCCATGAGATTAAAGGTAGGTGTGGCCACCGAACAGTCCTGGTGGAGATGAAATCCCATCTTCACAATGAGAATTACCCCCATCGTGTTGTGTGGCGTTATCACCGTGATAAATCAGATTGACTCAGAGCAGAACTAGCAGCTCGAAACAGGACTTCCATGAGGCGCTGTGGGCCATCAGCGGCAGCAGAATTGTACTCAACCGCCATCTGTAACCTCATGTTCTGACGTATAGTTCACACTGCCGCTACCATTGAGCTAGAGGATCAACCCCCGGTTCAATGAAGAGTGTGGGAGGGGATGCCAGGAGCAACCTCAGGCGTATCTAAAATGATGCGCCAACCTGGTGAGCTGCAACACAGGACTACTTGAGTGTCAAACACTGGAAGCAGTATGCGATAGACAGCTAAGTGATCCAACAACCAACGAATCAGATCGAAGTTCTGCAGCCCTGCCACATACAGTCATGTATAGTATAGGAGAATTGAACAGCTAACTGGATGAGAAGGCTCCACAAATATCCCCAAACTCAATGATAGGGAAGCCCAGCACATCAGTGCAAAAGGGAAGGAATGAAGCATTTGCAACCATCTTCAGTTACAAGTGCCAAGTGGATGACCCATCTCAGCTTCCTCCTGCCTCCCAGCATCAACGTTGTCAATCTTTAGCCAATTGGATTCACTCCACGTGATATCATGAAATGGTTGGAGGCACTGGATACTGCTAAGGCGATGGGCCCTGATAAAATCCTGGCAGTAGTAATGAAGACGTATGCTCCAGAACTAGCTGTGGCCCTAGCCAAACTGCTACAGCAGAGCTGCAACACTGGCACCTACCTGACAATATGGAAAATTGTCCAGGTATGTCCTCTCCTCAAAATTCAAGAGGTGAGGTGAGAGTGACGGCCGTTAGCATCAAGGCAGCTTGATCAAGGAGCCCTAGAAAAATTGGAGTCAATGGGAATCAAAGGGAAGACTCTCAGCTGGTTGGAGTCACACCTAGCACAAAGGTAAATGGTTGTGGTTGTTGGAGGTCAATCATCTCAGCTCCAGGACATCACTGCAGGAGTTCCTCAGGGTAGTGTCCTCGGCCCAACCATCTTCAGCTGCTTCATCAATGACCTTCCTTCCATCATAAGATCAGAAGTGGGGATGTTCGCTGATGATTGCACAATGTTCAGCACTATTCCCGACTCCTCAGATACTGAAGCAGTCCCTGTCCAAATGCAGCAAGACCTGGACAATATCCAGGCTTGACCTGACAAGTGGCAACTAACATTTGTGCCACACAATGGCCAGGCAATGACCATCCCCAACAAGGGAGAAACTTACCATTGCCCCTTGACATTCAATGACATTACCATCGCTGAATCCCCTTCCTGGGGGTGACCATTGACCAGGAGCTGAACTGGACCAGTCATATAAACTCTGTCCATTTGTACAAATCGAGCCTGTGAAACAGGAACAGAAGGAGGCCATTCAGCTCCTTCAGTCTGTCATATAGGCACAGCCCCTAGAGAAGGGAACCCCTCTCCCCCAACATTGTAATCTGCCCCCTCTACTCCCACAAACACACTGTAATTAGCCCATCTCTCCCATCACTCTGTAATCCATCCCTCTCTTCCCACCCACACACTGTAATCAGCCCTTCATCGCCCCCCATGCACTGTAATTCGCCCCTCTCCACATACACACTGTAATTAGCCCCTCCCCCCAACACACACTGTAATCAGTCCCTCTCCACATACACACCATAATCAGCCCTCTCTTCCCCCCACACACCATAATCAGCCTCTCTCCCCAACACACACACACTGTAATCAGTCCCTCTCCACATACACACCATAATCAGCCCTCTCTTCCCCCCCCACACACCATAATCAGCCTCTCTCCCCAACACACACACACTGTAATCAGCCTCGCTCCCCAACACACACACTGTAATCAGTCTGTCTCCGCATACACACCGTAATCAGCCTCTCTCCCCAACACACACACTGTAATCAGCCTCTCTCCCCAACACACACACTGTAATCAGCCTCTCTCCCCAACACACACACTGTAATCAGCCTCTCTCCCCAACACACACACTGTTAATCAGTCCCTCTCCGCAAACACACTGTAATCAGCCCTCTCTTCCCCCCGCACACTGTAATCAGCCTCTCTCCCCAACACACACACACTGTAATCAGCCTCTCTCCCCAACACACACACACTGTAATCAGTCCCTCTCCGCAAACACACTGTAATCAGCCACTTTCTTGCCCGCGCCCACACACACAATAATCAATCTCTCTCTTCTCCCCACGCATTGTAATCAGCCTCGCTCCCACACACACACACACACAGCTATCAGTTCCTCTCCACACACACAGTAATCAATCTCTCTCTCCCACACACACTGTAATCAGCCCCTCTCTCTCCCCCACACACACAAAAAGCAGCCCCTCTCCCCCACACACGCTAATCAGCCTTTCCTCCACACACACTGTATGCAGCCTCTCTCCCCACATGCACTGTAATCAGCCTCTCTCCCCCACTACACAGACTGTAATCAGTCCCTATCCACACACACTTATACACACACACACTGTAATCAGCCTCTCTCCCCACCAACACACACTGTAATCAGCCTCTCCACCCCCACCACACACACTAACACACACACACACACACAGTAATCGGTCCCTCTCCGCACAGACACAGTAATCAATCCCTCTCTCCCACACACACTGTAATCAGCCTCTCTCCCCGACACAAACACTGTAATCAGTCCCCATCCACGCACACACACCACTGTAGTCAGCTATTCTCCCCCCACACACTGTAATCAGCCTCTCTCCCCCCACACACACTGTAATCAGTCTCTCTTTGACACACACTGTAATCAGCCTCACTCCTCCACACACACACACAGTAATCAGTCCCTATCCACACACACACACACTGTAATCAAGCTCTCTCCCCCACACACACTATAATCAGTCTCTCTCCGACACACACTGTAATCACCCTCACTCCCCTGCACACACACACACATACAGTAATCAGTCCCTATCTACACACACTGTAATCAGCCCATCTCCCCCCAGACACACTGTAATCAATCTCTCTCCCACACACACTGTAATCAGCTCCTCTACCTCACACTCTGTAATCAGCCTCTCTATCCCACCACACACACTGTAATCAGTCCCTATCCACACACACACACTGTAATCAGCCTCTCTGACCCACCCACACACACTGTAATCAGCCTCTTCCCCCACCCCACACACTCGCTGTAGTCAGTCCCTCTCCACACCCATACTCGAAGCAGCCTCTCTGCCCCGCCCACACACACTGTAATCAGCCTCTCTCCCGCACCCACACACACACCCAGTAATCAGTCCCTCTCTACACACACAGTAATCAGTCCCTCTCTCTACACACACAATAATCAGTCCCTCTCTCTACACACACAGTAATCATTCCCTCTCTACACACACACACACACACACACACACTAAGTGAGGTAAGAAAGTGTATGTCTGAGAACTGGAGGCTGTGGTATATTTCCCAAAGAGCTCAAGACTGCTTTTGAAAAATATATTCCTAAAACACCAGGTGAGAGTGATCTCCCTTGACATAAAGGTAGCATTTGACCGAGTGTGGTGTCAGCAAAACTGAAGTCAATGGGAATCAGGAGGAAAAATCTCAGTTGGTTGGAGTCATACATGGCACAAAGGAAGATAGTTGTGGTTGTTAGAAGTCAATCATCTCAGTAATCAGTCCCTCACTGAGGGAGTTTGGCAAGATTGGATGGTATTTATTTTAATGCAAGGAATCTGATGAAGAAAGCAGATGAGTTGAAGGCACAAATTAACTCATGGAAATATGATGCCATTGCTGTCACAGAGACATGGTTGAGAAAGGGGCAGGATTGGCAGCTCAATATTCCAGGATATTGGGCCTTCAGGTGAGACGGGGAAGGAGGTAAAAGAGGAGGGGGTATCGCAATATTGATCAAGGAATTAATTACTGCAGTAAGGTGGGATATTATCTTAGAAGGTTCCTCAAATGAAGCCATATGGGTAGAACTTAAAAACTAAAAAGGAGCAATCGCATTGCTGAGAGTGTACGATAGGCCCCCAAACTGTCAGAGAGAAATAGAAGAGCAGATATGTAGGCAAATTTCAGAGAAATGTAATAATTATAGGGTAGTAATAGTGGTGGATTTCTACTTCCCCAACATTAAGTGGGTTAGTCATAGTGTGATAGGTTTAGAGGAAGCGGGATTCTCAAAATACATCCAGGAGAGCTTTTTAAGCCATTAGCAGGCCCTACAAGAGAGGGGGGCGGTCCTGGACTTAATTTTAGAGAATGAAGCTGGGCAAGTGGTAGAGGTATCAGTGGGGGAGCATTTTGCAGACAGTGATCATAACTCTGTTAGATTCAAGGTTGTTATGGAAAAGGACAAGGATGGGCCAGAAATCAGAGTTCTAAATTGGGGGAAG
Source organism: Isurus oxyrinchus (assembly GCA_026770705.1). Taxonomy (NCBI): domain Eukaryota; kingdom Metazoa; phylum Chordata; class Chondrichthyes; order Lamniformes; family Lamnidae; genus Isurus; species Isurus oxyrinchus. The sequence goes on from JANJGN010000036.1 coordinate 482,968, forward strand.
CCCAATTTTAATAAGGTCAGATATGATTTAGGCAGAGAGGACTGGGAGCAGCTACATTTAGGTAAATCTGCATCAGAGCAGTGGGACTCATTTAAGAAGGAAATAGGGAGAGTACTGGGCCAACATATTCCAGTAAACACAGAGGGTGGGACCATCAAATCCAGGGAACCTTGGATGTCAATGGATATACAGGATTGGATAAAGAGAATCAGGGAGGCTTATGGCAGATACCGAGGGCTCAAAACAGCAGAAGTTCAAGAGGAGTATAGAATGTAGGGGGGAACTTAGAAAGGAAATTAGGAGTGCAAAAAGGGGGCATGAAAAAGCATTGGCAGGTAAAATAAAGGAAAATCCAAAGTTATTTTCCAAGTGCATTAAGAGTAAAAGAATAACTAGGGTAAGAGTTAGGGCCCATTAAGGACCATAGTGGTAATTTGTGTGTGGAGCCGGAAGAGGTAGGTAGGGTTCTAAATGAATACTTTGCTTTGGTGTTCACAAGTGAGAGGGACAATGTGGGTATGGAAATCAGGCAGAAGGACTGTGATGTAATTAAAGAAATTAGCATAGAAAGGGAGGAGGTTCTAAGTGGTCTGGCAGGCTTAAAAGTAGATAAAACTCCAGGCCCAGATGATATGTATCCCAGGCTGTTGAGTGAGGCAAGGGAGGAGATAGGGGCGCTGGCAATAATTTTCAATACCTCTCTGGCCACAGGAGAGGTGCCTGAGGACTGGAGGACAGCCAATGTGGTACTGTTATTCAAGAAGGGAGGAAGGGATAAAGCAGGGAAATACAGGCCAGTCAGTCTAACCTCAGTGCTGGGGAAACGATTGGAAACAATTCTGAGGGACAGAATTAATCTGCACTTGGAGAGGCAGGGATTAATCAAGGACAGTCCGCATGGTTTTGTTTAGGGGAGGTCATGTCTGACCAATTTGATTGAATTTTTCGAAGAGGTGACCTGGTGTGTAGATGAGGGCGATGCATTTGATGTAGTCTACTTGGACTTCAGCAAGGCTTTTGATAAGATCCCACATGGGAGACTGATAACGAAGGTAAGAGCCCATTGGGTCCAAGGCAATTTGGCAAATTGGATCCAGAATTGGCTGAGTGGCAGGAAGAAGAGGGTGATGGTCGAGGGGTGTTTTTGTGACTGGATGCCTGTGTCCAGTGGGGTTCCACAGGGATCAGTGTTGGGTCCGTCGCTATTTGTGGTATATATAAACGATTTAGACTTGAATGTGGGAGGGTTGATCAGTAAGTTCGCGGATGACATGAAAATTGGTGGGGTGGTAAATAGTGAGGAGGATAGCCTTAGATTACAGGAGGATATAGACGGGCTGGTCAGATGGGCTGATCAGTGGCAAATGGAATTTAATCCAGATAAGTGTGAGGTGATGCACATGGGCAGGACAAACAAGGCACGGGAATACACGATGAATGGTAGGACCCTGGGAAGTACCGAGGGTCAGAGGGACCTTATTGTGCATGTCCACCAGCCCCTTAGGGTAGAAAAGGTGGTTACGAAGGCATATGGCATACTTGCCTTTATTAGCCGAGGCATAGAATATAAGATCAGGGAAGTTATGCTGGAACTGTATAAAATGCTAGAATATTCCATGTAGTTCTGGAATCCGCATTATAGGAAGGATGTGATTGCACTGGAGAGAGTGCAGAGGAGATTTACCAGGATGTTGCCTGGGCTGGAGAGTTTTAGTTATGAGCAGAGATTGGATAGGCTGGGTTTATTTTCTCTAGAGCAGAGAAGATTGAGGGGGGACATGACTGAGGTGTATAAAATTATGAGGGGCATGGATATAGGGTAGACAGGAAGGAACTTTTCCCCTTGGTGGAGGGATCAATAACCGGGGGCATAGATTTAAGGTGAGGAGAAGGAGGTTTAGTGGGGATGTGAGGAAAATTTTTTTCACCCAGAGGGTGGTGGGAATCTGGAACTCACTGCCTGAAAGGGTGGTAGAAGCAGAAACCCTCATAACATTTAAGCAGTATTTGGATGTGCACTTGCGATGATGCCATGGGATACAAGGCTATGGGCCTAGTGCTGGAAAATGGGATTAGAATAGTTAGGTACTTGTTTGACTGGCACAGACTCGACGGGCTGAAGGTCCTTTTTCTGTGCTGGAGACTTCTATGACTCTATGACTCTAACACTGCAGGAGTTCCTCAGGGTAGTGTCCTCGGCCCAACCATCTTCAGCTGCTTCATCAATGACCTTCCCTCCATCATAAGGTCAGAAGTGGGGATGTTCGCTGATGATTGCACAATGTTCAGCACCATTCGCGACTCCTCAGATACTGAAGCAGTCCATGTCCAAATGCAGCAAGACCTGGACAATATCCAGGCTTGGGCTGACAAGTAGCTAGGAACATTTGTGCCACACAAGTGCCAGGCAATGATCATATTTAGCAAGAGGCTGGGTCACTATAATAAGCTGCAATGTGAGGATTGCTGTTTGAGGTTGTTTGCTTGTGAGGAGCAGGGGTCAACTCTCACCCCATACAAATCGCATTTTCTATTGAAGCGTTTTAAAGAACTGCTTGTAAAATAAGTTGTTTCAAAAGTTCAGTAAGAATTTTTGCTTTCACGTAGATACTTGGAATAGTAAGTGTAATGTGAATTTGTATCTGCAGTGAAACAGTTGGGAAGGGAAGTGATGATATAAAACTTGGAGAAGGATAAAGCAGAACTTCAAAAGGACAGAGAGAAGTTGGTGGAATGGGTGAACAGGTAGCAGAAGAGGTTCAATGCAGAGAAATGTGGAGTGATTCATTTTGGTAGAAAGAACATGGAGAGACAATATAAAATAGAGGGAGAACTCTAAATGGGATGCAGGAGCAAAGGACCCCGGGTGTATATGTGCAGAAGCCATTGAAAATGGCAGAACTGGTTGACAGAGCAGTTAATAAAACATGCAACATTTATTAATAGGAACATACGTACAAGACCAAGAGGGTTATGTTGAATTTGTATAAGTCACCAGTTTGGCCTTAGCTGGAGCATTGTGTCCAGTTCAGGACACCACACTTCAGCAAGCATTGGAGAAAGTGCAGAAAAGATTCACGAGAATGGTTCCTGGGATATTGTGTGTATTGTGGATGTTCGTGCAGAGAAGATGTTGTGTATGTGTGTGTGTGTGTGTGCAGAGAGGATGGTGTGTGTGTGTGTGTGTGTGTGTGTGCAGAGAGGATGGTGTGTGTGTGTGTGTGTGTGTGTGCAGAGAGGATGGTGTGTGTGTGTGTGTGTGTGTGTGTGTGTGCAGAGAGGATGGTGTGTGTGTGTGTGTGTGTGTGTGTGTGCAGAGAGGATGGTGTGTGTGTGTGTGTGTGTGTGTGTGCAGAGAGGATGGTGTGTGTGTGTGTGTGTGCAGAGAGGATGGTGTGTGTGTGTGTGTGTGTGTGCAGAGAGGATGGTGTGTGTGTGTGTGTGTGTGTGCAGAGAGGATGGTGTGTGTGTGTGTGTGCAGAGAGGATGGTGTGTGTGTGTGTGTGTGTGTGTGTGTGTGTGTGCAGAGAGGATGGTGTGTGTGTGTGTGTGTGTGTGTGTGTGCAGAGAGGATGGTGTGTGTGTGTGTGTGTGTGTGTGCAGAGAGGATGGTGTGTGTGTGTGTGTGTGTGTGTGTGTGTGTGCAGAGAGGATGGTGTGTGTGTGTGTGTGTGTGTGCAGAGAGGATGGTGTGTGTGTGTGTGTGTGTGTGTGTGCAGAGAGGATGGTGTGTGTGTGTGTGTGTGCGCAGAGAGGATGGTGTGTGTGTGTGTGTGTGTGCGCAGAGAGGATGGTGTGTGTGTGTGTGTGTGTGTGTGTGTGCAGAGAGGATTGTGTGTGTGTGTGTGTGCAGAGAGGATGGTGTGTGTGTGTGTGTGTGTGTGTGTGTGTGTGCAGAGAGGATTGTGTGTGTGTGTGTGTGTGTGTGTGTGTGTGCAGAGAGGATGGTGTGTGTGTGTGTGTGTGCAGAGAGGATGGTGTGTGTGTGTGTGTGTGTGCAGAGAGGATGGTGTGTGTGTGTGTGTGTGTGTGCAGAGAGGATGGTGTGTGTGTGTGTGTGTGTGCAGAGAGGATGGTGTGTGTGTGTGTGTGTGTGTGTGTGTGTGTGCAGAGAGGATGGTGTGTGTGTGTGTGTGTGTGTGTGCAGAGAGGATGGTGTGTGTGTGTGTGTGCAGAGAGGATGGTGTGTGTGTGTGTGTGTGCAGAGAGGCTGGTGTGTGTGTGTGTGCAGAGAGGATGGTGTGTGTGTGTGTGTGTGTGTGTGTGCAGAAAGGATGGTGTGTGTGTGTGTGTGTGTGTGTGCAGAGAGGATGGTGTGTGTGTGTGTGTGTGTGTGTGTGCAGACAGGATGGTGTGTGTGTGTGTGTGTGTGCGCAGAGAGGATAGTGTGTGTGTGTGTGTGTGTGTGCAGAGAGGATGGTGTGTGTGTGTGTGTGTGTGTGTGTGTGCAGAGAGGGTGTGTGTGTGTGTGTGTGTGTGTGTGTGCAGAGAGGATGGTGTGTGTGTGTGTGTGCAGAGAGGATGGTGTGTGTGTGTGTGTGTGTGTGTGTGTGCAGAGAGGATGGTGTGTGTGTGTGTGTGTGCAGAGAGGATGGTGTGTGTGTGTGTGTGTGCGCAGAGAGGATGGTGTGTGTGTGTGTGTGTGTGTGTGCAGAGAGGATTGTGTGTGTGTGTGTGTGTGTGCAGAGAGGATGGTGTGTGTGTGTGTGTGTGTGTGTGTGCAGAGAGGATGGTGTGTGTGTGTGTGTGCAGAGAGGATTGTGTGTGTGTGTGTGTGTGTGTGTGCAGAGAGGATGGTGTGTGTGTGTTGTGAGATGTGTGCAGAGAGGATTGTGTGTGTGTGTGTGTGTGCAGAGAGGATTGTGTGTGTGTGTGTGTGTGCAGAGAGGATGGTGTGTGTGTGTGTGTGTGTGCAGAGAGGATTGTGTGTGTGTGTGTTGTGAGATGTGTGCAGAGAGGATGGTGTGTGTGTGTGTGTGTGTGTGCAGAGAGGATGGTGTGTGTGTGTGTGTGTGCAGAGAGGATGGTGTGTATGTGTGTGTGTGTGTGTGTGCAGAGAGGATGGTGTGTGTGTGTGTTGTGAGATGTGTGCAGAGAGGATGGTGTGTGTGTGTGTGTGTGCAGAGAGGATGGTGTGTATGTGTGTGTGTGCAGAGAGGATGGTGTGTATGTGTGTGTGTGTGTGTGTGCAGAGAGGATGGTGTGTGTGTGTGTGTGTGTGTGTGCAGAGAGGATGGTGTGTGTGTGTGTGTGTGCAGAGAGGATGGTGTGTATGTGTGTGTGTGCAGAGAGGATGGTGTGTATGTGTGTGTGTGTGTGTGTGCAGAGAGGATGGTGTGTGTGTGTGTTGTGAGATGTGTGCTATGTTTTAGGTGTGTTTGAGCTGTGCAGAGAGAGCGGAGCGGAACATTGGTGTGAAGAGAGTGTATGGCTGTGAACTGGAGGCTGGAGCAGACTTCGCAAAACCAGAGATAAAAATAAAGAAAACTGCGGATGCTGGAAATCCAAAACAAAAACAGAATTACCTGGAAAAACTCAGCAGGTCTGGCAGCATCGGCGGAGAAGAAAAGAGTTGACGTTTCGAGTCCTCATGACCCTTCGACAGAACTTGATTTCGAGTCCAAGAAAGAGTTGAAATATAAGCTGGTTTAAGGTGTGTGTGGGGGGGGCGGAGAGATAGAGAGAGAGAGACAGAGGTGCTTGTGTAGACAAACAAGCAGTGATAGAAGCAGATCATCAAAAGATGTCAGCGACAATGGTACAAAAGAACACATAGGTGTTAAAGTTAAAGTTGGTGATATTATCTAAACAAATGTGCTAATTAAGAATGGATGGTAGGGCACTCAAGGTACAGCTCTAGTGGGGGTGGGGGGAGCATAAAGGATTTTAAAATATTTAAAAATAATGGAAATAGGTGGGAAAAGAAAAATCTATAAAATTTATAGGGAATAAAAAAAGGGAAAAAGGGGGAAACAGAAAGGGGGTGGGGATGGGGGAGGGAGCTCACGACCTAAAGTTATTGAATTCAATATTCAGTCCGGAAGGCTGTAAGGTGCCTAGTCGGAAGATGAGGTGTTGTTCCTCCAGTTTGCATTGGGCTTCACTGGAACAATGCAGTAAGCCAAGGACAGACATGTGGGCAAGAGAGCAGGGTGGAGTGTTAAAATGGCAAGCGACAGGGAGGTTTGGGTCATTCTTGCGGACAGACCGCAGGTGTTCTGCAAAGCGGTCGCCCAGTTTACATTTGGTCTCTCCAATGTAGAGGAGACCACATTGGGAGCAACGAATGCAGTAGACTAAGTTGGGGGAAATGCAAGTGAAATGCTGCTTCACTTGAAAGGAGTGTTTGGGCCCTTGGACGGTGAGGAGACAGGAAGTGAAGGGGCAGGTGTTACATCTTTTGCGTGGGCATGGGGTGGTGCCATAGGAGGGGGTTGAGGAGTAGGGGGTGATGGAGGAGTGGACCAGGGTGTCCTGGAGGGAGCGATCCCTATGGAATGCCGATAAGGGGGGTGAAGGGAAGATGTGTTTGGTGGTGGCATCATGCTGGAGTTGGCGGAAATGGCGGAGGATGATCCTTTGAATGCGGAGGCTGGTGGGGTGATAAGTGAGGACAAGGGGGACCCTATCATGTTTCTGGGGGGGAGGAGAAGGCGTGAGGGCGGATGCGCGGGAGATGGGCCGGACACGGTTGAGGGCCCTGTCAACGACTGTGGGTGGAAAACCTCGGTTAAGGAAGAAGGAGGACATGTCAGAGGAACCGTTTTTGAAGGTAGCATCATCGGAACAGATGCGACGAAGGCGAAGGAACTGGGAGAATGGGATGGAGTCCTTACAGGAAGCGGGGTGTGAGGAGCTGTAGTCGAGGTAGCTGTGGGAGTCGGTGGGTTTGTAATGGATATTGGTGGACAGTCTATCACCAGAGATTGAGACAGAGAGGTCAAGGAAGGGAAGGTAATAGGCCCGAACAATCCCCATCCACCACTACTCTCCTCCGTCTGGCTGAACTTGTTCTCACATTGAACAATTTCTCCTTCAACTCCTCTCACTTCCACCAAATGAAAGGTGTGGCTATGGGTACCCGCATGGGCCCCAGCTATGCCTGTCTCTTTATGGGGTATGTGGAACATTCCTTGTTGCAGTCGTACTCCGGCCCCCTTCCACAACTTTTTCTCTGGTACATCGATGATTACTTCGGTGCCGCTTCATGCTCTCGTCGGGACTTGGAAAAATTTATTAATGTTGCTTCCAATCTCCACCCCTCCATCATTTTCACGTGGTCCATCTCTGACACTTCCCTTCCCTTCCTTGACCTCTCTGTCTCAATTTCTGGTGATAGACTGTCCATCAATATCCATTACAAACCCACCGACTCCCACAGCTACCTCGACTACAGCTCCTCACACCCCGCTTCCTGTAAGGACTCCATCCCATTCTCCCAGTTCCTTCGCCTTCGTCGCATCTGTTCCGATGATGCTACCTTCAAAAACAGTTCCTCTGACATGTCCTCCTTCTTCCTTAACCGAGGTTTTCCACCCACGGTGGTTGACAGGACCCTCAACCGTGTCCGGCCCATCTCCCGCGCATCTGCCCTCACGCCTTCTCCTCCCTCCCAGAAACATGATAGGGTCCCCCTTGTCCTCACTTATCACCCCACCAGCCTCCACATTCAAAGGATCATCCTCCGCCATTTCCGCCAACTCCAGCATGATGCCACCACCAAACACATCTTCCCTTCACCCCCCTTATCGGCATTCCGTAGGGATCGCTCCCTCCGGGACACCCTGGTCCACTCCTCCATCACCCCCTACTCCTCAACCCCCTCCTATGGCACCACCCCATGCCCACGCAAAAGATGTAACACCTGCCCCTTCACTTCCTCTCTCCTCACCGTCCAAGGGCCCAAACACTCCTTTCAAGTGAAGCAGCATTTCACTTGCATTTCCCCCAACTTAGTCTACTGCATTCGTTGCTCCCAATGTGGTCTCCTCTACATTGGAGAGACCAAACGTAAACTGGGTGACCGCTTTGCAGAATACCTGCGGTCTGTCCGCAAGAATGACCCAAACCTCCCTGTCGCTTGCCATTTTAACACTTCACCCTGCTCTCTTGCCCACATGTCTGTCCTTGGCTTGCTGCATTGTTCCAGTGAAGCCCAACGCAAACTGGAGGAACAACACCTCATCTTCCGACTAGGCACCTTACAGCCTTCCGGTCTGAATATTGAATTCAACAACTTTAGGTCGTGAGCTCCCTCTCCCATCCCCACCCCCTTTCTGTTTCCCCCTTTTTCCCTTTTTTTTTCCGATACATTTTATAGATTTTTCTTTTCCCACCTATTTCCATTATTTTTAAATATTTTAAAATCTTTTATGCTCCCCCCACCCCCACTAGAGCTGTACATTGAGTGCCCTACCATCCATTCTTAATTAGCACATTTGTTTAGATAATATCACCAACTTTAACACCTATGTGTTCTTTTGTATGTAGACAAGCACCTCTGTCTCTCTCTCTCTATCTCTCCGCCCCCCCACACACACACCTTAAACCAGCTTATATTTCAACTCTTTCTTGGACTCACTCAAGTTCTGTCGAAGGGTCATGAGGACTCGAAACGTCAACTCTTTTCTTCTCCGCCGATGCTGCCAGACCTGCTGAGTTTTTCCAGGTAATTCTGTTTTTGTTTCGCAAAACCAGTGCCGGAAAACGGATTGCAGCAATGCCAGCCGAAACCGGGCTTGAGAGGGAAGTGGGGGGGGGTGGGGATGTGGTTGTGGTGGCCGGTTAGCTCAGTTGGTTAGAGCGTGGTGCTAATAACGCCAAGGTCGCGGGTTCGATCCCCGTACGGGCCATTCATTTTCATAGGGGGAGCCCCCACCCCGCACTGATCTCGTCCTGTGAGCAACCTGAAAGGAAACTCTCAGTCATGGCTTCTTTCTTATGAAAAATTGTCACTGTGCACAAGCCATGCAAGAGGTTCAAAAGACATGCAGATTCTGGGCGGGGCTGTGTATATAAAAATTCAGGACCATGGAGTATAAAAAGGGAGGAGGTTAAATTAAAGCTGTATAAGAAACACCGCTTTAAGAAACACTGGTTCAACCTCAACTGGAGTATTCCGCCCAGTTCTGGGCACCTCACTTTAGCATTGGAGAAAGTGCAAGAAAAGATTCACGAGAATGTTTCCTGGGATATTGTGGGTGTTGGTGCAGAGAGTGTGTGCGATTGTGTCAATTACTTTAATAGACAGCAGTGGAGTTTCTGTGTCAGCTCGTAATGGCCACCGAATACAAAAAAGCATCAGACAATTGCCCTGGAGAGAGAGAGAGAGAGATTGCAGAAATTCGCTGACGGCTTTTGAACTTTGTCGCAGTTTGATATGAAAATTGAAATCATGCAATCACCCTGCAACCTGTCCCAGCGAAGGACCTGCTTCTCAATCTCCATCTCTCTCTCTCCCTTTTCCTTCGGAGGCGTTTATCTTGTGAACGGTTCACCAATCAGAGGGAAAGTGGGGAGGGACTGGAGCAGGAAGTGGGCGAAGTGGAGCTGCTTTCCAACCTCTCCTGAGCCTGTCTGAGAAAACCAGAAAAAAAAACAAAAGTGCGGCACCCCGCCAATTTGACCTAAAACCCGACTCTGGTGGGACTCGAACCCACAACCTTTGAATGCCTTATTCCATCATTGCACTAGAAGTCCAACGCGCTATCCATTGCGCCACAGAGCCACTGATGAAAGTAGCTTTCACATTCCCCATATGGGGAGTTCTGTCCAATTCACTGCATTTCACCCCCCCCACCCACCCCCAGTGCTGGAGTTTCATTCAGTTCCATCAGAAACAGAAACAAGAAATACCTGGAAAAACCCAGCAGGTCCGTCAGCATCGGTCCTCATGACCCTTCAACAGAACCGTTCATCGGGGTAGTTTGAAATATAGAAATGGGATGGGGATTATGTCATCCCCCCCTCAGGGTGGGTTGGTTGGGGGTTGGTGGGGGGGGGGGGGGGCGGTGGGGGCTCCATGACTGAAGCGAAGAGAGTGTGTGGTTGTGTCCCTGCACTCTTTGCAGAGCAAGTTGAGCTAACTTTGCCTGGGTCACAGAGCTGGCAGGGGGAAATGTAAAATGTCAGGCCTGACATGTAACCCTCTCCTGCCCTGTAATAACGCTGCTTTTGCCTGTGTCACAGAGTGGAGTCAGTAATAGTTCTGATTCTATGGAGCAGCCCTGGGGGTGCGGCTGTGGCTGGCCGGTTAGCTCAGTTGGTTAGAGCGTGGTGCTAATAACGCCAAGGTCGCGGGTTCGATCCCCGTACGGGCCATTCGCTTTTTTTTTTCCTCTCTCTTCCAGCTTTCTTTCCAAATCGCGCCTCACAGCCCTTTCCGAGGACGCTCACAATGTTTTGAAGCAATGCATGCAGAGCCTCACTTCCACAGCCCTTTTATCTCCCTATCGCTGATTTTTAACACCGTGGAGAAAACGCTTTCTGAGGCCTTGGAGGGGCTAGCATCCCACGGTGAATAAAAACCACCTTCTGCGCAAACCCATTAAAGACGCAGGTTTTGTGCGTTCCACCTCAGAAACCGTGAACCAAACGCCAGCTTAAAGTAACCTGGTGTGGAGCAACACATTGTGAGCACTCTATCTGCTTGGGAGTCACCCTTGACAGATGCCTCACCTTCAAGAACCACATCGAAAAGACAAAGGCAAAAGTGAGCGCATGAAACAACATCCTGAATATGCTCACTAACACAAAATGGGGAGCAAGATCGAAAACATTGCGAACCAGTGCACTTGCGCTTTGCTGTTCCACTGCTGAATACGCCTGCCCTGCATGGGAAAGATCTACTCATGCTAAGAAGATGGATGCCATTCTGAATGCAAGCTGCGGACTTATCACAGGTTGTTTAAAACCAACAAACACCAACAGCCTATATATCCTGGCCGGTATCACTCCCCCTGATATAAGAAGAATGGTAGCCAGCAAGAAAGAGCCACTCCGTCAAACATCAGATGAGAGGCACCCTCTACATGGTCATACACCTACACCCAGCCGCCTAAAGTCCAGGAAGTGTTGTTCCATTCCAATCAACCCCATCTGAAGCTGGCATCACCTTCTGGAAAGACTGGTCTCAAACAACCCCCAGCTATGGAAATTCTACCAGATGAAAAAGCCTTTGCCCAGGAGCTTATTGCAACTGGGCAACCTGCAAGTGCCTTAACAGACTTAGGACTGGTGTATGTCGTTCAAAGGTGTCACTAAGCAACCAGCCCAACAACTTGTGAACGTCGAACTGAGCCACAGGCAATGCAACTTCTCCTGCAATGGAACCCTGCACTGCTGCAGATCTTTCCGAATTCAACAACAAGACGCAAAAATGTGTCCAGTTCTGGCTGGGCCATGTGTAGACTGTCCATGGACACGATAACAAGAAGATCTCTCTATGTGCCGCTTGAGAGATGTATGAGCTGTTGACAGTTTACAGCTTTCCTTTCATCTTTCCAGATCCCAGCACCAAACTTGTAGTTTGGATTCTTTAATATTTCATTCCAGTGGGCTGTCATTAACAAGTGGAAATAGCAGAGGCTGGAACAATGCATTGTCTAATCCTGTGGCCTGGGGAGATGCAATGAGGAGCCTGGAAGGGAGAAAGAAATGATTGAATTTCTGGGATAAATGGTCTGATATTTGGGATTATTTCTGGGGCGAATGGTCTGTTATTTGGGATTATTTCTGGGATGAATGGTTTGATATTTGGGATTATTTCTGGGGTGAATGGCCTGATATTTGGTGTTAATGTGAGGAATGCAGCTCTCTAACAAATTTGATTGAATTTTTCAAAGAGGTGAGACTGGTTCTGTAGATGAGGGTAGTGTAGTTGATGTACTCTACATGGACTTCAGTAAGGCTTTTGACAAGGTCCCGCATGGGAGACTGGTCAAGAAGGTAAGAGCCCAGGGGGTCCAGTGTAATTTGGCAAATTGGATCCAAAATTGGCTTAGTGGCAGGAGGCAGAGGGTGATGGTTGAAGGTTTTTTTTGTGATTGGAAGCCTGTGACGAGTGGTGCACTACAGAGATCGGTGCTGGGACCTTTGCTGTTTGTAGTGTACATTAACGATTTAGCTGTGAATATAGGGGGTATGATCAGTAAGTTCGCAGATGACACAAAAATTGGTGGTGTCATAAATATTGAGGAAGAAAGCCTTAGATTACAGGACAACATAGATGGGCTGGTAAGATGGGCAGAGCAGTGGAAAATTGAATTTAATCCTGAGAAGTGTGAGGTGATGCATTTTGGGAAGACTAACATGGCAAGGGAGTATACAATGAATGGTGGGACCCTAGGAAGTACCCAGGGATCAGAAGGACCTTGGTGTACATGTCCATAGATCCCTTAAGGTAACAGGACAGGCAAATAGGGTGGTTAAGAAGGCATATGCGATACTTGCCTTTATTAGCCAAGACATAGAAAATAAGAGCAGGGAGGTTATGTTGGAGCTGTATAAAATGCTAGTTAGGCCACAGCTGGAGTACTGTGTGCAGTTCTGGTCGCCACACTATAGGAAGGATATGGTTGCACTGGAGAGGGTACAGAGGAGATTCACCAGGATGTTGCCTGGGCTGGAGTTTTTCAGCTATGAAGAGACTGGATAGGCTAGGATTATTTTCCTCAGAGCAGAGAAGGCTGAGGAGGGGCCTGGTAGAGGTATACAACATTTTGACGGGCATAGATAGGGTAGATAGGAAGGAACTTTTCCCCTTAGCGGATGTGTTAATAACCAGGGGAGCATTGATTTAAGATAAGCGGCAGGAGGTTTAGAGGGGATTTGAGGAAAAGTTTTTCCACCCAGAGGGCGGTGGGAATCTGGAACTCACTGCCTGAAGGGGTGGTAGAGGCAGGAACCTTCACAACATTTAAGGAGTATTTAGATGGTAGATGGGCACTTGAAACACCATAGCACACAGGGCTACAAGCCAAATGCTGGAAAATGAGAGTAGAATAGATAGGGGCTTGAAGGCCGGCATGGACATGATGAGCCAGTGCTGTACAATTCTCTGACTCTCCTTCTGGATATGATGGTCGAGATACTCCAAATTCAGTATCAATAACAGTATCTGTAACAATCCTCTGACTCTGTGGAACAACAATAATAGTATCAGTGTAACGGTAACAATCCTCTGACTCTGTGGAACAACAATAATAGTATCAGTGTAACTGTATCAATGCTCTGACTCTGTGAAACAGCAATAATAGTATCAGAGTAACTGTAACAATCTGACTCTGTGGAACAACAATAATAGTATCAGTGTAACCGTAACAATCCTCTGACTCTGTGGAACAACAATAACAGTATCAGTGTAACTGTAACAATCTGACTCTGTGGAACAACAATAATAGTATCAGTGTAACTGTAACAATCTGACTCTGTGGAACAACAATAACAGTATCAGTGTAACTGTAACAATCCTATTACTCTGTGGAACAACAATAATAGTATCAGTGTAACTGTAACAATCTGACTCTGTGGAACAACAATAACAGTATCAGTGTAACTAACAATCTGATTCTGTGGAACAGCAATAACAGTATCAGTGTAACTGTAACAATCTGACTCTGTGGAACAGCAATAACAGTATCAGTGTAACTGTAACAATCTGACTCTGTGGAACAGCAATAACAGTATCAGTGTAACTGTAACAAATTGACACTGTGGAACAACAGTAAGGTTGCCGCAAGCGGCCGGTTAGCTCAGTTGGTTAGAGCGTGGTGCTAATAACGCCAAGGTCGCGGGTTCGATCCCCGTACGGGCCACTTTGTTTTTTTTTGGCCCAGCTTCGTGTCTCTTTCTCAATCACTTCGAAACCTTCGGGGTTCTTTTTATGGGCGGAAGGGGGAAAGCAGCAGATAGATGTGAGCCCGCAGATGCTGGAGAATTGCATTGCCTGACTGACTCTGCGAGAGACCCCGGGGGATGTGCCAAGAAGACAGGACAAGAAAGGATTTATTAGCTACTAAGGCGGAGAATGCGACTGCAGAACGGTGTAGCTGCGATGGCCGAGTGGTTAAGGCGTTGGACTCGAAATCCAATGGGGTTTCCCCGCGCAGGTTCGAACCCTGCTCGCAGCGACCTGCAAATCCTTTTTCTGTTTCTTTTTGAAGAAGGAACTGACCCAGAAATTCATCGGGACCCCGGTCCCAGCGCTTCATTTATCGACGCAGATCTTGCGTCGCCAATTCAGCACGTTATTTGGCGACAAATACATATGTAAAAAATATAAAGTATGCGAGAATGGCCCGTACGGGGATCGAACCCGCGACCTTGGCGTTATTAGCACCACGCTCTAACCAACTGAGCTAACCGGCCACCTACAGGAAACTGAGGGGGTTGTCACAGCTACACTGATACTGTTATTGTTGTTACACAGAATCAGGAGATTGTCACAGCTGCACTGATACTGTTATTGTTACACAGAATCAGGAGATTGTCACAGCTACACTGACACTGTCATTGCTGTTACACTCAATCAGGAGATTGTCACAGCTACACTGATACTGTCATTGCTGTTACACTCAATCAGGAGATTGTTACAGCTACACTGATACTGTCATTGCTGTTACACAGAATCAGGAGATTGTCACAGCTACACTGATACTGTCATTGCTGTTACACTCAATCAGGAGATTGTCACAGCTACACTGATACTGTCATTGCTGTTACACTCAATCAGGAGATTGTCACAGCTACACTGATACTGTCATTGTTGTTACACAGAATCAGGAGATTGTCACAGCTACACTGATACTGTCATTGCTGTTACACTCAATCAGGAGATTGTCATAGCTACACTGATACTGTCATTGTTGTTACACAGAAGCAGGAGATTGTCATAGCCACACTGACACTGTTATTGTTGTTACACAGAATCAGGAGATTGTCACAGCTACACTGACACTGTTATTGGTGTTACACAGAATCAGGAGATTGTCACAGCTACACTGACACTGTTATTGTTGTTACACAGAATCAGGAGATTGTCATAGCTACACTGATACTGTCATTGTTGTTACACCGAATCAGGAGATTGTCACAGCTACACTGATACTGTCATTGTTATTACACAGAATCAGGAGATTGTCACAGCTACACTGATAATGTTATCGTTGTTACACAGAGTCAGGAGATTGTCACAGCTGCACTGATACTGTTATTGTTGTTACACAGAATCAGGAGATTGTCACAGCTACACTGACACTTATTGTTGTTACACAGAATCAGGAGATTGTCACAGCTACACTGATACTGTCATTGTTGTTATTACCACTATACTGATACTGTTATTGATACTGAGTTTGTTGTTAAACAGAATCAGGGGATAATTACAGCTACACTGATACTGTTATTGATACTGAGTTTGTTGTTAAACTGAATCAGGGGATTATTACAGCTACACTGAAACTGTTATTGTTGTTACACAGCTCACTGACATTCTCACACATCTCACTGACATTCTCACAAATGTTACAGCTACACTGATATTGATATTGACACCGTTACTGATACTTTATTGATACTGGATTTGGAGTATCCCAGCCATCACAGCCACGGGGAGAAAGAGTTGCATTCCTCACATGAACACCAAATATCAAACCAACTATTCATCCTAAAAATAACCCCAAAAAACAGACCATTCACCCCAGAAATAATTTGAAAGATCAGACCACGTGCCCCCAGAAACAAATATCTGCAGCATTGCTTCAATATGTCGTGAACTTACTTGCAAAGGTTTTCATATAATTCAGAAGGAAAGATAAAGAAGCTGGAAGAAAATGAATGGCCCGTACGGGGATCGAACCCGCGACCTTGGCGTTATTAGCACCACGCTCTAACCAACTGAGCTAACCGGCCAGATGCATGCACAAGCAGTATTATTGCTGTTACACAGAATCAGAATTATTAGAGGCCAAGAAAATACTACATCCCAGACATTGCTCCTCCCATCTCCGGTGACAGTTCTTTTGATTTCACTCTGTTGACACAGACAAAAGCATAATTATTCATTAACACAATTATTAATTGCCACAGCAGTTAAACACAAAAGCACCCTGCCAACACAGATAGTTTTGCATTTCAGCATTACACTCAAGCATTATGTTCCAGCACTCATCACACTCCAGATTCCCAGCAATTGTTCCACTTATTCTGTGCCGCACAAAAAGGTCCCATAACTTCTGGGCTCCGGAGCAGTGTATCCAACCCCAAAGATGCCCTGGGGGTTCTGCCCAGGAAGTACCCAGGTAAAGATTGACCACCATTGCCCGAAGGTGTTCAAACTCCCGTTGGGAAATTGCCCTGTGCCTGGAAACATCTGAGAACAGGATTCAAATTGCAAACTCCGGATGGTTCCGACTGTCTTACAGTCATAGTTACCCCGAAAAAGTTAGAAGAATTAAAATCACATTTAACTCCTGGGTAACCAAAGTAATGACCACCCCGCCCCCCTCCCCGACTCCCCCCATCGGACTACCCTGACCATCCGACGCCCCCCCCCCCCCCAGCATTGACCACACTCAGGACCACCTGACCCCCAATAACCAGCTCCCTAAACCACCCTGTTGACCAATCCCCGACCATTCGATCTGCAAGCTCCCAATGACCACTCCTCTAAACCACCCAACCACCTCCGCCCCTGTTGACTGCCCCCTCGCTGACCGCTCCCCCACTGATCACCCAACCACCAGCCCCCCCCCCCCCACCACCCCCCAACCCACCACCGACCACCCAACATCCCCCAATCACTGTACCTCCTCCCCTGACCCCCACTGATTCCCCCTGATAATTCTGATCAAACACCCCTGCTCCTTCTCAATTCCAGCAATACAACAGTGTGTCACAACTTGGAATTTAACCCTTGGTGTCCAGGAATCATTCTGTGAAACCTGTGCTGCCCTCAGATGGACGCGGACCCCCAAGTCTCTTGGAACTTCCACAGTTTCTAATTTCATCATTTATTAAATTCACTGTTCTATCCTTTTTTCAATTCAAAGTGGCGTTATCTTACGTTTGCTGACAATGAAGTCCATCCAGCACAGTTTAGTTCATTCACAAGATATTCATATCTCTTTGTAATTTGATGCTTCCAGCTACGCTGTTTACAATGCTAATTTATTGTGCCATCGGCAAACTAGGGTATGAGATATTCTATCACATCGTCTGGAATGGTTAATAAATACAGCAAAACTGTGTGTGTGTGTGTGTGTGTGTGTCTGTGCGTGTGTGTATCTGCATGCGTGTGTGTGTGTGTGTGTATCTGCATGTGTGCATGTGTGTGTGTGTGTCTGTACGTGTGTGTATCTGCATGCGTGTGTGTGTGTGTGTGTATCTGCATGTGTGCATGTGTGTGTGTGTGTCTGTACGTGTGTGTATCTGCATGCGTGTGTGTGTGTGTGTGTGTATGTGTGTTTCTATCACATTGGAGCATCGGAACAGGAGGAGGCCATTCGGTCCATCAAACCTGCTCCACCATTCAAACAGGTCATGGCTGATCATCTACCGCTCTGCTATTTTCCCCACACCCCCACATTCCTGATGTCATTAGTCTCCAGAAACCTATCAATTTCTCTCTTGAACATGGTCAATGACTGAGCTTCCACTGCCCTCTGGGGGTAGAGAATTAGACACTAGAGGTTGTTCTTAACCACCCTAATTCTTTGCAGGGTCTTGTTAGAATATCTCATGATTAGCGGAATTTTGAGTATTTTCTTGTCCCACTCTGTTGTCTCGTTCTGCTGGGAAGTGGGATTTGATATGTCGAAGGAATCCTTTTATGTAACACCTCTGTCTTGGCCCAGTGAATAAAGTGGTTACTGCCTGGACAAAATCTACTTTGGTACAAATGTGGAGGAATCAGTTTGGCTGTGACTCCCCAGGTGGTGTCCAGGGTGGAGGCTTTTTGCATGTAGCAGGGTTTCTGTTGGTTTAAAGAAAACCTTTGCTAATTTGTGTTTTCTCTTGTGTTAGTTAAAAACACTTCTGTCAAAGAAATCGACCCTTCATTTATTCATTGTGGCTTTTGAGAGAGGAGTGATGGTTGCTAAAGCTCTGTATAAATCCCAACATTTCTACTTTGGTGTGGGTCCTTAAATACTTGCTCTGTGTTATCTAAACATCTGCAGCAGTATAGCGGTAGCTGGGAACATTTAATGAAAACATTATTGTTCCGTTCTGCCATATAGGTGTTTGCAAAGGTGCAAATTTCTTGCCCCTGATTTGGAGCTAGTATTCTTCATCGAATACAAAGTAATTGTCAGTTCAGGCTGTAGTAAATGAATTATGGCTTCATCTGCTCTTTCAAGTTGCAGGTAATTGTTAAGGGTGCTTTGTACAGCTTGGAAGTCTCTGAAGAAGAGACATGTGGACTCGAAACGTTATCTGTTTCACTTGCCATAGATGCTGCCAAACCTGCTGAGTTTTTCCAGAATTTTCTGTTTCTGAAGCTAAGTGCAAAGGTGGGCGGGTTCTGCAGCTCATTTCCTGCTGATCAGAATGGCAGAAATCGCACCCGATCCCACGCTCAGAAGCTTATTAATGGTGCACAGACGAGTATTTCTCCAAATCACATGGCGGGTCAGGAGCTGATTCGTTTGCCCTGTCACCTAATGGGGTCAAAGGTCTGGGTGCCATATTTAAACGCCACCTGAGCACACACATTTCACTTCTACCTGTAGAGGTGTTAACCAGCCTGAAGAAGGAGGCTTCTCCCCACTTCAGCAACAACACCCTCCAGGCCTTGACCAGAGGAGTATGGCAGCATCGGGATGTCCTCTACCCCAGTGCTGGCTTGAAGAAGTATACCAGCTTCACCTCTCCGGCCTAGGAGGCCATTGCAAGGCAGGTCAGCGTGGCTGGCAACTGTACCCGGACTGCGATCCGGGGCAGGAAGAGAATGAATGATCTCATCCACTCCGCTAGGGTAAGTCAACTTTCAAATGCCTCCAGTGTCTAATTCCTATTATGGTATTATGCACTCAAAGGGCTGCTCTCTTCAGCGATCTCACACAAATATCAGCACCCATTCTCCCAGGTACCTTCACATCATCGCCAACTCATCCACCAAGCGGCACACACTCCATCCTCAGTCCTTTGCCCCGTATCTCAGGAAGGATGTGCTGGCCCTGGAGAGGGTCCAGAGGAGGTTCACAAGAATGATCCCAGGAATGAAAGGCTTAATATATGAGGAATATTTGAGGACTCTGGGTCTATACTCAATGGAGTTTAGAAGGATGAGGGAGGATCTGATTGAAACTTACAGAATACTGAAAGGCCTGGATTGAGTGGACGTGGGGAAGATGTTTCCATTAGTAGGAGAGACTAGGACCCGAGGGCACAGCCTCAGAGTAAAGGGCAGACCTATTAGAACAGAGATGAGGAGAAACTTCTTTAGGCAGAGAATGGTGAATCTATGGAATTCATTGCCACAGAAGGCTGTGGAGGCCAGGTCATTGAGTGTATTTAAGACCAAGATAGATAGGTTCTTGATTGGTAAGGGGGTCAAAGGTTACGGGGAGAAGGTGGGTGAATGGGGTTGAGAAACTTATCAGCCATGATTGAATGGTGGAGGAGACTCGATGGGCCAAATGGCCTAATTTCTGCTCCTATGTCTTATGGTCTTTCTGGGGAGGGCTCACCACACACACACAGGGGGAATGCATCTTTGCCAGCTTTGGCACCATCCCTTCTCCTCACACTCCACCCCTTTGCCATCAGCAGCCCAAGCTTGTCCACAGCCGGACGGAACGATGCCAGGCCGGAGGAAGGATGGCTGACTCTTCACCCCTCACCCAATTGGAGGAAGATGGCTGGGGAAAATAGGCATCTCGCCCATGGGGGAAGGATAGATTGGCTTATCCCAGCAACCTAGTATGGATGACACCTCTATGACTCCATCAGACTTCAGGCCTCCAGATCTTCATTCCAGGAGTGCTCAGCTATCCACACAGAAAGCAGGCACACTGATGGCTTTGTCAGGATCAGATGAGCATGTCGATTGCCTGTTGGAGAGTTGGCTCAGGGATTATGCCAAGCTATGCCAGCCAGCCCTTCAGGTCCAGAGCAGCAGCCTCCCATTTCATAGTCCAGCATCTGGGGCCTTGACACATATCGCTGAAGTCGCATGGTCATTGTCCTCTAGCAGGTATTTCAGGAGTCAGCAAGGTCCATAGCTCTGTATCATGCAGGTGGAGATTGGGAACTACTATAGGGGTGATGTCTGACTGTAGTCACAGACACAACGTCATGCTACAGGCCACAATGAGCGGTTAAGATCCCCGAATATTTGTGGGAATGTAACCCAGTCAAGCTTGACAGACATTACATGGAGGCCGCTGAAAGATGCTCTGAGTGTGACTGACTCCAATGCCATTGAAATCTCTTAAGATCCACATTGACCAGTCTTCAGTGCAGCAGCGTCAGGAGAAGGAACCAAACTGCAACATCTATACTCATGACCTGATCTTCTGACACAAGTCTCAGGTGGGCATTGCCCAGGCACCATGTTGTTGCAGCAAGAGGCTCTGCTCATGTCGCTGCTGTGGACAGAAAGGTGACTCGCTGGAATGAGATGGTGCCAGACACCATAGACCTGAGGGACACGATGGGAGATAAGTGAGGAGGGGGGAATGGGGGTGCGGGGGACTTGTTACATTTGTATGATCTTGGAGCATTGCAACAGATCGAAGAGAAATTCACTGGACGAGAATTTCAGAGAAAGAGAATATATTTACAGACGTGCAGAGTATATCCAGAGAGTGAAACCCTTTGTGCCCTTAATATTTCTTAATCTACTTACCCTACCGCCATGTCCAGATGCATTCCTGACATCTGCAGCAGAGGTGGAGGCAGCCTGCTGCCTGCTATGTCCTGTTGTCTGTGATAACCTTGGCTGGTCTTCTGGAGGGTTGAAACCTGGAGGGCCCCAGCCTGTTTTGGGTCTCTGGCTGTGGGGCAGGGGCACCCTCCTTGGCCGCTGGAACTGGAGTCGCTGGGGTCACAGGCAGAGGGGAGCTGGAGCGGCTGAACAGCCCTGGAGAGTCCTGGGTTGGAATGCCCCAAGGTGTCTGGCTGACGCCCTCCTCTCTGTTGGTGCCTGGGGCCCCTACCTGACTCCTTGAGGGGATAGGGCTCCTGCAGGAGATTGAGGTGCTCTGCTCCCCCTTGCATAGTCACTGATGGATCCCAGTCATAGCTGTAGGAACAGTGTGCAGGTCCTCATGCTTATCTGGCAGGAATGGAGGGTTCTGCTGGACCAGGATCCCCATGGCTATCGCCGCCATTCCGGTGGTGACCTCTATGTGCTGTCACGTTGGTGCCGCCACATCAGACAATATGTGGACGGACTCCTCCATTCCAATCCGGTGACGGCCTCTGAGAACTGCCTGTCTTTGAAGCTCCAACATCTGTAAGAGCCTATTCCAGAGGGTCAACATCGGACTCGGATGCAGCTCAGCCTCCAGCTGTCCTCTGAGCATCGCTGTCCTCGGCTGTCACTTCCTCTGCTGTGGAGCCGAACTTGTGCTGTGCTCACCAGCTGATGACCCCCCCCCCCCCCAGCCTGCTCTTGAACTAGGTCTCACCAAGGTCTGTGTCTCTGAGCTGGTGGAGGGTGCAGGTGCTGTGGCAGCTCGACATCTATTGGGTCCCCAGGATCTTCATCAGAGGGGGTCTGGGGGCTGGGGCTGATGGGCTCACTGGTGGTGTGTTTCCTCCTTTTCTCGCTGGTGCCTGTAATAGAGCGATTGGCTGGATGGTCACCTACAGTAAAGAGCACTCAGTTTCGGTGGGTGGGTGAAGACGGTTGGATGGACCCTCACTGGCTTGTTGTGAGATGGCGATCTCGCCACTGGAGCAGGAACGGTCGCTGTCCTCGCCAGCTAGCTCTGTCGCCTGCTCCTCGAAGGGGGTGAGTGGTCTCAGCTCCGGCATATCCCACCTTCAGCCTGGGATCTCTGTGTGGTGATCTTTTCCTGCATAATGACAGATGGACAGACCATGGGCAGGACAGATGCCAAAGCAGATGATCAGCGTGCCTGCCTTGTGTGTGTGTGTGTGTGTGTGTGTGTGTGCTGTGTGGACTGATGCAAGGGCTGAAAACGTGACTTGTGCAGGATGAGACTAGAGATGAAGATGTAAAAGTGTGTGTGAAGAATCAGTGATGATGTCTGTTGTGTTGGCAGTGTGTGAGATCCCAGCCTGATGGCCTGGTGGAAGTGAGAATTTAGAGTGTGGAGAAGGTTGACTTGCCCTGGAGGAGTGGATGAGGTCATTCATCCTCTTCCTGCACTGGATTGCAATCCTCTTAAGCAGTGCATTAGCACTGACTGCACTAGCGACCACTTCCCAAGCCTTGGTGATCAGGTTGGTGGACCTCAGCCTCCCATCATGGGAGGAAAGTATCTTCTGCTGGTCCTCCACATCTTGGAGGGCTGCTGCCAGTGCATTTTCACTGAACTTTGGGGCTGTGGGCTTCTTTCACTTTTCAGGGCCATCCTGACACTTGCCATAACCAGTCCCGGGCTGCAGAGGGTGAATGCGTGTGTGGTTGCAGTTTAAATACGGTGCCCGGTGCTATGAGATGATGTGGGAACGGAGGGGCAGACGAGTTGCGGCCCACCCTGCCCCAAGATCTGACGTGCACCACAATCGTGCATAAACAATGAGCTGAAAAGCACGACGATCTGATGCAGAACCTGCCATGGCTGGCGGGAGATACACTGCCTTCCCCACCCACCACCGCAATTAGTCTCCACAGCCAAAAACACCCCCCCACCCGACCCCCCAAGGTCCCTCGTTCCCTCTTTCCGCACCCCCCTCTATCCCTCCCTCTCTCTCTCTCTGGCTCTCGCTCCTTGGGATTTTGTTCCTGTTGTTTTATTTCTACAGTAATTAAGTGTATCTCCCTTTCTTTCTCTCTGTCTTTGCCCTTCTCTCTCTCTCTCTGCCTCTCTTTCTATCCCTCTCTTGCTCTCCCTGTCTCTGCCACTCTCTCGCTCTTTCTATCCCTCCATTGCTCTCTCTGTCTTTGCCCCTCTCTCTCTCTTTCTATCCTTCCCTTGCTTCCCTATCTTTGCCCCTCTCTCTCTCTTTCTATCCCTCCCTTACTCTCCCTGTCTCTGCCCCTCTCTCTCTCTTTCTATCCTTCCCTTGCTCTCCCTATCTTTGCCCCTCTCTCTCTCTTTCCATCCCTCCCTTACTCTCCCTGTCTCTGCCCCTCTCTCTCTCTTTCTATCCTTCCCTTGCTCTCCCTATCTTTGCCCCTCTCTCTCTCTTTCCATCCCTCCCTTACTCTCCCTGTCTCTGCCGCTCTCTCTCTCTTTCTATCCTTCCCTTGCTCTC
Source organism: Isurus oxyrinchus (assembly GCA_026770705.1). NCBI lineage: Eukaryota > Metazoa > Chordata > Chondrichthyes > Lamniformes > Lamnidae > Isurus > Isurus oxyrinchus. The sequence goes on from JANJGN010000036.1 coordinate 506,359, forward strand.
CCTGTCTCTGCCCTCTCTCTTTCTATCCCTCCCTTGCTCTCTCTGTCTTTGCCCCTCTCTCTCTGCCCCTCTCCCTTTCTATCCCTGCCTTGCTCTCCCTGTCTCTGCCCCTCTCTCTCTCTCTCTGCCCCTTTCTCTCTCTCTTTCTATCCTTCCCATGCTCTCTCTGTCTTTACCCCCCTCTCTCTCTCCAAGCCCATTTCTCTTTCTGTCCCTCCCTCCTTGGGATTCTGTTCCTGTTATTTTATGACTACAGCCATTATGTGTATCTCTCTGCCTCTCTCTAACAGAGAACCAGGTACTATTATAAAAACAAAAAACTGCGGATGCTGGAAATCCAAAACAAAAACAGAATTACCTGGAAAAACTCAGCAGGTCTGGCAGCATCGGCGAAGAAGAAAAGAGTTGACGTTTCGAGTCCTCATGACACTTCGACAGAACTAGGTGAATAAGGAAGGGGTGAAATATAAGCTGGTTTAAGGTGGGGGGGGGGGGGGGGGGGGGGGGGGGGAGAGAAGTGGAGGGCCGTGGTGTGGTTGTAGGGACAAACAAGCAGTGATAGAAGCAGATCATCAAAAGATGTCACAGACAACAGAACAAAAGAACACATAGGTGTCGAAGTTGGTGATATTATCTAAACGAATGTGCTAATTAAGAATGGATGGTAGGGCACTCAAGGTATAGCTCTAGTGGGGGTGGGGGGAGCATAAAAGATTTAAAAATATTGGAAATAGGTGGGAAAAAGAAAAATCTATATAATTTATTGGAAAAAAAACAAAAGGAAGGGGGAAGAAACGGAAAGGGGGTGGGGATGGAGGAGGGAGGTCAAGACCTAAAGATGTTGAATTCAATATTCAGCCCGGAAGGCTGTAAAGTGCCTAGTCGAAAGATGAGGTGTTGTTCCTCCAGTTTGCGTTGGGCTTCACTGGAACAATGCAGCAAGCCAAGGACAGACATGTGGGCAAGAGAGCAGGGTGGAGTGTTGAAATAGCAAGCGACAGGGAGGTTTGGGTCATTCTTGCGGACAGACCGCAGGTGTTCTGCAAAGCGGTCACCCAGTTTACGTTTGGTCTCTCCAATGTAGAGGAGACCACATTGGGAGCAACGAATGCAGTAGACTAAGTTGGGGGAAATGCAAGTGAAATGTTGCTTCACTTGAAAGGAGTGTTTGGGCCCTTGGACGCTAAGGAGACAGGAAGTGAAGGGGCAGGCGTTACATCTTTTGCGTGGGCATGGGGTGGTGCCATAGGTGGGGGTTGAGGAGTAGGGGGTGATGGAGGAGTGGACCAGGGTGTCCCGGAGGGAACGATCCCCTTTCTCACTTATCACCCCACCAGCTTCCGCATTCAAAGGATCATCCTCTGCCATTTCCACCAACTCCAGCATGATGCCGCTACCAAACACATCTTCCCTTCACCCCCACTGTCGGCATTCCGTAGGGATCGTTCCCTCTGGGATACCCTGGTCCACTCCTCCATCACCCTCTACTCCTCAACCCCCTCCTATGGCACCACCCCATGCTCACGCAAAAGATGTAACACCTGCCCCTTCACTTCCTCTCTCCTCACCGTCCAAGGGCCCAAACACTCCTTTCAAGTGAAGCAACATTTCACTTGCATTTCCCCCAACTTAGTCTACTGCATTCGTTGCTCCCAATGTGGTCTCCTCTACATTGGAGAGACCAAACGTAAACTGGGCAACCGCTTTGCAGAACACCTGCGGTCTGTCCACAAGAATGACCCAAACCTCCCTGTCGCTTGCCATTTCAACACTCCACCCTGCTCTCATGCCCACATGTCTGTCCTTGGCTTGCTGCATTGTTCCAGTGAAGCCCAACGCAAACTGGAGGAACAGCACCTCATCTTCCAACTAGGCACCTTACAGCCTTCCGATCTGAATATTGAATTCAACAACTTTAGGTCTTGAGCTCCCTCCTCCACCCCCACCCCCTTTCTGTTTCTTCCCCCTTCCTTTTGTTTTTTTTTCCAATAAATTATATAGATTTTTCTTTTTCCCACCTATTTCCATTATTTTTAAATATTTTTAAATCTTTTATGCTCCCCCCCACCCCCACTAGAGCTGTACCTTGAGTGCCCTACCATCCATTCTTAATTAGCACATTCGTTTAGATAATATCACCAACTTTAACTTTAACACCTATGTGTTCTTTTGTTCTGCTGTCTGTGACATCTTTTGATGATCTGCTTCTATCTGCTTGTTTGTCCCTACAACCACACCCCCCCTTCTCCCCCCCCCACCCCTCTCCCCCCCTCACCCCCCCCCCCCTTCTCACCCCCCAAAAACCAGCTTATATTTCACCCCTTCCTTATTCACCTAATTCTGTCGAAGGGTCATGAGGACTCGAAACGTCAATTCTTTTCTTCTCCGCCGATGCTGCCAGACCTGCTGAGTCTTTCCAGATATTTCTGTTTTTGAACCAGGTACTATTGATGCTCCAATTTCCCTTTGACCCCCAATGTTGAGCCTGAGCGAGACTCCGCCTCCACGGGCCGCCTTGTGACCTCACTTCCTCTCGGGACCTCACCGGCGCACTCTGGGAACTGTAGTCCTGGGTTTCCGGTTGCCCCGAACAACTGGCCGAGGGATCCGGGCTGGGTGGAGACAAGAAGACGAATTGTAAAATAATTAAAAACCTGCAGCTGCTGCGAATGTGAAAGGCAGAACAAACCAGTCAGGGACTTAATTTAGCTCTAAGTCTCCAGGAGATGGTATCTCTGGGCACTGCCCCTGGGAGCAAACAGACAAAAACGGATTAAATTTGTCATCAAGGCGGTGGGGAGGGCGGGGTTAAGGATCCGGGCTTTTTGACTGAGTCAAAGATCCTCCTATCAGTGTGATGGGAGGAAGACCGCTATCCAATCAGGATGAGGGAGGAGAATGATGGACAGTTGGACCAGCCAATGGACGTAGGTGGTAGGTTTTCTGTCTAATTGGAGTAAGGGGTGGGGGGGCGGGGTGATGGGGACTGGCCAATGATGCTGGGTTATGTGTTGGGGGGTGGGGGGGGGGGGGGGTTGGTAGTGGTGGACTCACTGTCCAATCCATGAGAGGGTCAGAATGATGGACAGTCGGACTGGCCAGTGGGTGCAGAGTACTGTTAAGGGTTGGTAGGCTCCCTGTCCATTTGGGGGTGAGGGAGGGGCATGATGGACAGTTGGATTGGCCAGTGGGAACAGGGTGATGCAGGTTGGCTCGGGGGGGTCGCGGTTGGGGGGGGGCTGGGAAGGTCGAATCAGTGCGATCCTGTCGAATGACAGGACAGGCTCGATGGGCCGAGTGACCTACTGCTGCTCATATTTCTTATGTTCTTGTGCATTCAGGCCCTGGAGCCTGTTGACGGGAACAGGAGGCCATTCAGCCCCTCAAGCTTGTGAGGCAGGAACAGGGGGAGGCCATTAAAGCCCTCGGTCCTGTTGAGCTGGAGCGGGAGGAGGCCATTCAGCCCCTCTAGCGTGCAACATAGGGACAGGAGGAGGCCATTCAGCCCCTTGATCCTGTTACATAGGAATAGCAAGCGATCATTTTGGGGGAGGTGGTGATGCAGTGGTATTGTCACCAGACGAGTAATCCAGACACCCGGGGTAATGCTCTGGGGACTGGGCAGATGCTGAAATTTGAATTCAAGAAAAACTCTGGAATGAAAAGTCTGACGATGACCATGAACTCATTGCCGATTGTCGTAAAAACCCACCTTGTTCACTAATGTCCTCCAGCAACATCCGGCCAGTCCTACACATGACTCCAGACTCACGGTAATGTGGTTGACTCTTAAATGCCCTAAACCACTGTAAAGTCCAAAAGGGATGAAACTAGACCGACCTGGGCACCGGAAATGACAACGGCAAACTCAGCCCTGTCAACCCTGCGAAGTCCTCCTTACCAACAACTGAGGGCTAGCACTAAAACTGGGAGAGCTGTCTCACAGACTAGTCAAGCAACAGCCTGAAATAGTCACCCTCACGGAATCGTACCTTGCAGAATCATACCTTACTGATAATGTACCAATACCACCATCACAGTCCCTGGGCATGTCCTGTGCCACCGGCAGGACAGACCCATCTTGGCCTCCTCCGGAAGTCCCCAGCATCACAGATGCCAGTCTTGGGCCAATTCGATTCACTTCAAGTGATATCAAGAAATGGCTCTGGATCCTGCAAAGGCTATGGATCCTGAAAATATTCCAGCAATGGTACTGAAGGCTTGTGCTCCAGAACTTGCAGTGCCCCTAGCCAAGCTGTTCCAGTACAGCTACAACACTGGCGTCTACCTGGCTATGTGGAGAATTGCCCAGGTATGTCCTGTACACAAAAAGCAGGACAAATCCATCCCGGCCAATTACCGCCTCATCAGTCTACTCTCCATCAGAAGTAAAGTGATGGAAGGGGTCATCAACAGTGCTATCAAGCGGCACTTGCGGAGCAATAACCTGCTCACTGATGCTCAGTTTGGGTTCCGCCAGGGCCACTCAGCTCCTGACCTCATTACAGCCTTGGTTCAAACACAGACAAAAGAGCTGAACTCCTGAGGTGAGGTGAGGGTGACTGCCCTTGACATCAAGGCAGCATTTGACCGAGTGTGGTGTCAAGGAGCCCGAGCACAACTGGAGTTAATGGGAATCAGGGGGAAAACTCTCCGCTCGTTGCAGTCATGTCTTGCACAAAGGAAGATGGTTGTGATTGTTGGAGGTCAGTCATCTCAGCTCCAGGACATCATTGTTCCTTCACTAGCGCTGGGTGAAAATCGTGGAACTCCCTCCTTAACAGCGCCGTGGGTTCACATGGACTGCAGCAGTTCAAGAAGGCAGCTCACCTCCACCTTCTCAAGGGGCAATTAGGGATGGGAAGTAAATGCTGGCCTAGCCAGCGACATACACGTCCCATGAATGAATAAAAAAAAAAGCCAATTGAGCCTAATGCACTGGAACAAAGGGAGGCCTTTCAGCCCTTTGCAGCGGAACAGAAGGAGGTCATTCAGCCCTCTGAGCAGGTTACAGCCTATTCAGCCGATCAAGTCTGTTGCACAGAAGCAGGAGGATAACCATGTGCCTGTCGAGCCTGTTACACACAAAACGCAAGAGGCCAGTCAGCCTGTTACACAGGAACAGGAGGAGGCCATTCAGCCCCTTTCCTGCTAGAGCCTGTTTCAGAGCAACAGGAGTTGACCAGTCAGCCCCTTGAGCCTGTAATATAGGAACATGAGTAAGCCATTTAGTTCCTCAAGCCCACTAAACAGGAACATGAGGAGGCGATTCAGTCCTTCAATTCTGTGACATGGGAACCGAGGGCCATATAGCCATTTGAATCTGTCGCACTGCAATGGGAGGAGTCCATCCAGCGCCTTCAGCGCGATGCAGAGGAGCAGGAGAAGGACATTCAACCCTACGAGCAGGTTACAGAGCAAGATAAGCAGAGCAATCCATCGAACCTATTGCACAGGAACGCACCATCCTGACTTGGAAATATATCAGCCGTACCTTCACTGTCGTTGGGTGAAAATCCTGGAACTCTCTCCCTTAAAGCACGGTGGGTGTACCAACACCACAGGGACTGCAGCGGCTCAAGAGGGCAGCTCACCACCACCTTCTCAAGGGCAACTAGGGTTGGACAATACATGCTGGCCCAGCCAGCGAAGCCCACATCCCATGAGTGAACTAAAAAAAAAAGGGGGGACATCATTTTAGCTTCTTGGGGTTGTTAAAAAGAACAGGACAGGACCGTCCAGCTAACTATTCTAGAGGATCAACATCGGACTCGGAAGCAGCAAGAGCTCAGCCTCCAGCTGTCCTCTGAGGGTCGCTGTCCTAGGCTGTCACTTCCTCTGCTGTGGAGCCGAACCTGTGCTGTGCTCACCAGATGGTGACCAACACCCCCACACACCCCACCCCCCCCCCCCCACCCAAGCCTGCTCTTGAACTAGGTCCCACCGAGGTCTGTGTCTCTGAGCTGTGGAGGGTGCAGGTGCTGTGGCAGCTCGACATCTATTGGGTCCCCAGGATCTTCATCAGAGGGGGTCTGGGGGCTGGGGCTGATGGGCTCACTGGTGGTGTGTTTCCTCCTTTTCTCGCTGGTGCCTGTAATAGAGCGATTGGCTGGATGGTCACCTACAGTGAAGAGCACTCAGTTTCGGTGGGTAGGTGAAGACGGTTGGATGGACCCTCACTGGCTTGTTGTGAGATGCCGATCTCGTCACTGGTGCAGGAATGGTCGCTGTCCTCGCCAGCTAGCTCTGTCACCTGCTCCTCGAAGGGGGTGAGTGGTCTCAGCTCCGGCATATCCCACCTTCAGCCTGGGATCTCTCCCTGTTATTGTATGGTGATCTTTTCCTGCATAATGACAGATGGACAGACCATGGGCAGGACAGATGCCAAAGCAGATGATCAGCGTGCCTGCCTTGTGTGTATGTGTGTGTGTGTGTGCTGTGTGGACCGATGCAAGGGCTGAAAACGTGACTTGTGCAGGATGAGACTAGAGATGAAGATGTAAAAGTGTGTGTGAAGAATCAGTGATGATGTCTGTTGTGTTGGCAGTGTGTGAGATCCCAGCAAATGCCTCATGGCCTGGTGGAAGTGAGAGTTTAGAGTGCGGAGAAGGTTGACTTGCCCTGGAGGAGTGGATGAGGTCATTCATCCTCTTCCAGCACTGGATTGCAGTCCTGTTAAACCATACATTAGCGCTGACCACACTGGTGACTTCCTCCCAAGCCTTGGTGGTGAGGTTGGTGGACCCCCCGCCTCCCATCATGGGAGGGAAGTATCTTCTGCCGGCCGTCGACATTCTGGAGCAGTGCTGCCAGTGCATTTTCACTGAACTTTGGGGCTTTGGACTTCTTACTTTTGGGAACCACCTTGGTTCTTCTGACTGCCAGTCCCGGGCTGCAGAGAGTGAATGTGTGTGCGGGTGTGGTTGAAATATGAGCTGAAGGGGTAACGGCGGGGCAGACAAATCGCAGCCCTCCCCACCCCGAGATCTGACGCTCATGCATAAATAATGAGCTGAAAAGCAGACGATCTGACGCTGCCTTTCCCACCCGCCACTGCAGTTAGTCTCCAGAGTGGAAAATTCAGCCCCTATGTCTTCCTCTCTCTCCGTCCCTCCCTCTCTCTCTGACTCTCTCTTTCTCTCCATCCCTCCCTCTCTCCCTTTCCCTCTCTCCATCCCTTCCTATTTCTCTCTTTCCCTCTCTCCGTCCCTCCCTCTGACTCTCCCTTTCCCTCTCTCCGTCCCTCTCCCTCTGACTCTCTCTTCGTCCTTCTCTCTGACTCTCCCTTTCCCTCACTCCGTCCCTCCCCCTCTCTGACTCTCTCTTTCTCTCTCTCTCCATCCCTCTGTCTGACTCTGCCTTTCCCTCTCTGTCCCTCCCTCTCTTTCGCTCTGACTCTCCCTTTCCCTCTCTCCGCCCCTCCCTCTCTCTCTCTTTCCCTCTCTCCGTCCCTCTCCCTCTGACTCTCTTTCTCTCTCTCTCCGTCCCTCTCTCTGACTCATCCTTTCCCTCTCTCCTTCCCTCCCCCTCTCTCTCTGTTTCTCTCTCTCCGTCCCTCCCTCTCTCTCTCTGACTCTCTTTCCCTCTCTCCGTCCCTCTCCCTCTGACTCTCCCTTTCCCTCTCTTCATCTCTCCCTCTCTCTAACTCTTTCCCTCTCTCCGTCCCTCTCCCTCTGACTCTCTTTCTCTCTCTCTCCGTCCCTCTCTCTGACTCTCCCTTTCCCTCTCTCCGTCCCTCCCCCTCTCTCTCTGTCTCTGTTTCTCTCTCTCTCCGTCCCTCCCTCTCTCTGACTCTCCCTTTCCCTCTCTCCATCCCTCCCTCTCTCTTTCTCTCTCTCTCCGTCCCTCTCCCTCTGACTCTCCCTTTCCCTCTTTCTGTCCCTCCCTATCTCTCTTGCTGACTCTCCCTTTCCCTTTCTTTGTCCCTCTCCCTCTCTCTCTGACTCTCTCTTTCTCTCTCTCCATCCCTCTCACTTTCTCTCTGACTCTCTTTCTCTCTCTCTCTCTGTCCCTCCCTCTCTCTCTCTGACTCTCCCTTTCCCTCTCTCTGTCCCTCTCCCTCTCTCTCTGACTCTCTTTCTCTCTCTCTTCGTCCCTCCCTCTCTTTCTCTCTCTCTCCATCCCGCTCCCTCTGACTCTCCCTTTCCCTCTCTCCATCCCTCCCTCTCTCTCTCGCTGACTCTCCCTTTCCCTCTCTCTGTCCCTCTCTCTCTGACTCTCTCTTTCTCTCTCCCTTCTTCCCTCTCCCTCTATCTTCTTGTTTCTTTCTTTCCCTCTGTCTCTCTCTCTCCTTGGGATTCTGTTCCTGTTATTTTATTTCTACAGTCATTATGTGTATCTCTGTGTAAGAGAGATTCAGGTCCAACTGACCCTCCAATTTCCCTTTAACATCCCATGTTGACCCTGAGTTAACCCTTGTCCCTTGATCCCCCCCCCCCCCAACCCCCAACCCCCCAGCTGGCTGGTGGGAGCTGAGAGACTCCGCCTCCACAGGGCGTTACTATGACCTCACTTCCTCCCTATGACCTCATTCCTCAGTCCCACCCTGTGACTTCACTTCCTCTTCCACCCAACACGTGCACTCTGGGAATTGTAGTCCGGGTTTCCGGTTGCCATGAGCAACAGGCCTAGGGATCCAAACAAGACAAAACTGCGGATGCTGGAAATCCAAAACAAAAACAGAATTACCTGGAAAAACTCAGCAGGTCTGGCAGCATCGGCGGAGAAGAAAAGAGTTGACGTTTCGAGTCCTCATGACCCTTCGACAGAACTTGAGTTCGAGTCCAAGAAAGAGTTGAAATATAAGCTGGTTTAAGGTATGTGTGTGTGTGGGGGGCGGAGAGATAGAGAGAGACAGAGGTGGTTGTGTAGACAAACAAGCAGTGATAGAAGCAGATCATCAAAAGATGTCAGCGACAATAGTACAATAGAACACATAGGTGTTAAAGTTAAAGTTGGTGATATTATCTAAACGAATGTGCTAATTAAGAATGGATGGTAGGGCACTCAAGGTACAGCTCTAGTGGGGGTGGGGGGAGCATAAAAGATTTTAAAATCGCCATATGAACACACTCGACCTCTCCCTCCAGCAGCACCGCCGTACCCTTTTTCAAAGCTGCGCGTGCCCCCAGTTTCATTTTATCCTTCGGCTCATCCGATGCCTCAACAAGAAACTTTTTCTCTTTCTCTCAACTGCTAAGGAACGCAAGCTCCAACAACTCATCGACACCAACACCCATCTCGGACCCTTCACCCCAGCCTGTCCCTCCGTCCCCACCCCATCTTCCAATCCCAGCCCCAGCCGTGTATTCACTATACCCCCTGACCTTCCCCTCTCCGATGCTGAACGTTCAGTGCTCAGCAAAGGACTTAGTTTCATACCCTTACGCCCTCACCTCAATGAATTTCGGGCTCGGCATGATACTGAACTCTTCTTTCGCCGTCTTCGTCTCCGGGCTCACTTCTTCGGGCAGGAGTCCTCTCCCCGTTCAACGGATCCTTTTACCCATCTCCAATATTCTCCCTCCACCTGGACCCCTCCCCCTGGATTCTTACCTTCTCTTGATCTTTTCACTGAGAACTGTCGGCGCGACATTAGTCGTCTCAATTTCTCTGCTCCTCTCACCCATTCTAACCTGTCTCTCTCTGAACTTACTGCACTCCATTCTCTCAGGTCCAACCCTGACATTGTCATCAAACCCGCTGACAAGGGTGGTGCTGTTGTTGTCTGGTGCACTGACCTCTACCTCGCAGAGGCTGAGCGTCAACTCGCAGACACTTCCTCCTACCTCTCCCTGGACCATGACCCCACCACTGAACATCAAGCCATTGTTTCCAGGACTGTCACTGACCTCATCTCCTCTGGGGATCTCCCTCCCACAGCTTCCAACCTGATAGTCACCCAACCTCGGACGGCCCGCTTCTATCTCCTACCCAAAATCCACAAACAGAACTGCCCCGGTAGACCGATCATCTCAGCTTGCTCCTGCCCCACAGAACTCATCTCTCGTTATCTTGACTCCCTTCTCTCTCCCCTTGTCCAGTCCCTTCCCACCTACATCCGTGATTCCTCTGACACCTTACGTCACATCAACAATTTCCAGTTCCCTGGCTCCAACCGCTTCCTCTTCACATGGACGTCCAATCCCTCTACACCTCCATCCCCCACCAGGATGGTCTGAGGGCCCTTAGCTTCTTCCTCGAACAGAGGCCCGAACAATCCCCATCCACCACTACTCTCCTCCGTCTGGCTGAACTTATTCTCACGTTGAACAATTTCTCCTTCAACTCCTCTCACTTTCTCCAAATGAAAGGTGTGGCTATGGGTACCCGCATGGGCCCCAGCTATGCCTGTCTCTTTATGGGGTATGTGGAACATTCCTTGTTGCAGTCCTACTCCGGCCCCCTTCCACAACTTTTTCTCCGGTACATTGATGATTACTTCGGTGCCGCTTCATGCTCTTGTCGGGACTTGGAAAAATTTATTAATTTTGCTTCCAATCTCCACCCCTCCATCATTTTCACGTGGTCCATCTCTGACACTTCCCTTCCCTTCCTTGACCTCTCTGTCTCAATCTCTGGTGATAGACTGTCCACCAATATCCATTACAAACCCACCGACTCCCACAGCTACCTCCACTACAGCTCCTCACACCCCGCTTCCTGTAAGGACTCCATCCCATTCTCCCAGTTCCTTCGCCTTCGTCGCATCTGTTCCGATGATGCTACCTTCAAAAACGGTTCCTCTGACATGTCCTCCTTCTTCCTTAACCGAGGTTTTCCACCCACGGTCGTTGACAGGGCCCTCAACCGTGTCCGGCCCATCTCCCGCGCATCCGCCCTCACGCCTTCTCCTCCCTCCCAGAAACATGATAGGGTCCCCCTTGTCCTCACTTATCACCCCAGCAGCCTCCGCATTCAAAGGATCATCCTCCGCCATTTCCGCCAACTCCAGCATGATGCCACCACCAAACACATCTTCCCTTCACCCCCCTTATCGGCATTCCGTAGGGATCGCTCCCTCCGGGACACCCTGGTCCACTCCTCCATCACCCCCTACTCCTCAACCCCCTCCTATGGCACCACCCCCCATGCCCACGCAAAAGATGTAACACCTGCCCCTTCACTTCCTCTCTCCTCACCGTCCAAGGGCCCAAACACTCCTTTCAAGTGAAGCAGCATTTCACTTGCATTTCCCCCAACTTAGTCTACTGCATTCGTTGCTCCCAATGTGGTCTCCTCTACATTGGAGAGACCAAACGTAAACTGGGCGACCGCTTTGCAGAACACCTGCGGTCTGTCCGCAAGAATGACCCAAACCTCCCTGTCGCTTGCCATTTTAACACTCCACCCTGCTCTCTTGCCCACATGTTTGTCCTTGGCTTACTGCATTGTTCCAGTGAAGCCCAACGCAAACTGGAGGAACAGCACCTCATCTTCCGACTAGGCACCTTACAGCCTTCCGGTCTGAATATTGAATTCAACAACTTTAGGTCTTGAGCTCCCTCCCCCATCCCCACCCCCTTTCTGTTTCCCCCTTTTCCCCTTTTTTTTCCCTATAAATTATATAGATTTTTCTTTTCCCACCTATTTCCATTATTTTTAAATATTTTAAAATCCTTTATGCTCCCCCCACCCCCACTAGAGCTGTACCTTGAGTGCCCTACCATCCATTCTTAATTAGCACATTCGTTTAGATAATATCACCAACTTTAACTTTAACACCTATGTGTTCTTTTGTACCATTGTCACTGACATCTTTTGATGATCTGCTTCTATCACTGCTTGTTTGTCTACACAAGCACCTCTCTCTCTCTCTCTCTCTCCGCCCCCCCACACACACACCTTAAACCAGCTTATATTTCAACTCTTTCTTGGACTCGCACTCAAGTTCTGTCGAAGGGTCATGAGGACTCGAAACGTCAACTCTTTTCTTCTCCGCCGATGCTGCCAGACCTGCTGAGTTTTTCCAGGTAATTCTGTTTTTGTTTTGGCCTAGGGATCCAGTCTGGGTGGAGACAAGAGCAGTAGCTGCTAATGTGAAAGGCAGAACAAATCAGTCAGGGACTTCATTCGGCTCGACGGCTCCAGGAGACTGAATCTCTGGGACACTGCCCCTGGGAGCGAACAAACAAAAACCGAAAGCGGCGGTTATAGATTCAAGTTTTTTTAAACTGTCAAGAATCCTCCATCCATTGTGACGGAAGGAGGACGGCTGTCCAATCAGGGCGAGGAAAGGGATGATGGACTGGTGGCCTGGCCAATGGGAGCGGTGCCATGTCAGGGAGTTGGTGGGCTCCCTGATCAATCCATGAGTCAGAGAGTCAAGGGGTCGAGAGCACAGAAAAAGGCCCTTCGGCCCATCCAGTCTGTGCCTGTCAAACAAGTACCTGACTATTCTAATCCCATTCTCCAGCACTAGGCCCATAGCCTTGTATGCCATGGCATCATCGCAAGTGCACATCCAAATACTTCTTAAATGTTAGGAGGGTTTCTGCCTCTACCACCCTTTCAGGCAGTGAGTTCCAGATTCCCACCACCCTCTGGGTGAAAAAATTCTTCCTCACATCCCCTCTAAACCTCCTGCCCCTTACCTTAAATCTACACCCCCTGGTTATTGATCCCTCCACCAAGGGGAAAAGATCCTTCCTGTCTACCTATCTATACCCCTCATAATTTTATTCACCTCAATCATGTCCCCCCTCAATTTCCTTTAAGGAAAATAACCCCAGTCTATCCAATCTCTCCACACAACTAAACCTCTCCAGCCCCGGCAACATCCTGGTAAATCTCCTCTGCACTCTCTCTAGTGCAATCACATCCTTCCTATAATGCGGATCCAGAACTGCACGCAATACTCTAGCGTTTTATACGGTTCCAGCATATTCACCCTGCTCTTATATTCTATGCCTTGGCTAATAAAGGCAAGTATCCCATATACCTTCTTAACTACCTTATCTACCTGTCCCGCTACCTTAAGGGACCACTGGACATGTACACCAAGGTCCCCCTGATCCTTGGTACTTCCCAGGGTCCTACCATTCATCGTGTATTCCTGTGCCTTGTTTGTTCTTCCCAAGTGCATCACTTCACACTTAGCTGGATTAAATTCCATCTGCCACTGATCAGCCCATCCGACCAGCCTGTCTATACCCTTCTGTAATCTAAGGCTCTCCTCCTTACTATTTACCAATTTCCGTGTCATCCGCGAACTTACTGATCAACCCTCCTACATTCAAGTTTAAATCGTTTACATGTACCACAGACAGCAAGGGACCCAACACCGACCCCTGTGGAACCCCACTGGACACAGGCATCCAGTCACAAAAACACCCTTCAACCATCACCCTCTGCTTTCTGCCACTCAGCCAATTCTGGATCCAATTTGCCAAATTGCCTTGGACCCAATGGGCTCTTACCTGTGTTACCAGTCTCCCATGTGGGATCTTATCAAAAGCCTTGCTGACGTCCAAGTAGACTACATCAAATGCATTGCCCTCATCTACACACCAGGTCACCTCTTCGAAAAATTCAATCAAATTGGTCAGACATGACCTCCCCTAAACAAAACCATGCGGACTGTCCTTGATTAATCCCTGCCTCTCCAAGTGTAGATCAATTTTGTCCCTCAGAATTGTTTCCAATAGCTTCCTCAACACGGAGGTTAGACTGACTGGCCTGTAGTTCCCTGGTTTATCCCTTCTTCCCTTCTTGAATAATGGTACCACATTGGCTGTCCTCCAGTCCTCTGGCGCCTCTCCTGTGGCCAGAGAGGTATTGAAAATTATTGCCAGTGCCCCTGCTATCTCCTCCCTTGCCTCACTCAATAGCTTGGGATACATTTCTTCAATTTTATCACAGTCCTCCTGCCTGATTTTCAGACCCACATTGTCCTTCTCACTTGTGAACACCGACACAAAGTATTTAGAACCCTACCTACCTCTTCCGGCTCCACACACAAATTATCACTATGGTCCTTAATGGGCTCTACATTTTCCCTAGTTATCCTCTCACTCTTAATGTTCTTTTTGAAATTACTCTAGATTTTCCTTTATTTTACCTGCCAATGTTTTTGCATGCCCCCTTTTTGCTCTCCTAGTATTTTTTTAAGTTCCCTACTATATATTCTATACTCCTCTAGGGCTTCTACTGTTTAGTGCCCTGGGTATCTGCCTTAAGCCTCCCTTTTTCTCTTTATCCAATCCTGTATATCCATCGACATCCAGGGTTCCCTGGATTTGTTAGTTTCACCCTTTGTGTTTACTGGAATATGTTGGCCCTGTACTTTCCCTATTTCCTTCTTGAATGAGTCCCACCGCTCTTACGCAGATTTACCTAAAAGTAGCTGCTCCCAGTCCACTCTGGGCCAAATCATATCTGACCTTATTAAAATTGGCCTTTCCCCAATTTAGAACTCTGATTTCTGGCCCATCCCTGTCCTTTTCCATAACAACCTTGAATCTAATGGAGTTATGATCACTATCTGCAAATTGCTCCCCCACTGATACCTCTACCACTTGCCCCAGCTTCATTCCCTAAAATTAAGTGAGGGAGCGAGATGATGACAAGTGGACTGGCCAATGGGAACAGGGTGGTGCAGGTGGGGGTGGGAAGGTCTCACTGTTGAATCACTGTGAGGGAGCAGGATGATGGACAGGTGACCCTTCTAGTGGGAGACTAGCAACTGACCTCCAATGCCCCCCTGCCCCCCGACCCGTTACCATAGCGACAGGCCCCACCCTCGGTCTGATATATAGGATAAAGGAGCAGGAGTAGGACATTCAGCCCTTTGAGCCTCCTTCGCCATTTAGTATGATTATTGTTGATCTTCTATCTCAATGCTGTACTCCTGCTCTCTCCCCATAACCTTTGGTGCCTTTAAAGTCCTGAAACCTATCTATTTCCTTCTTAAATATATTTGGTAACTTGGCCCCCACAGCCTCTGTGGTAGAGAATTCCACAGGTTAATACCCTCTAAGTGAAGAAGTTTCTCCTCATCTCAGTCCTAAATGGTCCACCCCGTATCCTGGGACTGTGACCCCTTGTTCTAGACGCCCCCCGCAAAGGAAACATCATCCCTGCATCCAGTCTGTCCATCCCTGTCAGAATTTTATATGTTTCAATCAGATCTCCTCTCATTCTTCTAAACTCCAGTGAATACAGGCCTAGTCGGCCCAATCTCCTTGACAATCCTGTCATCCCAGGAATCAGTCTGGTGAACCTTTGCTGCACTCCCTTTATGGCAAGTATATCCTTTCTTAGGTAAGGAGACCAAAAACTGCACACAATTCTCCAGATGTGGTCTCACCCTGTCCAGCTGCAGTAAGACATCCTTGCTCCTGTACTGAAGTCCTCTTGCAGTGAAGACCAACATACCATTTGCCTTCTTAACTGCTTGCTGCACCTGCATGCTTGCTTTCAGTGATTGGTGTACAAGGACACCCAGGTCCCTTTGTACATCAGCATTTCCCAGTCTATCACTATTTAAATAATACTCTGCCATTCTGTTTTTCCTACCAAAGTGGATAATTTCACACTTATCCACATTATGCTTTATCTGCCATGCATCTGTCCACTTACTCAACTTGTCCAAATCACCTTGAAGTCTCTTAACAACCTCTTCCTTGCTCCCATTCCGACCAAGTTTCATGTCGTCAGCAAACTTGGAAATATTACATTTGATTCCCTCATCCAAATCATTGATATATATCGTGAATAGCTGGGGCCCAAGCACTGATCCCTGCGGTACCCAACTAGTCACCGCCTGCCACTCCGAAAAAGACCCATTTATTCCTACTCTCTGTTTCCTGTCTGCTACCTAATTCTCAATCCATGCCAATATATTACCCCCTATCCCATGTGCTTTAATTTTACACACCAATCTCTTATCTGGGGCTTTATCAAAAGCTTTCTGAAAATCTAAATACTGCATGTCCACTAGTGCTCCTTTATCTATTCTGCTAGTTACGTCCTTACAAAACTCCACTGGTTTGTCAAACATGACTTCCCTTTCATAAATCCATGTAGCCTTTCTCTAATCCTGTTGATATTTTCTAAGTGCCCTGTTATTACATCCTTTATAATAGACTCTAGCATTTTACTGATGTTAGGATGTTATCATAGCTTCAGTCTCCACTGCTGATCTGTTACCATCGTGACAGGTTCTGCCTCTGATCTGTTTCTATAGTGACCCATCTCACCCCACACAGATCTATCAGCACAGAAACAGGCGCCACCTCCCCCACCCCCACTGGAAATGTGAATTAAAATGAGAAAATTCTGGAGACTCCCAGTGATTCAGTTATTCTCATTGGTGAATGAATTGAAGATTTGCAGCAAAGGGATATTTCAGCATGTTCTTCAACTGCTTTCTGAACTTAGTCTGGCTGATGGCATAAATAGCAGTGTTTGTACAGCAACTCAGGAGCTGCAGCATGAAGCCTAATTCCTCCACAAAATAATCTATCCATACAGAATCATACCCCAAATACCACATTTGGCTCTGTACGGTACACAACATGAATATTGACCACAACAGGATGAAATTGGCTGAGATAACAAACAGTAAAATGATGGATTTCCTTTGACTCTCCATCTCTGGGACTCTCCCCACTGCCTTGAGCCCGGAGTCTCCTGTGGGCTCTGCTGGTTGCTAAAATGTGCCTGACGGTGAAGACATTGAGCAGCAGAATCAGGACAAATGGACACACGGGTTTAGAATGTTGTGGAGGAACTCGATTCCTGTCCAGACCATAGAGTACCAAACATCGTCCGTTACCTCACAGAACCAGGGATCATTTATCAGCGCATACCGAGCTGTTAACATAAAATACCAGAAAATGTTCTTTAAACAACTCAGCACAGTCACTGTTCCCAGAACCACGGCCGCCATTTTCTCACTGCAATATTTACTTTTCAGCTTCTGGCAACAAATGGCCACAAATCAATCAAAGGTGAAAGTGACGGTGAACCAGACAGAACAGTCAGTAACTGCATAAAGCAGGACAGCGTGGATATCACACACAGGGATGAAATACAGGAAATAAAACTGTTCCCCATAAACAGTCGGAATGTGTCTCAATATCAGGTCGATGATAATGACCAGCAGATCCACCACAGCCATGGCCACCAGGTAACAAGTGACACATTTGGAGAGGCCACATTTTTTGCGAGTAAGAATTGCAGTTGTTACTAAGTCAGCTGTGGGGAAGGGAAATAAACAATGAAATTATACATCAGGCTGGGGACAAAGTTACCGATTTAACTGAGGACTTATTGTGATTCTCAAATATGTTAGTTCTCACATGCAACTCAGACCCTCTTACACCCACAACCTCCATCTGTATGCGTTCCCCTTCAGACTTAAAAAGTAAAGTAGAACCAACACTCAATGCAAAAGCACACACATAAGAAAAGACGATATCTTTAAAATTAACATGCACTTAGATTATTAGAGGAGTGAAACAGAAATAGGTCACTTCTTTCCAGTCCTTTAGATAATGGTGGAGAATGTTGCAGGCATGAAGGATTCTCTCCTCATTTCTCAAAGACAAATGGAGGTTGGAAATTTCTGTGTTTTAGCCTAATTTGTGGATGAGTCTCTGTAGCAAAGAAATGTAACGAGCTAAAGCATATTAGCCCCTTTTATTGCCTGAGGTGGCTTCTAAAAAGGTTCATGTTTTTTGCTGGACCAAGATCTCTTCTCTTAGGACCTTCCTCTTTTCCTGGATTAACTGACTTCCGGGTATTCAAAAAAATGTCAGTTATGGAATGTTTCCAAAAATGTCTGTTATATAATGTCAGTTATAAAGTGTTTTCATCATAAACTATCTCCCGGTGTATGGGATTTCTATTATCCATAGATTAACATTCCTGTTATGAACAGACTCTGAATCTCTCCGTGCACCTCCATCTTCCCAACAGGTTCTATGGGAACATGACGTGACCATAATGGGGTCCACACATTAACAGAAGGATGGATGTTTACCTTTCATTTTGATTTTTACACTTACAAGAAAGCCTGACTTGTGACTGTTGCTAAAAGTTTTGGTCTCCACATTTAAGAAAGAACATCCTTGCATTGGAGACAGTACAGTGAAGGTTCACTAGACTGGCCCCTGAGATGAAGGGGTTGTCCAATGCTGAGACTCTAAGAAAATCGGGTGTATATTCCCTGGAGATTTGAAGATTGAGTAGCGAATCTCATTGAAACCTACACAATTCTGAAGGGGCTTGACAGGGTGGACCCTGAGAGATTGTTTCCATTGGTCGGAGAATCTAAAACACGGGGACATATTTTCAGGATAAGGGGCTGGTCATTGAGGACTGAGCTGAGGAGAAATTGCTTCACTCAAAGGGTTGTGCACCTTTGGAATTCTCTACCCAAGAGGGTTGTAGTTGCTCCATCGTTGAATATATTTAAGGCTGGGATAGGCAGATTTTTGGTCTGCCGGGTATTTAAGGGATATGGGAAGTGGGCGGGAGAATGGAATGGAAACCCAAGATCAGCCATGATTGTATTGAATGGCGGAGCAGGCTGGATGGGCCGAGTGGTCTATCCTGCTCCTAGTTCTTATGTTCTTGTGTATTCAGTCCCTCGAGCTTGTTGACGGGAACAGGAGGAGCCCGATCAGCCTGTTTGACAAAAAACAGTTGGAGGCTATTCAGTCCTTCGAGCCTATTTAACAGGAGCAGGCCATTCAGGAATGGGAGGTTGTCTTTCAGCTCTTTCGTAAGATTTCAAAGAAACAATAAGAGGATGGAGGAGGGGGGTGGGTGGGATGGTGGTGTGTAGTTGTAATATCTAGTAATCCAGTGGCTCTGTGGTTGACTCTGAACTGCCCTCTGAAATGGCCGAGTGAGACACTCAGTTGTACTAAACCACTGCAGTGTCTACAAAATGGATTGAAACTGGGCCATCCAGCCAGCATCAATCTAGGCACTGGAAATGTCAATGGCAGACTCAGCCCTGTCAACCCTGCAAAGTCCTCCTTATTAACATATGGGGGCTGGTGCCAAAATTGGGAAGGCTTTCTCACAGACTGGTTAAGCAACAGCCTGACAAAGTTGTACTCATGGAATCATACCTTACAGGCAATGTCCCAGACACCACCTTCACTATCCCTGGGGATGTCCTATCCCACCGACAGGACAGACCCACCAGAGGTGGTGACATAGTGGTATACAGTCAGGAGGGAGTTCCCCTTGGAGTCCTCAACATTGACTCTGGACCCCGTGAAGTCCCATGGCATCAGGTTACATATGGGCAAGCAGCTGATTACAAACTACCACACCACACCCCCACCCCCACCCCTTCCCCACCCCCCTCAGCTGATGAATCAGCACTCCTCTATGTTAAATATCAATTGGAAGAAGCACTGAGGGTGGCAAGGGCACAAAATGTACTGGGGGTGGGGGGACTTCAATGTCCATGATCAAGAATGTCTTGGTAGTGATCATTACTGACCGAGCTGGCTGAGTCCTAAAGGACATAGCTGCTGGACTGGCATAGATTTCGAACAGAGCTAGCAATTCAAAACTGGGCATCCATGAGGTGCTGTGGGCCATCAGCAACAGCAGAATTGTACTCAACCACAATCTGTAACCTCATGGCCTGGCATATACCCCACTCTACCATTACCATCAAGCCGGGGACCAATTCTGGTTTAATAAAGAGTGCTGAAGGGCATGCCCAGAGCAGCATCAGGCATACCTAAAAATGACGTGTCAACCTGGTGAAGCTACAACACAGGACTACTTCCGTGCCAAACAATAAAAGCAGTAAGCAATAGACAGATCTAAGCGATTCCACAACCAACGGATCAGATCTCAGCTCTGCAGTCCTGCCACATCCAGCCGTGAATGGTGGTGGACAATTAGACAACTCACTGGAGGAGGAGTCTCCACAAATATTCCCATCGTCATTGATGGAGGAGCCCAGCACAGCAGTGCACAAGCCAAGGCTGAAGAATTTGCAACAATCTTCATCCAGAAGTGCCGAGTGGATGATCCATCTTATCCTCCTCTGGACATTCCCCAGCATCACAGATGCCAGTCTTCAGCCAATTTGATTCACCCCATATGTTATCAAGAAATGGCTGAACGCACTGGATACTGCAAAGGCTTTGGGTCCTGACAATATTCCAGCAATAGTACTGAAGACTTGTGTTCCAGAACTTGCCGCGCCCCTAGCCAAGCTGTTCCAGTACAGCCACAACACTGGCATCTACCCTGCAATGTAGCAAATTGCCCAGGTATGTCCTGTACACAAAAAGCAGGACAAGTACAACCTGGCCATTACCACTCTTGATCATCAGTAAAGAAATGGAAGGGGTCATCAACAGCGCTATCAAGCGGCACTTGCTTAGCAATAACCTGCTCACTGATGCTCAGTTTGGGTTCCGCCAGGGCCACTCAGCCCCTGACCTCATTACAGCCTTGGTCCAAACATAGACAAAAGACCCGATCTCTAGCGGTGAAGTGAGAGTAACTGCCCTTGACATCTAGGCAGCATTTGACTGAGTGTGGCATTAAGGAGCTTGAGTAAAACTGAAGTCAGTGGGAATCAGGGGGAAAATTCTCTGTTGGTTGGAGTTATACCCAGCACAAAGGAAGATGGTTGTAGGAGGCCAATCATTATAGTCCCAGGACATCACTGCAGGAGTTCCTCAGGATGGTGACCTTGGCCTAACCATCTTCAGCTGCTTCACCAATGACCTTCCTTCCATCATAAAGTCAGAAGTGGGGATGTTTGCTGATGATTGCACAATGTTCAGCACCATTCGCGACTGAATACTGAAGCAGTCCATGTCCAAATGCAGCAAGATCTGGACAATATCCAGGCTTGGGCTGACAAGTGGCAAATAACACAAGTGCCAGGCAATGACCACCTCAAATGATAGAGGATCTAACCATCTCCCCTTGATGTTCAATGGCATTACCATCACTGAATCCCCCACTATTAACATCCTGGGGGTTACCATTGACCAGAAACTGAACTGGACCAGCCATATAAATACTGTGGCTACAATAGCAGGTCAGAGGCTGGGAATCTTGCGGTGTGTAACTCACCTCCTGCCTCCCCAAAGCCTGTCCACCATCTACAAGGCACAAGTCAGGAGTGTGATGGAATACTGTCCACTTGCCTGGGTGAGTGCAGCTCCCACAACACTGAAGAAACTCGACACCGTCCTGGACAAAGCAGCCCTGCTTGATCCACAAACATTCACTCCCTTTACTACCGACACACAGTAGCAGCAGTGTGTGTAACATCTACAAGATACACTGCAGCAACTCACCAAGGCTCCTTAGACAGCACCTTCCAAACGCACAACCTCTACCATCTAGAAGAACAAGGGCAGCAGACACCAGGTACACCACCACCTGGAAGTTCCCCTCCAAGCCACTCACCATCCTGACTTGGAAATATATTGGCCGTTCCTTCGCTGTCACTGGGTCAAAACCCTGGAACTCCCTCCCTAACAGCACTGTGGGTGTACCTACACCACAGGGACTGCAGCGGCTCAAGAAGGTGGCTCATCTCTACATTCTCAAGGGGCAATTAGGGATGGGCAGTAAATGATGGCCTAGTCAGCGGTGCCCTCTTCCCATGTAAGATTATTAAAAATAAAGATATTCAGTCCTCGAGTCTATTACACAGGAACCGGTGGACAGCATTCAGCCACTTGACCCTGTTACACAGGAAGAGGAGGAGACAATCGGCTCCTGGTACATGTTACACAGGAATAGGTGGAGGCCATTCAGCCCCTCGAGTCTGTTGCAAAGGAAGAGGGCAAGGCCATTCAGCCCCTCAAGCCTGTTAGACAGTGACAGGATGAGGCCATTCAGCCTGATGAACCTATTACTCAGGAACAGGAAGGGCCATTCGAACGCTTGAGCCATCTGGAGGGTAAAAGAGGCCATTCAGCCCCTCAGGTCTGTTGTATGTGAACAGCAAGAGGCCATTCAATCCCCGCGCCTGTTACAGTGGAACAGGAGGAGGTCATTTATTCCATTAAGCCTGCTATACCAACCTGCGATAGGAGGCCTCAAGCCTGTTACACAGGACTCGGAGGAGGCCATTCAGCCCTTCAAGCCTGTTGCACAGGAGCAGAAAGAGGCCATTCACTCCCTGGGGACTGTTACTGGGGAACAGGAGTAGGCCATTCAGCCCCTCAGGCCTCTTACACGCACAGAGGAGGAGATTTGGAAAGATGGCGTTCATTGCAAGGGGAGTTGAGTATAAAAGCAGGGAAGTGTGCAGGGCCTCAGATAGACCGCACCTGAAGCACTGTGCACAGTTTTGTTCTCTTTATTTAGGAAAGGATACAAATGTGGTAGAAACAGGTCAGAGAATGTTCACTCGACTGACACCTGGGAAGGGTGGGGGGTTACCTTATGGGGGAAAGGTTGGACAGGCTGGGCCTGTATCCATGGAAATTTAGAATTTAGAAGATCATCTTCGGTGACCTTTTCGAAATATATAAGACCCTGAAGGGACTTGACAGGGTGGATGCTGAGAGGATTTTTCTCCTTGTGGTCGAGACTAGAATTAGGGGACACAGTTTCAAAATAAGGGGCCTCCCATTTACTAAAGAGATGAGGAGAAATGTCTTCTCTCAGAGGGTCGTTCGCCTGTGGAATTCTCTTCCCCAGAGAGCAGTGGAGCCTGGGTCATTGAATATGTTCAACACTGAGTCAGAGAGAGTTTTGATCAACAAGGGAGCTGAGGGTTATGGGGGACAGGTAGGGAAGTGGAGTTAAGGCCACAATCAGGTCAGCCCTGATCTTATTGAAGGGTGGACTAGGCCTACCCCGGCTCCTAATTCTCCTGCAAGCCTGTCATACAGGAACAGGGAGGGGCCATTCAGCCCCTTGAGCCTGTTACACAGGAACAGGAACAGGCCATTTAGCCCCTCGAGCCTGTCACACAGGAACAAGAACAGGAACAGGAAGAGGCCTTTCAGCCCCTTGAGCCTGTTACACAGGAACAGGAACAGGCCGTTTAGCCCCTCAAGCCTGTCACACAGGAACAGGAACAGGAAGAGGCCTTTCAGCCCTTGAGCCTGTTACACAGGAACAGGAACAGGAAGAGGCCTTTCAGCCCCTTGAGCCTGTTGCATGGTAAGTGCTGGAGATCATTCAGCCGGTTGAGGCTGCTATACAGGGAAAGTGGGAGGAGGCCATTCAGGCCCTTGCTTCTGTTACAGAAGATCGGGAGGAGGCCATTCAACCCATCGAGACTATTGCACAGGAACAATGGGAGGCCATTCTGCCCCACTATCGAACATGTTACACCGAAACAAGAGAAGACAAATTCAGTCCCTTGAGTCTGTTACCAAGGAATAGAAGGAATCCATTCAGCCCCTCATCCCTGTTGCATCTAAACAGGAGGAAGCCATTAGGCCCCTTAAGCTGGTTGTATGGGAACACAGAGGATTCCATTCAGTTCCTCAAGCCTGTTACTCAAAGGAGGCCATTCAGCCACACAAGTCTGTTAAACTGAAAATGAGAAGGCCAGTCAGACCTTAGAGTCCACTGCAGAGAAACAGGAGGAGGCCATTCAGCCCCTCAAACCTGTTACAATGGAAGCGGATGCCAATCAGCCCCTCAATCGTGTTATATAGGAACAGGAGGAAGCCATTCAGCCCCTCAAACCTGTTGCACAGGAACAGGTGGAGGCCATTCAGCCCTCAAACCTCTTACACAAGAACGGGAGGAGGCCATTCAAAACATTGAGCCTGTTACACAGCAATAGGAGGAGACTATCCAGCCTCTTGAGCCTGTTAAAGAAAAATTACAGACAGCATTAATTCTCCCGTCACTCCCACTCTGCCAGTGTCCTTGCTGTTATCCATCAGCCCAGCACAGACCTGCTTCTGCCCATGTCGAGGTGGTGCAGTCTGAGGCTGAACCCTCAGGCCCCAGAGCTGCTCGAGGGTGTCCTGCAAGGTCATCTGCAGTCTCCACCTCCCGGTGAAAGCTAGCAGCCTTTCACCTGCCATGCTGCAGTCACTGGGGAAGCGCTGTGTAGGAACTTTAGGTCATGAGCTCCCCCCTCCATCCCCACCCCCTTTCTGTTTCCCCCTTCCTTTTGTTTTTTTTCCAATAAATTATATAGATTTTTCTTTTCCCGCCTATTTCCATTATTTTTAAATATTTTAAATCTTTTATGCTCCCCCCACTCCCACTAGAGCTGTACCTTGAGTGCCCTACCATCCATTCTTAATTAGCACATTCGTTTAGATAATATCACCAACTTTAACACCTATGTGTTCTTTTGTCCTGTTGTTTATGACATCTTTTGATGATCTGCTTCTATCACTGCTTTTGCCTACAACCACACCCCCCCCTCCACTTCTCTCTCTCTCTCTCTCTCTCTCCGCACCCCCCACACACACACCTTAAACCAGCTTATATTTCAACTCTTTCTTGGACTCGAACTCAAGTTCCGTCGAAAGGTCATGAGGACTCGAAACGTCAACTCTTTTCTTCTCCGCCGATGCTGCCAGACCTGCTGAGTTTTTCCAGGTAATTCTGTTTTTGTTTTGGATTTCCAGCATCCGCAGTTTTTTTGTTTTTATCACTGTGTAGGAGGACTAGGCAAGGCGAGGGAACCCACAAGACAGGCATTAGGGGAATACACAAGGGCGAGAAATTCAGTTTAGTTTGTCAAATTGGATGTGTTGTTGGATAAAGATACTAATGAGAAGGTTCTCGTTGCTGGTTTTTATTACAGGATGGTGTCTAAGGGCAAGCTGTGATGAGATGTCTCAGGTAGAGGAAACCATGGAGAATGGGGGATCCAGGGTGGGAAAGGGAAGTTGTCCTACAGGATTTGGAGTCTTAGCAGGCATTCTCCGACAGCCTGTCTGGGTCGAAGGTGTCCAGGAAATATCCCCCCCGTCTCCTGACGTGTCCTCCGGATTCTGGGTGACCATGCCTGTGTGCTCAGGATGATGGTGATATGAAGCGTGCAGCAGAACACAATGGACACCTGCTCCAGGGTGTACTGGAGGGGTCACTCTGAGCGGTTCAGGCATCAGAGGCGTTGCTTCATCACATCGATGGTCTGCTCCATGGTGTCGCTGGGGGCTGCATTGCTCTGGTACACACATGTTAATTTCATGTGGTTCGCTGGCGGTGGGGAGCGGTGAGGGGCTGGGCGCTTTGAGCCTGGCATCGCGGTGTTCATCTCCCAGAAGCCACCCTCTGGCTCTCTGTGGGGGTCTGAAGATGGTGGGAATGGCTGACCGCTTCAGAATGAAGGCATTGCGGCTGCTGCCAGGATTGTAGACACTCACCAACATGATGGTACTGTGCATGGTCACACACCAGCTGAACATTAATGGAGTGAGAGCTCTTGCAGTCCCTGCACCTCTCCCCAAGCAGTGCCACATACACCATCAGGAATCCCACTATGCTGGGAACATCATTGGACCTCTCATCCTGCTTCTCCATGCTGAGGGAGAAAACGATGCATTCACCTCACCCGGCATAGATGGTCTCTGTCATTTAATGGATAGCAGACTCGGAGATGCTGGATATCCCACCCGCTCCTGTCAGGAATGTTCCAGATTCGTTGAAGTTCAGTGAAACTGTGACCTTACTGCCCACTGACAGCACCGTCATCACCCTGGTGTGAGGCTCCAGGTTGTGTTGAAAGAGGTGACACAGCTCTCTGATCATCCCCTTGTTGAATCAGAGTCAGCTCATGCTCTGCTCCTGGGTTAGGTGTAGCTAAGGACTTAGGAATATTGGAAATAGGAGCAGGAGTAGGCCATTCAGCCCCTCGAGACTGCCCTGCCATTCAACTAGATCATGGCTGATTTTCTACCTCAACGCAATTTTCCCTCACTGTCCCCATATCCCTCGATATCTTTAACAACTAGAAATCCATCAGCCTCTGTCCTGAACATGCTCAGTGACTGAGACCATCCATGCAGCCCTCGGGGTAGAGAGCTTGAAAGATTCATCACCCTCTGAGTGAAGAAATTCGTCCTCATCTCAGCCTTAAATGCCCTCTTTCTTATTCTGACACTATGTCCTCTTGGCTCTAGGCCCCCCAACACCTCCCACCACCCCACCAAGCCAAGGGAAACATCCTATCCGCATCCACCCTTTCGAGCACTGTAAAAGCTTTGTATGTTTAAAAGAGATCGCCTCTCATTCTTCAAAACTCTGAAGAATATAGGCCCAGCTTCCTCAATATATCCTCATAAGACAACCTCTTCCTATAATAACTTTTTGCATCTGCATGTTAGTTTTCAGTGACTGATGAACAAGGACTCCCAGGTCCCTTTGCACATCAACACTTCCCAAACCCTCACCATTTAAGAGATGCTTTGCATTTCTGTTTTCCCTACGAAAGTGGATAGCTCCACATTTTTCCATGTTATATTCCATGTACCATGTTCATGTCCACTCATAGCCTGTCTAAATCTCTTTGAAGGCTCTTTCTATCCTCCTCACAGCACATATTTTCACCAGCTTTTTATTATCTATAAACTTGGAAATATTACATTTCATCCCCACATCCAGATCAGTGATATAGCTGGAGTCCAACCGCTGGTCCTTGCAGTCCCCCACTAGTCACAGCTTCTTGTGTACAACCTCATCAAAAGCCAAATACATAACGTATATTGGTTCTCCCTTTATCTATTCTGCTAGTTACATCCTCAAAATACTCTAACAGGTTTGTCAAGCATGATTTCCCTTTCATAAATCCATGATGACTCTGCCAACCATTATTTTCTGTGCCCAGTTATCACATCCTTTATAATAAACTTGAGCATTTTCCCTACTACTGATGTCAGGCCAACAGGTCTGTAGTTCCCCCATTCCTCTCTCCCTCCTTTCTTAAATAGTGGGGCTACCTTCCAATCTGTAGGAACGGTTCCAAACTCTTTAGAATTTTGGAAGATGATGACCAAAGCATCCATTATCTCTACAGCCACCTCTTTCAAAACTCTGCAATGCAGAGCATCAGTCCAGGGGATTTATCAACTTCCAGTCCCATTAATTTCTCCAGTACTACTTTTTTATGATTAATTTCTTTCGGTTCTTCATTTACACTAGTCCCTTGGTTTTCTGGTATTTCTGGGAAGTATTTTCCTCTGGGAAGACAGACACAAAGGATTTGTTTAGTTTCCCTGCCATTTCCTTATTCCCCATTATAAATTCTCCTGTCTCCACTTGTAATAGACCCACATTTGTCTTTACTAATCTTTTCCTTTTTACACACCTATAGAAGCTTTTACAGTCCATTTTTATGTTTCTCACTAGTTTACTTTCATATTCTATTTTCTCTTTCTTTATCAGTTTCTTGGTCCTTCTTTGCTGAATTCCAAGATGCTCCCAATCCTTAGGCTTACTAATTTTTTTGGCAAGTTTATAAGTCCCTTCCTTTGATCTAATACAGTCTTTAAGTTCTCTTGTTAGCCACAGTTGGATCACATTTCCTGCTGGGTTTTGTGCCTTAAAGGAATGTAACTTTGTTGTAACTCATGTATTAATTATGTAAATTAATTGTTTAATTAATTAATTACTAGCCATTGCC
This sequence comes from Isurus oxyrinchus, assembly GCA_026770705.1. NCBI lineage: Eukaryota > Metazoa > Chordata > Chondrichthyes > Lamniformes > Lamnidae > Isurus > Isurus oxyrinchus. Next base: position 533,915 of record JANJGN010000036.1, read on the forward strand.
TGTCTGACATCATACTTTTTAATGAAGTCTCCCAATCTAACAAAGCCAACTTGCTCCACATAGCTCCGAAGTTTCCTTTGTTTAGATTTAAGACCCCAATTCTAGATTGAAGTACATTGCTTTTAAAATTCATGTAACATTCTGTCATTTTATGGTCACTCTTCCTGAAATTAATTAGCCCTTTCTCTTTGCACAATAGCCGGTCCTCTAGTTGGTTCCTTAACATACTGTTCTGGAAAACCACCAGTGTACATTACAGGAATTTGTCCTCCAGAGCATTAGTGTTAATTAGGTTAGTGCAGTCCATATGTAGGGTAAATTCTCCCATGATTACTGTATTACCTTGGTTGTATGCACTTCTAATTTCCTGATATATATTGTGCCCTACATTACCACTATTGTCTGGTGACCTATAAATAATTCCTACCAGTGTTTGCTGCCCTTGCTCTTTCTTAACTCCACCCAAACTGATTCTACATCTTGATCTTCTGATTTAAAATCCTTACTTACCAATGTACTGATCTCATCCTTTATTAAAAGCACTACCCCACCTCCTATATTTTGCCCATCCTTAGCCTTGGTCACCTGCTGCCATGCCTCCATATTTGGAATTAGATCATAGATCATACCTCTTCACTTCCAGTTGTGCTGTGAATTTATCTACCTTATTACAAACGCTGCATGCATCCTGATAGAATGCTTTTAATTCTCTAATTTTATTATTTTTGAAACCTCTAGCCTTATCTGCTGGTATACTCTTAAGATTGTATGCTCTATCCCTCCCTTATTGTTACCTTGCTCTCTTGTCCTCTCCCCCCAACACTACTATTTAGATTAAAGCCTTCTGTATCACCCTAGTTACACGATTCATCAAAATGCTGGTCCCAGCATGGTTCAAGTGTAAAACAACCCAACAGTAAAGCTCCCATTCTCCAATACTGGTGCCAGTGCTCCATAAATTGAAGCCCATTTATCCCACACCAACCTTTGAGTCCCACGTTTAACCCTTGAATCTTATTTACCCTATGCTAATCTGCTCATGGCTCAGCTAATAATCCAGTTATTACCTGTGAGGCTCTGCTTTTGTTTTAGCCCCTAGCTACTCATACTCCCTCATTCTACCTACGTCATTGGTACCTACGTGAACCGTGACAACTGGATCCTCCGCCTTCCACTGCAAGTTCCTCTCCAGCCCTGAGCTGATGTCCTGAATCCTGGCACCGGGCAGGCAACATGCTCGCAGCCGCAGAGAACTATGTCTATTTTCCTGACTATGCCCCAATGACCACTACATTCCTATTTACTTCCCCCAATTGAGAAACTTTCTGTGCCATGGCCCCATGGTCAATTTGCTCAGTCACATTGCAGCCACCACTTTTATCCATACAGGCTGCAAGAACTTCAGATCTGTTGGACGTTTCCAAAGGCTGAGGCTCCTCTACTTCCACTTTCTTGATCCCCTTACCCGCCTGTCTCGAAGTCACTCCCTCCTGTCCCTGACCACAGACCAAATCAGATGACCCTATCCTCAGGGTTGTGACTGCTTCCTGGTACAAAGTGCCCAGGTAACTTTCCCCCACCCTGATTTGTTGAAGTGTCTGCAGCTCGGCCTCCAGCTCATTCACTCTGAGCCGAAGCTCATAAAGCTGCAGACAATTGTTGAAGACATGTTTGCCTTGTAACACACTGGTGTGCAGGAAACCCACATTCTGCAGCTGCCACACGTCACCTGACCAGGCATTTAAATAATGTTTAATTAATTAATGATTTTACTGATTAATTTAAATTAATGTCTCTATTCCCGTCTGTGCTGTTATTCTGATTATTCCAAAAATGTTCTACTTACCCTGATTGAACCTCACTCATTAAGATAAATAGGAAGTGCTCACCTTCCAATCTAATAACCTTTACTACTATTAGTAAAGCTACTATATTAATAAAACCTTCCAATTACTAAAATTACCCAGGTTTTGAAAGATAAATGAGAAATATATTTGGCAACCAATCAACTACCTGTTTTCCTGTGACATCACACTTGTTTTTTTTTTCCCCAAAAATAGACTTCATTCATAAAATATCCAAAAGGTAATTTCAAATTGGGTGTTACATAAAGTGAAATAATATTTAACTTTTCTCCATAAAGCACATTCCATGCTGAGGTGCTTCAATGCAATTGCATTTGCAATAAACATTCAATGAAGGGTTCTACAATGTTATCAGCCCCTCGGTGTGCTCTGGCTGAAATGTCTTGAACAGTGACCTTTCCCCATTGTGCCTCTTTGGAGCATCCCTCGGCATGTAGCCCTGGACCTTGGAATGTGTCAGTCTGCAACACTTGGTCGTGGACAACTCTTTGCACTGGAACAAGTCTCAAAGAAGCATCAGGTTTCAGACAGACCAATGAGTGTCTTTCACTGAGTTAATGGTCCCCCAGCAGCAGCTCGTGCCTCTATTGGTGTGCATCCCTGGGAAAAGCTGCTAGAGAACCGAGTCCTGTGTCACTGAGATCCTCGGGATGAACCTTGACAAAAACCATTGCATCTCTCTCCAGGCGTGCTTTTCAAAGGATCATTCCAGAGGGAGGTGGACAATGGTCTCTTGCCTCCCCCTCCCCACCACAGCCACTTCAAGGGACAGCGTGTGGTGGCGCAGAGACTTCAGCCGTGTAGGAAGGATCTGATGGGGAGGGTCTTTCTCACCACCAGCCAAGCTGCGATTTGGTGCTTGTTTGAATGCTCTGTAGATGAGGCGTTCTACCAAATGACTTTGACAGTCTGCTCAGGGAACCATCTGACAGGATCCACCATCTCCTTTTCCTGCAGGGCCTCGAGAATGTTATGTGCCAACCACTGCTTGATGGTCACACGTGTTGCTTTGCATAAATTTCCCTGTGATGGACAAGTGATGTGGTACTTGGAGCATTCCACGGCAATGTGGCCAGGCCCATCCTTCACAACACCGGCCGAACCTCAGCACATGGTGTTTACGTATTGAGGATCTACACAGAGCTTGGTGCAGCCCACACATCAGGATGAAGGGGACATTGGGTATGCTTTTCCCTCCTCTATCCAGAGCTTTGTACATGGTGTCCCTGCATCCTCCTGACACGACCCATCTTTGAGCTCTAGATTGTGAGAGTCATATCTCTCAAGGCTGAATTTTTCTTTTACAAAACGGAAGGACATGGCATGATCTGTACATTTGGCTGCTAACCTGGAAATTGTTTTAAAAGAAGCTCATAAGTTCACCTTGGAACTGCCAACATGCAAGACTTTGCCAATGAACCCCCTGACCTTTATGGTACTTGAGGAAGCTCTGGCTATTTGTTTTGAACAACAATCACTCTAATTGATGGAGAAAAAAATGAAAAAGGCAAAGGTTGGTAATTTCCTGGAAATGACATGGGAGAGAGAAAGAAACTTAAGTTGTGAACCTGCTGATTTTGACAGCGGTCTTGTTGGGGAACAAGCTGAGGAAGGAAGGTTACCCTAACTGGCTCGCTCTCTTCACCTTGCCTAAAATTGTCTGTGGCTATCAACCTGTAGCCAGAGAACCCTCATCTGAGTGTAACTGGTCTGCATTTGGTCCTGCAAAGCTGGGGCCACTTGGTGAGAAGTTCCAGACATCCACCGGGACCAGCAGCCTGTCTTCACATGAGGGAAATCCAGGCCGACAGCTTAGAGTCCCTGCGAACCTGTTCCTTTATTTTATAACACCCATCCTCTAAAGCCCATCTCTGCAGAGAGACTGCATCTGTTTGTCCTTTGTTTATCTGTGTGTATATGTGTGTCAGTGTGTGTGTGTTTGTGTGTGTGTGTCTGTTTGTTTGATTGGAGGGGGAATACTTTAGGAAGGATCGATAGTTATACTTCCCAATTACAATTGGGTGTTAACCAGTACTTGCAACTTGTAAAAAAGTAATTTCATTTTATAATAACCAGTCACTCTGAGTTTATTGAAAGAAGCCTGGTTAAAGACTCTTTATTCTGGGCACCAGTAGGGGAAATAGACGATTGGCTATTTTGGTGAGAAAAATTAACCTTTTAAATTAATGGGATGGCCTATGGAGTAGTGGGTCTAGATCATACACACACTCCTCCCATCCTGGTCTCAATGAGAGGAAGTGGAAGGTGGTTTAAGTGACTGCTGCAGAGCAGGATCGAGGTATGGGCTACACCTGTGCTATGTGCAGCAACACCGAGAGTGCCTCACACCTAATGGCGAGGTTCTTACCTGCAGTAGAGAGGGAGCATCATGCCCACAAGCCCAGTTTCTGCCTCACCTCGGCTCCATGCTCCTTTCAGCTTTTGGCACATTCTCAGGTCCCTTCAAACCATATCCCCAGCACCTTCAGGCAGTCTGACCGGAAGGTGAAGGGGGACAAAGGATTGGTCAGCCCAGTTCCACAAGAACATGGCCTCACTCTTGACGCAATTTACCTTGGCTTCCGAGGCCTGTTCGAACTGGTCGCAGATGTTCATCAGTCTGTGCACCAATAGCAGATCCGAGTGGAAGAAACAAATGTAACTCCTTTATTCAAAAGGGGAGGGTGACAGAAAGCAGGAAACTACAGGCCAGTGGGCTTAACATCTGTCATAGGGAAAATGTTAGAAGCTATTATTAAAGATGTTATGGCAGGGCACTTAGGGAACTTCAAAGCAATCGGGCAGTGTCAACATGGTTTTGTGAAAGGAAGATAGATCATGTTTAGCCAAGTTATTTGAGTTCTTTGAAGGAGGCACATGTGCTGTGGATAAAGGGGAGCCAGTGGATGTACTGTACCTAGATTTCCATGAAGCATATGATAAGGTGCCTGTCATGAAACTATCACATTTTTCATAATAATATTGTGGAGTATTGTAAAGTAGGTTTATGTGCTTGTGTGGTTCTGTGTGTGGCTGATTTAATGAAATTTGAGATGGATAGACTGCACGGTTGAAATTATCTAAAAAGTTAGGTTTAAATGGCATTTGAAATGCTAATGCATAAGCTGGGGTGAAGTCAGCAGATAGGGTGTGAATGAAATTTGCATTTTTAGATAAAGGGAGATGTTGTTGGATTTTCAAAGAGACATGATAGGGTTTCAATGACTGGAATGATACGTGGGGCATGTTTTTCCCCAAAAGTGCTGCCATAATGACAACATAAAGTGTTTTAATATTAAGAGCAAAGTAAATTCCAAAGACATGGGGGATTTACAGATTACCGATTAAAGAGGAAGAAATATATTTAAAGAAGGATTGGCAGGCCATGTGTGTGTGGCTGTGTGGGATCTGAAAGGTACACCATGTGAAACAGACTTGGGGAAACGCCTCTAGGCACTTAGCATAAATCTGCTGTTCCAGTAATCAAAGTTGTGTTAAAAGCTTTTGGAATTCCTCTGTTGAGTGGGTGCTTGCGGTAACCTTGCTGGATTGTCTCTATATACTTAAAATATATTTTGGAATGTTGCCTTAAAGGGGATGTGTAGTCGGGAGTCAGGTTGATTAGGAATTTTGGGAATTGTTATAATATTGAGCAACTGTATCATTGTAATCTTGTGTATATGTTTTATTCTTTTGTTAATAAGTATTCTGATTTGCATTTTAAAATCTTTAAAAGTGTTAGTGCACTCATTACTCCGAAATCACTGCACAAAACTTCTCTTAAAAACAACTTGCAAAACCATTGTGATAGCATTGCCAATTCCCATTGTGGATTTGGTCAGGTTGGTGAATACCACCTGGCGTATCATCACAGTGCCATATCAAAGGTTATTGTGAAATATTAAAGTGCATAGTGCAGGGAGTAACATTTTGGTATGGATGGAAGATTGGCTAGCTAACAGGAAACGGACGATACCCAAAAATGGGCCTTTTTCTGGTTGGTAGGATGCAATGAGCTGTGTGCTACAGGGATCAGTCCTGGGGCCTCAAGTTTTTACAATTGGTATAAATGATTTGGATGAAGCGACCGAAGGTATGGTTGTTAAATTTGCTGATGGCATAAATATAGGTAGGAAAATAAATTGTGAAGAGGATATAAGGAGGCTACAAAGGGACATAGATTAAAAGTGATTTGGCAAAGATCAGGCAAATGGCATATAATGTGGCCAAATGTGAACTTGTCCATTTTGTCAGGAAGAATAAAAGAGAAGCATGTTATCTAAATGGTGAGAGGTTGCAGAGCTCTGAGATTCAGAGGGATCTGGGTGTCCTAGTGCACGAATCACAAAAGCCTGGTATGTAGTTACAGTAAGCAATATTAGGAAAGCTAATAGAATGTTACTGTTAATTGAAAGGGGAATTGAATACAAAAGTAGGGAGGTTATGCTTCGCTTATACAGGGCACTGGTGAGACCACATCTAGAGTATTGTGTACATTATTGCTATCCTTATTTAAGGAAGGATGTAAATGCATTGGAACCAGTTCAGAGAAGGTTTACTAGATTAATTTGCAGCCTTCCGGACTTAATATTGAGTTCAACAATTTCAGATCATGAACTCTCTCCTCCATCCCCACCTCCTTTCCGATCCCCCCCTTTTCCAATAATTTATAATTTTTTACACTATATTTTTTTTCCCTCCTATTTTAAAATTTATTTCGATCTATTGTTTCATCTCCACCTTTTAGCCCATTTTGATCCTTTCTCCCCACCCCACCCACACTAGGGCCATCTGCCACTAGCTTGCTTCACTTAATGTCCCCATTAGCACATTTTTAAATATCACCACCATCAACACCCCTTTGTCCTTTTGTCTAAGACATCTTTGGCAATCTCTTCTTGGCCTCCACCTATCACTGGCCCCCTATCGAGCTCTCCTGTCCCACCCACTTCTACCAGCTTATATTTCATCTTATTTATATATGTCTTAGTTCTGATGAAGGGTCATACGGACTCGAAATGTTAACTGTGTCCCTCTCCGCAGATGCTGTCAGACCTGCTGAGTTTTTCCAGGTATTTTTGTTTTTGTTCTGGATTTCCAGCATCCGCAGTATTTTACTTTTACTAGATTAATGCCAGGAATGGGCGGCGGGTTGTATGATCAGGATAGGTTGGACAGGTTAGGCTTGTATCCACTCGAGTTTGAAAAAGTAAGAGGGGACTTGATTGAAGTCGTTGGGATCCTGAAGGGTCTTGACTAGATGGATGTGGAGAAGATGTTTCCTGTTGTGGGATAATCTATAACTAGGGGTCATGGTTTAAAAATAAGGGGGTGCCCATTTAAAACAGAGATGAGGAGAACATTTTCTGTCAGGGGGCTGTAAGTCTTTGGAACTCTCTTCCTGAAAATGTGGTGGAAGCAGAGCCTTTGAATATTTTTAAGGCAGAATGAGATAAATTCTTGATAAGCAAGGTGGTGAAAGGTTATTGGGGGTAGGTGGGAATGTGGAGTTGGGGTGATGATCAGATCAGCCGTGAACTTAGTAAATGGTGAAGCAGGCTTGAGGGGCCGAGTGGCCTACTCCTGCTCCTGGTTTGTATGTTCTGAAAGCCATCACAAAGTTTTATGCATCTTGAAGTGCTTGGCAGCCTTTGTCAGCTCATCGGGAGGCGATGGCGTAGTGGTATTGTTGCTGGGCTAGTAATCCAGAGACCCAGGGTAATGCTCTAGGGACCTGGGTCAGAATCCCACCATGGCAGATGGTGGAATTTGAATTCAGTAAAAATCTGGGATTAAAAAGTCTGATGATGATGATGAAACCATTGTTGATTGTTATAAAAACCCACCTGGTTCACTAATGCCCTTTAGGGAAGGAAATCTGCCATCCTTACCCGGTCTGGCCTACGGTCTGGCCTACATGTGACAGGAGGAAGAGCATCCAACAGAGGGCGCTGGTGAGAAGTGACTGAAGCATTCTGGGAGAAGTCACTGCAGCCATTGAGACTCAGGAGGTAATCAAGGAGAAGGAATCTTGCACTCAACAGGAGGAAGAGCATCCAACAGAGGGCGCTGGTGAGAAGTGACTGAAGCATTCTGGGAGAAGTCACTGCAGCCACTGAGACTCAGGAGGTAATCGAGAAGAAGGAGTCTTGCACTCAACAGGAGGAAGAGCATCCAACAGAGGGCGCTGGTGAGAAGTGACTGAAGCAATCTGGGAGAAGTCACTGCGACTCAGGAGGGAACTGAAGAGGACCCACTATCAAAGAATGGAATAGCTCCAAACATTACATTGCTGTAGTGTTTCCATCCCTCCCTCCACCTCAAACCTAAAAAAAGAGAGAGAGAGGAAGAGGCAGGACCTTTAGGAGTGCCCCAGATCTGTGAGGGACACTCTTCTGAAAGTGGATTTTAAAGAAAAGGCAGCTGATTGGTGAGTAAACCCTGGGAGCAGACTCGGAGGGAGGAGCACCGGAGTGGTGAGTATAAATCTAGCTTACCTCGGGGATTCGCGGCCTTGTCTCCAGGGAGCAGACTCGGAGGGAGGAGCACCAGAGTGGTGACCTCAGGGCACAGAGTAACTGAAGCCAAAACTAAAAAAGTGACATCACAGGAAAGCTGTGACCTGATTGGTGGTAGGAAATCTGCACCAAATTTGAAAAAAAAACACTGCAAAGCTAATTAATAAATTCATTATGTAAGTTGAGATGGCTGGGCAGGTGATGTGCTATAGCTGTATGATTTGGGAGCTGGCAGATCCCATTGCGAGCCACAGTGACCACATCAGCAGCAAGTGTTGGTTGCTGGAGGAACTCCGGCTCAGAATTGATGAGCTGGAGTCCGAGCTCCGGACACTGCGGCACATCTGGGAGGGGGAGAGTTACCTGGATGCTTTGTTTCAGGAGACGGTCACACCCGATACATTAAGTACCTCAAATTCGGTCAGTGTTCAGGGTCAGCAGGGTGACTGCAAGTGAGGCAGGTAGAGGGATCCTGTGTTCAGAAACAGAGGAGCCTCAGCTCTTGACCTTGTCCAACAGGTACAAGGTTCTTGCTCCCTGTGTAGATGAGGAACAGGGCTGTAGGGAGGATGAGCCAGCTGACCACGGCACCGTGTCACAGGAGGCCATTCAAGAGGGGGGAGCAAAAAGACAAATGGTAGTTGTAGAGGATTCTATAATTAGGGGAATTGATAGCATCCTTAGTAAGCAGGATCGAGAGTCCCGCAGGGTATGTTGCCTGCCCGGTGCCAGGGTGAGGGACAACTCTAACCGGCTTGAAAGGAAATTGGAGAGGGAGGGGGAAGATCCAGTTGTTGTGGTCCACGTCGGGACAAATAACATAGGTAAGACTAGGAAAAGGACCTGTTTGGGGATTATCAGGAACTAGGAACTAAATTAAAGAACAGGTCCTCAAAAGTTCTAATCTCCAGATTACTACCTAAGCCACGTGCAAATTTATAGGGACGTGAGAATAAGGGAAGTAAACACGTAGCTAAAGGAGTGGTGTGGGAAAGAGGGGTTCCGTTTTGTGGGGCACTGGCATCAGTATTGGAACAGGAAGGATCTGTACTGTTGGGACGGTCTCCACCTGAACCGATCTGGGACCAATGTTCTAGCCAAAAGGGTAAATAGGGTGGTCAACAGGACTTAAACTAGGAAGTGTCGGGGGGGGGGGGAGGGTGGAATGTGGAGGGAAGTGTAAAACTCCAAGAAGTATGACTAATGGGAAACAAAGTAGCAGGTTAGCAGGTTGGGTGGGGGGGGGGGGGGGTGGTTGTGGATTCAACTTCATGGAAAATTATGAAAAAACTGAAAAGAGAGGAGAGCCCAGGAGAGGCTATTAAAGTCCCCAGAACACAAAATAGGACAGAATGTTTGGAAAGGGCTAGGAATCTAACTTCAAGCACATCAGTTAAAAGGACGTCAATGAAAGGACGGGAAATACAGGACCGAAGGTGTTGTATCTGAATATATGCAGTTTCTGAAATAAGGTAAATGAGCTTGTGGCACAGATTGAAATTGGCAAGTATGATGTGGTGGGCATCACGGAGACATGGCTGCAAGGGGATTAGGACTGGGAGCTAAATATCCAACGATATACATCCTATCGAAAGGTAAAAAGGTTGACAGAGGGGGTAGGGTTGCTTTGTTAGTAAAAAATGAAATGAAATTGATAGCAAGAAATGATGTAGGGTCAGATGATGTAGAATCTGTGTGGGTAGAGTTGAGGAACTGCAAAGGTGAAAAAACCATAATGGGAGTTATGTACAGGCCTCCGATCAGTAGTCAGCATGTGGTGCGCAAGATGCACCATGAGATAGAAAAGGCGTGTAAGAAAGGCAGGGTTACAGTGATCATGGGGGATTTCAATATGCAGGTAGACTGGGAAAATCAGGTTGGTAGTGGATCCCAAGAAAAGGAATTTGTGGAATGTCTATGAGATGGCTTTTTGGAGCAGCTTGTGGTGGAACCCACTAGGGAACAGGCAATTCTAGATTTAGTGATGTGTAATGAGGCAGATTTGATAAGGGAGCTTAAGGTGAAGGAACCCTTAGGAGGAAGTGACCATAATATGATAGAATTTACCCTGCAATTTGAGAGGAAAAAACTGGAATCAGATGTAATGGCATTACAGTTGAATAAAGGCAACTACAGAGGCATGATGGAGGAGCTGGCCAGAATTGACTGGGAGATGAGCCTAGCAGGAAAGACAGTGGAACAGCAATGGCAGGAGTTTCTGGGAGTAATTTGGGAGACACAGCAAAGATTCATCCCTAGGAAGAAGAAGCATACTAAAGGGAGGACGAGGCAACCATGGCGAACAAGGGAAGTCAGGGACAGTATAAAAGCTAAAGAGAAAGCATACAATGCGGCGAAGAGCGGTGGGAAACCAGGGGATTGGGAAGTCTACAAAGACCAACAGAGGACAACTAAAAAAGAAATAAGGAGGGAGAAGATTAAATATGAGGGTAAACTAGCCAGTAATATAAAAGAAGATTGCAAGAGTTTCTTTAGATATATAAAGAGTAAGAGAGAGGCAAAAGTGGACATTGGGCCGCTGGAAAATGACGCTGGAGAAGTAGTAGTAGGGAACAAAGAAATGGTGGAGGAACTGAATAGGGACTTTGTGTCAGTCTTCACGGTGGAAGACACGAGTGACATCCCCAAAGTTCAAGCGGGTCGGGGAACAGAGGTGAGTATGGTAGCCATTACCAAGGAGAAGGTGCTAGGAAAACTGAAAGGTCTGAAGATGGATAAATACCTGGGCCAGATGGATTACACCCCAGAGTTCTGAAGGAGAGAGCTGAAGAGATAGTGGAGGCGTTAGTGGTGATCTTTCAGGAATCAGTGGAGTCAGGGAGGGTCCCAGAGGACTGGAAAATCGCTAATGTAACCCCCCTGTTTAAGAAGGGAGTGAGGCAAAAGATGGGAAATTACAGGCCGATTAGCCTGACCTCAGTCGTTGGTAAGATTTTAGAGTCCATTATTAAGGATGAGATTTCAGAATACTTGGAAGTGCATCATAAAATAGGGCAAGCTCTTCTTGCTCTGCCCGGTTCGGAGGTGCTTGGTTCTTCTGATCGAAGCTAAGGCCGAGATTCTCCCGGCGACTAGCACTATCGGACCCGCAGAGATTCAGCGCCACGGCCTCCACCTCGGAACTCGCCTGTATCTACAGCGCACTCATCCTGCACGACGACGAGGTCACCGTGACGGAAGACAAACTCAATGCCCTGATTAAGACGGCTGGTGTAACTATTGAGCCTTTCTGGCCTGGTCTGTTTGCCAAGGCATTGGCTAATATTGACATCAATAGTCTGATCTGCAATGTTGGTGCTGGTGGGGGTGCGCCAGCTGCTGCAGCAGCTGTTTCCACTGCTGCCCCTGTTGCTGCTGAAGAGATAAAGGAAGAGAAGAAACAGGAGGAATTTGAAGAGTCTGATGATGACATGGGCTTTGGTCTCTTTGATTAAATGTACCATGCAACATGATTTTTACAATTAAAAAAATAAAAAATAAAATCGGGCAAAGTCAGCATGGTTCTTCAAGGGGAGGTCATGCCTGACAAATCTGTTAAAATTCTATGAGGAGGTAATGAGTAGGTTAGACAAAGGAGAGCCAATGGATGTTATCTACTTGGACTTCCAGAAGGCCTTTGACAAGGTGCCGCACAGGAGGCTGCTCAGTAAGATAAGAGCCCATGGTGTTAGAGGCAAGGTACTAGCATGGATAGAAGATTGTATGTCTGGCAGGAGGCAGAGATTGGGGATAAGGGGGTCCTTCTCAGGATGGCGGCCGGTGACTAGTGGAGTTCCGCAGGGGTCAGTGTTGGGACCACAACTTTTCACTTGATACATTAATGATCTAGATGAAGGAACTGAGGGCATCCTGGCTAAGCTTGCAGATGATACAAAGATAGCTGGAGAGACAGGTAGTATTGAGGAGGCGGGGAGGCTGCAGAAGGTTTTGGACAGGTTAGGAGAATGGGCAAAGAAGTGGCAGATGGAATATAACGTGGGGAAGTGTGAGGTCATGTACTTCGGTAGGAAGAATAGAGGCATAGACGATTTTCTAAATGGGGAGAGAATTCAGAAATCTGGAGTGTAAAGGGACTTGGGAGTCCTAGTCCAGGATTCTCTTAAGGTTAACTTGCAGGTTGAGTCAGTAGTTAGGAAGGCAAATGGAATGTTGGCATTTATTTTAAGAGGACTAGAATATAAAAGCAGGGATGTGCTGCTGAGGCTTTATAAGGCTCTGGTCAGACCACATTTAGAATATTGTGAGCAATTTTGGGCTCCGTATCTCAGGAAGGATGTTCTGGAATGGAGAGGCTCCAGAGGAGGTTCACGAGAACGATCCCAGGAATGAAAGGCTTAACATATGAGGAACATTTGAGGACTCTGGGTCTATACTCGATGGAGTTTAGAAGGATGAGGGGGGATCTGATTGAAACTTACAGAATACTGAAAGGCCTGGATAGAGTGGATGTGGGGAAGATGTTTCCATTAGTAGGAGAGACTAGGACTCGAGGGCACAGCCTCAGAGTAAAGAGAAGACCTTTTAGAACAGAGATGAGGAGAAACTTCTTTAGCCAGAGAGTGGTGAATCAATGGAATTCACTGCCACAGAACACTGTGGAGGCCAGGTCATTGAGTGTATTTAAGATGGAGATAGATAGGTTCTTGATTGGTAAGGGGATCAAAGGTTACGGGGAGAAGGCGGGAGAATGGGGTTGAGAAACTTATCAGCCATGATTGAATGGCAGAGCAGACTCGATGGGCTGAATGACCTAATTTCTGCTCCTATGTCTTATGGCCTTATGGTCAGACCTACAGCAATGTGATTGACTCTTAATTGCCCTCTGAAGAAGGGTAATGAGGGATGGGTAATAAATGCTGGCCTAGCCAGTGATTTCCCACATCCCATGAATGAATTTTGAAAAAGTTAGCGGTTTATCCACACTCTCCCGCTCACTATAATCTAAGACATCTGTGATAAAGGACAGGAAGGACTTGGAGGCTGTGCTTTTTGTGGGATTCAAGTCATGCAATCCGGCATAAAAGGATTTGCTGTTCCTCAAAATTCCAGACTGGGATGACTTTACTGAGCTGTCTCCTTCCTTCAGGCTGCTTATCACAGAGATCTCTGTGTGTACCTTTCAGAAGGAGAAATCAACCACCTCTCATCCTGCTCCGCAGTGTGGACCCTGGATTGGAAGATGACCTCTGAGGCAAAGAGAAAGGCTTGCTGGCTCCTCATGACTTGAACATTGACATTGACCCCCATCAATTGCTGCCGGAGCAGGTTCTGCATATTTTTCTGGAGCTGGGACATTTCTCACCATCTCTCTCTCACCTTCTGAACACCTTTTAATGTTCTCCTTGATCACTCCCCAGTGTGTCCGACACTCAAAGAGGAGTTTCATGGTTCTTCAGCCTTTTGAGTTCCTCCATGTTCCCAGGGGTCAATAGTTGCATATTCAGCTTCCATGTCCCCTCTGCCTACCTTCTGGCCTTCCTGTAAGTAACGGTCAGCCAGTAGGAGGCAGTGATCAGAGAAGGTCAGAGAAGGACACTGGATTGACGTTGGTGGATCTGACTGTGAATGCTGGGGACACAAACAGGAAGTGTATGCTGGGCTGGATGGATGACTCTAACCAGGTCTATCTGCGCTGTGCTCCATCTACAGGGTTGCTGAAGATGTTGTGCAGCTTGGCAACCTTTACTGTTTCCATCAAGAGTCTGGACGTGGCGCCCAGTCTGATATGGGCCCTGCCACCTGATCCAACTGCATCGATGATGCAGTTGAAGTTACCGCTTGGAATGACCGGCCTGGAAGTTGCCAGCAGCAGTGGGAGCTGCTGAAGGACAGCCAGTCGCTCGCTCCTTAGAGCTGGGGAGTGCACGTTAATCGATCGCAGGGGAGCGTTTCTGCACATGACGTCTGCTACCAGGAGGCGGCCACCTACCGGCTAAGGATAACTTTGGTGTTGGGTGAAGTAGCCTCTCCGCAGAAGATGGCCCAGGCTGGAGGAATGGCCATAATTTCCTCCAGACCATCTCAATGGCCCGTGGGACCACCAGCTCGACCATGGTTCGGAGCTGCTGAGGTGAGGTATCACCACACTCCTGCAGGAACAGCTTGGATGTCATGAAGTGCCATCAATTCTCCACCTGTTGATAGAGGCAATTGGAAAACCCATTTAGAGCTTTTAGATTTCCAGGCCAAAAGTCCATTCAAGCTTAATTTCCAGGGTGCGCTCCTACACACCCTTGGTGTTTGCAAACTTACGCTCTCGCAGAGCTGAGATAGCAGCCCTGCTCTACCCTGAGAGTGTTCTTTCCATAGGGTGACATTGGGCAGTGGATGGTGAGGGGGCAGGGGGGCTGGAGTCTTGCATCCAGGGAGTTTTGGTTCGGTCCTCAGGTGGTTCCCGTTGTCCCATTCTGTTCCTCATCAAGGACATTGCTGCTTCTGGTTTCCCTGGGCTAGGGTGCACTGGCTCCCCTTCGCTTTGAAACCACCCCCCCCGCCAGAAGCTGGACCCGCCCCGCGACTGTTTTCGACGTGACACAAAAGAGCTGCAGCATGGGAAATCCTGCAGGCGGAAGATGTCCACGGCCTCAAACCCACCGCACCGGAACAGCACCCTCTTCACAAAATAGGCCTGGTCCATAGGCGTGCCTTCGTCTGGCGCCCTGATAGCATTCCGCACCCTCTAGCCTGGAGCTTGGGTGCTTGCAGCAGCTATAGCCGGAGCATTGAGTTGTTACTCAATCGGTGTTAGGCCTGAGGTCCACCAATAGCAGAAGAGCCCTAAAGTTGTCTTCACTGCTGTCCTTTTCACCCGAAGTCAGAATTGAGATCCACCCAAAAACTGAAGGCTCGAAACTTGGAACGTACACTTAAACTGAGCCAATAGGCCCAGAAGCGATTTTTCTCAGAAGGCAATTGGTTCGATCTGGAGTCTGAGAGTGGACTGACTGCCTGCCCTCCACTCGCCCGCTTGTCTACACGTTTGGGAGTATAGTTTTCTTGTTTTCTGGTTTGGTGAAGAGTTCTTGGAAAAGCCTGGGTTGAGGACAGAGACCTCCTCCCCCTCCCTCTCTACAGACCTTCCCCTCTCTGCAGCCTCTGCTCCATTTGTGAGTCCTGTTCCAGACCCAGATGCACTGTAACTGCAATCCCCATACCTCAGGCAGAGTTGTGTCGCCAAATCCTCTGACCTTCCCGAATGTAGGCAGCAATTGTCACAACACAACCTCCAGAAAACCATCCACAGCAGCTCCACTAACTTTCCCATCACAGAAGTCAGTCAGAAGCCCCTCCGCTGCGGGTTAGACGCCTGGTCTATTTAAATAAGACTGGCGCGGGTCCCTCGTGTTGCTGAACACAAATTGAGCTGAGGGTGACGATCACAGGCATTCGGCGGACAGGCGCAGGATCAGGTTTCAAGAGCTGCGGGACCACCTTAGCCCAACATGGAGCCCCTCACTGGCAAGTGAACGAGAGCATGGCCCGGACCATTTTGTAGTTTCTAAGCTTTGTAACTCCGGCACATGACATTCCACAGAGCCCAAAATCATGGCCTCCCACTGCTGCTGGGATCGTCCGCTCCTGCCGAAAGTCAATGCACTATTGGGCTGAACATCTGGCGGTGGGGCCTGCCATATTGGAAGATCCCTGTGACAGAGGGAAGGGAATTCACCTTCTGTAGGAAATTTGATAAATATTTGAAGGGAATAATTTGCAGGAGTATGGGAAATGGAAAGGGGGATTGGATTAAGTGGAGGACTTTAGACCATGGAGGGATTTGAATGCTAGATCAAGAATATTAAAATTGAGGAGCTGCAAGACAATGTAAGCCAGTGAGCACAGGGATGATGGATGAATGGGGTTTGGTATGATTTACGAAACGGGCAGAAGGACTTTGGATGGGCTGAGGTTTATTAAGCCTCATAACTTGGGAGATGGTGAAGATAACATTGGAATAGTTTAGTCTGCAGTTAACAAAGGCACAGGTGAGGGTTTGTTCAGCATCTGGGCTGGAGCAGAGGTGGATCTGTGTGATATTGGACAGGATTTGGGATGGAGAGGAAATGGGGTGAGAAATCGGCTAAGGGTCAAAGGGAGAGTGGAGGTTGTGAACAGCCTCAGGTATCAGCTGGAGAAGAGAGTGGAGCCTGTGGATAGGGAATGGAGTGAGTGACTGGAGCTGAAGAGAACTCCATTCTTTCCAAAATTTAAATGATAAAAAGGGTTAAACAGTTAAACATGGCTTATAGAATTAATAACTGGATAGAGTGACTTACCAGGGACACCAACAATAGCTAGCATGGGATAGTAACCCGCTTGAACAACCAAAAGTACATTACAGATCCATGTTGATAATGATATCTTATTATATAAGCCAGAAAGCCAAGGAAAGCGCCATGGAGAAACTCCTGTACATTGTTGTAACATTCCAATCGATTGTCCTCAGATTCTGGTCCATTGTTGTAACATTCCAATCGATTGTTCTCAGATTCTGGTCGATTGTTGGAACATTCCAATCAATTGTTCTCAGATTCTGGTCCATTGTTGGAACATTTTAATCGATTGTTCTCAGATTCTGGTCCATTGCTGGAACATTCCAATCGATTGTTCTCAGATTCTGGTCCATTGTTGTAATATTCCAATCGATTATTCTCAGATTCTGGTCGATTGTTGGAACATTCCAATCAATTGTTCTCAGATTCTGGTCCATTGTTGTAACATTCCAATCGATTGTTCTCAGATTCTGGTCCATTGTTGTTACTTTCCAATCTATTGCTCTCAGGTTCTGATCCGTTGTTTGGACATTCTAACCTATTGTTCTCAGGTTCTGATCCGTTGTTGTAAGGTTCCAGGCTACTGGCGTCAGATTCTGATCTCTCCTCTCCCTCTCTCTGCAGCCGCTGACCCCTGTTAGTGTCGATGGTGATGCTCCCGCTGACACTATGTGATCACACATCGAAAGGAGTCCATCATTAACAGAAGAGTTAAACCCTCCAGTAACACAATTAGGATCCACGGAGACTGACATTAACTACAGTCACTGAACAAATAGGTTCAATTAACCACTTTAAATCCAACACTTTTTATATCACAATAAAGTAAAACATTTACCCTGTCTGGATGGGATGTATGAGCGTCGCTGAGGGAAGGAATAGTGGAACTAGCGGAGGGACTGATCATTCTTTCAATCCTTCTTGGATATGGGAGTGTTGTCAGAGGAACTGGAAGTTTGTAAATGTTCCACCATGTTAATTAAAGGAGACAGGGTGAACTCTGGAACGACAGAGCAGTCAGTATAATGTCTGAGAAACGTTGAGGAAACTTTTAAATTCTATACCCTGTGAGTAAATAACTCATAGATTTGAAAAAAAAGCCATGCGTTCATAAGGAACGATCGGCACAGCTATGTTAAAGGAAAATTGTGTCTGACAAAGTTGATAGAGTGCTCTGATGCTGTATCAGAGAGGGTCAATGAGGGAGGTATGGTTGATATAATGTATATGGAATTTCAAAAGCCGTGTGATCACGTGCCTTTTACCAAACCCGTTAGGAAACTGCACACCATGAAAAGGGAAGTGAGAATGTGGGTTTGAGACAGAGGCCGGAATCGTCCAAGATTTGCGCTAAGTGTAATACCAAGCAGGAAAAAGCTCATTGTCCCTGATGGATCCAATGGCGGCTTCTCTTGACATATCACCCCAATCCTGCCTCAGTAATCATGCATTCCTGGGAAATACGCTGTTTTGATGGCAGGTGGGCTCCGATTTGCCCGCCACGCCGCCACCTCCATCATCATGCCTGGTGCTATATTTAAAGTGCAGCTGCATGTACACCTCCCACTGGGTCCAGCCCAGGGCTACTCCAAAGAAGACATGGCTCCAAAAGTCAAGAAGACTGCAGCCCTCAGGTTTAGTGACGCATCCCTCAAGTTGTGGGAAGCCCGTCGTGATGTCTTCTACTCCGGCTCTGGCTGCAGGAGGGGCAGCGACATTACCAATTCAGCTTGCTGGGTGATGGCAGTGGTTATCAGTGCCAGTGCTGCACAGAAGAGGTTGGCTGTCCAAACAGTTAGAGGATGAATGATCTTGCAACCACCTCATCACTCTAAACTCACACACTGAAGCCTATCACACATTCACTGGCATCTCACTCACTGCCAGCTCAAGGGACATCACCAGTCACTCTCTCACACACACCCTCACATCTCCATCTCGTCTCATCTCCTCTGGAGACTGCCTCCTCAGTCATCACCATCTTTTGGCCACTTGCAAAGATCAACTTGTGACCCCACACACATCTGGGATACCCCTTTCCCCAGTACAGCCCTCACCCTGCAGTCTCTTCCCTTGCCTGAGGCCAGTTTTCCCTCTTCCCCAAGCAAGTCCTAGCCCTATAGCCATGGAAAAGCCACCCACGCCTTAAGGCTGGTCTGGGAGATAGAGACCTACCCGTGAGTCCCCCGTAAAAGTGCTGTGGTGCTGTCTGCAAAGCCTGGCGCTGATGGCTGTGAGGGCTGCCCAAAGCAAGGTAGGCAAACAAACCTGGAAGTCCTGAGCAAAGTGCAGCTCACCTGGTGCACATCACTTATGTACAGTTGTGAAGCATGTCAGCGTGCAGTCATGCCAATGTGCTTGGATGATCCAGTAGGGGGCGATGATTCCAGCGAGCTGGGCTTGTAATGATACGCAGATGTACTACAATGTATTACATCCGATGGTGGCACACGAGGGCCCTCTATTGATGGGTAGAGCAGACGATTGCAACCTGGTTTCACAATGTTGTGAAACTGATTTTTTAGCCTTCTTGCCATATTGTCTGCTCGTGTCGCTGAACACACCCGATGCTAACGGGCGTGGAAAATTCAAGCCAGAAAGTAGAGAGGAGTAGTGAACAATGGTTATTTAGACAGGGTAGTATACAGTGGTGTTGCCAGGGGCCAACCTTGGGATGAATGCTTACTTTGATACTTATACGTGATGAAGACTCATGTCTAAATGACATAATTTTTACGTTTGCAGATAGCAGGAACTGGGAAACATAAACAGGAGGATAGCCCTAAGCTTCAGGAAGATATAGACAGATTGGTGAAATGGCAAAACACATGGTAAATGAAATTGAATGCAGAGCAGAGTGAGGGATAGATTGCGGAGGAGGAAAGAAGAGGGACAATATAAACTAAATAGGGCAATTAAAAAGAGTGAATTTCTGTATGCACTTCTTCAAAAATGGAAATGCAAATCGATAAGATGGTTCAAGTGCACACAGGATATTTAGAAATGGTGGCATAGTTGCAACAGTGTGGATGTTATGCTAAAACTTTATAAATTATTGGTTGGGCCTCAGCTGAGGTTTTGGGTTCCTCTCTCTCAATGACCCCCACCCTGGTGTTCTCTGCGCTCCACAGCCCCTCCCTCTCTCAGTCACCCTCCTCCCTGGGGTTCTCTGCTCTCCACAGCCCCTCCCACTCTCAGTGACCCTCCTCCCTGGGGTTCTCTGCTCTCCACAGTCCCTCCCTCTATCAGCGACCCTCTGCCCTGGGTTCTCCGCTCTGCACAGTACCTCCCTCTCCCAATGACCCTCCACATTGGGATTCCCCACTCTTCAGAGCCCCTCCCTCTCTCAGTGTGATGAGTATGGAACAGACTACTTTCGTCAAGAAAGAGTGAAACTTTATTACAGAAACATTTTCAGTGCTTGCATGCACGACCAGATCTCTCATCGGAAAAGCTCTGCATCCAAGATTGCTTGCGCCAAGAGCTCATCTGTGGGAATCCCCACAATACATTACATGACCCACAATTGACAGGAGGGAGGGCCAATACATGCAGTTACCACCATGTCTCTCCCCCTTTAATTGTTTACAATTACTCTTTACAAAACATCTTTGAAATCCAACAAACATATATACAATTTCAGGTGATTATAAATCAAGTGTCTGAGGTGTTCTTCATATATGGTTAGAACGGCGTAGCTCTACCACTGGTGTTTTCTAAACAGGATCGACAGGATCTGGAACTGCAGTGTGAGATACATCATTGGAGCTGGGCAGTTCAGGATTTGGCAACTCCTCTGAAACATCTGGAATGTCTGTTCTAGGTCAATCACAGCTCAGAATCCGATGATGCAACATTCATCACAGGTTGATCAGTTAATTGTTGGGATGCCTCACTGGCATGGATGTGATCTACATGCTTACAGATGATTCTATCTCTCAGTTGTGCTTGGAAAGATAGTGGACCAGACCCTGAAACCACGGCTGCCGGAGACCAACAGATCTACTGCTGAAATTTTGCATGTATACCATATCACCTACACTGAATGTGTGAGCCTTACTGTGTATGTCATGGTGAAATTTCTGATTACTCTGGGTCTGTGTTACTTTCCCCTCTAAATTGGGAAATACCAAGTGTAAATGTGTGTGCAGACAGTGTTTCATTAATAACTCTGATGTGTAGAACCCGTAGTCAAATGTGCCATTCAATGATAACTTAAGGGAATCTGGGAAAGTCGAAATTCCAGAGAGAATTCCCATAACTTTTTCATACCAGATTTAAAAGTTTGCACAGCCCTCTCGACTATACCATTCGACGAGTGATGCCAAGGAGCTGTCTTTAAATGGTGGATCCCATTCAGATCCATGAATTTCAGTAACTCGGTGCTGGTAAAGGCTGTACTATTTTCAGAGATGACAATTTCAGGTAGGACATGTATGCTGAAACAGTGCCATAGCTCCTCAATAGTTGTGTTCGGCATTCGCAATTTGACTTTGTACACATCCATCCATTTTGAATGTGTATCTACAATTAACAAGAACATGGCACCTAGGAATGGCCCTACATAATCGATATGTAGTTGAACCCAGGCTCGACCAGGCCACTCCCATGGAGGCAGAGGAGCTAAAACAGACAGCTTCTGTTGTTGCTGACAGTGCAGACACTGCTTGATCATGCTTTCAACGTCTCTGTTATTGCCTTGCTACCATACATAGATTTGCACAAGCATTTTCATCTTTGATATGCCTGGATGCACACTGTGAAGCTCTGTGAAGAATGGATGCCTACCTTGTGATGGGGAGACAACTCTTGAACCCCACAGCACAATTCCATCTTGACAGCTTAATTCTGTGTTTCTGACATGGAATAGTCTCAATTCTTCAGATATGGGCGAATTTGACCATCTTAGCAAAACAAAGTCTTTGACTTGGGATAATATTAGATCTCTGTGTATCCAATTTCTAATTTGTTTCACACACACAGGTGAAGAATCTCAGAAATTCAGTAATAGCACTAATTCTTGTGGAGTATTTACAATGCTATCTGGTAACGGGAGGCGACTGAGTGCATTTGCATTTTCAGTGTGTAAGCCAGGATAAAATGGGTTCTACACCATAATGAGAGGCATCACATGTTAATACCAGTTCTTTTGATTGGTCATAGTGCACTGATAAACCCGATGAATGCAGAAATGTCTTTACTTTCACAAAGGCTTCTTCTTCTGTGAACCCCTTGACAATGATGGTTCTTTTATTTTAGCAGCGACTGTAATGGTGTCATAACAGTTGATAGGTTGGGTAAGAAGCAGCTATAATAGCAGTTGATCTTACCCAGGAAGGACTTGAGTTTGGTTACATTGGATGGTGAGGGCCCATCTTTTATTGCCTGAACTTAATCTTCTACTGGATGAAAACCCATGGAGCCCACCCTGTGACCTAGACAAGTGAATCCTGGTGCTTGAAATGTGCAAATAATCATATCCCAGCTTCCATGAGCCTTCTTAGCATCTCCTCCAAGTTGACCAAGTCCCTGTGATGCCAACACCATCCAAATATACTGCCACTCGTGGGAGTCCTTGCAAAAGACTCTCCATTGTTCTCTGGAAAATAACACATGCTGATGAGTCTCCAATGGTTAGATGAGTGTACTGACAGAGACCCTTATATGTGTGTTAACAGTCAAGTATTCTCTTGAAGTGCTATCCAGTTCAGGCTCATATCCAATTACACATAGGACTTACCTTCAGCCAGCTTGGCATATAAGTGGCCTATCATTGGAATAAGGCACTTGCCTAGTTTTTCAGCCTTATTTACAGTCAATTTATAGTCTCCACAGGTGCATTTAGTGTGGTCCAGTTAACCAATGGAACTATGGGTGCTGCCCACTCTGAGAATTGGACAGGTTGGATGATGCCCAGCTTTTCTAACCAGCACAGCTCTGCATCCACCTTTTCTTTCAATGTATAAGGCGCAGGCTTAGCCTGAAAGAAACCTGGTGTCACCTGAGGATCAACATGTATCTTGGCGTGCATGCCTTTTAACTCCCCTAATTCATCCCGAAACCGATGCTGCATTTCCTTCAAGGTTCTGGGATTCCATCTGATTTTAGGTGAAATATCTCAGAGCAGTTGAGTTTTTTAAGCAGTTGAGTTTTTTATTCTGTAGCCAATCCAGACCTAAAAGATTGGGTCCATCCCTTTGACTATTATTACAGAGAGTTGGGCTGTCTGTTACCTGTAAGAGACCGGGGCAATGGTGATGCCCTTTACTTGAATAGACTCCCATATAAGTTCTTGATTTAGTGGCTGTCCACTCCAAGTTTATTGACTGTCTTCCTTCATTAAGGTACTTGAAAGTGTGCTTTCCTACCACCGTAGTTGAGGTACCAGTACCCACCTCCATTGTTAGTGGCTTCTCATTCACTTGTACTGTCACCAGTCTTCACAGCAGTCACATTATATAAAGAGTAAACACCAGGAGCAGCAGCTTCAGCTTTTGCTGTACCCATCACTTCTATCATGTTTGCTTGCTGTTTTCAATTTTGTCCAGCATTGCCTAACCACGTGACCCTTCTTGTGACAATAATGACATTCTGCCTCTTTGAATTTACAGGTATCTGCTCCATGGTCTCCTCCATGACTATCACAATTTTGCCTTGAAACCGATGATGAAGCATTTCTGTCAGAGTTCTCACAGCGGCCATTGAATCGCGCTTTCATTCTGCAGGTCTGGCTTTTGTGCGACAGGTTCCCTCCCAACATGAAGTACAGTGCTATTACCCATGTGCTGCAAAAGCTGCAAACTCTCATGCCACTTTTCATGGCCAGGGAGATTTCTGGGGTGGGCTTAACATCGATTTCGACCTCAGCAAGTAATCAGCGCTGAATGGCGTCACCCTTGACTACACATACCAATCGGTTCCACAGCATATCATTCAAAAGGTCTCCGAAGTTGCAGTATCCTGTTAACTGGCTGTGGTTCACTACATAGGCTGCGATGGACCCTCCTGTGGCCCAAACTCTTGAATTAAATTTAAAGTGCTGCATTATTACAATTTAAAATCCAAGGCACTCGACACACTGGCTTGAGTCTTCAATATTAGCATCGTATGGATAGATTCTTCCAAACGGTGGCGTGACTGGTGAGTAGTTTTCTTAAAATTTGATTTACTCAGAGTAACAGGGTGAGGTGCAGAGTCAAAGTTGATTTCACCCTCGTCACCAAATATGATGACTGTACAGAGCAGACAGGTTTTTATAAAAACAGAAAATGCTGGGAAAACTCAGCAGGTCTGACAGCAGCTGTGGAGAGGGAAACAGAGTTAACGTTTCGAGTCCGTATGACACTTCTTCAGTTTCATCAAGAAACGGGTAAACTTTATTGCAGAGACATTTTCAGTCCTTGCACACTCGACCAGATCTCTAATGGGAAATGCCCCTCCTGGATTGCCCACTCAAAGAGCTCACTAGTCAGAGTCCCCCGTGGTACATCACGTGACCTGTGATTGACAGGAGGGAGGGTCAAAACAGGCAATTACCACGCTCAGTGTTCCTCCTCCCCGGGGTTCTCCATCTTCACAGTCTCTCCCTCTCTCAGTGACCCTCCTTCCTGTGATTCCCTCCTCCCCACAGCCCCTCCCTCTCTCAGTGACCCTTCTCCCCCGGATCCACCACTCCATTCTCACAGTCAGGTCAGTCGTAAGTTCTAAATTCCTGCTTCTGTTGTCCCAGCCTATTTAAATTAATCCACCTGGGACAAATCTATTGGCCTAGTCGTTCCTGCTCAGTTGTCAGCAGGTCATCTGTGTGGCGATAAAAGATCTGAGATCGCACCCAGTATTAAAACATAGTCTTTCAAATGATTATTAACTATCAAAGTGTCCACGGCACACAGGAAGCACATGTCCCTCTGTCTATATTCGAATGAAAAGACAACGGATACTGGAGAAAACAGAAAGTGCTGGAAAATCTTGGCAAGTCTGGCAGGATCTGTGGAGGGAGAAACAGAGTTAGCGGTTCGAGTTCAAGCATTGAGTTCAGTCCTGAAGAAGTCATGATGGACTCAAAACGTTAACTCTGCTTCTCTCTTCGAAGGTGCTGGCAGACTTACAGCCCTTTCTGCTTTGAGTATTGCTGTTCAAAGAGACGTGCTGTCAAAGCTTTTCATCTTGCACTCATCAGGACAGAATCACAAGAATACAAAATTTCAAAGGGAACAACAATTTGTGCTGCAGCAGAAAAGGTGCTGATTGGCTGGCAAGTGGACTTGGAGTGGTTGAGGCATTGCCATGGGGAATCCAGTGGGGAACAATTGTTCTTCCAAGCGTTTGTTTAGTTGAAAGAGGTGCAGTGCCTGGTCATGTTCTTCCTGTTTGCAGAGGACAGGGCCCTGCATGTGAATATATGTAGCGTCTAGCATGTGTAAGTGAGCCGCACTGCAAAATGACTGATAATCTTAAATAGGTTGTTCGTGTAGTATACTTGGGATTGCTCAGTCAGTGTTGTCCGATTACAGAAACACATCTAATGTCAGACACTTGAGTTTTGCAAGCATAGGCTGACTGTGTTAATGGTCAGGAAGCTGCCTGTTGTGAACCACTGAAAAGGGGCGCTGTTAGAGATGACCCTCCAGTCTTTGGGATGTATGGTCTATATACGTGGCACCTCACCAATACTAAAATTCATAAACCACCTTACTCATTTTTGAGCTTGGGAGAATGCCTTTTCAGTTTGATGACAGCATCCCATTAGTGGAGAACACCACCCCTGTTGCTACGCATGGTAGCAGCGTGGAAGAGCTAGCTTCAGTTGTTGCTCACATTTTTGTGGCACCTTACCCTTCCAGGGCAATCTGAGGTGGACTGTGCACTTTTCAGGATCAAAAGTGGTGTCCTTGGGCCCATTCGTGAGCTTATGTGAAATACAGAGAGTAATGATCTGGCCAGTTTAGCCATTAGCCGCAGGATACGAACATACGAAGATACAAATTTTGGAGCAGGAGTAGGCCATTCAGCCCCTTGAGTCTGCTCCACCATTCAATAAGGTCAGGTCTGAACTGATTGTGGCCTTAACTCCACATTCCCATCTACCCCTAATTACAGAATCTTTACAGTGCAGAAGGAGGTCATTTGGCCCATCAAGTCTGCACTGGCTCTCTGAAAGAGCATTCCACCTAGTCCCACTCCCCTGCCTTATCCCCGTAACCTCACACATTCATTCTTTTTATGTAGCAATCCAATTCTCTTTTGAATACCTTGATTGACCCTGCTTCCACCATCATTCCAGGAAGTTTGTTCCAGACTCCAACCACCCTCTGGGTTAATTTTTTTTTTCCACACAACACATTTACTCCTTTTGCCAATTATTTTGAATCTTAATTAATTAATTAATTAATCTTAGTCAATCAGCTTCATTGGCTGCCCGCTTCTGTGATGCAGGCAGCCGACATGGGTCCCTGTTTTCCTATTGTAATCCCCAGTGGTGGGAATGCGCAGGAAGCCATCACAATGCAGCTCCCCCTGCCCCTTAGATAGATAGAATCTATCTCCCTCTGCTTTAAAATATTCATTGATCCTGTCTCCATCGGTCTCTGAAGAAGAGAGTTCCAAAGATTCACGACCCTCTGAGAGAGAGAAAATATCTTCTCATCTCTGCTTTACGTGAGAGACTCCTTATTTTAAATCTGTGTCTCCTAGTTCTAGCCTCTCCACATGGGGAAACATCCTGTCAACATCCACTCTGCCAAGTCCCCTCAGGATCTTATATTTTTCAATAAGGTCACCTCTCGACCTTCTGAACTCCATTGGATACAGGCCCAGTCTGCTTAACCTTTCCTCATAATATCTTACCCACTCATCCCAGGTATCAGTCAAGTGAACCTTTTTTTTTTGCTCTGAGAGGCTTGATGGGCCCTATTTTGGCATCAAGGCTTCACAGTGAGCAAATGCCTCAATCCTTGTTCACGAGGTTGCCAATAAGGCCAATCTTATAGCACATGGAGCAGTAGGAACCCCAACACATTTCTGACCAACAAATGCAGGCTTGCGATAGACAGTAGGTTGGCAGGTTTCTCAACCGGCAAGCCAAGAAAAGGAACCTCATTAGACTGCTCCATTTCAAAGGTGAATTTGAACGCGGGATGGAGTCTATTAAGTTGTACAAGGAAACTCTTACTTGCAGCTGCACATTCAAAAATAGCAATCACACCGTCTATGTGTTGGAAATATGCAGGGTGTAGGAGGTTAGGGGTCATGCCTTCGAAAACAAGTTTCACGTGGAAACTGAAAAATGCTCAGGAGAGCTGGGCCCAGAGCAGATTCGGTGGCAACAACATCTATTTGGGCATACACAGCCAAGCTGAACTCAACAGCGTGAGGTGCTAAGTTGATAAGTTCAATGAATACTGATTCAGACGATGGCAGTGCATCTAGATCGCCATGACACAGTGATGCAGTGTATATGTCCATGGCATCTTTGAGTGGTGCTTCGGTGAATAGACTGGCAATGTGAAATTTGCACATGGACATGGCATTGCTATTGGTATGTAAGTCCTGTATGGACCTCACGAAGGTGAAGGAATCCTTCACCGTGGATGTGGAAAACTTGCTCAGAACTGGTCGTAGCAACTCACCCAACCATTTGACTAATTCATGTTGAGCAGAACCAGTCATAGGTAAGGTGGGACATAAAGGGACACCACTGTTGTGTGTCTTTGGCAACCCATACACATGTGGATGAGGTGAGCCATGAGGAAGAATCCTACCATATGCACCACCAGACAGTTCATTATTCTTAGATAAGCCTTAAGAAACATTTTTGTAACTTGCTTTTGAGCAGGGCTGTGCAGCCATGCTTAGTGGCAGGTCCAATGGATACGATTTGGACCTGTCATTAAGAATGGCGTACATTTTCTGTTTTTATGTCATGCCGTGTATAATCTACTTCTAGACAAAAAGGCCTTTACTTCTAGTCAGAAGGGACTCCATTTCTAGATAAAGAACCCTGCTTCTAGATAATGGGCCTCTACTTCTAGTCGTAAGGGTCTCTAATTCTAGACATAAAGGTCTCTATTTATAGACATAAGGGTGTCTAATTCTACACATAAGGGTCTCCATTCTAGATAAAGGCTCTCTACTTCTCATGATAAGGGTCTCTACTTCTAGTCAGAAGGGTCTCTACTACTAGGCATAATGGTCTCTGCTTCTAGTCATAAGGGTCTCTACTTCTAGATAAAGCATCTCAACTTCTAGACATAAGGGTTTCTACTTCTAGAGATAAGGGTCTCTACTTCTAGATAAAGGATATCTACTTCAAGACATAAGGGTCTCTACCTCTAAACTTAAGGGTCTCTACTTCTAGACACAAAGGCCTCTACTTCTCATCATAAGGGACTCTATTTCTAGATAAAGGGTCCCTACTTCTAGATAAAAGGCCTCTGCCTCTACTTCTAGACATAAGGGTCTCTAATTCTACTCATAAGAGTCTCTAATTCCAGACTAAAGGGCCTCTACTTCTAATCATAAGGGCCTCTACTTCTAGTCACAATGGTCCCTAATTCTAGTTAAAGGGTATCTACTTATAGGCAGAAGGGTCTCTACTTCTAGATATAAGGGTCTCTACTTCTATTAATAAGGGCCTCGATTCCAGACATAAGGGCCCCTACTTCTAATCGTAAGGGTCTTTACTTCTAGACAAAGGGTTTCTACTTCAAGTCATAAGGGCCTCTACTTCTAGACATAAGGGTCTCTACTTCCAGATAATAAAGGACCCTACTTGTAGACCATAAAGGTTTCTACTTGTCAATCATGAGAGTGTCTACTTCTAGACATAAGGACTTCTGCTTCTAGGCATAAGGGTCTGTACTTCAAGGCATAAGAGTCACTACTTCTAGACATAAGGTTCTCTACATCTAGATCATAAGAGTGTCTGCTTCTAAACATAAGGGTCTCTATTTCTAGACATAAGGGTTTCTACTTCCAGAGATAAGGGTCTTTACTTCTAGATATAAAGGTATCTACCTCTAGACATAAGAGTGTCTACTTCTATACATAAAGGCCTCTACATGTAGCCATAAGGGTCTCTACTTCTAGACATAGGGGTCTCTATTTACAGACATTAGGGTCTCTAATTCTACTCATAAGGGTCTCTAATTCTAGACAAAAGAGCCTCTACTTCTAGTCATAAGGGCCTCTACTTCTAGTCACAATGGTCCCTACTTCTACTTAAAGGGTATCTACTTATAGACAGAATGGTCTCTACTTCTAGGCATAAGGGCCTCAACCTCTATTGATAAGGGCCTCTACTTCCAGACATAAAGGTCTCTACCTCTAGACATAAGGGTCTCTACTTTGAGAAATAAGGGCCTCTTCTTCTAATCATAAGGGCCTTGACTTCTAGTCATAAGGGTCTCTACTTCTAGACAAAGGGTTTCTACTTCAAGTCATAAGGGTCTCTACTTCTAGACATAAGGGTCTCTACTTCCAGGCAAAAGGGCCTCTACTTGTAGATCATAAGAGTCGCTACTTCTAGATGGAAGGGTCTCTGGTTCTAGACATAAGGGTCTCTACTTCTAGGCATAAGAGTCCCTACTTCAAAGCATAAGGGTCTCTATTTCTAGACATAAGGGTCACTACTTGTCATAAAGATCTCTACATCTAGACATAAGGGTCGCTACTTCCAGATCATAATGGCATAAGACTTGTAGGCCATAAGGGTTTCTACTTGTAGATCATGAGAGTGTCTACTTCTAGACATTAGGGCCGCTGCTTCTAGACATAAGGGTCTCTACTTCTAGACATAAGGTTATCTATTTCTAGATCTAAAGTATCTCTGCTTCTAGACCTAAGGGTCTCTACTTCTACACATAAGGCTCTCTACTTCTAGAACAAAGGAGTCTCTACTTCTAAACATAAGGGTCTCTGCTTCTACACATAAGTGTCTCTAATTCAATGTATAAGTGTCTTTACTGCTAGAAATAAGAGTTTCTATTTCTAAGCATAAGATTCTCTGCTTCTCATTATAAGGACCCCTGCTATTAGACATAATGGTCTCTATTACAAGATATAAAGGTCTCTACTTCTACACGTAAGGGTTCCTACTTGTAGATCATAAGGGTCACTACTTTGAGATCATAAGAGTATCTGGTTCTAGATATAAGGGCCTCTGCTTCTAGACATAACGTTCTCTACTTCTAGACATAAGGTTCTCTACTTCTAGATCATAAGAGTCTCAGCTTCTAGACATAAAGGTCTCTACTTCTAGATATAGGGGGCTCTACTTCGAGATCATAAGAGACTCTACTTCTAAACTTAAGGTTCTCTACTTCTAGATCATAGGAGTCTCTGCTTCTAGACATAAGAGTCTCTACTTCTAGATATAGGGATCTCTACTTCGAGATCATAAGAGCCTCTATTTCTAAACTTAAGGGTTTCTGCTTCTAAACGTAAGGGTCTCTGCTTCAAAACATAAGGGTCTCTGCTGATAGTAATAAGGGTCCCTACTTCTAGGGATATGGGTCTCTGCTTCTAGTAATAAGTGTCTCTATTTGTGGTCATATGGGTCTCTACTTCTGGTATTAAGGCTCTCTACTTCCAGTCATGAGGGCCCCTACTCCTCGACATAAGGATCACTACTTCTAGTCACAAGGGTCTGTACTTCTAGACATAAAGGTCCTCTACTGCTAAACATAAGGATTTCTACTTGTAGATCATAAGGGTCTCAAATTCTAGATCATAAGAGATGCTACTTCTAGATGTAAGGGTCTCTGGTTCTAGACGTAAGGCCCTCTGGTTCTAGACATAAAGGTCTCTACTTCTAGATATAAGGGTTTCTAATTCTCGACATAATGGTATCTACTTCTATTATGGGCCTTTACTTCTAGTCATAAAGGCCTGCACTTCTATACATAAGGGTCTCCACTTCTAATCAGAAGTGTCTCCAGTCTTAGACATACGGGACTCTACTTCTAGTCATAAGGATCTCTGCTTCTGGATATAAAGGTCTCTTCTTCAAGGCATAAAGGTCTCTAACTCTACAGATAAGGGCCTCTACTTCTTGACATAAAGGCCTTTACTTCTAGACAAATAGTTTCGACTGCTAGACATAAGGGTCACTACTTCTAGTCATAATGGTCTCTATTTCTAGACATAACGTTCTCTACTTCTAGACATAAGTTTCTCTACTTCCAGAGAAAGGTGTCTCTATTTCTAGTCATAAGGGTCTCTACTTTTAGTCATAAGGCCCTAAAATTCTTGACAAAAGGGTCTCTATGTCTTGACATAAGGGTCTCTACTTCGAGCCATAAGAGTCTCTACTTCCAAACAAATGGGGCTCTACTTCTAGTCATAAGCGTCTCAACCTCTAGACATATGGGTCTGTCCTTCTAGTCATAAGGGTCTCTACTTCTAGTCATAAGGGCCCCTACATCTAGGCATAAGGGTCTCTACTTCTAGACATTAGGGTCTCTGCATCTGGATATAAGGATCTCCACTTCAAGGCGTAAGGCTCTCTATTTCTAGACATAATGGTCTCTAATAAAAGGCGGAATGGTTTGTAATTCTAGACATAAGGGCCTCTACTTACTGACATAAGGGCCTCTACTTCTAGATAAATGGTCTATACTGCTAGACATAAGGGTCTTTATCTCTAGTCACAATGGTCTCTACTTATTGACATAAGGTTCGCTACTTCCAGACATAAGGTTCGCTACTTCCAGAGAAAGGGGTCTCTACTGCTAGTCATAAGGGTCTGTACTTCTCGCCATAAGGCCCTCTACTTCTTGACATAAGGGTGTATACTTCTTGACATAAGGGTCTCTACGTCTTGACATAAGAGTCTCTACTTCTAGACATATGGGTCCCTCCTTCTAGTGATAAGGGTCTCTACTTCTAGACATAAGGTTCTCTATTTATAGACATAAGGGTCTCTAATTCTACTCATAAGGGTCTCTAATTCTAGATAAAGTGTCTCTACTTCTAGTCATAAGAGTCTCTACTTCTAGTCGGAAGGGTCTCTACAACTAAGCATAATGGTCTCTTCTTCTAGTCATAAGGGTCTCTACTTCTAGATAAAGCATCTCTATTTCTAGACATAAGGGTTTCTACTTCTAGAGAGAAGGGTCTCTACTTCTAGATAAAGGATATCTACTTCAAGACATAAGGGTCTCTACCTCTAAACTTAAGGGTCTCTACTTCTAGACACAAAGGCCTCTACTTCTCATCATAAGGGACTCTATTTCTAGATAAAGGGTCCCTACTTCTAGATAAAAGGCCTCTGCCTCTACTTCTAGACATAAGGGTCTCTAATTCTACTCATAAGAGTCTCTAATTCCAGACTAAAGGGCCTCTACTTCTAATCATAAGGGCCTCTACTTCTAGTCACAATGGTCCCTAATTCTAGTTAAAGGGTATCTACTTATAGGCAGAAGGGTCTCTACTTCTAGATATAAGGGTCTCTACTTCTATTAATAAGGGCCTCGATTCCAGACATAAGGGCCCCTACTGCTAATCGTAAGGGTCTTTACTTCTAGACAAAGGGTTTCTACTTCAAGTCATAAGGGCCTCTACTTCTAGACATAAGGGTCTCTACTTCCAGATAATAAAGGACCCTACTTGTAGACCATAAAGGTTTCTACTTGTCAATCATGAGAGTGTCTACTTCTAGACATAAGGACTTCTGCTTCTAGGCATAAGGGTCTGTACTTCAAGGCATAAGAGTCACTACTTCTAGACATAAGGTTCTCTACATCTAGATCATAAGAGTGTCTGCTTCTAAACATAAGGGTCTCTATTTCTAGACATAAGGGTTTCTACTTCCAGAGATAAGGGTCTTTACTTCTAGATATAAAGGTATCTACCTCTAGACATAAGAGTGTCTACTTCTATACATAAAGGCCTCTACATGTAGCCATAAGGGTCTCTACTTCTAGACATAGGGGTCTCTATTTACAGACATTAGGGTCTCTAATTCTACTCATAAGGGTCTCTAATTCTAGACAAAAGAGCCTCTACTTCTAGTCATAAGGGCCTCTACTTCTAGGCATAAGGGCCTCAACCTCTATTGATAAGGGCCTCTACTTCCAGACATAAAGGTCTCTACCTCTAGACATAAGGGTCTCTACTTTGAGAAATAAGGGCCTCTTCTTCTAATCATAAGGGCCTTGACTTCTAGTCATAAGGGTCTCTACTTCTAGACAAAGGGTTTCTACTTCAAGTCATAAGGGTCTCTACTTCTAGACATAAGGGTCTCTACTTCCAGGCAAAAGGGCCTCTACTTGTAGATCATAAGAGTCGCTACTTCTAGATGGAAGGGTCTCTGGTTCTAGACATAAGGGTCTCTACTTCTAGGCATAAGAGTCCCTACTTCAAAGCATAAGGGTCTCTATTTCTAGACATAAGGGTCACTACTTGTCATAAAGATCTCTACATCTAGACATAAGGGTCGCTACTTCCAGATCATAATGGCATAAGACTTGTAGGCCATAAGGGTTTCTACTTGTAGATCATGAGAGTGTCTACTTCTAGACATTAGGGCCGCTGCTTCTAGACATAAGGGTCTCTACTTCTAGACATAAGGTTATCTATTTCTAGATCTAAAGTATCTCTGCTTCTAGACCTAAGGGTCTCTACTTCTACACATAAGGCTCTCTACTTCTAGAACAAAGGAGTCTCTACTTCTAAACATAAGGGTCTCTGCTTCTACACATAAGTGTCTCTAATTCAATGTATAAGTGTCTTTACTGCTAGAAATAAGAGTTTCTATTTCTAAGCATAAGATTCTCTGCTTCTCATTATAAGGACCCCTGCTATTAGACATAATGGTCTCTATTACAAGATATAAAGGTCTCTACTTCTACACGTAAGGGTTCCTACTTGTAGATCATAAGGGTCACTACTTTGAGATCATAAGAGTATCTGGTTCTAGATATAAGGGCCTCTGCTTCTAGACATAACGTTCTCTACTTCTAGACATAAGGTTCTCTACTTCTAGATCATAAGAGTCTCAGCTTCTAGACATAAAGGTCTCTACTTCTAGATATAGGGGGCTCTACTTCGAGATCATAAGAGACTCTACTTCTAAACTTAAGGTTCTCTACTTCTAGATCATAGGAGTCTCTGCTTCTAGACATAAGAGTCTCTACTTCTAGATATAGGGATCTCTACTTCGAGATCATAAGAGCCTCTATTTCTAAACTTAAGGGTTTCTGCTTCTAAACGTAAGGGTCTCTGCTTCAAAACATAAGGGTCTCTGCTGATAGTAATAAGGGTCCCTACTTCTAGGGATATGGGTCTCTGCTTCTAGTAATAAGTGTCTCTATTTGTGGTCATATGGGTCTCTACTTCTGGTATTAAGGCTCTCTACTTCCAGTCATGAGGGCCCCTACTCCTCGACATAAGGATCACTACTTCTAGTCACAAGGGTCTGTACTTCTAGACATAAAGGTCCTCTACTGCTAAACATAAGGATTTCTACTTGTAGATCATAAGGGTCTCAAATTCTAGATCATAAGAGATGCTACTTCTAGATGTAAGGGTCTCTGGTTCTAGACGTAAGGCCCTCTGGTTCTAGACATAAAGGTCTCTACTTCTAGATATAAGGGTTTCTAATTCTCGACATAATGGTATCTACTTCTATTATGGGCCTTTACTTCTAGTCATAAAGGCCTGCACTTCTATACATAAGGGTCTCCACTTCTAATCAGAAGTGTCTCCAGTCTTAGACATACGGGACTCTACTTCTAGTCATAAGGATCTCTGCTTCTGGATATAAAGGTCTCTTCTTCAAGGCATAAAGGTCTCTAACTCTACAGATAAGGGCCTCTACTTCTTGACATAAAGGCCTTTACTTCTAGACAAATAGTTTCGACTGCTAGACATAAGGGTCACTACTTCTAGTCATAATGGTCTCTATTTCTAGACATAACGTTCTCTACTTCTAGACATAAGTTTCTCTACTTCCAGAGAAAGGTGTCTCTATTTCTAGTCATAAGGGTCTCTACTTTTAGTCATAAGGCCCTAAAATTCTTGACAAAAGGGTCTCTATGTCTTGACATAAGGGTCTCTACTTCGAGCCATAAGAGTCTCTACTTCCAAACAAATGGGGCTCTACTTCTAGTCATAAGCGTCTCAACCTCTAGACATATGGGTCTGTCCTTCTAGTCATAAGGGTCTCTACTTCTAGTCATAAGGGCCCCTACATCTAGGCATAAGGGTCTCTACTTCTAGACATTAGGGTCTCTGCATCTGGATATAAGGATCTCCACTTCAAGGCATAAGGCTCTCTATTTCTAGACATAATGGTCTCTAATAAAAGGCAGAATGGTTTGTAATTCTAGACATAAGGGCCTCTACTTACTGACATAAGGGCCTCTACTTCTAGATAAATGGTCTATACTGCTAGACATAAGGGTCTTTATCTCTAGTCACAATGGTCTCTACTTATTGACATAAGGTTCGCTACTTCCAGACATAAGGTTCGCTACTTCCAGAGAAAGGGATCTCTACTGCTAGTCATAAGGGTCTGTACTTCTCGCCATAAGGCCCTCTACTTCTTGACATAAGGGTGTATACTTCTTGACATAAGGGTCTCTACGTCTTGACATAAGAGTCTCTACTTCTAGACATATGGGTCCCTCCTTCTAGTGATAAGGGTCTCTACTTCTAGACATAAGGTTCTCTATTTATAGACATAAGGGTCTCTAATTCTACTCATAAGGGTCTCTAATTCTAGATAAAGTGTCTCTACTTCTAGTCATAAGAGTCTCTACTTCTAGTCGGAAGGGTCTCTACAACTAAGCATAATGGTCTCTGCTTCTAGTCATAAGGGTCTCTACTTCTAGATAAATCATCTCTATTTCTAGACATAAGGGTTTCTACTTCTAGAGAGAAGGGTCTCTACTTCTAGATAAAGGGTCTCTACTTCACGACATAAGGGTCTCTAATTCTAGACAAAAGAGCCTCTACTTCTAGTCACAATGGTCCCTACTTCTAGTTAAAGGGTATCTACTTATAGACAGAAGGGTCTCTACTTCTAGGCATAAGGGCCTCAACTTCTATTGATAAGGGCCTCTACTTCCAGACATAAAGCTATCTACTTCTAGACATAATGGTCTCTACTTTGAGAAATAAGGGTCTCTTCTTCTAATCATAATGGTCTCTGCTTCTAGACATAAGGGTCTCTACTTCTAGATAAAGGGTTTCTACTTCAAGTCATAAGGGTCTCTACTAGACATAAGGGTCTCTACTTTCAGGCATAAGGGCCTCTATTTGTAGATCATAAGAGTCGCTAGTTCTAGATGTAAGGGTCTCTGGTTCTAGACATAAGGGTCTCTATGTCTAGGCATAAGGGTCTCTTCCTCTAGTCATAGGGCTCTCTACTTCTAGGCATAAGAGTCTCTATTTCAAGGCATAAGGGCCTCTATTTCTAGACATTAGGGTCTCTACTTCCTGA
Source organism: Isurus oxyrinchus (assembly GCA_026770705.1). NCBI lineage: Eukaryota > Metazoa > Chordata > Chondrichthyes > Lamniformes > Lamnidae > Isurus > Isurus oxyrinchus. Next base: position 570,033 of record JANJGN010000036.1, read on the forward strand.
TCATAAAAATCCCTACTTGTCGACGATAAGGTTTTCTACTTGTAGATGATGAGAATCTCTACTTCTAGACATAAGGGCCTCTGTTTCTAAAAGTAAGGGTCTCTACTACTAGGCATAAGGGTCTGTACATCTAGACATAAGGGTCTCTACTTCTAGATCATTAGAGTCTCTACATCTAAATATAAGAGTCTCTGCTTCTACACATAAGGGTCTCTACTTCTAGATCAGAAGAGACTCTACTTCTAAACATAAGGACCTCTGCTTCTACACATAAGGGTCTCTACTTCTAAGCATAAGTGTCTCTACTGCTAGAAATAAGGGCCTCTGCTTCTAGTCATAAGGAACACTGATCCTAGACACAAGGGCCTCTACTTCTAAATATAAGGGTCCCTACTTGTAGATCATAAAGGTCTCTACTTCTAGATAATTAGAGTCTCAGCTTCTAGACATAAGGGTCTTTACTTCTAGGCATAAGGTTCTGTACTTCAAGGCATAAGAGGCTCTACTTCCAGGCATAAGGGTCTCCATTTCTAGACATAAGGGTCTCTACTTCTAGATAATAAGAGTCTCTGCTTCTAGATGTAAGGGTCTCTGCTTCTAGACATAAGGATCTCTTGTTCTAGATCATAAGAGTGTCTACTTCTAAACATAAGGGCCTCTGCTTCTAAACATAAAGGTCTCTACTTCTAAGCATAAGGGTCGCTGCTGCTAGTAATAAGGGTCTCTACTTCTAGGCACATGGTTCTCTGCTTCTAGTCATAAGGGCCTCTGCTTCTAGGCATAAGGATCTCTACTTTAAAGCATTAGAGTTTCTACTTCTAGACGTAAGGTTCTCTACTTCTACACATAAGGCTCTCTACTTCTAGATAATAAGAGTCCCTGCTTCTAGATGTAAGGGTCTCTAGTTCTAGATCATAAGAGTCTCAACTTCTAAACATAAGGACTTCTGCTTCTACCCATAAGGGTTGCCACTAAGTATAAGGGTCGCTGCTGCTAGTTGTAAGGGTCTCTACTTCTAGGCACATGGTTCTCATAAGAGTCTCTACTTCTGGACATAAGGGCCTCTACTTGTAGATCATAAGAGTTGCTACTTTTAGATGTAAGGGTCTCTGGTTCTCGACGTAAGGGTCTTTATGTCTAGGTATAAGGGTCTCTACCTTTAGTTTTAAGAGTCTCTACTTCTAGGCATAAGGGCCTCTATTTCTAAACATAAGTGTTTCTATATCTAGTCATAAAGGACTCTACATATAGACATAAGGATCTCTACTTCCAGATCACAAAGTTCCCTACTTGTAGGCGATAAGGGTTTCGACTTGTAGATCATGAGAGTATATACTTCTAGACATAAGGGCCTCTGCTTCTAGACATAAGGGCCTCTGCTTCTAGACATAAGGGTTTGTACTTCAAGGTATAAGAGCCTCTACTTCTAGACATAAGGGTGTCTACTTCTAGACATAAGGTTCTCTACGTCTAGACCATAAGAGTCTCTACTTCCAAACATAAGGGTATCTGCTTCTAGACATAAGGGTCTCTACTTCTAAGAAAAGCTCTCTGCTGCTAGTAATAAGGGTCTCAACTTCTAGGCACATGGCTCTCTGCTTCTAGTCATACGGCCCTCTGCTTCTAGACATAAGGATCTCTACTTCTAGACAATAGGTTTCTACTTCAAGTCATAAGGGTCTCTACTTCTAGACATAAGGGTCTCTACTTCCAGGTATAAGGACCTCTACTTGTAGATCATAAGAGTCGCTACTTCTAGATGTAAGGGTCTTTGGTTCTAGACATAAGGGTCTCTATGTCCAGGCATAAGGGTCTCTACCTCTAGTCATAAGGGTCCCTATTTCTAGGCATAAGCATCCCTACCTCAAGGCATAAGGGCCTCTATTTCCAGACATAAGGGTCTTTACCTTTAGTCATAAAAGTCTCTACATCTATACATAAGGGTCTCTACTTCCAGATCATAAAGGTCCCTACTTGTAGGCTATAAGGGTTTCTACTTGTAGATCATGAGAGTGTCTACTTATAGACATAATGGCCTCTGCTTCCAGACATAAGAGTCTCCAGCTCTAGACATAAGGGTTTCTACTTCTAGATCATAATACACACTACTTCTAAACATAAGGGTCTCTGCTACTACACATAAATGTCTCAATTCTAATTATAAGGGTCTCTATTGCTAGTTATGAAGGTCTCCTCTTCTAGGAATATGGGCCTCTGCTTCTAGACATAAGGGTTTCCACTTCAAGGCATAAGTAACCCTGATTCTAGACCCAAGTGTCTCTACTTATAGACATAAAAGTCCATACTTCTAGACATAATGTTCTCTACTTCTAGATCATAAGAGTCTCTGCTTCCAGACATAAGGGTCTCTGCTTCTAGACATAAGGGTCTATACTTCTAGATCATAAGAGTTTCTATTTCTAAACTTAAGGGTCTCTGCCTCTACACACAAGGATCTCTACTTTTAAGCATAAAGGTCTCTGCTGCTAGTAATAAGGGTCCCTACTTCTAGGCATTTGTTTCTCTGCTTCTAGACATAAGGGTCTCTACTTCTAGATCATGAGAGTCTCTGCTTCTAGACATAAGGGTCTCTACTTCTGGATATAAGGGTCTCTACTTCTAGATCATAAGAGTCGCTACTTCTAAACTTAAGGGTCTCTTCTAGTCAAAAGGTTCTCTATTTACGTTAATATGGGTATCTACTTCTATTAATAAGTATCTCCACTTCCAGTCATAAGGCCTCCCTACTTCTAGAGATAAGGCTCTCTACTTCTAGTCACAAGGATCTCTACTTCTAGACATAAGGGACCTCTACTTCCAGGCAAAAGTGTTTCTACTTGTAGATCATAAAATATGCTACTTCTAGATGTAAGGGTCTCTGGTTCTAGACATATGGGTCTCTACTTGTAGATATAAGGGTTTCTAATTCTCGACATAAGGGTATCTACTTCTAGTCATAAGGGCCTCCACTTCTAGACATAAGGGTCTCCATTTCTAATCAGAAGTGTCTCTACTCCTAGACATATGGGTCTCTACTTCTAGTCATAAGGGTCTCTGCTTCTGGATGTAAGGATCTCCACTTCTAGGCATAAGGGTCTCTAACTCTACACATAAGTGTCTCTACTTCAAGGCATAAGGGTCTGCACCTCTAACCATAATGGTCTCTACTTTAAGGCATAAGGGTCTGTACGTCTAGACATAAGGGCCTCTACTTCTTGACGTAAGGGCCTCTACTTCTTGACATAAGGGCCTCTACCTCTTGACATAAGGGCCTCTACTTCTTGACATAAGGGCCTCTACTTATAGACAAAAGATCTCTACTGCTAGACATAAGGGTTGCTACTTCTCGTCATAACGGTCTCTACTTCAAGGCATAGGTTTCTCTACTTCCAGAGAAAGGTGTCTCTACTTCTAGTCATAAAGGTTTATACTTCTAGACATAAGGGTCTCTACTTCCAAACATAAGGGTCTCTACTTCTAGTCATTAGGGTCTCTACTTCTAGTCATAAAAGTCTCTACTTCTTGAATATGGTCTCTTCTTCTAGTCATAATGATCGCTACTTCTATTCATAAGGGTCTCTACTTCTAGTCTTAAAGGTGTCTACTTCTAGCCATCAGGGCCTCTACTTCTAGACATAAGGGTTTCTACTTCTAATCATAAGGGTCTCTACTTCTAGTCATAATGTTGTCTACTTCTAATCATAAAGGCCCCTACTTCTAGGCATATGGGTTGCCACTTGTAGACATAAGGTTCTCTATTTCTAATCATAAGGTTCTCTACTTCTAGTCATAAGGATCTCTACTTCTAGACAAATGGATCTCTACTTCCAGACAAAGGGGTCTCTGCTTCTAGTCATAAGGGTCTCTACTTCTAATTAAAGGTTTCTACATCTTGACATAACGGTCACTACTTCTTGTTATAAGGTCTCAACTTCCAAACATAAGCGCCTGTGCTTCCAGGCATGAGGTTCTCCACTTGTAGTCATAAGGGCCCCTACTTATAGAAATAAGGCTTTCTGCTTCTAGACATAAGGGTCTTTGCTTCTAGACATAAGGGTCTCTACTGCTAGATGGAAGGGTCTCTGCTTCTAGACATAAGGATCTCTACTTCTAATCATAAGGGTCTCTACTTCTAGACTTAAAGGTCCCTACTTCTTGACATAGGGTTCTTCGCTTCTAGTTATAAGCACCCCTACTTCTAGAAATAAGGGTCTCCACTTCTAGTCATAAGGGTCTCTGCTTCTAGACATAAGGTTCTCTATTTCTCGTCTTAAGAGTCCCTATTTCTAGACATAATGGTCTCTACCTTTAGACTTAAGGGTCCCTACTTCAGTCATAAGGGCCTCTACTTCTAGACATAAGTGTCGCTACTTCCAAACATAAGGGTCTCTACTTCTAGTCATAAGGGTCTCTATTTCTAGTCATAAGAAACTCTACTTCTAGTCATAAGGTTCTCCACTTCTAGTTATAAGGGCCCCTACTTCTAGGTATAAGGGTTTCTACTTCTAGTCATAAGGGTCTCTGCTTCTAGACATAAGGTTCTCTACTTCCAGACAAAGGCATCTCTACTTCTAGTCATAAGGGCCTCTACTTCTATTAATAATGGTCTCTATGTCTTGACATAAGGATCTCTACTTCTACTTATAAGGGCTCTACTTCCAAACATAAACGTCTGTGCTTCTAGTCATAAGGGTCTCTACTTCTAGGCATCAGAGACTCTACTTCTAGAAATATGTGTCACTACTGCTAGATATAAAGGTCTCTACTTCTAATCATAAGGGTCTCTACCAGTCGCTGAAGGTAAGCATGCAGGTACAGCAGGTGCTAAAGAAGGCAAATGGTATATTTGCCTTCATAGCCAGAGGATTCGAGTACAGGAATAGGGATGTCTTGCTGCAATTGTACAAGGCCTTGGTGAGACCACAGCTGGAATACTGTGTGCAGTTTTGGTCTCCTTATCTGAGGAAGGATATACTTGTTATAGAGGGAGTGCAGCGAAGGTTTACCTGATTGAATCCTTGAACGACGGGACTGACATATGAGGAGAGATTGAGTCGATTAGGATTATATTCGCTGGAGTTCAGAAGAGTGAGGGGGATCTCATAGAAACCTGTAGAATTCTAACAGGACTAGACAGGGTAGATGCAGGAAGGGTGTTCCCAATGGTGGGGGAGTCCAGAACCAGGGGCCACAGTCTGGGTATATGGGGTAGAGCATTTAGGACTGAGATGAGGAGCAATTGCTTCACCCAGAGAGTGGTGAGCCTGTGGAATTCGTTACCAAAGAAAGTGGTTGAGGCTAAAACATTGTATGTTTTCAAGAAGGAGTTAGATGTAGCTCTTGGGGTGAAAGGGATCAAAGGATATGGGGAGAAAGCAGGAGTAGGCTATTGAGTTGGCTGATCAGCCATGGTCATAATGAATGGCGGAGCAGGCTCGTAGGGCCGAATGGCCTACTCCTGCTCCTAGTTTCTGTGTTACTTCTAAACTTAACGGTCTCTACTTCGAAATAAAGGGCCTCTACTTCTAGTCATAAGGGCATCTACTTCTGGACATAATAGTCTCTACTTCTAGGCATAAAAGTCTACTTCTGGTCTTAAAGGACTTTATTTAGAGACATAAGGGTCTCTACTTCTACCCATAATGACCTCTACCACTTGATAAATGGTCTCTGCTTCTAAGTAAAGGGCATCTACTTCTAAACATAAGGGTCTCTCTTTAGAGATAAAGCGTCTCCAGTTCTAGAGATAAGGGTCTCTACGTAGAGACATAAGGGTCTCTACTTCCTTTCATGTTCCTAACTTCTTCCATGGTCCTTGTTCTTATCAAACTATGACCTCTACTCATGCCCTCTCTCCATTTGGTCTATCATTACAAGTTCTCTCCCTCCTCTGACCAGATTCCCTTTAGCAAGTCTGTGATCTTTTCCTAGCACCCATTTCACTCTCAGGTCCACTTTCAGAGTCCACACTGCATTTTTTGGCCTTCCACATCTTCACTTTATTTTGCCAATCCATGGGTCTTGCCTCCTGTCCCTCATCTTGCACATTCAGCCAATGTTTGTATTTGTCAGTGGCTTTTCCTGCTCTCCTTATAATGGTGACATCCCCCATGGTCTGGCCTCTACTGACATATATGTTACTCTAGTGCCAATATTGGGTAGTTGTCCTTTAGGATAAATAGCCTTATCCTGCGTGTCAGTATCATTTTGGTCATATTAGTTCAGCCCTTTATCTGCCATCATCTGCTGCTTGTAATTGTCCAACATATGCATTTGTGAAGTACACGGTGCCTCTTCACTTTCTATTCCCTGTTCAGATTCTGTAAATGTATAACCAGTGCCAATTTGCCTTGAGGAATGTACCCTAACAGTTTAATTGGCATGTTGTAAAATTATTGTTTTTCCATCACTGATTATACCCTTACCTGGGCTTTTCTGCTCTTTCTGCCCTTCTCTTTTGTAATTTACCACGTCCCTTAGATTAAAGTGTATTTCTGATGGCCTTATTGGCTATGGTAAGGCTCACCAGATTTTCTATGAAACCTCAGTCTTGATAAATGTCCTTCCCCCTTCATGAAAGGTGTTTAAGTCCTCAGGGCAAATTGAACCTTACAAGGCTGGGGTATGATCTCACATCACCGAATGCACTTTTGGATTTCTCCCATAGACTAATTGATAGGGACTGTAGCCCCCAACTATTCTGATTTCTTCAGATGGAGTGGCTGCACCAAAGCAGATGTCAGTTTACAGCTGGGTTGGCCAGCTAAGATTTTAGGGAGCATATCAACAAATGCAGTGTGATTTCTTTCACAAACACCATTACTAAAGGGACTTTCCACTGTTGTGTACATTATGACAATGTTCATGTTTTCACACATACTTTTAAATGCATCCTTGGCAAACTCCACCACCACCACTGCCACATTGTCAGTTAAGAATTCAGCCAGTGCTCCCAGTCCAGTTTCTATCCATTTTCCATTATCCTGTCCCCAATGACCTTTTTATTTTTACTATAGATTACTTTTGACAGACTGTATCTAGTTGTCATGTCTATGAAACATAAGAGAAAAATATTTTTGTCCTTATCCCAATGCTTCAAGTCCATTGCTGCAATTTCATTAAAGTCTCTTGCTAATAGGAGACTCACTTCAGGCCATGATGGTATCCTCCTATATTTATTTTTACATATACTGCAATTCTCATGCACCACTTCTATAAGTTTAGTACATTCATCATCCATTACCCCTGCATCCTTTAGTGGAATTTTGAACCTATGACAAGATAGATGGGCAAACTGCTGATGTAATTTTGATCAATTTTCCTTTTTTTCTTTAAACACCTGACCCTTGATGTCACCAACACTTCTTTAAGGTGGTGATTCGAAATGTCAGGCCTTGTTAAATAATGTCCCAATTATGTAAGCTGTAAACCTATAGATTTTCCAAAAAAAAACTATTGCCTTATTGTGTTCCAGTTCTAATTTCATTTGAACCTTTTTCATAGACAGCTTATTAAACAGTAAGGGTATGTTATTGGAGACTACATCTGTGCTGATAAAATGGTTTATTCTGGCTATTTTACATGGAAGCACCACTCCCATTGGTGGCTTTAACATGTTATCATCCCCAAACATGAAGTAAGTAGAACTTCCGTATCCCTTAACCTTACTTCCATCTTTATTAATTTGGAAAATCCAGGTAATACTTCAAACAATCCACTCCACAGACCGTGGGCTTGTACCCATGGTCTAACAGAGCACCATTGAATGAGTCTGCAACTAGAATACACATCACTGGACTCAAACGTCTGGTGACCAGTAAAATTCCTTCTGACTGGCCAGTATTGTCATCTTCCCCTTTTGAACATTCCTTATCATGTGTCACTTCAAAACCTGATATTCCATTTTGGCAATTCATCGTATCATGATATCTCGAGTCCCATTTGAAACAACAGTTTATCATTCCTCGGTTATTCTGGGAGTTCATTACCCAATCCCTGATGTCCATTAGAGTTACCAGAAGGGTCTCTATTCTCATTTATTTTGTTTGTACCCCATCTCGAAACACTGCCAGCATCAAATCCTTCATCGTTCATGTTACCGCTGAAGGTCATGTGAAAATGGCTGGAAATGAATGCTTCCCCAGAAATATTTTTAAAGCTCTACTCACCTGCTCCTAAAGAGTATCTCTTTCTGATGACTTAACTCCAGTCAAGACCAGGAGCCTATCAGCAGAATGTGGATGGATTCGTTTTTAGACACTGACCATGGTGTGTTTGTGAACTTGTATCACACACCAAGTGCTGATATGAAATTAAACTGGTCAATCGTTATTCAGCACTTAAAGGAACATGGGGAGGACTGATAATAAATAATTTACAGTTCAGACAATAAAGCATAAAATTACATAAAATTACAGGACAGGAAAAGAAATGCAGACAGGAACAGCACAGAAACATCTATCTATACTATTCTCGATTACTCCCTGTGGAAACGAGTTCCACATTCTCCCCACTCTCTGAGTAAAGAAGTTTCTCCTGAATTCCCCTTTGGATTTTTTTTGGTGACTATCTTATACAGATGATCAATGTTTTCCAAATCCTGCAGATGTAGAGCTATCATCCCAATGTCTGCCTTATTAAACCATTTCATTATTTGAAAGACCTCTATCAGGTCACCCATCAATCTTCTATATATTTTAGAGAAAAGAGCTCTAGCTTGTTCATTCTTTCCTGGTAGTTAGAAGCTCTCAGTTCTGGGTCACAGACAATGAGCTTCCTCAGCGTCTATGCATCGTCCTATCTCTTCCAGGAGGAGATATCCTGTTAGGTTCAGATAGAGTGGAGAAGAGTTTGGAGAGCATAACTAATAAGAAGATGTTTCCACTGGGCAGGAGGGTCGGTAACCAGAGGGGACACAGATTGAAGAGAATCGGGAAGGGAACCAGAGGGGGAGATGAGGAGAATTATTTTTACACAGTGAGTTGTTGTGATCTGGAAGGCGCTGCCTGAAAGGGTGGTGGAAGCAGATTCAATAGGAAGTTTCAAAAGGGGGAATCGGATAAATACTGGAAGGTGAAAAATTGCAGGGATAAGGGGGAAAGAGTAGGGCGGGGAGTGGAGACTAATTCAATAGATCTTTCAAAGAGCCAGCAGAGGCGTGGAGGGCCGAATGGACTCCTCGTCTCAACGGCGCAATTTCAGTTCAGTCTCTCTCCACGTTTCAACTTCATTGTATTGGTGTTTTTAATTGCATTATGCCTCTTTATACAGTATATGAGTAAGATGTAATTCACATAATATTTGCAATGTTCCTGTGTCCGAGTTACCAAATTATTGTAGGACATTTGAAAACCAATGATAGCTTTGTGTCTCCATTTTTTTTTTGATGGTTCAGACCAGGGTCGCTCAGGATGTTTCTTACTCTAATTTACAAATGCATTTAAAGAGCGAATGTGTGCGGGTTAGAAATGGGGTTAAGGGCCAAGAGGGCCGGTCAGGCACTGGTTGGAGATTTAGGCTGAATTAATATGAAAACTGCAGTGTTAGTGGATCCCGAGTTTGTGTCCTGGGAGTGGACATTTACACATACCCTTGAAAGAAATTTATTTGCAAACCACCTGCCCTTTGGATAGTACAGTTCAAAGGATTTTACAGACTAGAATCATAGACACTTACAAAATATAATGAGGCCATTCGGCCCGTCACCCCTGTGCTGGCTTTCGTCCCACTCCCCAGCTATCTCTGAGAATTAGTCCTCTTGCCGCAAACCTCCAGTAAATGTTCGTATCGATGCTGCTTACAGCAGAAACCGCCGGCTGTGACTGAAAGCGGTTTGCTGATGATATTAAGAATTCGCAAGAGTCAACACAATTCAATTCTCGCATGAGAAGATCAGTCAAATCGGCAACTAAACTTGAGATAGTGTTTCACTGAGATGATATGAGATATTTCCGTGGAGCCTTTAATTTCATAAACACTTAGAAGCTGGACTGGAATTCGTTGGTGTGAAGATCACTGGATAATTGTGTTGGTTATTGAACTCTGATCGAATGAAGATCCTCCTGTCCTTAACGGATAGAAACATTCCCAAATTAATATCGACTTATTCTGCTGTAAAGCTGTATTCTGCACCGATATTGTAAAGAGTATTTGGAGGCACTTGTTACAAGACACAGATGGAAAAATTCATTCTGCTAAACACGACTCATCCACCTGGGAATGTTCTGTCCTCCTCAACCATCAGAACAACAATTCTTTCTTAGACAATTTCAGGGAGTTTCACAGATCCAATCCCCCCAGCTCCAAATGGCTCTACCCAAAGAACCATTCTCAATGCTGGTCGTTCTGTGTGTGATAGAACTCCTGACATCAGTCCTCAACTTATGACTTCTCAATCCCACTGGAAACAGGAATTTGGAGTAGGATGAGGCCATTCAGCCCCTCGAGCTTGTTTCGCCATTCAATTAGATCATATGTAATCTGTTCCTGAACTTCACCTTTCATTCCAGATCCTTTAATCCCCTCACCTGAATAAAATGAATTAACCGCAGCATTAACTGTTTTTTTGGGGAACACAGTTGGGGATTTCCATTCAGTTTTGTGTCAACAAGTACTTCCTGACATGAGCTCTCAGCAGCCTCGCTCTAATTTGAAGGCTCATCCCCATAGTTCTGGACGCCCCCCACTGTCCCCACCAGAGGTAATAGTTTCCTTCCATCAACCCTAATGAATCCTTTCATAACCTTAAACACTTCAGTTCGATCACTCCTTAATCTTCTAAACTGGAAGAATGGGAGCTTTGCGTTACCAGCATAATTTAACCCCGTGAACCCCGGTATCGTCCTTGTGAACGTAAATCTGCGTTATGTAAGCCTCTAACAGAACCTAAATGCAATCAAGAAGAGCACGAGAGATCATTTAAGTCTCTAAGAGATTTCTTGAACACTTTCTTGGAGATGGATTTTGAAAGTGTTTTTGCCTGGAATTGTCACTGTTGCTGCCGAATCTGATCCTGTTGTATCTGCTGATTCTGGAGTAATCAGAATGGGAATAGTTGGACTGATGTGACTCTGATCGGTAATTCAGTCTAACCAGTTGTGGTGTTATCCTTTACCTCTAGGGCTAAATATCTTGCAAATAGTCGTTTGGAGGTTCGGAACTCGAGTATTGATGTCTGCAGTGACAACATGAGTGGTATTCGCCATTAACAGGATGTTGCCATCAAACCCAAAAGACGTTCTGTCCATCACACTAAAGACTAATGTGGTCCATGCATTCCAATGTCAATGTGGTGCTAGGCATGTAGGCCATATATACCAAAGCTTGGCCGATTGTATCAAACAGCCTGTCCCTTCCACTGTTCACACTGGGCAAGGTAAGCACAGTACCCAACCAGGCCGTGCTTGCAAAGCTCAAAACAGTGTCCAATGTTAAAAATGATTCAGTGATGGGACAACCTTTGCTAAATAATCGTCAGGGTGCTAAGAATTACGCTGGCAACCAATTTAAGATAGTCAGTTGTGCTCAAAGTGAGGAGCATTTATGTGCACTTGAATCTACCTATATTAACGCACAGGGCTCTGTTCTTTGCAGGCAGAAATGACATGTGCACACATTGTGTCTGTTTCAGCTAAACAAAGCAAGTGTCAGCCATTCACTCATTCATTCTTCAGGGCAATATCTTGACCAATCAGAGTCAAACTGCCTGGTAAAAGTTTCAAACAATGCTTGGCAGTTAACTGTCAGTTATCATCAACTCTTGCATGCCCCAAGGCAACACCTCCACAAATCAGAGCCTGCTTGCCAATCAAACAACAGTTTCTTCTCAGCCAGTATACATATTTTCTACCTCCAGAGATTGGAATTACCATGCGAATTGACCTGATGAGTGCAAGGTGAAAAGCTTCGACAAAAATGTCTCTTTTTTCAGGAATACTCGATTATCTTGTTGCAAAACTGTGCAAACGTGGAATTAGGAAAATGCAAATATCTGGAAGGAAAAAGACCAAATTCCAGATAGATTGCATTCCACCATCCTGGTATTTCTATGATGCAATGAATATTGGGATATCCTGGCAAAAGATTAATATCAATTTGTCCACATCAGACCCCAGATATGAGGCGAGAGATTCCCTCAGTGATGAAGAGCTTTGGGAAACATATCTCCAAAGTCATCAGTTCTGCCGAAACACACTGCACTCGCCCTATGGCATAGACATGTTAGGTTAAAAATAAGCACAATCCAAAACACACTATATAAAAGTCAAATGGAACGATCACAAGTTTCCTGCATCACTACCCGCTTCCCTCTCCTGTTGTGCTCTTACTCTGTATATGATTGCAGAATTAAACAGAGTTTTTTTTAAAAAACCAGAAAGCTGGAAATCTGAACTAGAAACTGTTGGGAATCCGAATTAGAGACTGGCGGAGATATTCTACCTGGAATATTAACCTATCATTTCAATAATCAGTGGGGAGAGGGGCTGGGGGATATGTTCTGATTTCAGTTAGGGGGCTGAGTGGGAATTGATACAAATTCACTTGATCTTGATTGTGACCTGCTCGCTGTTAACCGCATGAAATATCCAGCAACATGCACCTTATCCCAAAAATGAAGTTTTTGTATATTATTCCAATAGCTCTATAAACTCACTTCTTTTGCACCCTGATGTGTCGCTTCGCCTCTGTCTGACGGTGATCACCTGTGTATTAATGGTTTAGGTATGAATTGAAGCTTTATAGCTGTGTAGATGAGCAATAATTAAGCACAGGCACATTGAATGACAAATAATCTAATGTTCCCCAATACGCCAATATTTCCCCAATATTGCCTTACTTCTCCAACATGACAATGGATGGACATGGACAATAAACACGAACCAAAAACGCCCGCCTCCCCCACCTCCGCAATGGCCATGCCTGATACAATATTGCCAACGTTAGACTCATCGGATGGTTACAGCACAGAAGCAGTCAATTCAGCCTCTTGAGTCCTTGTTGGGCCCGCACATCGACCACCCCCTTCCCAGCCCCGCAATTTCCCCGTAGCCCTAGACATGATTATTTTTCTTTCTATCTTCTCACAATTATCCAATTTCCTCATTCCAGGTCCTTCCACCAAAGGCAACAGTTTCTCCCTATTCACTCCCTCCAGGCCCTTCATGATTTTGAATATCCCCATCAAACGCTCCTCTCAACCTTCTCTTCTCCCAGGAAAACAGCCCCAGATTCTCCAATCTAACTTTATAACCGAAGTTCCTCGGCCTCGGAACCATTTTCAACAATATTATCTGCATCCCCTCTCTACAGCCTTCACATCCTTCCCAAAGTGTGGTGACCAGAACGGGACACAATGCATCGGCTGAGACCGAACTCAAACTTTTAAGCAGGTTTATTGTAACTTTACGCTATTGTACTCTATGTTCGTATGAATAAAATTCTGAATCCCCTCGGTCTTTACTAACTATTTTGTCAACCTATTCTATCACCTTAAATGATTTCAACACATACAATCAGGTTCCTGCAACACTTTTAGAATCGTAACCTTTATTTTCTATAGTGTCTCGTTCTTCCTAACAAAACGGATCACTTCACACTTCTGTGCATTAACTTTAATGTGCCACGTGCCAGCCCATTCAGCCAACCTGTCTGAGACCCCTTGAAATCTATCAATCTCATCCTCACAGGTCAGAAAACCTCCAAGTTTTGTGTCAAACGCTAAGGTTGTACCCTGTACACACATGTCTAGGTCAGTAATGCACATCAGGAAAAGCCCGGGCCCTCAAAGCGCAGCCCTGTGGAACTCCAGTCGATACTTTCCTGCAGCCTCAATTAATAACCAATAATTGACCCTTTTCTATGGGACCAACAGACCAGAGAGTGATTTCAGAATATCTTGATGGCAGGAAATGCACTTATTGATCACCAGAATTTCCCGAATTTAATAGTGAATCTGCACAAAACTTTCAGTCCAACTCGTCCGTTTGTCAGTCATTCCGCACCTCTTCTTGCTCCCCCTCTCTCTCTCTCTCAAGCTAAAACTGGATTCGAACAAAGATATCAAACAACTGTTCGGTCTTGTAAATCCTGGCTCGGGTGCCAGAAATAGGTGAGAAGAAAATTGCCGAGCGGCCTTAGAATCAATCGTAAACTATCATGGAACATGTCAGCTTCCATCATTGGAATCAGTGTTGGGGTTGAACTGGGTTAGACACAGTGTTAAGCATGGAGAGGGCGTTCGGGATAAACTGTTCAAATGGCTCAGTTACTCACTTTTCATTGTGGGATCTCTTGTCTCGTTCTCATGAAAGGAGAATCTGTAATTCGCAATTTAAAACTGCGAGAAGGGAATCATATTGGACAACAAATTATGAAACTGTCCCTGATAAACATCGATCCTGACCTGATCTGCCGCTTTTATGTGTCCAAATGAAAATGAGAATCAAGAGTAGAACTGGGATCGCCGCCAACATTCTGACAACATTAAGGTTCGTAATGCACCATCCTACAGAGAAAACACAATTAGAAACTGCTGCTCGGTCAAATCCATGTTTTCTGGGATCCTCTCATGGGAAACGTGACCCAGTTAAACGTTGGTGCCTCAAACAGCCAGTGCGACAGATCGCGGCGAGTGGACGCACAGAATGAAATACATGAAGCAATGGTTTCGAGTTGAGATCAATTGGCGGACAGCACTGTCAGGATTGGTCCAAGCTTCTAATGTATCAGTATGAAAACATCTTACCGATGTCTATCTGGGAACTCAGTTATAGAATCATAGAGTGAACTAACACAGAAGGAGGCAGTTCAGCCCATCGTGTCTGTGGCAGCTCTTTGTGTATAAAAGGAGTCAACATATTTTCCACAGAATTGGACGCAATGCTCCAGCTGGGGTCTGACCAGGGATTTATAATGTAGAACTTTCTCTTGTATTTGGTTCCTGTATTAATAAAGCCGAGGTCTCCCTATATCTTTCAGCGGCCACCTCAACTTGCCCTGCCACATTCAGAGATTAATATACATGCGCCATGTGCCTGATGAGTGTGAAACTCGATCAGTTCCTTATTAACCCAATTTCACTGACCTTTCACCGCACGAGATTAATGTAAAATCCGACTGCTGATATCACCAACTGATGTTAAAATTAAACTGGATTTTATCAGGACAATAGCGATTGCTAAGGGAGATTCCGGGAAATGAGGAAGGTGACGGGGGCAAAGAGCAAGAGTTGCAATCCTGCAGATACATCGCTTTTCCCGACTACCCCATCTCTCCACTGCTCTCTGCTCATGAACTCATTCTGTGTGGAACTAATCTCAAACCTGTTCCTCATCCACTGCCTGAAAGAATGGAGGAAGCAGATTAAATAATAACTTTCCCTGAGGGAAATCGGATTATTAAATGGATTACGAAGAACGGGGAAGTGTTACAGGATTTTCGGGAAAAGGTGGGATTAATTGAATGTCCTCTTTCTGTGCTGTAGCACTCTATAATTCTAAGATGTCACACAGGAACTTAAGGCGAGCCGAGAACATGTTTGCAAGACCAGACAGAGGAAATCTCTAATTTATTTCAAATCATTGAATGCGCTTTTTACTTAAATGGTAGAGACACATAAACGCATGCATACATAAGTATATATATAACATATAGTATACATGCACAGGCAAATACATACGCACATATATAAACACACACGCATACACATGCACAGATATACACGCACACACATAAGCACGCAGACACACACAAATATATATGTACCCGTAGTATTTTATTTATCCCGTGGAGGCGTTTAATATGGACGCTGCAGACTCTCAGAATCTAGTAAATTACTCCAACTGATTCGTTGAATAAAAGTCTCAATTGAACAGATCACCGGCTCACCTGTTGCTGTCTCTGCTGCTTCAGGGAACGAAACGTTCTTGGTCCAGTATTTGCCTGGTGACCCCAGTTGAACAACACAAGTACAGACACCGCCAGTTCTCCAGGTTTCCCTCGACACTATGACATGATCTCTGATACTGTAGGTCCCGTCCGCCTCCATTGTATCGGGATCACTCGGCCCCTCGGTGACCAGGCCGGAAATATTCCAGAAAACCACAATCTGGTTGGAAGAAATTCCACTGACTAAACACAGTAAGGGGACGATCTCCCTCCAACGCAGCTCACCCTGCGGGACAAACACCCGCACAGCCGCCTTGTTGTTGGAACTGTCTGGACAGAGATTGGGACACAGTTAACGATTAACTTGCATTAAATAATAATGCTCTGCATGAGCTGAATTCATTTCACTTGCTCTCTTACCTCCAACCAGTAATAAGGGACAATTCTGGAGCGGTGCATAGCTATCGCTATCAGCACAGCAATAGGAACCCGAGTCATTCACCTGGGCATTGCGAATTTCCAGAATCAACACATTTTCGCTATGGCCTTTTTTGGAAATAAACTTACAATTGGCCCTCTGACAGGACTGGCTGTCGATTATTTTCGGAGCTTCACCCACACGTTGTTTGTACCAGAAATAGCGAGACACCGATTCCAATTCGGAAATGCAGTGACAGGTTAATTTCACCGTCTCTCCGATTTTAGCTGTCATTATGAAGGGGCCCTGAGACAGAGAGGGCTCGGGTTCTGTAACTAGAGAGATTAATGTTACATTACTATTGGTTAATGGGAGATTGAAAGCAGCCGCTTTGAAAGTCTTCGCCTCTAATTTTACAAGTTACATCATTGTCTTTATTTTATTGGTGGTTAGATTAAGTCTCCAATTTGATTCCTTCGCTTCCTCAGAGGAACCAATAAATAAACTCACATCAACAGGTCAATTCTCTTCACCTGACCACTAGGCCATATTTTCAGCTTAATGAACACTGATTCTTGCTGATTTCAGTTAAAAATTTTGACCCGCCTCTTATTCACCGTAAATCCTCAGCACTTGGAAAATGAGCATCAGAAATAAAGATTACTTGGACATCTTGAAGCGGTGATATCTCGCTTTTTCCGCCTTCACCAGTTTGTTTCTGCAGGTGGAGTGGCCGCGGACTGACCCGTGCTCAGTCCCAGTGAGTTGCTCCCCTTTCAGATGCGGTGGAAATTATGACGAGTTATGCTGTGGAAAGTATGACACCAATTTGGGTGCGCTGTCCTGGTCAATGTCGCCTATTGTGGCCACCGTCTGTGCGTCACAGCCAGCGGTCAAGTGACAGCCTGTCCAAAAAGAACTTTGCTGGGTTATAGTTCGGGTGGTCGGGGGCGAATGCAAACTGTATGGATGGATGCTGAATAGTGCAGTTAAGTACTGATTCAATCTCGGGATGTAAGAGTAGCTGGAAAGGGCAGCATGTATAGCCCATCCCTAATTGCCCCCTTGAGAAGGTGGAGGGTGAGCTGCCTTCTTGAACCGCTGCAGCCCCTGTGGTGTAGGTACACCCACCGTGCTGTTAGGGAGGGAGTTCCGGGATTTTGACCCAGCGACAGTGAAGGAACGGCCGATATATTTTCAAGGAAGTGTTGGGAGTGATTTGTAGCGGTGGGGGTGAGTGCGGGTGGTGGGGAGGGGTGCCTTGGGGGCGGGGGGTAGGTAGCGGTGGGTGTGGGGAGTGGGGTTGGTGGGGGGGGTTGGGGGGGGGGGGACTTGCATTTGGTGCCGTTCCCATGTATCTGCTGCATTTGTAACTGAAGTTTGTACGGGTCGCAGGTTTGGAACATGAACGCCAGGAATTCACAGTGTTATGTCATTGTGCTCAATATAATTCATCCTGTAAACAGTTTGTGCAAGATTCATGACACAATCTATTTAAGACAGAGACTGGAATATATTGAATGAAATGTATATGATCTGATTTGAATTTTAAAAACCAGTATCTTATTCGACGTAACGCAAATTATGCAGGAATCTGAAGTGGAATTCTAATGGAACAAACACGGTCTTTCACAGCACTTATCGGGAATCGAAATGAACGATCCTCTTTTCGAATTTAGTTCTACTTCTTAATATGTCCGAGCATCGTCCTCCTTTCTATTAAGTCTCACTGAGCAAGTTTTCGACTGACTTATTCTATAATATAAAACGCCATTGGTGATTGATCTGAATTCAGTGTCCTGAGTTCTTTTCTTTTTACCAATGATTTATTGATTGACCCCATGAAGAGAGTATCAAACAATAATACACGTTGCACTTTGTATTGTGCTCTGTTCGTTTACAGCACTTCAATGGAAAATTCACTGCACAGATACTACTTTGAAAAAGCTGTTGAGCTCCTTTGATGTTACAGTTTACAGAGTTGCATAGAATTTGCAGCACAGAAACAGGCCATTCGACCCGATTGCTCATGCCCCTATTTATGTCCCGCACGAGCTTCCTCCCACCCCCCTTCAACTCAGCCCAACAGCTTAACCTTCTATTCATTTCTCCCTCATGTTTTATCCAGCTTCCCGCTTAAATTCAAATCTGCAAGAGCCTATCCGTTTTCTTGTGTGGAGCGGGTTCCACATTCTCCCCAAAGTCTGGGTAAAGATGTTGCTCCTGAATTGCAGGCTGGATTTATCTCATATTAATGACCCCATTACAGAGGACCATAGGAACACAGGGCTAGGACATTGGGCGCTTCGAGCCTGCTCCACCATTCAGTAAGATCATGGCCGATCTGGTAGTGGTGTCAACTCCACTTTCCTGTCTCCGCCCATAGGCCTTGCCTCCCTTGCCGAACAAAAATCTGTCTAACACGGGGCCTTGAATAAATTCAAAGGCCCAGCCGCGACTACTTTCTGGGGAAGAGATTTCCACACACCCACGAACCTTTGGGTGTAACAACATCTTTGCAGCTCTGCCTTAAAATGGAGACCTTAATTTCTGATCCATGCCCCTCGCTTTGACTGTGACAGGAATCATCCTCTTGGTATGCGCCCTATCAGGACCCCTCAGAAACTTATATGTTTAACTAAGATCACCTTTCATTTATCTAAATCCTAATGGGAATTCCTGAGTTCTGCAGGATTCCCGATTGGATATATTGATGTCCAATATTATTGAAATCCTGCCGAAGTAGATTTGCCTTCGTTAAGTCTGCCGGAATAAACCATTTAATATTTTAAAGACCTCGACAGGTCATCCCTGAATCTTCTCCTTTTTCAGAGATAAGGGCCCAAGCCAATTCATTCTTTCTTGATAGTTGTAGGCTCTCAGTTCTGATATCATCCCTGTGAAATATTAACTGCACCATTTCCAGAGCCCCTGTATCTTTTCTAGAAAATGCAGAAGTGTTCTGTGCTCCATCTGTGGCCGAACTAATGTGAGTACAAACCTGGTGTATTTTGCAAAACGGATGATGAGTGCATGACAGCACTTTGACCTGCAATAAACAGGAAAACCGCAGAGAGCTGTCTGCCTCGGCACCATTTTCCAACCCCGATCGTGTATCAATGAATAAATACAGAACGCCATTCAGTCTGCACATTTCACACCTAATTCACACCGAGAGAACGAGAGCGAGTGCTCAGTGAGGTTGGGGTCGGGGGCTTCGAGTCTGACAGTCTGAAGTCACGGACAATGAGCTTCCTCGGTGTGTGTGCTTTGTCCCATCTCTTCCAGGGTGAGATATCCTAACATGTTCAGATAGAGTGGAGAAGGGTTGGTATAGAGTAAATAAGGAGAAACAGTTTCCACTGGGCAGGAGGCCCGGTAACCAGAGGGACACGGGGGGGGGGGGGGGGGGGGGGGTGGGGGGATGGGCGTTTGGTGCGGGGGGGAGTGGCGCGTGGGGGGCTAGTGGGGGGGGGGTGGGAGGGAGGGTGGAAGGGGCTGAGGACGAGAAGATTTTTATTAACTAAGAGAGTTGTAATCTGGGAGGTTCTGCCTGAAAAGGCGGTAGAAGCAGATTCAATAGGAAATTGCCAAAGGGAAATTGGATAAATAATCGAAAGAGAAACAATTGCAGGGGTATGAGGGAAGGAGCGAGGAGGGGGGTGGGGGTGGGGTGGGTAGAATGGGGGATAACTGGTTAGATGTCCCAAAGTGTCAGCTTACTGAAGGACGGAATGGCCTCTAAATGCGCTGCGCAGGTCTATAAGATGCAATTCAGTTATCAAGTTCGATGTAAAGATAGATCGAATATAATCAACAACATGGAAACTGCATCCGTCAGGAACAATGAATGGAATTAATCCGAAATGTAACTTCTCCTGGGATAAAAGATGTGAGTTGGCTCCATCGACATTATTGGCGATTGAGAAGAGGACAAATTTTAAAGTGGATCATTAGAGTGAGTTATAATCTCTGGAACAAAACAAAATGCCCAAAGTCAGCGGAGAAGAACAGGAAACGAAGGGAGGGTGAGAGAAAAATATAACAGTTCGAAAATGTAGATTTGAAGCAGCTCTTTTTATTAATTCACTTCACACAGTTCCGATTTGTATATCTCATTGAGTATCCAAGGTTTACTGCTGAATGGACTCGGACTGTGCCCTTGGAAAAACAGGAATAAAACGGCGCAAACAACCGATTGCGCGCGATTTTTCGATATGAACCAAAAATTGTTTTAATCATTGTGGCTCCTCCCTATCGCGGTGTATTCGCCGGAGGCAGGCTTCAGGAGAGAGGGTGTGCGGGTGCGGGGTGGCGGACGGCACCATAACTTGAGGTGATTCTTGTTTATTTCTGTCTTGCTCAGTTATTGTGTCGCAGCCTGTCTTGTCCCAGTCTCCGCGCGTTCAGACACTCGCTGCGGGGGGTCGTGCTAAACTGAGCTGCTACACGGAGAGCTCTAAGCCTGGGATCATCTTCTGGTACAGACAGCGAGAACGAAAAGGCATTAAGCTGGTTTACACAGCGTATAAGCTCTTCCCAGCACGGGAGAGGTTTTCCACCGAGATTTCTCAAAAAGCGGGTTATTATTCACTACTCATTGCGGATACCCGGAGAAATGATTCTGGACTGTATTACTGTGCAATCCGCAATGACCAGAACCGCAGTTTAATATTCGGAAATGGCTCCCAGTTAGTGATTACAGGTAAATTTTATCATTATTCCACCAAATTGAGCATTTTCAGAGCAATTAAAGATGTCTACATTGAACTGTTAATAGGGTTTCTGTTCCATTTGTCAAATTTAGAGGGCTCCCCGAGCATATTCCTCCTCACTCCGCCGGAGGATGAGGTTCCTTCGTTGTTGTGTTTGATCAGAGGTTTGTCTCCCGATTCCTTTCCCGTCCGCTGGAATGTTTCCGGGAGGGTTACCGAGGGACAGTCCGATTCCGGGACAATTGAGTCGGACGGGACCTACACCATCAGGAGTTACACCAGCCTCTCGGCGGAAACTTGGAGCAGCGGCGCTCTCTGTACTTGCGCCGTTCAAATCAACTCCAGTGAAACTCTTCTCAGTGCAACTGTCTCATCTCAGAGAGGTAGCTGCTAACAGTGACCGTTTACCAATCTATTTAATGCTGATGGGAGTCTTTGTCAATTTTGTAAATTTCCGTGGTGTGTCCATGTATCATCATTTTATCATTGGCCTATCACAGATCTCTCAATCTTTCTGTCTTTAGCGTTCTGAAATTCTAACTCCATCTGTTCTCTCCAAACCGGAGAGTTATGGATGTTCCGTCACTGAGGTAGATTTTTGTGCACGAATGGAATAAGGGATGTGGACAGGGCAGGGAAATGCATGTAATCTACAAAATCAACCGTGGTCTTATTGAATGGCGGATCTGCTTGAAGGGCTGAATGGTCTCTGCTCCTACTTCTTGCGTTCTTCTGTCTATCTAAGCATATTGACATGGTTCCATGCCACTGGATCATTTGTCAGTGTGTAAAATTGAAAGGTGTGATTACATTCCCAGTCTACCGCTTTGTCCCACCATGCCTGTGTAAAATTATGTATTCATGTCTCTATCTGCTTAACATTCACGATATTTCTGTCTGTCTTAGTTAAACAGTGAGGTATAAGACATCTTCTCTATCTGCGTAACTATCTGTTTATCTGTCTATCTACTTCTCTTGCTCTGTATCAGTCACTCCAGTCCTGTCCTAGTGCAGTTTTAGATAGCTGACATATCTTTCCATCTGACAGTCTCTCTCTCTCTCCCCCTCTCTGAAATCCTCTCTCTAAAACTCCCCATCTCTGTCTCTCCCGGTCCCTCTCGCTGTTTGTCTATTCACTTTCTGCCTGGCTTGCGCTCTGTCTTTATCTATTGATGCATGTATTGATCTCTCTATCTATCTCACTCTATATCTGTTTATCTTGTCTACTCCTATCCTAGTTAAATTGTGTGTAATAAGAAATCTGGGGCATTCATCTATCTCCCCATCTCTCAATATCTCGCCATCTCTCCCTCTCTCTCTTTCTCTCTTTCGCTCTCTGTCTCTATCCTTTTCCATCCAGTTAAACAGTTCTGCATAAGTTATATGCCCGATCTATCACACCCTCTTCCTCCCCCTATCTCTATCTGTCTATCTCTCCATCCATCTCTTTGCTCCGCTTCTCCCACTCTCTTAATCTCCCGCTCTCGCTCACCCCCTGTCTCCTCAACTCTCCCTCTCCCCATCTCCACCTCTCCCTCCCTCCCTCTCTCCCCTATCTCCCATTTCTTCCTCTCTCCCCCATTCTGTCCATCTCTCCTCCTCTCTCTCTCTCTCCATCGCTCCCTCTCCCCCTCTCTCCCTAAATCTCCCTCTCTTGAACTCTCCCTCTCTTCAGTAACCCCATCTCTCCCCCTCTTCCTCTACCTCTCCATCTCTTCCTCTCTATCGCTCCATCTCTCCCTATATCTCTCTTTTCTCCTCTCTCCCCAACCCTTCCTCTCTCCGCCATCTCTCCGCATCTCTCTCCTCTCCCTCTCTACCCCATTTTCCCCTCTTTCCCCTCCCTCTCACCCCCTCTTCACCCATTTTCCTCTGTGTTTCTCTCCTAGTTAACCACCTTTTTCTAACTGATCTGCTCTCTCTATCACTCTCTGTCTATCCCTCTCTGGCTTAATATTTCTTTGCTATTAAAACAGTGCACTATCTACCTCTCGCTGTCATTCTTCCTCTATCTCTCTTTCGTTATCTCTCTATGCTTGGTCCTTTTAAGTAGTGTTCTGTCAGATTGCTGCACTCCCTCTCTCGCTTTGTCTCTCTTTATTTCAGTCTCTATAAACAGTGCTCCATCTACCTCTCTATCACTCTCTCTCCCTCAGTGTCCTATTCTAACAGCTCCACCATTCTCGTTATCATTATCCCTATCTCTCTCATTCACTCTCTCTCTACCTCTCTCTCTATATTTCTGTCCTGTTTAAACAGGAAAAGATCTCAGCTCTCTCTTGCCATCCATCTCTCCATCTCTCTTTCTATCCCTTATCCCTCTTCCTATTTCTTTCTACTTCTGTTCTGTTTCAATATTGTTCCAAAAGACCTCTGCTCTATTTCCCTATAATGAAATGTGCAAAAATCTATTTCCGTCTCCGGGTGAAATCACACATTTAGATTTGTCATTTCCCCCCACTTGTTTAATTAATTCCGCAAACTTTCTTTTGAATGAAAGGTTATTAATTTTTATTTTTGCAGATTCTCCGCTATCTGCTGCCTGCAGTTTATTGCTTTCAGTGAGGTTGTCGACGGCAGCATTTCTCCTTCTGGGGATGATCCTTTTGGTCGGGAGAAGGAGCTGCAGGAACCGGCAGACAGGTAGCAATTGTTGGGAGATGCTGTAACTCCGTGGCACTCTCGATCAATTCAGTCATCAATGAATTATTGACAGTTTCAGCCGGTTCAGTATGAAATGTGGCTATTTATGTTCATTTCAACTTTTACTTTCTAACAGGCAACAGTGATGAACATTGATGAGGAACTGACAGATTCCAGAGATCAGCGAGAGAATAAAGTGGTAAAAGAATGGAACTGTGGTTGTCACTGCGCGTGGATGGTTTTCACAAAATTTTAATCCAAGGTTTTAATTTCATAGTTATTGCGATGAATCTAGAAAACTCTGCGTCGTGGGCACTACAGGATGGTAGAAACTAGGCTTCAATTCCTCCCGTGGGTAACGTTAAGGGGTGGAGTAATCGAGGGGTTTAGGATGATAAACGATACGATCGTGTCTATAGGGATAAAGTATTTGCTCTAGTGGCGCGCGTGTGGGGGTGGGGTGCCGGATGAGTAGTGGGGTTTGGGGGGCTGGAGTCCAGAGCAAGAGGGCAGAACCTTAAAATTAGTACAAAAGCAAAAATAGCTGGAAATAGCTGTGAAAACTCAGCAGCTCTGATGAAGAGTCATATGGACTCTATACGTTAACCCTGTCTTCCTCTCCGCAGATGCTGTCAGACGTGTTGAGTTTTTCCAGCTTTTCCTGTTTTTGTTTCAGATTTCCAGCACCAGTATTTTGCTTTTACCTGAAATTTAGTGCTTGGTCCCTCAGGGGTGATGTCAGGAAGCACTTAGTCACACAAAACCTTGAGCTCTCTCCCCTAAGAAGCTGTTGAGGCCACGGGATCAATTGGAAAAATCAAAACTGAGATTGATAGATATTTGTTGGGTAAGGGGATTAAGGATCATGGAACCAAGGTGCGTAGATGGAAGTTATACAGATCCGCCATGATCTAATTGAATATACTGCAGGGCCTGAATGGCCTCTCCTATCCCTATGATGATGGTCTTTGTTATATTAATAGATTCGGTTTTGTTGTTTCTCCACAGACACTTTATGCCTGCTTGGCCTTTAAGGCGGATCCCAACTCTGATTGGAGAGGAAAGAGCTCACTGTCTGCTTCCTGAACATGACGTGTTGTAGAAAGTTTCCTCTGTTGGGAGGGAAAGTCCGAAAGTCCAACCGATGCAAATTCAGGCGCATTCTCGGCGCAATTTTGTGATGTCGCTGAAAGCGTGAACTGAATAATCTCGAAATTCCCGCTATTCTAACGATGAAATGTCGCCCACAGTTCCACTCTAGCCTCTCCAGGTTTCTGTTATCTGGTTTATTTTGTCATTCTGCTTCTTTATTCAGTATGTCAGCAAGAAATGATTCAAACAGGCTTTACAATGTATCTGTGCTTGAGTTACCGACATACTAAAACAGATTTGAATAATAATGACAGCTCTGGTTTACCAGTTTTGTTTTTGTTCATTTGGAGCAGATGCGCCCAGGATATCTCTGAGCCAATTTACAATGTCATTTATGGACGAATGTAAGCAAGATGTAAGTAGGGTGGTGGACCAACAGGGACTGGATGGGGATTTAGGCCGCATTGATATGAAAGCTGCAGTGTTAGTGGACCCCGAGCCTTCACTGGTTCTGTCCCGGGAGTGAACAATGTTACATTTGCTCTTGAAAGAAGGTTAGTGACAATCCATCCGCCCTTCTGTTAATACATTTGAGTGCATTTTAACTACTAAAATCACTGGCTCGAAGGCACTTAATGAACAGGAAGAGGAAATTCGGCCTGTCACGCCTGGGCCAGATGTTCCAACGTGCATTTTAGTGCCACACTCCAGCTGTCTCCTCATTGCCCTCTGAATTAGTCTTCTTGTAACACTCCGCCCATTAAACGCCAGTCTCTATCCTGAGTGCAGCACATCCCATCGGCCGTGACTGAAGGCGGTTTGTTAATAATTCACAAACATGATCACAATTTGCTCCTCACATTCGAATATCGGTCAAACGCACGAGTAAATTTAATGTTTCACTGAGATGATGTAAACTATTTCCATGACATCTTTCATTTAATCAATATTAAAAAGCTGCTCTGGATACCGTTGGTGCTCTGATTACTGGATAGTTTTGTTGATGATTAAACTCTGGTTTGTGGAGAATATCGTAAATCCTGTCCGTATTAGATAGGAACATTCCCAAATCAACACTAAAATTATTTTGTTGTAAAGTCTCATTCTGCACAGTTATTTCGAGAGTATTTCCAGACACTTAATACAAGTCGCAGATGGGAGAGGTCGATCTGCTAATCACAGTTCATTCATCCAGCATGTTTCTGTCATCCTTCACCTGCAGGGAATAACCTTTTCCTTAAAAATACCAGTGGAATTTGCAAGTGATTCCCTATTCTACCTACACAGAGAACCATTCCTGCTGCTGATATCTCTGTGTGTCATCGACCCCTAGGCATCAGTCATCCTAATATCTTGACCTATTAATCACAGAGGCACATTGGAGCCATTCAGTCCCTCTGGTTGTATCTGGCATTCGATCTGGTCATGTCTGAAATTAGGACATTGATATCGTTTAAGCACGTTCTATGTGCATTTGTGTTTTTAAGTATAAGGTACATTTGTAAGTTTAAGTTTAATTTTTGTATCTTTTTCTAATTTTCGATTAAAATGTGAAACCTGGAACCTAGTTTCATTTTTGAACGAGGCAGCAGGTCTAAAGCATCTGTTTTAATACTTGCATTTCTAATGGATTTTATGACTCCTGAAGAGAAGGTGAAGCAATCACAAGAGTAGAACAAACGGTGCCGTTGCCTAGCAATGGGGGAAGGAGGAGGTGGGGGGTGGGGGGGGGGGGGGGGGGCAGGGTTGATCAGTAAGTTCGTCGA
This sequence comes from Isurus oxyrinchus, assembly GCA_026770705.1. NCBI lineage: Eukaryota > Metazoa > Chordata > Chondrichthyes > Lamniformes > Lamnidae > Isurus > Isurus oxyrinchus. Next base: position 596,552 of record JANJGN010000036.1, read on the forward strand.
TGACACGAAAATTGGTGGGGTGGTAAATAGTGAGGAGGATAGCCTTAGATTACAGGAGGATATAGATGGGCTGGTCAGATAAGCTGATCAGTGGCAAATGGAATTTAATCTGGATAAGTGAGAGGTGATGCACTTGGGCAGGACAAACAAGGCACGGGAATACACGATGAATGGTAGGACCCTGGGAAGTACCGAGGGTCAGAGGGACCTTGTTGTGCATGTTCACCGGTCCCTTAATATAGCAGGACAGGTAGATAAGGTGGTTAGGATGGATGTAAGGCAAGGGGCAGGTGGTTTAGAGGGGATCTAAGGAAGCATTTTTCACACGGAGGGTGGTGGCAATCTGGAACTCACTGCCTGAAAGGGTGTTAGAGGCCGAAAACCTCATAACATTTAAGAAATATTTGGAAGTGCACTTGCGATGACATGGCATACCAGGGTATGGGCCTAGTGCTGGAAAATGGAATTATAATAGCTAGGTGCTATTTGTTTGACCAGCGCAGACTCGATGGGCCGAAGGGCCTTTTTCTGTGCTGTAGACCCCTATGACTCTAGGACTGCCCCCATGTTGGATTCCTGTATGATTCTGGATAGCACAAAATGCGGGTCAATGGGTTACAGGTTAAATGGTTTGCGTCGGCTCAACCTTTCGAGGTTATAACTTTCAGGAGAGATTGCAAAGGCCGGGGCTCTTTCCTCTAGAAAAGTTGAGAGGGTGACCGGATAGAGGCCTTTAGAATTATGAACATATTCGATATGGTCGACATAAAGACGACATTCACACTTATGGGAGTGAGACCAGAATTAGCGCCATCGATATAAGATAGTCACCAATAAATCCAATCAGGAATGGAGGAGATACCTCTTTACTCATGGAGTGTGGAGAATGTGGAACTCGCTCCCACAGGGAGTGGCCAAGGCGAGTTGCCGAGATGCACTGAAGGGGGCATCAAAATAAACACACGAGTTGTAAGGAATTGAGGATGTGTTGATGGTGTGGGATGACAGGAGGGAGGCGGCGGGGTGGGAGGTGGGGAGGAGTGGTGGGGAGGGGTTGGGGGGGGCATTTCCTCTGGAGCAGAAATACTGGCACAGAGCAGACGGCCCATAGGCTCCGCTGATCCACAGGAGTAATTCTGACACAAAGAGGCAGGAGGGAAGACAGGTTCCGGGTGAAACAGTCACTAAAATATTCGCGTCATATGATTGTTTTTTTTTTCAACCTGGTGTGGTTTTGTTGAAATCAGAATAAGTTAATGTGTTCTGGGTGAATTAAACAGAAGACTCGGAATGAGGGGCATTTCTCCTCTGCCCAGACAAATGTTCTAAGCAGTAATGTTGTTGTTTGCAACACTATTGCTTCTTGTCTCCAGTTTGAACCAGTCTGGACTGTGAACCGCCTGTGACGCGTGTTCACCACGATCTGTAGCGTGTTGCCCTTTGCAGGCAGAGCCGTGTGTGATCTCCTTACCTGTAAACAGGAAACGCTCAGCTACAATTTACGCCGCGCTGTTTTCTCCTGTGCGCTTTTTTGAAACGTTTCACGTAAGTTCCCCCCCCCCCCCCCCCTCTCCATGTCTCCCTGGGGCCAATATTTATCCCCCAAATAACACCATTAAATGCACGATCTGGTTTATAATCACTGTGGTATTTGTGCGTCTTGCCACACGCAATTTCAGCTGCCGCGTTTCCTACATAACAACAGGGGTTACACTTGAAAAAAGTCCTTCATTGTATCTGATGGGCCTGTTTTTCCTTTTTGCTCTTTTATTCTTTGAAATTTAACCCTCAAACGTTTGACTCCATTAGCGTGTCTTAGCTAGTGGATGGTCTTTTTATATATGTCACTGTTGTAGCCGATTCGCCATGGCAAGCAATTTCTCTCTCTCTGCCATTGCAGAACCCATAATGTTGATTTTGTACCTCTCAGTTATTGTATCTCAGGCAGTTTTGTCCCAGACTCCGGAGATTCAGTCTCTCGCGTGGAAGTAAAACAAGGTGCATTGTGACACGCCTTAGTTGGCGGTGGTGGGGAGGGGGCGGTCGACTGGTATAAACCGAACCCACGGACGCATCTGTATCTGGTTCACACCGTGATAGAATACAACTCTCCAAACCGGAGATATTCGAGAGAAGGTTACGAGAATCGAATCTGTGTTCTCTGAATATTGCGGATGGCCAGGCTAGTGATTCGCGCATGTATTACTGTGCAGCTAAGGAGCTCAGTAGGGTATCCTTTATGTTTGGAAATAGTTCAAAATGGTTTATCGCAGGTGCAAATTAAGATTATTTTACACATTGTATCATCAATAACTAGTAAGTTATGGCCAATAGTAAGGGAATTTCAACGCCCGATTCCACTACGATCTCCAATAATCTACCATTTTACCCCGCCTCCAGCTGAAATTCACTCGATGGGAGGGGAACTTTTGGTGTGTTTGGTGGTGTGTGGGTCCCGATTCCTTTGCTGTCCGCTGGAATGTTTCCGGGCGGGATGCCCAGGGACAGAGCGATTCCAGGACTATCGAACTCGACGGGACCTACACCAACAGGAGTTACATAATTCTCTGGGGGAAACTCGAAGCAGCAGTGCTCTCTCTACTTATGCCGTTCAAATCAACTCCAGTGAAAATCTTCCAAGTGAAACTGTCTCATCTCAGAGAGTTAGCTGTTAACAGTTTCTTCGTGCATTTAATGTGCGGCCTATTTGTTAGTAATATCTCTTTGCACATTTGCACTCCCCCTTCAATATGTTCACTTATTAGTTTCTGATCCCTTAGTCCGCTCTGACGTATCTCATCATTTCAGTGTTTACCTTTCTGAATTCTTAAGCCCATCTATCTAGTTGGGATAGAAGCTTTTGGAGAGAGATAAACCATTTTGACTTGTCAATGATTAAATAAAATGCCAATTTTCTGTTTATCGCTTTCTCTCTCGATTCCTCAATGGCATTATCAGTATACCTTAGAGTTTCCTGCACCGACGCAGTGCATTCTTCCCTTTGGCTCAGTGCTGGTGTTTCTGCTCCAAAAGAACCACCTCCCGCCCCTCCTCATCTCACCCCATCAACATAACCTTCTACTCCTTTCTCCGTCATGTGTTTATACAGCGTCACCCATCAATCCGTCTCTGTAATTCACCTCAACCACTTCCTGTTTGAACAATGTCCACATTCTCCCTGCTGTCTGATTAAAGAGGTTTCTCCTGAATTCTCAATTGAATTTAATAGTGACGATCTGATATCGATGGCTTCTAGTGCTGGTCTCCCCCAAAAGTGCTAATACCGTCTCTGCTCTTGCCCGAAAATCCCTTTTATAGTCTGAAAGATCTTGATCAGGTCACCTCACAGTCTTCTCTTTTCTCGAAATAAAGAAGACAACCTGCTCAAACTTTCCTGACTGTTATAACCTCTCTGTTCTGGTAACATTCCAGCAAACCTTCTCTTTCTCGCATCTTCCCATGTGCCTCTATATTCTTTTTCTGATATGCAGGCCAGGATAATTCACAGGATTCCATGTGCGGCCTGGCTATGTTTTGATATACCTTAATGTCGCCTTTCTTCTTTTCATTGCTGGGCCTGCTTTTTATCACCTTATTCACCTCTTGTCACTACTTTCAATGATTTTTGTCTTATACCTCAGAGCCCACTGTTCCTCTATCCGATTTAAACGCTTATTTTCCAGTGAGTGTGTCGCCCAAACCCTATCACTATATCTAACCCAGACCCCAATCCTTCTCCTTCCTAGGTAAACGGTCTCTGTTTTACGTTTCATCCAAGACAAAAGAAAGGAATCTGCTGGATGATTATAAGCTGGTTAGTCTTTCATGAGTGGCGGAGAAACACTTAGGATCAATTACTATACATGAAATTGGTGAGCGTTTCTAAATAGATGGGTCCGTTAAGGACACCCAGCACCAATTTGTGAACGTGCAGTCATGCTTAACACATTTAATAGAGATTGCTCTTTCAAGAAGTGTCCGAGTGGACAGTTAAAGATAATGCAGTAGATAGAACCTGCATAAGGTCTTCATGTCTTTTTGTTTGATAAATTTACCTGTGTATTTCTCGCTCGCACCCGATCTTATTTATAACAATCTACCTGTCTGTCTGTCTGTCTGTCTATCTATCTATCTATCTATTAATCTAACTATCTATCTCTCTCTCTCTCTATCTATCTATCCATCCGTATCTCTCTCTCTCTATCATTCTGTCACAAGCTGCCTGTGTGACTATCTCTCTCCATCTAGCCATCTATCTACCTTCAAATTTATAAATTTGCTTCGCTTGCCTAATAAATGTCGATTTTTCAAAGTGTGCTTGGTGATGTTGGTGACAGTGACAAGACTGACAATGATTGCCCGTCCCGAGTAGCCCTCTGTATGTGGTGCTGGATTTCCTTGAACATTGTGCAAGAGCCAAAGGCTGGGGTTGCACTATTTCTTCTGAAATACGATGTCATTTTTAAACCTTTGCTTCCTACCACCTACAGTTCCCACTTTCCGGGAGTTCGTCAGTGGCGGGATTCTCCTTCAGGCGATGGTTCTAGTGGCCAGGAGAAGGAGTTTCAGGAACTGGCAGTCAGGGAGAGATTATAGAGAGAAGCTGTAACTCCACGGCACTATCAATTCATCCATTAATCACTGGGTTTGTGGCACTTTCAGCTGTTTGAATGTGAACTGAGGTCATTTCAACTAAGTTTAAATTTCGCTATCTAACAGGCAGCCTGAACAGTGATGCGGAGCTGACACATTCCAGAGCAATGACAGAAGAAAATGCCGGTAACTATGGATGGAATTGTTTCCTAACATGTGCAGATACATTTCACTGCATTTTAACCTAAAGTTTCAAATTCATAGTTAATGTCATATGAGTCTAAGAGATTTTGCATAGTGCTTATTGCAAGATAACACTGCTTACATGTCATATAACATTGTGACAATAGGTGGAAAATATAGATAGGTGTTCAGCTGAATAAGTCAAAGTTGAGATAGATAAGTTTTTGTTGGGTAAAGGGGATTAGCTGTTAGGGAGCGAAGCGGAGGAGATGGGGTTACGATACAGCTCAGAAAAGACATAATTCAAAGGCAGAACATACTCGAAGGGCTGAATGGCCTCCTGATGATGCCGTGGCTCACGATAATTGTCTGTGTTTTCTCTTACAGACTACGTTTGCTGGGCTGGGGTTTAATGCGGATTCCACAGTTTGATTGCGAATGATATTGAAATCCGAAGGGAGTTCAAATACAGACTTCTTCCTGAAAGCAATGACTTCTCTGGCTTAAAATCGGATGGCTGCTTAAAATTCTCAATCTTTCTCAGCACAAAGCTGGTCTCAGAGAATCTCCCACACAGAGCCACCTCAACTCAACTAAGCATTTCCCTTAACTATCTTTCCCCTGCCCCCTTTCATCTGGGCCTCCATTGTCCTACGCACCTCTTTGAACTCAACTTTTCCAAAATATAAAAATCATTCACGTCTTCCTATTATCTACACTTGCGGTCAAATATAATTAAAAAACCTTTCCTTGTGTACCTTTTAAATATTTGTAAGTGGCAAGAGTTCTTAAATTCCCGTTGAAATTTAGCAGCTGAAAAGACAAGTCCTTACCTATCGCCTAATGCAAATTTAAAAAGCCCAACACATTTAATTATTGCCCCAACTTCAACATAGTCTCTGGATACAAATGCACGCTTTCAGCATGTTTATCTTTCATCATTCAGTTCCCATAGACAAGCTTTCTTTACTAACATTATCCAGTTTAATTACCCATCAAAGCACACACACGCAGCTTTCTTTATAGAATATCACCATGTTCCCAGAAATGTATGAAAGCAGCATCCATCTTCATCTTCAGGTACAAACCTCCAGCCATTCACCTTGTTTCCCTATCACTTAATACAGTTCCGCCACAAAATGTACGGCATAATAGCTTCAACATCTTTCTGGGGGAGAGTGGTCCAGATTTCCACCCCACCAGCATCTCTTGCTTCAAAACACACTACACTCACTGTAAATCTCTGACATTTAGGCTCAAATTTGAACACAAATCAAAAGACACTGTGTAAAAGTGAAATTGAACCATGACAAGTTTCCTGACTAGTGTTCCTCTCCCGCTTTGTTCTAATTCAGTAAATGACAGAACACATCACATCTCAGACAAAGAAACCCACAGAGAGCAGTATCTGAAGCCAGGACTGATATTGTCAACTCAGAAGTAATTGTAGTTTTATCCAGATGACATTTAGTTATAATTTAATTACTAATCAATACAAACATCTGGTGCATCGTTTTAAGCGAGGAATAATTCATTTTATTTACATGCAGACATTTGCCAAGAAATGAACGTCCTGTCAGTAACTGGAGTTACAGAAGCAGCAGTAAAAGTCCAGAGAAACGAAAGCAAGTCCTTAGTCTTTGCTTAACGTTTTTATCACACTTGAGTTACATGATAACAGTGGGATATCCTTAACAATACTCAAAATAACTTCTACATTTAGCAAAATGAGTCAGCCTTTGAAACTCTGGCGATTGCACGGGGAAATGCAATTGATTCATGGGAATCTCCTTGGCTCCACGTGGGTTCTTAGGCAAATACTGTGAACTCCATAATTCATCAGAGAGAAAAATGCCAGATTCTCATCTGCGACCTGCCTTCTTTTTTGACCTTTTATCCAATGCAGCCAAGATTAGGGAGGCGTAGAGACGTTCGCCTTGAGCCTGGGAGACAAATTAAACATTAGTAGGGAAAAGCAGTTAAAAGCTAGGTAAGATTAACCACTCCTGAAAAAAAAAAAGTTGTGCAGGAAATTGGCAGAAGGAAGATCCCCCAAGGTTGGAGAGCACACTACGTCTCTGGTCTCACCAAGGAGAATGCTGAACTCTACTGGGAATATATCTCCATGTTTGAATCTGACCCCTTCTCAGAGGAAACAATATCTACCGGTGAGAGGGTGATGGTAACTATCTCTGAAGAGCGTCAAAGCACATGGGACACTTTGACAGAGACAACAGGTCTTACAAAAAACTGCAAGAAGGCATGGTCTCTCATACACAAACTTGGAGGAGATCCCAAGAAAACTGCCCAACATCCAGATGTGTCTGCTAACCAAGTTGCACACCAGTTGCTCCTAAATGCAAAAATCAACAAGACACAACCAAGAGCACAACTAGATAGGAAAAAGTACAGCGATGACCCTGGCTTCACTGGACCATAGACCATGGAAGAGCTGGAAACCGGTCTATCTGGTCTGAAACACGGGAAAGCAACTAGTCTTGACGACATAGCAACGGAGCAGATAAAGCATTTTGGACAGCAAGCAAAGAAATGGCTCCTACAATTGTTCAACCACTGTCTGGAAACACACAAGCTACCTAATATTTGGCAGAAAGCACATGTATCAGCACTATTAAAGCCCGGAAATGAACCCTCATATCCTAAGAATTTTCTGCCATTTCACTGCTTTGCCACACCAATAAGCTGTTTGGACGCCTGATACTCAATAGTATAGCGCCAAATGTAGATGAGAAGATCATTCCAGAGCAAACAGGTTTCTGTCCAGGAAAATCAACAACAAGCCAACTGCTCAACCTCAGACAACATATCAAAGATGGTTTTAAGCAAGGGATGGTAACAGGTGCTGTTATTAAGCAAGAGATAGTAACAGGTGCTGTTACTGTAGGCCTGTTAGCAGCATCCGATACAGTGAACCATTGACATCTCCTCTGCAAGATCCTAGAGATAACAAAAGATATTCACCTAACAGAGCTGTTAGAAAGCCTGCTGCAGAATCGCCAGTTCTATGTTGAACTAGGTGGGAAGTGCAGCAGGTGGCGTATTTAGAAGAATGGTCTTCCTCAGGGAAGCGTGCTTGCACTGCTGCTGTACAACATCTACATGAATGACAAACCTATAGACGGTGTCACACGCTGTTTTATATATGCTGATGACTTATGTGTCACTGCCCAAAGCACTGATTTTAACACCGTGGAGAAAACGCTTTCTGAGGCCTTGGAAGGACCAGCATCCTACTATGAAGAAAACTACCTTCGCACAAACCCATCAAAGACGCAGGTTTTGCATTCCACCTCAGAAACTGTGAAGCCAAACGCCAGCTTATAGTAACCTGGTGTGGAGCAACACTGACGCATTGTGAGCATCCTATCTACTTAGGAATCACTCTTACAGATGCCTCACCTTCAGGAACCACTTCGAAAAGGCAAAGACAAAAGTGAGCGAATGGAAAAACATCCTGAATAAGCTCACTAACACAAAATGGGGAGCAAGATCGAAAACATTGCGAACCAGTGCACTTGCTCTTTGCTGTTCCACTGCTGAATACGCCTGCCCTGCATGGGAAAGATCTACTCATGCTAAGAAGATGGATGCCGTTCTGAATGCAAGCTGCTGACTTATCACAGGTTGTTTAAAACCAACAAACACCAACAGCCTATATATCCTGGCAGGTGGTCGCTCCCCCTGATATAAGAAGAATGGTAGCCAGCAAGAAAGAGCCACTCCGTCAAACATCAGATGAGAGGCACCCTCTACATGGTCATACACCTACACTCAGCCGCCTAAAGTCCAGGAAGAGATTCATGAACAGTGTTGTTCCATTCCAATCAACCCCATCTGAAGCTGGCATCACCTTGTGGAAAGACTGGATCACCAGTCTCGAACAAAACCCAGCGATGGAAATTATACCAGATGAAAGCCTTCTCCCAGGAACTAATTGCAACTGGGCAACCTGGAAGTGTCTTAACAGACTTAGGGCTGGTCTAGGTCATTCAAAGGTGTTAGTAAGCAAATGGGGATATACAACCAGCCCGAAAACTTGTGAATGTGGAACTGAGCCCCATACTATGCAACATCTACTGCAATGCCTATCACTAGAGGAACCCTGCACTGTTGCAGATCTTGCAGAATTCAACAACAAGGCAGTAAAATGTGTCCAGTTCTGGCTGGGCCATGTATAGACTGTCCGTGCACATGATAAGAAAGACCCACTCCTGACACCACGTGTCACAGAATCATAGAATGATGCAGCACAGAAGGAGGTCGTTCTGCCCATCGTGTCTATGCTAGCTCATTGAAAGCGCTATGCAATTAGCCCCACTCTACCCTGCTCTGACCCCATATCATTGCCATCGTTTCCCCATTCCACTATTTTCATAATTCCATCTTGGAATTTGCCATTGAATCGGTTTCCATTGCCCTGCACACCAACTTGGGGGAAATTCTGCTTCGTTTGTATGTAAAAGAATTGTCTGAATTGATGTTCTGTAATGGAGCTGCAGAATTCGCAAAGCAACTGCAAATCACCAAAGTTCAATCAGAAAACTGTGATGATGAGTCTATCAATTTGATTGAGTTCCTTTGCTGTTAGTTGGCCAATCCAGTTACTGTTTCTCACCATGTGCCATCTACGCAATTGAGTGGAGGCCACAGAATTCATCACATTCAGAAGGATGAAACAAACTCAATCAAAAGACTTGTGTTTATGTAGCGCCTGTGACGAACGGAAGAAACCCCAGAAGATTTACATCCACTTCCTGGAAGTGTAATTTCCGTTCTTAATGCAACAGGGCAGTGAATTTACGCACAGTAAGATCCCATAAACAGCAATGATTTAATGATCTAGATAATTTATTTTTAAGGCACTGGTTCAGAGATAAAATGTGAAACGGGACACCAGAGAGAACTTGCCGAACCCCGCATCCCCCATTCCCCCAACAACCTACCACTGATCTTCTTGCACTAATGGCGGTGCCATCTTTTATGCGGACGTGAGAGTGCTGAGAGAGCCTCGGTTTAACATTTCATGTGAATTCGGCAACTCGGACTGTACAGAACTGGCTCCGGAGGTTCAGCGTAGACTTTCTGCTCAAGTCTCTGGACACACACACCACACACACATAAACACACGCACACTCACACACCACAGGCACACAGACACCCACACATAAACACATACATACAAACAGACATAAAAACAGACGCACACACACACACCACACATACACACACGCACACAAATATGAACACACACAAACACACACACACACACACACACACACACACACACACACACACACACAAACACACACACACACTTTCTCCCCAAACTTACTCGTTCGCAGTCCATTTACAACAGAAACACATTATGATTTATCTATAAACCCCCCCACCCCCGGTTTGGTCTTATTTCATTGTTATTCCATTGGCTAATGTGTTTACTAAGTTGGTTGTGTCGGAGAAGGGAAAATGGTGGGAAAAGAGGGAGGGGTATTACGTTCAATGTGGAGATAAAAGAAAATAGCACAAACCTAAAATATGGACTGTTGGAAATTCGCCTTTAAATGTGGCGGAGACACTCTACCTGGAAAATTACCATATCATTTCTGTTATCAGATGGTTAGTGGGATTGGGGGATATTTTCTGATTCCAATTCTAGGGACGGTTGGGATTTTATACAAATTATTTCTGTACAAATTATTTTTATACAAAATTTATACAAATCTGGACTCTGTGACCTGCTCTCTGATAAACGTGAGAAATATCTAACATGGGAAGCCTTGCACCTTATCCTGAGAAACATGCTTTGTATGTTATTACAACAATTTCAAAAAACCCACCTGCATTGCATCCCGATGTGGCCTCTTTCCCTCAGTTTGACGGTGGTCATCTGTGTTATTAATGGTTAAGATATGAATAGAAATGCTATCCCAGTCTGGCTAATTTATAATTATTAGATATACACCGTGAGCCAATGATCTGCCAATGTACCAATGGCCCCAATACGCTGTTTGTTTCCTGGGCCCCAATCTACAGAAGGTCCTCGAATATGGGAAAGTTCCCTCAATACTTCAGTGGAGTGAAAATAGCCAATGGATGGACAAACACTATCTACCCACTATGCCTGGCCTCCATTGTCCACCTGGTATGCTACTGCCACCATTAATAAGCAGCAATTGGCATTTTATATGCGACCCAGAGACAGCACACTGATTGTGAACATTTTGATGGCGGGAAACGCTCTTATGCATCTTTCCTATTCCACCCACTTGACATTTAATCTGTGCCAACATTTGAATGTAACTTACCCGTTTGTCGCTCATTCTGCCTCTCTCTTTGCCTTCTCTCTCTCAAGTTAAACCTGGATGCAAACAAAAATATCAACCACGTGTTATGTTTTGTGAATACTGATGGAGGTGCCAGAAAGAGGTGGAATAGAATGTCAAGTGGTCTTAGAATCAATCATAAATGCTCATGGAAAATGTCAGCATATATCATTGGAATCAATGTTGGGATTGAACTGGGTTAGACCTCGTGCTGAATGTAGAGAGAGTGTTCGTGATGAACTTTTCAAAAGGTTCAGTTACTCACTTTTCATTGTGGGATCTCTTGTCTCGTTCTCCTGAAAGCAGAAAGTAACTTAGCCATTTAAAACTACAAGAAGGGAATCGGATAGACAATCAATTGTTAAAATATCACTGATAAATATTAATCCTGACCTGATCTGCCGCTTTTATGAATCCAACTGGAAATAAGGAGCAAGAGTAGAACCAGTATCACCAGGGCAGTTACAACAACAGAAAGGGCCAGATCGCACCATTCTACAGAGACATAACACTCATAAATTGTTGCTCGGTCAAATCGTCCTTTTCTGGAAATATCTGATGGGGAACGTGACCCAAAAGGAAGCCCAGAAGCAGTCTGTTCGGGCAATTGTGGCAGTGCAGGCTCTTTGAAAGCGGTAACTAATTAGCCCCAATCTCCCCCCTCTTGCCCCAATATTTCTCAGTGTCTTTCCATCAAGTATTTATCCAATTCCCCTTTTGAAAGTTGATTTTGAATCTGCTTCCGCAGCACATTCAGGCAGCGCCTTCCAGATCACAACAACTCGCTCCTTGTTTACTCTATCGAAGTCCCTCATGTTTTGAATGCCTCGATTAAAACTCCCCCTCAACCTTCTCTGCTGTAAGGAGAACATTCCCAGATTCTACAGTCGCTTCACATTAACTGAAGTACCTCAAACCTGGCTCGAATGCGTTACATCTCCTGTACACCCTCCCCGAAATATCTTTGGCTTTTTTCTGCTTGTAAAGTGCATCCAGCGTGGAACTGATCTCAATTTCATTCCAAGATCCATTGCCTGTAATCGGCGGTTGAGGTAGTTTAGCAATAACTTTAGAAGGGAAATCACATTCTAACTTGAAGAGAAAAATGTGACAGTGTTGTGGGGGAAAGGGTGGATCCAATGGGATAACTCTTCCAAAGTGATAGCGCAGGCACGATGGCCCGAAATCCCTCTTTCCGCATCTATCGTTCTAGGATTCTACGATGTGACGGATAAATGTAAGGCAAGTCCAGAAACTGTTTACAAGGACAAGTCAACACCCGGGGCTAATGTAATCCGGACTTATTTTAACATATTTTAATATAGGAATTTGAACATTAATTTACAGCTTGCAGGTTCTGCGAATGAATGCATTCCTCCAATTGACTCTAAAGTCGAATAAAATAAAATGAACAGATCGCCAACTCACCTGCCCCTTCCTCTGTTGCTTTGGGGAACGATACACTTTTCATCCAATATTTGTCCGGAGACCCCAGTTGAACAATGCAAGTACAGACACCGCCAGTTTTCCAGGTTTCCCTCGACACCATGACGTGACTTCTGATGCTGTAGGTCGTGTCCTCCGCCATTGTATCGGGATCGCTCGGTCCCTCGGTGACTAAGCCGGAAATATTCCAGAAAATGACAATCTGGTTGGAAGAAACTTCACTGACCAAACACACTAAGGGGACCATTTCCCTCAAATGCAGCTCACCCGGCGGGACAAACACCCGCACTGCCGTCTTGTTGGTGCAACTGTCTGGACAGATATTGGGACACAGTTAACGATTAACTTGCACCAAATGATAACGCTGCGCATGAGTTGTATTCATTTCGCTTGCTCTCTTACCTCCAACCAGTAGTGAGGGACAATTCTGGATCGCTTCATAGACATCCTTATCAGCACAGTAGTAAAAACCTGAGTCGTTCATCTGGGCATTGCGAATTTCTAGAATCAACACATTTTCGCTATGGCCTTTTTTGGAAATAAACTTACAATTGGCCCTCTGACAGGACTGGCTGTCGATTATTTTCGGAGCTTCACCCAAACGTTGTTTGTACCAGAAATGGCGAGACACCGATTTCAATTCGTAATTGCAGTGACAGGTTAATTTCACCGTCTCTCCGATTTTAGCTGTCATTATGAAGGGGCCCTGAGACAGAGAGGGCTCGGGTTCTGTAACTAGAGAGATTAATGTTACATTGTTATTGGTTATGGGCAATTGAAAGCAGCCGCTTTGAAAGTCTTCGCTGTAATTTTACAAGTTACATCATTGTCTTTATTTATTGGTGGTTATATTAAGTCTCCAAATTGATTCTCTCCCTTTCTCAGAGGAACCAATAAATAAACTCACATCAACAGGTCAATTCCCTTCACCTGACCACTAGGACATATTTTCAGCTTTGCCAACACTGATTCTTGCTGATTCTAGTTTAAAATTTTGACCCGCCTCTTACTCACCGTAAACCCTCAGCACTTGGAAATGAGCATCAGAAATAAAGATTCCTTGAACATCTTGAAGCGGTGATATCTCCCTTTTTCCGCTCTCACCAGTTTGTTTCTTCAGGCGGAGTGGCCGCGGACTGATCTGTGCTCAGTCCCAGTGAGTTGCTCCCCTTTCAGATGCGGTGGAAACTATAACGAGTTATGCTGTGGAAAGTATGCCGCCATTTGAGTTGCTCTGTCTTGGTGAATGTCACTTACAATTTACATTCTGTGGTCACCGTCTGTGCGTCACAGCCAGCGGTCAAGTGACAGCCTGTCCAAAAAGAGCTTTGCTGAGTTATTGTTGGGGTGGTGGGGGGCGCGGGGGTAACAGAATGCAAACTGTATGAATGGATGCTGAAAATTGCTGACAAGGGCAGCATGTATTGCCCATCCCTAATTGCCCTTGTAGAAGGTGTTGACCTGCCTCCTTGAACTGCTGCAACTCATGTGCTGTACGTACACTCAAAGTGCTGTTAGGGAGGGAGTTCCAAGATTTTGATCTGGCGATGGTGAAGGAACGGCCGATATATTTTCAAGTCAGTGTGGTGAGTAATTTGTGGGGCTTGGGGGTGGGGGATGGGGGGGGGGGGGGATGTGGGGGGTGTGGCGGGGGGTGGTGCGGCGGGTATGGGGAGTGGGGGACTTGCATTTGGTGGCGTATCTTATTCGACATAACGCAAACTATGCAGAAATCTAAAGTGGAATTCTAATGGAACAAACACGGTCATTCACAGCACTTATCGGGCATGTAAATGGACGAAACTCTTTTCGAATTTAGTTCTAGTTCTTAATATGTCCGAGCACCGTCCTCCTTTCTATTAAGTTTCACTGAACAAAATTTCGACTGACTTATTCTATAATATAAAACGCCATTGGTGATTGATCTGAATTCAGTGTTCTGAGTTCATTGTAGAATTCTTTTTAGCAATGATTTATTGATTGACCCCATGAAGAGAGTATCAAACAATAATACATGTTGCACTTTGTATTGTGCTCTGTTCGTTTACAACAGTTCAATGGAAAATTCACTGCACAGTTACTACTTTGAAAAAGCTGTCGAGCTCCTTTGATGTTACAGTTTACAGAGTTACATAGAATTTGCAGCACAGAAACAGGCCATTCGATCCGATTGCTCATGCCCATGTTTATACCCTGCACGAGCTTTCTCCCACCCCCTCTTCAACTCAGCCCAACAGCTTAACCTTCTATTCATTTCTCCCTCATGTTTTATCCGGCTTCCCGCTTAAATTCAAATCTACAAGAGCTTCATTCGTTCCCTGTGTGGAGCGGGTTCCACATCTATCCAAAGTCTGGGTGAAGATGTTGGTACTGAATTCCAGACTGGTTTTATATCATATTAATGACTCCATTACAGAGGACCATAGGAACACTGGGCTTGGACATTAGGCCCTTCGAGCCTGCTCCACCATTCAATAAGATCATGGTCGATCTGATAGTGGTCTCAACTCTACTTTCCTGTCTGCCGCCCATAGGCCTTGGCTCCCTTGGTGAACAAATATCTGTCTAATGCGGCATTGAATAAATTCAAAGGCCCATCTGCTACTACTTTCTGGGGAAGAGATTTCCACACACCAACGACCATTTGGCTGAAAAACATTTTTGCAGCTCTGCCTTAAAATGGCGACCTTTATTTTTGACCTATGCCCCTCGCTTTGACTATGACTGGAATCATCCTCCTGGTATTCGCACTATCAGGACCACTCAGGAACGTATATGTTTAAATAAGATCACCTTTCATTTATCTAAATCCTAATGGGAATTCCTGAGTTCTCCGGGATTCCCGATTGGATTTATTGATGTCCAATATTGTTGAAGTAGAATTATCTTCGTTACGTCTGCCAGAATAAACAATTTAATAATTTTAAAGACCTCGACCAGGTCACCCCTCAATCTTCCACTTTTTCAGAGATAAGGGCCCAAACACTCTCTTTTGATACGTATAAGCTCTCAATTGTGATATCATCCTTGTGAAATATTAACTGCACCATTTCCAGTGCCTCTGTATCATTTCTAGAAAATGCAGAAGTGTTCTGTGCTCCAGCTGTGGCCAAAGTAATGTGAGTACAAACCTGATGTATTTTGCAAAACAGATGATGAGTGCATGACAGCACTTTGACCTGCAATAAACAGGAAACCCGCAGAGAGCTGTCTACCTCAGCACCATTTTCCAACCCCGATCGTGTATCTATGAATAAACACAGAACGCCATTCAGTCTGCATATTTCACACCTAATTCACACCGAGAGAACGAGAGCGAGTGCTCAGTGAGGTTGGGGTCGGGGGCTTCGAGTCTGACAGTCTGAAGTCACGGACAATGAGCTTCCTCGGTGTGTGTGCTTTGTCCCATCTCTTCCAGGGTGAGATATCCTAACATTTTCGGATAGAGTGGAGAAGAGTTGGGACAGAGTAAATAAGGAGAAAGAGTTTCCACTGGGCAGGAGGCCCGGTAATCAGAGGGGCACAGGTTGAAGAGAATCGGCAAAAAAGTGCGGGGTGGTGGTGGGGGTGGCAGTGTGGGGGGATTTGGGTGCGGGGGTAGGGGGCGATGGTGGCGGGGGGTGGGGGGGGGGTGCGGGTGGTGGTGGGAGGGGTTGGAAGGGGCTGCTGACGAGAATATTTTTCTTAACTAAGCGAGTTGTTGTGATCTGGAAGGCTCTGCCTGAAAAAGTGGTGGAAGCAGATTCATTAGGAAATTCGCAAAGGGAAATTGGATAAATAATTGGAAGGGAAACATTTGCAGGGGTATGAGGGAAGGAGCGGGGGCAGAATTGGGGATAACTGGTTAGATGTCCTAAAGTGCCAGCATACTGAAGGGCCGAATGGCCTCTAAATGCGCTGCGCTGGTCTATAAGATGCAACTCAATTGTCAAGTTCGATGTAAAAATAGAGCGAATATAGTCAACAACGTGGAAACTGCATCCGTCAGGAACAATGAATGGAATTAATCCGAAATGTAACTTCTCCTGGGGTAAAAGATGTGAGTTGGCTCCATCGACATTATTGGCGATTGAGAAGAGGACAAATTTTCAAGTGGATCATTAGAGTGAGTTATAATCTCTGGAACAATATAAAATGCCCAAAGTTAGTGGAGAAGAACAGGAAACGAAGGGAGGGTGAGAGAAAAATAAAACATTTCGAAAACGGAGATTTGAAGCAGCTCTTTTAGTGTATTAACTTCACACAGTTCCGATTTGTATATCCCAGTGATTCTCCCAGATTTACTGCTGAATGGACTGGTACTGTGCCCTTGGAAAGACAGGAATAAAACGGCGCAAACAACCGACTGCGCGCGATTTTTCGACATGAGCTGTATATCGTTTTAATGTTTCTGCCTCCTCCCTATCGGGGTGCATTCGCCGGAGGCAGGCTTCAGGAGAGAGGGTGTTCGGGTGCGGGGTGGCGGATTGCACCATAACCTGAGATGATTCTTGTTTATTTCTCTCCTCCTCAGTTATTGTGTCCCAGCCTGTCTTGTCCCAGTCTCCTCGCGTTCAGACACTCGCTGCGGGGGGTCGTGCTAAACTGAGCTGTTACACGGAGAGCTCTAAACCTGGGAACATCCTCTGGTACAGACAGCGGGTGCGAAACGACATGAAGCTGGTTTACACAGCGCATAAGCTCTTCCCAGCAGAGGGGAGGTTTTCCAGCGAGATTTCTGACGAAGCGGGTTATTATTCACTGTTCATTGCGGATACCCGGAGAAATGACTCTGGAATGTATTACTGTGCCATCCGGAATTACCAGAACAGGGCCTTAATATTCGGAAATGGCTCCCAGTTAGTGATTACAGGTAAATCTTATCATTATTCCACCGAATTGAGCTTTTGTAGAACAATTAAAGATGTCAACATTGAACTGTTAATGGGGTTTCTGTTTCATTTGTCAAATTTAGAGGGCTCCGCGACCATTTTCCTCCTCACCCCGCCGGAGGATGAGATTCCTTCGTTGGAAAGGGTCCCGTTGTTGTGTTTGATCAGAGGTTTGTCTCCCGATTCCTTTCCCGTCCGCTGGAATATTTCCGGGCGGGATACCGAGGGCAGACCGGTTCCGGGACAATTGAGTCGGACGGGACAAACACCATCAGGAGTTACACCAGCCTCTCGGCGGAAACTTGGAGCAGCGGCGCTTTCTGTGCTTGCGCCGTTCAAATCAACTGCAGTGAAAATCTTCTCAGTGCAAGTGTCTCATCTCAGAGAGGTAGCTGCTAACAGTGACCGTTTACCAATCTATTTAATGCTGATGGGAGTCTTTGTCAATTTTGTAAATTAGAATTGTCCATCTTTCAGTGTGTGTCCATGTATCATCATTTTATCAGTGCCATATCACAGATCTCTCCATCTTTCAGTGTTGAGCTTTCTGAAATTCTAACTCCATCTGTTCTCTCTAAACCAGAGAGTTATGGATGCTCAGTCACTGAGGTAGATTTTTGTGTACTAAGGGAATAAGGGAAGTGAACAGGGCAGGGAAGTGCATTTAATGTACAAGATTATCCGTGGTCTTATTGAATGGCGGATCTCCTTGAGGGCCCGAACGGTTACCTGCTCCTATTTCTTGTGTTCTTGTGTCTTGTCTAAGCATAATGTCAAGGTTTGCATGCCACTGGATCATTTGTCAGTGTGTAAAATTGAAAGGTGGATTACGTTCCCAGTGCACCACTTTCACCATGCCTGTGTAAAATTATCTATTCATATCTCTGTTGCTTAACATTCACGATATTTCTATCTCTCTTAGTTAAACAGTGAGGTATAAGACATCTTCTCTATCTGCCTGTCTATCTGTTTATCTGTCTATCTACTTCTCTTGCTCAATCCATTCCTGTCCTAGTGCAGTTTTAGATAACTGATATATCTTTCTGTCTGACAGTCTCTCTCTCTCTCCCCCTCTCTGAAACCCTCTCTCTAAAACACCCCATCTCTGTCTCTCCCGGTCCCTCTCGCTGTTTGTCTATTCACTTTCTGCCTGGCTCGTGCTCTGTCGTTATCTATTGATACATGGATTGATCTCTCTATCTATCTCACTCTATATCTGTTTATCTTGTCTACTCCTATCCTAGTTAAATTGTGTGTAATAAGAAATCTGGGGCATTCATCTATCTTCCTATCTATCGGTATCTCGCCATCTCTCCCTCTCTCTCTTTCTCTCTTTCCTCTCTGTCTCTATCGTGCTCTCTCTCTACCATTTTCCATCCAGATAAACAGTTCTGTATAAGTTATATGCCCTAGCTATCACACCCTCTTCATCTCCCTATCTCTATCTGTCTAACTATCTTTCCATCCATTTCTTTGCTCCACTTCTCCTACTCTCTTAATCTCCCACTCTCGCTTGCCCCCTCTCTCCCCATCTCTCCCTCTCTATCGCTCCCTCTCTCCCTACATCTCCCTTTCCTCCTCTCTCCCCAAGTCACCCTCTCTCCACCATCTCTTCCTTTCTCCACCATCTCTCCCACTCTCCCCATCTCCCCCTTTGTCCCTCTCTCTCCCCCATCTCTCCCTCTCACCGCATCTATCTTCTCTCCCTCTCTACTCCTCTTTCCTCTCTTTCCCCTCCCTCCCCCTTCACCTCTCTCCCCTTCTTCAACTATTTCCCTCTCTGTTTCTATCCTAGTTAAACAGCTTTTTCTAAGTGATCTGCTCTTTCGGTCACTCCCTGGCTTAACATTTCTTTGTTTTTAAAACAGTACTCTATCTACCTCCCCCTGTCATTCTCCCTCTATCTTTTTCGTTATATCTCTATGTTTGGCCCATTTAAATAGTGTTCTATCAGATCGCTGCTCTGCCCCTCTCGCTTTCTCACTCTCTATTTCAGTCTCTATAAACAGTGCTCTATCTACCCCTCTCCCTCTCTCTCTCTCTTTCTATCTCAGTGTCCTATTCTAACAGCGTTTTTAAAGATCTCTGCTCCACCGCTCTCATTATCATTCTCCCTATCTCTTTCATTCTCTCTCTCTACCTCTCTCTGTATATTTCTGTCCTGTTTAAACAGTATAAGATCTCAGCTCTCTCTTGCCATCCATCTCTCCGTCTCTCTTTCTAACTCTTCTCCTTCTTTCTACTTCTGTTCTGTTTCAACATTGTTCTAAGAGATCTCTGCTCGATTTCCGGATCATGAAAAGTGAAAAGATCTATTTCCGTCTCCATGTCAAATCACACGTGGAGATTTGTCATTCCCCCCCACTTGTTTAATTAATTCCACAAACTTTCTTTTAAATGAAAGGTTTTTTTTTTTTTGCAGATTCTCTGCTACCTGCCGCCTGCCGCTTCCTACTTTCAGTGAGGTTGTCGACGGCAGCGCGTCTCGTTCTGGGGATGATCCTTGTGGCAGGGAGAAGGAGCTGCAGGAAGCGGCAGACAGGTAGCGATTGTTGGGAGGCGCTGTAACTCCACGGCGCTCTCAATACATCCATTTATCAATGGGTTATTGACACTTTCAGCCTGTTCAGTGTGAAATGTGGCTATTTATGTTTATTTCAACTTTTACTTTCTAACAGGCAACAGTGATGAACATTGATGAGGAACAGACAGATTCCAGAGATCAGCGAGAGAATAAAGTGGTAAAAGAATGGAACTGTGGTTTCACTGCGCGTGGATGCTTTTCACCGAAATTTAATCCAAGGTTTTAATTTCATAGTTATTGCGATGAATCTAGAAAACTTTGCATCGTGGGCACTACAGGATGGTAGAAACTAGGCTTCAATTCCTCTCGTGGGTAACGTTAAGGGATGATTTAATCGAGGGGTTTAGGATGATAAATGATACGATCGTGTCTATAGGGATAAAATATTTGCTCTAGTGGCGCGCGCGTGGGGGTGGGGTGCCGGATGAGTAGTGGGGGTTGGGGGGCTGGAGTCCAGAGCAAGAGGGCAGAACCTTAAAATTAGTACAAAAGCAAAAATAGCTGGAAATAGCCGTGAAAACTCAGCAGCTCTGATGAAGAGTCGTATGGACTCTATACGTTAACCCTGTCTTCCTCTCCGCAGATGCTGTCAGACGTGTTGAGTTTTTCCAGCTTTTCTTGTTTTTGTTTCCGATTTCCAGCACCAGTATTTTGCTTTTACCTGAAATTTAGTGCTTGGTCCCTCAGGGGTGATGTCAGGAAGTACTTAGTCACACAAAGGCGAGTGGAAACCTGGAGCTCTCTCCCCTCAAAAGCTGTTGAAGCCACGGGATCAATTGGAAAAGTTAAAACTGAGATTGATAGATATTTGTTGGGTAAGGGGATTAAGGATCATGGAGCCAAGGTGCATAGATGGAAGTTATACAGATCCGCCATGATCTAAATGAATATACTGCAGGGTCCGAATGGTCTCTCCTATCCCTATGATGATGGTGTTTGTTATATTAATAGATTCGGTTTTTATTGTTTCTCCACAGACAGTTTATGCCCGCTTGGCCTTTAAGGCGGATCCCAAACTCTGATTGGAGAGGAAAGAGGGAAAGTGCTCAGTCTGCTTCCTGAACATGACGTGTTGTACCAAGATTCCTCTGTTGGACAGGAAAGTCCAAAAGTCCAACCGATGCAAATTCAGGTGCATTCTTGGCGCAATTTTGTGATGTCGCCGAAAGCGTTAACTGAATAATCTCGAAATTCCCGCTATTCCAATGTGAAATGTCGCCTGCAGTTCCACTCCAGCCTCTCCAGCTTTCTGTTATCTGGTTTATTTTGTCATTCTGCTTCTTTATTCAGTATGTCAGCAAGAAATGATTCAAACAGGCTTTACAATGTATCTGTGCTCGAGTTACCTACATATTAAAACAGATTTGAAAACCAATGAAAACTTTGATTTACCAGTTTATTTGCTCATTTGGACCAGTTGGGCCCAGGATATCTCTGAGGTAGAGCGGGAGGGGCGGGGTGGTGTGGTTGATTAGTAAATTCGGTGATGAGACGAAAATTGGTGGGGTGGTAAATAGTGAGGAGGATAGCCTTAGATTACAGGAGGATATAGATGGGCTGGTCAGATGGGCCTATCACTGGCAAATGGAATGTAATCCGGGCAAGTGTGAGGTGATGCACTGGGACAGGACAAACAATGCACGATGAATGGTAGGATCCTGGGAAGTACCGAGAATCAGAGGAACCTTGTTGTGCATGTTCACTGGTCCCTTAATGTAGCGGCACATGTCGATAAGGTGGTTAGAGTGGATGTAAGATAAAGGGCAGGTAGTTTAGAGGGGATCCAAGGAAGCATTTTTAACCCGGAGAAGGCTGGCATTCTGGAACTCACTGCCTGAAAGGGTGTTAGAGGCCGAAAACCTCATAACATTTAAGAAATATTTGGATGTGCTCTTGCGATGGTATGGCAAACAAGGCTTTGGGCCTGGTGCTGGAAAATGGTATTACAATAGCTAGGTGCTTGTTTGCCTGGATCGATGGGCCAGAGGTGGGGGGAAGTTCCCGTGAAGCAGAAATAAGGGCACAGAGCAGACGGTCGATGCTCCGCTGATCCACAGGAGTAATTCTGACACAAAGAGTCAGGAGGGAAGACAGGTTCTGGGTGGAACAGTCACTAAAATATTCGCGTCATATGATTGTTTTTTTTTCAACATGCTGTGTTTTTGTTGAAATCAGAATAAATTAAAGTGCTCTGGGTGAATTAAACAGAAGACTCGGAATGAGGGGCATTTCTCCTCTGCCCAGACAAATGTTCGAAGCAGTAATGTTGTTGTTTGCAACACTATTGCTTCTTGTCTCCAGTTTGAACCAGTCTGGACTGTGAACCGCCTGTGACGCGTGTTCACCACGATCTGTAGTGCGTCACCCTTTGTAGGCAGAGCTGTGCGTGGTCTCCTAACCTGCAAACAGGAAACGCTCAGCTACAATTTATGCTGCGCTGATTTCTCCTGTGCGCTTTTTTGAAACGTTTCATGTAAGTTGACCCCCCCCCCACCCCCCGTACCCTGGGGCCAATATTTATCCCCCAAATAACACCATTAAATGCACCATCTGGGTTATAATCACTTTGTTATTTGTGGGTCTTGCCACACGCAATTTCAGCTGCCGCGTTTCCTACATAATAACAGGGGTTACTCTTGAAAAAAGTCCTTCATTGTATATGATGGGCCTGTTTTTCCTTTTTGCTCTGTTATTCTTTCAAACTTAACCCTCAAACGTTTGACTCCATTAGCGTGTCTTAACCAGTGGATGGTCTTTTTATATATGTCACTTTCGTAGCCGATTCGCCATGGCAAGTCATTTCTCTCTCTCTGCCATAGCAGAACCCATAATGTTGACTATGTTATCTCAGTTATTTTATCAGTTATTTTATCTCAGGCAGTTTTGTCCCAGAATCCGGAGGTTCAGAGTCCCTCGCATGGAAGTAAAACAAGATGCATTGTGAAACACCTTAGTTGGAGTTGGTGGGGAGGGGGTGGTCGACTGGTATAAACCGAACCAGCGAACGCATCTCTAACTGGTTCGCACCGTGACAAAATACAACTCTCCAAACCAGAGATATTCGAGAGAAGTTTTCAAGAATCGAACCTGTGTTCTCTGAATATTGCGGATGCCCAGGCTAGTGATTTGGGCATGTAGTACTGTGCAGCTAAGGAGCTCAGTTGGGTGTCCTTTATGTTTGGAAAAAATCAAAATGGTTTATCAAAGGTGCAAAGTAAGATTATTTTACACATTGTATCATCAACAATCAGTAAGTTATGGCCAACAGTGAATGAATTTGAACGCCCGATTCCACCACGTTCTCTATTAATCTACTATTTAACTCCGCCTTCAGCTAAAATTCTGTCGATGGGAGGGGTCCTTTTGGAGAGTTTGGTGAAGTGTGTGGGCCCTGATTTCTTTGCCATCCCCTGGAATGTTCTCCCAGGGGCTGTGCGATTCCAGGACTATCAAACTGGACGGGACCTACACCAACAGGAGTTACATAATTCTCTGGGGGAAACTCGAAGCAGCAGTGCTCTCTCTACTTATGCCGTTCAAATCAACGCCAGTGAAAATCTTCCAAGTGAAAGTGTCTCATCTCATAGAGTTAGCTGTTAACAGTTGCCTCGTGCATTTAATGTGCAGCCTATTTGTTAGTAATATCTCTTTGCACATTTGCACTCCCCCTTCAATATGTTCTCTTAATGTGTTCTGTTCCCTTAGTCCGCTCTGATGTATCTCATCATTTCAGTGTTTATCTTTCTGAATTCTTAAACCCATCTCTCTAGTTGAGATAAAAGCGCATGGAGAGAGATAAACCATTTCGATGTGACATTGATTAAATAAAATGCCAATTTTCTGTTTACCACTTTCTCTCTCGATTCCTCAATGGCATTATCAGTATACCATCGAGGTACCAGCACCGATGCAGTGCATTCTTCCCTTTGGTTCAGTGCTGGTGTTTCTGCTCCAAAAGAACCTCCTCCCGCCCCTCCTCATCTCACACCATCAACATAACCTTCTACTCCTTTCTCCCTCGTGTTTATACAGTGTCGCACATCAATCCGTCTCTTTAAATCACCTGAACCACTCCCTGTGTGAACAATGTCCACATTCTCCCTGCTGTCTGATTAAAGAGGTTTCTCCTGAATTCTTGATTGAATTTATTAGTGACTTTCTGATATTGCTGGCTTCTAATGCTGGTCTCCCCCAAAAAGTGCAAATACCTTCTCTGCTCCAGCCCAAAAATCCCTTTCATAGTCTGAAAGCTCTTGATCAGGTCACTCCACAGTCTTCTCTTTTCTCGAAATAAAGAAGACAGCCTCTTCAAACTTTCCTGACTGTTATAACCTCTCTGTTCTGGTAACATTCCAGCAAACATTCTCTTTATCACACCTTCCCATGTGCCTCTATATTCTTTTTCCGTTATGCAGGCCAGGATAATTCACAGGATTCCATGTGCGGCCTGGCTATGTTTTGATATACCTTAATGTCGCCTTTCTTCTTTTCATTGCTGGGCCTGCTTTTTATCACCTTATTCACCTCTTGTCACTACTTTCAATGATTTTTGTCTTATACCTCAGAGCCGTCTGCTCTTCTATTCAACTTAAACGCTTATTTTCCAGTGAGTGTGTCGCCCAAACCTTATCACTATGCCTAATCCTGATCCCAATCCTTCTCCTTCCTAGCTAAACGGTCTCTATTTTACTTTTCATCAAAGACAAAAGAATGGAATCCGCTGGATGATTATAAACTGGTTAGTCTTTCATGATTGGCGGAGAAACTCTTAGCATCAATTACTGTGCATGAAATTGGTGAGCGTTTCTAAATAGATGGGTCCGTTAAGGACACCCAGCACCAATTTGTGAACGTGCTAAACACATTTAATAGCGATTGTTCTTTCAAGAATTGTCCGAGTGCACAGTTAAAGATAATGCAGTAGATTGACCATGCATGGAGTTCCAGAAGGTCTTCACGTGTTTTTGTTTTATAAATGTATTGCTCGCTTGCACCCGATCTTCATTATAACAATCCATCCATCCATCTATCTAAGTATCTATCTGTGTATCTGTCTATCTAAGTATCCATCTATCCATCTATTTATCTATCTAAGTACCTATCTATCCATGTATCTATCTATCTATCTATCTATCTATCTATCTATCTATCTATCTATCTATCTATCTATCTATATATCTATATATCTATCTATCTATATATCTATCTATCTATCTATCTATCTATCTATCTATCTATCTATCTATCTATCTATCTATCTATCTATCTATCTCCCGTTCCCTCTCTCTCTCTCTCTATCTCGCCATCAATCTATCCATCCGTCACTGTCTCTCTATCATTCTGTCACAAGCTGCCTTTGTGACTGTCTCTCTCCATCTAACCATCCATCTACCTTCAAATTTGTAAATTTGCTTTGCTTGTCTAATAAATGTCGATTTTCTAAAGTATGCTTGGTGATTTTGGTGACAGTGTCAAGACTGACATTTATTGCCCATTCCAAGCTGCACTTTGTAGGGTGCTGGATCTCCTTGAAGCTTATGCAAGAGTCAAAAGACTCCGGTTGCTGGATTTCTTCTGAAATACAATGTCATTTTAAAATTTTTGCTTCCTACCACCTGAAGTTCCCACTTTCCAGGAATTCGTCCGTGGCGGGATTCTCCTTCGGGTGGATGGTTCTTGTGGCCAGGTAAAGGAATTCCAGGAACCGGCAGTCAGGGAGAGATTATAGAGAGAAGCTGTAACTCCGCGACACTCTCAATGCATCCATTAATCACTGGGGTTTTGGCATTTTCAGCTGTTTGAATGTGAACTGAGGTCATTTCGACTAAGTTTAAATTTCACTTTCTAAAAGGCAGCCTGAACAGTGATGCGGCACTGACACATTCCAGAGCAACGACACAAGAAAATGCGGTAACTATGCTTGGAATTGTTTCCTAACATGTGTATATACATTTCACTGAATTTTAAGCTAAGGTTTAAAGTTCATTGTTAATGTCCTATGACTCTCGGAGATTTTGCATAGTGCACATTGCAAGATAACACTGTTTACATGTGATATAATATTGTGACAATAGATGAAAAATACAGACAAGTGTTTAGTTGAATAAGTCAAAATTGAGATTGATAAGATTTTGTTATGTAAAGGGTATTAACTGTGAGGAAACGAAAGAGAGGAGATTGCGTTAAGATACAGATCAGAAAAGACGTAATTGAAATGCATAACATGCTAGAAGGGCTGAATGGTCTCCTGATGGTGGTGTGGCTCAGGATAACTGTTTGCGTCTTCTCTTGCAGACTATGTTTGCCCAGCTGGCGTTTAATGTGGATCCTACAGTCTGATTGCAAATGTCAATGAGAGCTCAAGTTCTGCTCCCGGGCTGTGACGTGTAGTGGAAAGTTTCCTCTGTTGTGCCATTATTGAAGGGAAGCCTGGAGGTGTGACCATTGCCAAGAGGCAGCCATCACAAATTCTATTCCCGGCTGAATTCATATTTATTAATAACAATGAGCAATATAGCGCGCCGATTCATCACCAACTGGAGAGCCTTCAATTCTGAAACAACAAGTTCCTTGTCAAGCCCAAATGGATTTCCGTAAATTTTAGTTTTGTGCTCAGGATCGATATATTTCCACTTTCTTGTGGTAGTGTTTTTCTGTTCATTGTGCATCTTTGTGTGGCGCTTGAGCAGGAAACAGCGAATCAGTGCCCAGGTTAGCAATCCATTAAAACACATTTTGAAACCCAAGCATTGTCTTTAGGAATTCAGGATGTTTGATCTCTTAGTGCAGATGTGCTCCGTGAATCTGCAATGGCAGGTTACAGGACAACGTGATAGACCAGATGTGTGCAGTTTAAAAGTGGGGCCAATTCTACAAGAATGCGACCATAACTGAGATGTTCTGATTCCAGGGAAGATTGAACAGTCTGGGCCTCTTTTCTCGACAAAAAAGAAGACTGAGGGGCGACCTGATGACGATAATTAAAATTATGAAACGATTCGACACGTGGAGACAGAGAGAGAAAGTTTCTATTTGCAGGCAGAGCTAAAGTGAAGGCCAGGAACATTAGATTAGGCCAATAATTCCATCGGGGAATTCAGGAATTACTACTTTCTCGGGAGAAAGGAGAGAATGCCAAGCACACAACCACAGCGAGTGGCCAAGGTATATATCTCAGATACACTTAAGGGGGAAGCTGCATAATGAATAAAGAAATAAGAGGACATGTTGATGGGGTGAGATGTCGAGGGTGTTGGATGCAGCTCGTCTGAAGCAAAAACACCAGCAGGGGGCAGATGGGCTGAATGTCTTGTTTCTGCTCTGAATTTGAAAGCTATTTGCTCTGAAGAGTTTGCATCAATAAAAGAATTTCTTCGCGCTAAAAGAAATAGTTAAACGTGACAGTGGGATTCAAAGGATTTTTCACCAGGTGATCTGATATTTTTGCGTTACACCTTCAAGATTATAAACATTAAAAATTAAGGTTTGTGACCACTGCTTTTTAAGATAGACGTTACAACTTCAACAAATCTTATTCACTGAGCAAGTGAAATCCCAAGTGAAGCTTGTCTTACTGATCCTTTTTGTCTATTTTTAAAACGAAGGGAAAACTTTTACGATACAGACAAGCTTTCTTTACTAATATCACAGAGCTTACTTATCCATGAAAGCAAACACACGCAGCTTCCTTTATAGAATATCACCATGTTCCCAGAAATGTATGAAAGCAGCATCCAGCTTCAGGTACAAACCTCCAGCCATTCACCTTGTTTCCCTATCACTTAATAAACTTCCGCCACAAAATGCATAATAGCTTCAACAGCTTTTTAGGGGAGAGAGTTCCAAATAACCACTCCACCTTCCACGGCAGCTCTTGCTTCAAAACACACTACACTCATTGGTAAATCTCTGACATTTAGGCTCAAATTTGAAAACAAATCAAAAGACACTGTGTAAAAGTGAAATTGAACTATGGCAAGTTTCCTGAATCACTGCTAGTGTCGCTCTCCCGCTTTGTTCTAATTCAGTAAATGATAGAATACATAACATCTCAGACAAAGAAACCCCCAGAGAATAACATCTGAAGCCAGGACTGATATTGTCAACTCAAGAGAAATTGTACTCTTATCCAGATAACATTTAATTATAATTTAATTACTAATTAATACAAACCTTTGGTGCATCGTTTAAAGCAAGGAATAATTTATTTTATTTATGTGCAGACATTTGCCAAGAAATGAACGTCCTGTCAGTAACTGGAGTTACAGAATCAGCAGCAAAATTCCAGAGAAACTAAAGCAAGTCCTTAGTCTTCGCTTAACGTTTCTATCACACTTGAGTTACTGGATAACGGTGGGATATCCTTAACAATACTCAAAATAACTTCTACATTTAGCAAAATGATCCAGCCCTTGAAGCTCTGGCGAGTGCACGGGGAAATGTAATTGTTTTATGGGAATGTCCTTGGCTCCACGTGGGTTCTTAGGCAAATCCTGCCAACTCCAAAATTCATCAGAGAGGAACAGACCGGATTGTCATCTGCGACTCGCCTTCTTTTTTGGCCTTTTACCCAATGCAGCCAAATCCAGGGAGGCGTAGATTGGTCCGCTTTGAATCTGGGAGACAATTTAAATATTAATAGCGAAAAGCAGTTAAAAGATTAGTAAGATTACCCACTCCTGAAAGAAAGCTGTCCAGAAAACAGCCAGAAGGAAGATCCCCCGAGGTTGGAGAGCACACTACATCTCTGGTCTCACCAAGGAGAATGCTGAACTCGACTGGGAATATGTCTCCATGTGTGAATCTGACCCCTTCTCAGAGGAAACAATATCCACTAGTGAGAGGGTGATGGTAAATATCTCTGAAGAGCGTCAAAACACCTGGGATACTTTGATAGGGACAACAGGTCTTACAAAAAAACAACAAAAATGCATGGTCTCTCATACGCAAACTTGGAGGAGATCCCAAGAAAGCTGCCCAACATCCAAATGTGTCTGCTAACCAAGTTGCACACCAGTTGCTCCTAAATGCAAAAATCAACAAGACACAACCAAGAGCACAACTAGATAGGAAGAAGTACAGCGATGACTCTGGCTTCACTGGACCATTCACCATGGAAGAGCTGGAAACTGGTCTATCTAGTCTAAAACACGGGAAAGCCATTGGTCTTGACAAAATAGCAACGGAGCAGATAAAGCATTTTGGACAGCAAGCAAAGAAATGGCTCCTATAATTGTTCAACCACTGTCTGGAAGCACAAAAGCTACCTAATATTTTGCAGAAAGCACATGTATCAGCACTATTAAAGCCCGGAAATGAACTCTCAGATCCTAAGAATTTTCTGCCAATTTCACTGCTTTGCCACACCAATAAGCTGTTTGGACGCTTGATACTCAATAGTATAGCGCCAAATGTAGATGAGAAGATCATTCCAGAGCAAACAGGTTTCTGCCCCGGAAAATCAATAACAAACCAACTGCTCAACCTCAGACAACATATTGAAGATGGTTTTAAGCAAGGGATGGTAACAGGCGCTGTTATTAAGCAAGAGATGGTAACAGGTGCTGTTATTGTAGACCTGTTAGCAGCATACGATACAATGAACCATAGACGTCTCCTCTGCAAGATCCTAGAGATGACAAAAGATATTCACCTAACAGAGCTGTTAGAAAGCCTGCTGCAGAATCGCCAGTTCTATGTTGAACTAGGTGGGAAGTGCAGCAGGTGGCGTATTCAGAAGAATGGTCTTCCTCAGGGAAGCGTGCTTGCACCGCTGCTGTACAACATCTACACGAATGACAAACCTATGGACAGTTTCACACGCCGGTTTATATGCTGATGACTTATGTGTCACTGCCCAAATCACTGATTTTAACACCGTGGAGAAAACGCTTTCTGAGGCCTTGGAAGGACCAAGCATCCTACTATGAAAAAAACTACCTCCGCACAAACCCATCAAAGATGCAGGTTTGTGCATTCCACCTCAGAAATTGTGAAGCCAAACGCCAGCTTATAGTAACCTGGTGTGGAGCAACACTGATGCATTGCGAGCACCCTATCTACTTAGGAATCACCCTTAACAGATGCCTCACCTTCAAGAACCACATCGAAAAGACAAAGAAAAAGGTGAGCGAATGGAAAAACATCCTGAATAAGCTCACTAACACAAAATGGGGAGCAAGATCGAAAACATTGCGAACCAGTGCACTTGCTCTTTGCTATTCCACTGCTGAATAAGCCTGCCCTGCATGGGAAAGATCTACTCATGCTAAGAAGATGGATGCCGTTCTGAATGCAAGCTGCCAACTTATCACAGGTTGTTTAAAACCAACAAACACCAACAGCCTATATATCCTGGCAGGTGTCGCTCTCACTGATATAAGAAGAATGGTAGCCAGCAAGAAAGAGCCACTCCGTCAAACATTAGATGAGAGGCACCCTCTACATGGTCATACACCTACACTCAGCCGCCTAAAGTCCAGGAAGAGCTTCATGAACAGTGTTGTTCCATTCCACTCAACCCCATCTGAAGCCCGCATTGCCTTGTGAAAAGACCGGCTCGCCAGTCTCGAACAAAACCCAGAGATGGAAATTGTGCCAGATGAAAGCCTTCTCCCAGGAGCTAATTGCAACTGGGCAACCTGGAAGTGTCTTAACAGACTTAGGGCTGGTCTAAGTTGTTCAAAGGTGTTAGTAAGCAAATGGGGATATACAACCAGCCCGACAAACTGTGAATGTGGAACTGAGCCACAGACTATGCAACATCTGCTGCAATGCCTATCGCTAAAGGAACCCTGAACTGTTGCAGATCTTGCCGAATTCAACAACAAGGCTCAAAAATGTGTCCAGTTCTGGCAGGGCCATGTATACACTGTCCGTGCACACGATAAGAAAGACCCACTCCTGAAACCACGTGTCACAGAATCATAGAATGATGCAGCACAGAAGGAGGTCGTTCCGCCCATTGTGTCTGTGCTAGCTCTTTGAAAGAGCTTTGCAATTAGCCCCACTGTACCCTGTTCTGACCCCTATCATTGTCATCGTTTCCCTGTTCCACTATTTTTATAATTCTGCAATGAAATTTGCTATTGAATCGGTATCCATTGCCCTGCACACCAACTTGGGGGAAGTTCTGCTTCGTTTGTATGTAAAAGAATTGTCTGAATTAATGTTCTGTAATGGAGCTGCAGAATTCGCAAATCAACTGGAAATCACCAAAGTTTAATCAGAAAATTGGGATGATGAGTCTATCAATTTGACTGAGTTCCTTTGCTGTTAATTGGCTTATCCAATTACTGTTTCTCACCATGTGCCATCTACGCAATTGAGTGGAGGCCACAGAATTCATCACATTCAGAAATATGACGCAAACACAATGAAAAGACTTGTGTTTATATAGCGCCTGTGACGAACGGAAGAAGCCCCAGAACATTTACATCCACTTCCTGGAAGTGTAATCTCCGTTCTTAATGCAACAGGGCAGTGAATTTATGCACAGTAGGATCCCAAAACATCAATGATTTAATGATCTAGATAATTTATTTTTAAGGCGCTAGTTGAGATATAAAATGTGAAACGGGACAACATGGGAACTCCCCCAACCTCGCATCCCTCATTCCCCCACCAACCCACCACTGCTGTTCTTGCACTAATGGCAGTGCCATCTTTTATGCCGACCTGAGTGTACTGAGAGGGCCTCGGTTTAATGTTTCAAGTGAATTCGGCAACTTAGACTGTGCAGCACTGTGTCCGG
The DNA here is from genome assembly GCA_026770705.1 of Isurus oxyrinchus. Classification (NCBI taxonomy): domain Eukaryota; kingdom Metazoa; phylum Chordata; class Chondrichthyes; order Lamniformes; family Lamnidae; genus Isurus; species Isurus oxyrinchus. The sequence goes on from JANJGN010000036.1 coordinate 628,325, forward strand.
AGGTTCAGCCTAGTCTTTCTGCTCAAGACTCTGGACACACACACCACAGACACATAAACAGACGGACACTCACACATCACAGGCACACACACACTCTCACACACACACCCACGCACACAAACATAAACACACACACACACACACACACACACACACACACACACTTTCTCCCCATACTGACTCCTTCGCAGTCCATTTACAAGAGAAACACACTATAATTTACCTCACCCCGCCCCCCGCCCTCTGCCGGTTTGGTCTTATCTTCATTCTGATTACATTGGCTAATGTGTTTACTAAGTTGGTTGTGTCGGAGAAGGGAAAATGGTGGGAAAAGAGGGAGGGGGATTACGTTCACTGTGGAGATAAGAGAAAATAGCACAAACCTAAAATATGAACTATTGGAAATCCGCCCTTAAATGTGGTGGAGACACTCTACCTGGAAAATTACCATATCATTTCTATTATTGGATGGTTAGTGGGATTGGGGGATATTTTCTGATTCCAATTCTAGGGACGAGTGGGATTTTATACAAATTATTTCTGTACAAATTATTTTTATACAAAATTTATACCAATCTAGATTCTGTGACCTGCTCTCTGATAAATGCGAGAAATATCTAACATGGGCAGCCTTGCACCTTATCCTGAGAAACACGCTTTGTATGTTATTACAACAATTTCAAAAACCTCACCTGCATTGTATTCCGATGTGGCCTCTTTCCCTCAGTTTGACGGTGGTCATCTGTGTTATTAATGGTTAAGATATCAATTGAAATGTTATCCCGGTCTGGCTGAGTCATAATTCTTAGATATATGCCGTGAGCCAATGATCTGCCAATGTACCAATGGCCGCAATACACTGTCGACTGTTCTGTCGAAGGGTCATGAGGACTCGAAATGTCAACTCTTTTCTTCTCCGCCAATGCTGCCAGACCTGCTGAGTTTTTCCAGGTAATTCTGTTTTTGCCGCAATACACTGTTTGTTTCCAGGGCCCCAATCTACAGAAGGTCCCCGAATACGGGAAAGTTCCCTCAATACTTCAGTGGAGTGAAAATAGCCAGTGGATGGACAAACACTATGTACCAACCATTCCTGGTGTCCATTGTCCACCCAGTATGCTACTGCCACCATTAATAAAATTGGCATTTTATATGCGACCCAGAGACAGCACACTGGTTGCGAACATTTTGATGGTGGGAAATGCCCTTATGCATCTTTCCAATTCCACCCACTTGATATTTAATCTGTGCCAACATTTCAATGTAACTTACCCACCTGTCGCTCATTCTGCTTCTCTCTTTGCCTTCTCTCTCTCAAGTTAAACCTGGATGCAAAGAAAAATATCAACCACGTGTTATATTTTGCGAATACTGATGGAGGTGCCAGAAAGAGGTGAGAAGAGAATGTCGAGTGGTCTTAGAATCAATCGTAAATGCTCACGGAAAATGACAGCATATAACATTGGAATCAATGTTGGGATTGAACTGGGTTAGACCTAGTGCTAAATGTAGAGAGAGCGTTCGTGATGAACTTTTCACATGGTTACGTTACTCACTTTTCATTGTGGGATCTCTTGTCTCGTTCTCCTGAAAGCAGAAAGTAATTTTGCAATTTAAAACTACGAGAAAGGAATCAGGTAGACAATCAATTGTTAAAATATCACTGATAAATATTAATCCTGACCTGATCTGCTGCTTTTATGAATCCAAATGGAAATAAGGAGCAAGAGTAGAACCAGTATCACCAGGGCAGTTACGACAACAGAAAAGGCCAGATCGCACCGCCCTACAGAGACATAACACTCAGAAATTGTTGCTCAGTCAAATCATCCTTTTCTGGAAATATCTGATGGGGAACGTGACCCAAAAGGAAGCCCAGAAGCAGTCTGTTCGGGCAATTGTGGCAGTGCAGGCTCTTTGAAAGCGGTAACTAATTAGCCCCATTCTCCCCCCTCTTGCCCCAATATTCCTCAAAGTGTCTTTCTATCAGGTAATTATCCAATTCCCCTTTTGAAAGTTAATTTTGAAACTGCTTCCACTGCGCTTTCAGGCAGCGCCTTCCAGCTCACATCAACTCACTGTGTAAAAAAAATCCCCTCATCTCCCCCTCTGGTTCCCTTCCCGACTCACTTTGATCTGTGTCTCCCCTGGATACCGACCCTCCTGCCCAGTGGAAACAATTTCTCCTTGTTTACTCTACCAAAGCCCATCATGATTTTGAACGCCTCGTTTAAATCTCCGACTCAAACTTTTCTACTCTAAGGAGTACATTCCCAGTCGCTCCACATTAACTGAAGTCCCTCTTCCCTGGTCCAAATCCGGTAAATCTCCTGTACACCCTCCCCAAAAGATTTTTGGCTCTTTCCTGCTTGTTAAGTGCATCCAGTCTGGAACTGACCTCAATATCAATCCAAAATCCATTGCCTGAAATGGGTGGTTTATATGGACTCAACAATAACTTTCAGAAGAGAAATCACATTCTAGCTTGAAGAGGAAAATGTGACAGTCTTGTGGAGGAAAGGGTGGATCCAATGGGATAACTCTTCCAAAGAGATAGCACTAGCAAGATGGGCCGAAAGCCCTCTTCCGCATCTATAGTTCTAGGATTCTACGATGTGACGGAGAAATATAAGGCAAGTCCAGAAACTGTTTACAAGGACAAGTTAACACCTGAGGCTAAGGTAACCCTAACTAATTTTAACATATTTATTAAATAGGTATTTAAACCTCAATTTACAGCGTGCAAGTTCTAAGAATTAATGCATTTCTCCAATTGACTCTGAAGTCGAATAAAAGCCTCCACTGAACAGATCGCCAACTCACCGGCCCCTGCCTCTGTTGCTTTGGGGAACGACAAACCTTTCGTCCAATATTTGCCTGGAGACCCCAGTTGAACAATACAAGTACAGGGTCCGCCAATTCTGCAGGTTTCCCTCAACACCATGACGTGACTTCTGATGCTGTAGGTCCCGTCCGCCTCCATTGTACCGGGATCGCTCGGTCCCTCGGTGACCAGGCCGGAAATATTCCAGAAAATAACAATCTGGTTGGAAGAAACTCCACTGACCAAACACACTAAGGGGACGGTTTCATTCAAATGCAACTCACCAGGCGGAACAAACACCCGCACAGCCGTCTTGTTGGTGGAACTGTCTGGACAGAGATTGGGACACAGTTAACGATTAACTTGCACCAAATGATAACGCTGTGCATGATCTGAATTCATTTCGCTTGCTCTCTTACCTCCAACCAGTAGTGTGGGACAATTCTGGATCGCTTCATAGCCATCCTTATCAGCACAGTAATAGGAACCTGAGTCATTCACCTGGACATTGCGAATTTCCAGCATCAACACATTTTCGCTATGGCCTTCTTTGGAAATAAACTTACAATTGTCGCCCTGACAGGACTGGCTGTCGATTAGTTTCGGGGCTTCACTCACACGTTGTTTGTACCAGAAATAGCGAGACACCGATTCCAATTCGGAAATGCAGTGACAGGTTAATTTCACCGTCTCTCCGACTTTAGCTGTCATTATGAAGGGGCCCTGAGACAGAGAGGGCTCGGGTTCTGTAACTAGAGAGATTAATGTTACATTACTATTGGTTAATGGGAGATTGAAAGCAGCCGCTTTGAAAGTCTTCGCCTGTAATTTTACAAGTTACATCATTGTCTTTATTTATTGGTGGTTAGATTAAGTCTCCAATTTGATTCTCTCCCTTTCTCAGAGGAACGAATAAATAAACCCACATCAACATGTGAATTCCTTTCAACTGACCACTGGGTCACATTTTCAGCTTTATAAACATTGAATCTAGTATAAAATTTTCACCCGTCTCTTACCATAAACCCGCAGCACTTGGAAAATAAGCATCAGAAATAAAGATTCCTTGGTCATCTTGACGCGGTGATATCTCCCTTTTTCCGCTCTGATCAGTTTGTTTCTGCAGGCGGAGTGGCCGCAGGCTGATTGGTGCCGAGTCTCAGAGAGTTGCTCCTCTTTCAGATGCGGTGGAATCTATGACGAGTTATGCTGTGGAAAGTATGACACATTTTGGGTGCGCTGTCCTGGTGAATGTCACATACATTTGTCATACTGTGGCCACCGTCTGTGCTTCACAGCAGTCAAGTCTGTCCAAAAAGAGCTTTGCCGGGTTATAGTTCGGGTGGTGGGGGGTACTATGGGTAATAGAATGATTTGTTGAGGGGGGGGGGGGGGGGGGGGGGGGGGGGGCGGGGGTGGGGGGGAGGGTGGGGATGCAGGGGCGGTCGGTAGCGACTGGTGTGGGGAGTGGGGGGACTTGCATTTGGTGCCGTTCCCATGTATCTGCTGCACTTGTAATTATAGTTTGTAAGGGTCGCATGTTTGAAAAATGAACGCCAGGAATTCACAGTGTTATGTCATTGTGCTCAATATAATTCATCCTGTAAACAGTTTGTGCAAGATTCGGGACACAATCTGGTTAAGACACAGACTGGAATATATTGAATGAAATGTATGTGATTTGATTTGAATTTTAAAAACTAGTATCTTATTCGACATAACGCAAATTATGCAGGAATCTAAAGTGGAATTTTAATGGAACAAACACGGTCATTCACAGCACTTATCGGGAATCGAAATGAACGAAACTCTTTTCGAATTTAATTCTACTTCTTAATATGTCCGAGCACCGTCCTCCTGTCTATTAAGTCTCACTGAGCAAGTTTTCGACTGACTTATTCTATAATATAAAACGCCATTGGTGATTGATCTGGATTCAGTGTTCTGAGTTCATTGTAGAATTCATTTTACCAATGATTTATTGATTGACCCCGTGAAGAGAGTATCAAACAATCATACACGTTGCACTTTGTATTGTGCTCTGAGCGCATTTACCGCAGTTCAATGGAAAATTCACTGCAGTTATCACTTTGAAATAACTGTTAAGCTCCTTTGATTGTACAGTTTACAGAGTTACATAGAATTTGCAGCACAGAAACGGGCAATTCGACCCGATTGCTCGTGCCCCTATTTATGCCCCGCACGAGCTTCCTCCCACCTCCCCTTCAACTCAGCCCAACAGCTTAACCTTCTATTCATTTCTCCCTCATGTTTTACGCAGCTTCCCACTTAAATTCAAATCTGCAAGAGCCTCATCCGTTCCCTGTGTGGAGCGGGTTCCACATTCTCCCCAAAGTCTGGGTAAAGAGGCTGCTCCTGAATTCCAGGCTGGATTTATCTCATATTAATGACCCCACTGCAGAGGACCATAGGAACACAGGGCTAGGACATTAGGCCCTTCGAGCCTGCTCCACCATTCAACAAGATCATGGCCGATCTGGTAGTGGTCTCGACTCCACTTTCTTATCTGCCGCCCATAGGCCTTGGCTCCCTTGGTGAACAAATATCTGTCTAATGCGGCATTGAATAAATTCAAAGGCCTATCCGCGATTACTTTCTGGGGAAGAGATTTCCACACACCAACGAACCGTTGGGCGAAAAAACATCTTTTCAACTCTGCCTTAAAATGGAAACCTTTATTTTTGATCGATGCCCCTCGCTTTTGCTACAACAAGAAACATCCTCCGGGTATCCGCCCTATCAGGACCCCTCAGGAACGTATATGTTTAAATAAGATCACCTTTCATTTATCTAAATCCTAATGGGAATTGCAGAGTTCTGCAGGATTCCCGATTGGATTTATTGATGTCCAATATTATTGAAATCCTGCCGAAGTAGATTTACCTTCATTAAATCTGCCAGAATAAAACTTGTTATAATTTCAAAGACCTCGACAGTTCACCCCTCAATATTCCCCTTTTTCAGAAAAAAGTGCCCAGCCGGTTCATTCTTTCTTGACAGGTATAAGCCCTCCGTTCTGATATCATCCTTGTGAAATATTAACTGCACCATTTGCAGAGCCCCTGTATCATTTCTAGAAAATGCAGAAGTGTTCTGTACTCCAACTGTGGCCAAACTAATGTGAATACAAACCTGGTGTATTTTGCAAAACATATGATGAGTGCGTGACAGCACTTTGCCTTGCAATAAACAGGAAACCCGCAGAGAGCTGTCTATCTTGGCACCATTTTCCAACCCCGATCATGTATCTATGAATAAACACAGAACGCCATTCAGTCTGCATATTTCACACCTAATTTACACCGAGAGAACGAGAGCGAGTGCTCAGTGAGGTTGGGGTCGAGGACTCAGAATCTGACCGTCTGAAGTCACGGACAATGAGCTACCTCGCTGTGTGTGCTTTGTCCCATCTCTTCCAGGGTAAGATATCTTTACATGTTCAGATAGAGTGGCGAAGGGTTGGGACAGAGTAAATAAGGAGAGAGAGTTTCCACTGGCAGGAGGCCCGGCAAACAGAGGGATACAGACTGAAGAGAATCGGCAAAATAACAGAGGGGGTGGAGGGCGGACGAGAAGATTTTTATTAACTAAGAGAGTTGTTGTGATCTGGATAGGCTCCGCCTGAAAAGGCGATAGAAGCAGATTCATTAGGAACTTGGATAAATAATCGAAAGAGAAACAATTGCAGGGGTATGAGGGAAGGAGCGGGGGCAGAATGGGGGATAACTGGTTAAATGTCCTAAAGTGCCAGCATACTGAAGGGGCCAAATGGCCTCCAAATGCGCTGCGCGGTTCTATAAGAAGCAATTCAATTGTCAGTTTCGATGTTAAAATAGAGCGAATATAGTCAACAACGTGAAAACTGTGCACCCGTCAGGAACAATGAATGGAATTAATCCGAAATGGAACCTCCCCTGGGATAAAAGATGTGAGTTGTCTCCATGGACATTATTGGCGATTGAGAAGAGGACAGATTTTCAAGTGGATCGTTAGAGTGAGATATAATCTCTGGAACAATATAAAATGCCCAAAGTTAGTGGAGAAGAACAGGAAACGAAGCGAGGATGAGAGAAAAATAAAACAGGCCGAATATTTAGATTTGAAGCAGCTCTTTTAAGTTGTTAACTTCACACAGTTCCGATTTGTGTACTGCAGAGATTAAACCAGGTTTATTGCTGAATGGGATCGTTCTGTGCTCTTGGAAAGACAGGAATAAAACGGCGCAAACAACCGATTGCACTTGATTTATCGATATGAACTATATAATTTTAAATGTTTCTGCCTCCTCCCTATCGGGTTGTATTCGCCGGAGGCAGGCTTCAGGAGAGAAGGTGTGCGGGTGCGGGGTGGTGGATTGCACCATAACCTGAGGTGATTCTTGTTTATTTCTCTCTTGCTCAGTTATTGTGTCGCAGCCTGTCTTGTCCCAGTTTCCACCTGTTCAGACACTCGCTGCGGGGGGTCGTGCTAAACTGAGCTGCTACACGGAGAGCTCTAAACCTGGTACTATCTTCTGGTACAGACAGCGGGTGCGAAACGACATCAAGCTGGTTTACACAGCGAATAAGCTCTTCCCAGCAGAGGGGAAGTTTTCCAGCGAGACTGATGAAAAAGCGGTTTCAATGTTCATTGCGGATACCCGGAGAAATGAAACTGGAATGTATTACTGTGCAATCGTTTACCAGAACCGGAGTTTAATATTCGGAAATGGCTCCCAGTTAGTGGTTACAGGTAAATTTTATCATTATTCCACTGAATTGAGCATTTTCAGAGCAATTACAGATGTCTACATTGAACTGTTAATAGGGTTTCTGTTCCATTTGACAAATTTAGATGGCTCCCCGAGCATATTCCTCCTCACTCCGCCGGAGGATGAGATTCGTTCGATGGAAAGGGTCCCGTTGTTGTGTTTGATCAGAGGCTTGTCCCCCGATTCCTTTCCCGTCCACTGGAATGTTTCTGGACGGAATACCGAGGGACAGACCGATTCCGGGACAATTGAGGCGGACGGGACCTACACCATTAGGATTTACACCAGCCTCTCGGCGGAAACTTGGAGAATTGGCGCTCTCTGTACTTGCACCGTTCAAATCAACTCCAGTGAAAGTCTTCTGAGTGCAATTGTCTCATCTCAGAGAGGTAGCTGCTAACAGTGACCGTTTACCAATCTATTTATGATGGGAGGCTTTGTCAATTTAGTAAATTAGAATTGTACATCTTTCCGTGTGTGTCCATGTAAATTGATTTTATCACTGGCCTATCACAGATCTCTCCATATTTAAGTGTTGAGCTTTCTGAAATTCTAACTGCATCTGTTCTCTCCAGACCGGAGAGTTATGGATGCTCAGTCACTGAGGTAGATTTTTGTGCAGTAAGGGAATAAGGGATGTGGACAGGGCAGGAATGTACATGTAATGTCCAAGATATTCCGTGATCTTATTGAATGTCGGATCTCCTTGAGGGGCCGAATGGTCTCCTGCTCCTATTTCTTGTGTTCTTGTGTCTATCTAAGCATAATGCCACTGGATCATTCGTCTGTGTGCCAAGTTGAAATATGTGATTACATTCCCAGTCTACCACTTTGTCTCACCAGGCCTGTGTAAAATTATAGATACATGTCTCTTTCTGCTTAACATTCACAACATTTCTGTCTGTCTTAGTTAAACAGTGAGGTATAAGTTATCTTCTCAATCTGCGTGTCTAATCTGTTTATCTGTCTATCTACTTCTCTTGCTCTGTATCAATCAATCCATTCCTGTCCTAGTGCAGTTTTAGATTGCTGATATAGTTGCCTGTCCATCAGTCTCTCCCTCTCCCTGTCTCCCCAACTCCCCATCTCTGTCTCTCTCGGTTCCTCTCGCTGTTTATCTATTCACTTTCTGTCTGTCTCATGCTCTGTCTTCATATATTCCTACATGTATTGATATCTCTTTCCATCTCACTCTACCTCTGTTTATTTGTCTATTTCTATCCCCGTTAAATGGTGTGTTCTAAGAAATTTGTGACACTCATCTATCTTCCTATCTCTCGATTTGTCGCCATCTTCTCTTTCTCTCTCTGTCTCTAATGCGCTCTCTCTCTATCCTTTTCCATCCAGTTAAACACTTCTGTTTTAGTTATCTGGTCTTTCTATTACGCTCTCTTCATCACTCGATCTATATCTGTCTAACTATGTCTCGATCCATCTCTCCATCCATCTCTTATTCCGCTTCTCTGACTCTCCTAATCTTCTGCTCTTGCTCCCACCTCTCTCCCCATCTCTCCCTTTCCACCTCTCCCTTCGTCCCGCTCTCCCCTATCTCCCATTTCTTCCTCTCTGCCCCATTCTATCCGCCTCGCACCCCTCCCTCTCTTCCTCTCACCCCACCTCTTCCTCTCCCACTCTCTGCCCAAACCTCCTTCTCTCGAACTCGCCCGCTCTCCCTTACCCCCATCTCTCCCGGTCTTTATCTATCTCCCTATCTCTCCCTGTCTCTCTCGCATCCTCTCTCTCTCCCTCTCCTTCTCTCTCCCAACTTTAACTCTCTCCACCATCTCCCCTTCTCTCCACCATCCCTCCCTCTCTCCCTTATCTCCCGCTTTAACCCTCTCTCTCCCCCACATCTTCCTGTCTCCGCATCTATCTTCTCGTCCTCTCTACCCCTCTCTCCCCTGTTTCCCCTCCCTCCACCTCTCAACTCTCTCCCGCTCTTCAAATATTTCTCTGTGTGTTTCTATCCTAGTTAAACAGATTTTTTTCTAAGTGACCTGCTCTCTCGATCACTCTCTGTCCATCTATCTCTGGCTTAATATTTCTTTGCTATTAAAACAGTGCTCCAGCTACCTCTCCCTGTCATTCTCCCTCTATGTCTCTTTCATTATCTGTATGTTTTCCCCAATTAAATAGCATTCTATAAGATCGCTGCACTCCCTCTCTCGCTTTCTCTCTCTCTCAGTCCGTACAAACAGTGCTCTATCTACATCTTTATCGCATGCTCCCTCACTGTCCTCTTCAAACAGCCTTTTTAAAGATCTCTGCTCCAGCTCTCCCGTTATCATTCTCCGTCTCTCTCTCTCTAGATATATATATATATATGTTTTTTGTCTGGTTTAAACATTGCTTTATAAGATGTCTGCTCTCTTTTCCATCCATCTCATCATCTCTCTCTCTATCTCTTCTCCCTCTATCTCTTTCTACTTCTGTCCTGTTTCAACATTGTTCTAAAAGATCTCTGCTCTATTTCTGGATAATGAAATATGCAAAAATCTATTTCCGTCTTTGAGAAAAATCGCACATTCAGACTTGACATTTTCCCCCAACTGTTTAATTCATAAGCGTTCTTTTAAATGTTAGTTTCTTTTTTCTTGCAGATTCTCCGCTCTTAACCACCTGCCGTTTCCTGCTTCCCGGGGGTTTGGCGGCGGGGGCGCTGCTCCTTCTGGGGATGATCCTTGTGGCCGGGAGAAGGAGCTGCAGGAACCGGCAGACAGGTAGCGATTGTTGGGAGGCGCTGTAAGACCGGGGCGCTCTCAATCCATCCATTTATCTGCGGGTTATTGACACTTTCAGCCGGTTCAGTGTGAAATGTACCCACTTACGCACAGTTCAAATTTTACTTTCTAACAGACAGCATTGAATTTGATGAGGAACTGAGAGATTCCAGGGAACAACGAGAGAATAAAGAGGTAAAAGAATGGAACTGTTGTTGCCACTGCTCGTGGATACATTTCACTGAATTGTAATCCAAGGTTTAAATTTTGTAGTTACTCCGATGAATCTAGAAAACTTTGCGTTGTGGGCGCTACTGAATGGCAGAAACTAGGCTTCAAACCCTCTCGTGGGGAAGATTAAGGGGTGATCAGATCGAGGGAGTTTAAAATGATGAAATGATACGATCGCGTCTATAGACAGAAACCATTTGCTCTGGTGGCGAGGAGGGGTGGGGCCGGGGGCTGGGGGGTGGTGGGGGGGCTGGTGTGGTGCTGGATTCCAGAACAAGAGGGAAGAACCTTAAAAATAACTCTAGGGCGTTCAGGGATGATGTCAGGAAGCACTTAGTCACACAAAGGCGATTGGAAATCTGGAGATCTGTCCCCTCAAAAGCGGTTAAACCCGCGGGATCAATTGGAAAAGGCAAAACTGAGATTGGTCGTTTTTTGTTGGGTAAGGGGATTAAGGATTATGGAACCAAATTGGGTAGATGGAAGTTATGATACAGATACGCCATGATCTAATAGAATATACTGCAGAGTCCGAATGGCCTCCTCCTATCCCTATGACGATGGTGTTTGTTATATTAATAGATTCGGTTTTGATTGTTTCTCCACAGACACTTTATGCCCGCTTGGCCTTTAAAGAGGATCCCACACTCTGATTGACGAGTAAAGAGAAATAGAGCTCACAATCTTCTTCCCGAACATAGGGCGTTGCAGAAAGTTTCCTCTGTTGGGCGGGAAAGACCAAAAGTCCAACGAATGCAAACTCAGGCGCATTCTCGGAGCAATTTTGTGATGTCACCCAAAGCGGGAACTGAATAATCTTTTCATGCCCGGTGTACGAAAGATGAATTATCGCCTGCAGTTCCACTCCAGCCTCTCTAGGTTCCTGTTGTCTAGTATATTATGGCATTCTGCATCTTTATTCAGTATGTCAGCAAGAAATTATTCAAGCAGGCTTCATGATGTATCTGTGCTCGAGTTACCTACATATAAAAACAGATTTGAAAATCAGTGATATCTCTGTGCTATCATTTGTTTGTTCATTAAGAGCAGATGCCCCCAGGATATCCCTGAGGCCAATTTACAAAGTCATCTTGAGAGCGAATGTAAGCAGGATAGAAGTAGGGTCAAGGGCCGACAGGTACTGGAAGAGGATTTAAGCTGCATTGATATGAAAGCTGCAGTGTTAGTGGACCCCAAGCCGTCACTGGTTGTGTCCTGGGAGGGAGCAATGTTACAGTTACTCTTGAAATAATATTATTGACAATCCATCCGCCCTTTTGTTAATAAAATTTAATGCATTTTAACGACGAAAACCAATGGATCGAAGGCACTGAAAGCACAGGAGGAGGAAATTTGAACATCAGTAAATTTGATGTTTCATGGAAATGATGTGATCTATTTCCATGACATCTTTCATTTTATCAATATTAAAAAGCTGCTTTGGAAACTGTTGGTGCGCTGATTATCGGATATTTTTTGTTGATGAATAACTCTGGTCTCAGAGGGTCTTGTGAATCCTGTTTTTAGCAGATATGAACATCCCCAAATTAACAGGACCTTATTTTGTTGTAAAGGGTCATTCTGCACAGATATTTCGAGAGTTTTTCGAGACACTTATTACAAGACGCAAATGGGAAAGGTCATTCTGCTGAAGGAGTATGGAACCAAGGTGGGTAGATGGAAGTTATGATAGACCCACCATGATCTAATTGAATAGACTGGAGGAGCTGAATGACCTCCTCCTATCCTATGACGATGGTGTTTGTTATATTAACAGATTCGGTTTTTATTGTTTCTCCACAGACACTTTATGCCCGTTTGGCCTTTAGGGATGTAGTTGCACCGGAGGCTGTTCGGAGGAGGCTCGTTAGATTGATTCCATAGATGCAGGGCTTGGTTTATGAGGTGCGATTGAGCAGTTTAGGCCTATACTCGCTAGAATTTAGAAGGGTGAGTGGATATCGATTTCAGGTATGCATGATGCTATAGGGGATGGAGAAAGTAGACATGGAGCGGATCTTTCCCCTTCTGGGGCATCCTAGAACGAAAGGCCATAACTTTAGGCTAAGTAGTGATAGATTTAAATCAGAGATGAGGAGGAATTACTTTTTTCAAAGGGTCGTGAATCCCTGGAATAAATTTAAGGAGGTGATTGGTAGCTTTTTAATTAGTATTGGGTTGAAAGGTTATGGGGCGAGGGGGGAAATTGGAGTTGAGGCCGAAATGAGATCAGCCATGATCATAATGAATGGTGGGGCAGGTTCGAGGGGCTGAATTGCGCACTCCTGCTCCTATGTTCTTATGTTCTCATGTTCTAAGGAGGACCCCTCACTCTGATTGGAGAGGAAACTGGGAGAAAGATCACAATCTGCTTCAGGAAAATGACGTGTTGGAGAAAGTTTCCTCTGTTGAGCGGGAAAGTCCAAAAGTCCAACTGGTGCAAATTCAGGCTCATTCTCGGCGCAATTTTGTGATGTCGCCCAAAGCGAGAATTGAATAATCTCTTAGATAAAAGCAAAATACTGCGGATGCTAGAAATCTGAGACACAGACAAAAATAGCTGGAAAAAATCAGCAGGTCTGACAGCATCTGCAGAAAGCAAGACAGTTAAAGTTTCGAGTCCGTATGACGCTTCATCAGAACATTTTAGTACTTTAGCATTTTAGTGATTGCGACCACAACATGGCACAATTTAAGCTTGTTATGGACAAAGAAATAGCCCAGATGCAAAAAGTAGCCCAGATGCATGATATACAATTATAATACAATTATATTATATTAGGTGATTTCAACTTTCCCAATATTATTTCGGATGGACATAATGTTAAGGGCTTGGATGGACTGGATTTCTTGAAATGTGCACAGGAGGAATTTTTAGGTCAATATGTGCAGTATCCAACAAGGGACGGGGCAGTGCAGCATCTAATTCTAGTGTATGAAGCCGTACAGGTGGCTGAGGTGGTGGTGAAGGAGCTTATTAACACTTTTGTGATAGCGACCAAAATATGGTACAATTTAATGTTGTTATGGACAAAGAAATAGACAAGTTGCAAAAAATGTTTTTGATTGGGGGAGAGCGGATTTTAGTAAAATAAGGCAGGATCTGGCCAAGGTAGACTAGTCACAGCTACTTGTGGGGAAAACTACAGGGAAGCAGTGGGGGGGCATTCTTAAAGGAAATGGGGATCATACAGGCTCAACATATTCCCTCTGGGGTGATAGGAAGGAGTAACAAGCCCAGGGAACCATGGATGACCGGTGATATTCAGGATACGATTAGAAGGAAAAGAGAGGCTTTTAACAGGTACAAGGGAAGCAAATTTGCTTCTAAACCTCAGCTCCTCAGGTATAAAAAAGGGAAACTGCCAGTGAGGGAGAAACACCCACGCTGCTGCTACCGGAGAAGGCGGCTGATGAACTCAATGACCTAATTCACACCCAGATTTGAGTATTATTCAGTTGAATCATCAATCAGCTCCAAGACTAGTTCACGGGAAATAGTTCACGAGCCATTCAGAAGCACAATTAAATTGTTCAACTCGTCAGAGAGTAGGAAAACTTTAATGATGGATTTGTGGATTTGAGCCGATTATCTGACTCTGACACTGTTCATTGGTATAATTATGTGATGGTAAATAAACCACATATAACAGTGTACAGATTATTTCTCCAAAATATTTCCTTTAAGTGTATTCGTTACTCATTCTGCGAGTGCATCTGATTTACCGTTATTCCACCCATGTTGTATCCGTGGATGATTCAGGATGTCATAAAATGAGGGTTACTGGATACCAGGTTAAATAGTTTGCATCAGGTAACAAAATTGTTAGTCCCGATTTCGAGGTTATACCTATCAGGAAAGACTGAACAGGCCGGGAATCTTTCCTTTAGAAAAGTGGAGTCTGAGGGGGTGACCACATAGAGGTCTTCAAAATTAAGATACTATTCAATAGGGTAGATGTAAAGACACATTTCCACTTGTGGGGGCGAGGCCTGAACTAGGGGGCCATCGTTATCAGAAAGTCAGAGAAAAACCCAATGGGGATTCAGGAGAAACTTCTTTATCCAGAAAGTGGAGAGAATGTGGGACTCACTCCCAAAGGGAGTGGTCGAAGTGAAACACCGAGATGCACTGAAGTGGAAAGGTGGATGAACACATGGGGGTGAAAGGAAGTGAAAGATGAGGTGATGGGGTGAGATGAAGAGAGGGTGGGAGTAAATTAGTATCAATAAGGAGGTTGTGTTGGAGAAATTAATGGGGCTGGAATTTGCCAAGTTCCTGGGACCTGATATTCTACATCTCAGACTGGTGAAAGAGTTTGCTGTAGAGATAGTGGATGCTTTGGTAATCATTTTCCTAAATTCTATAGATTCTGGAATGTTTCCCGAAATTTGGAAGGTAGAAACTGTGATCCTTATTTAAGAAGGGACGGAGAGAGAGGAAACAGTAAACCACAGACCTGTTAGTCAGCAGTAAGGAGAATGCTAGAATCTATTATAATGAATGTGACAAGTGGATAGATGGATGATCAGGATCTGATTGGGCATAGTCAGCATGGATTTGCGAATGGGAAATCATGGTTGATTAACTTGTTGGAGATTTTTAAGCATGTTCCAGCAAAATTGTTAAAGCAGAGTCGATGGATGTAAGATACTTGGATTTTCAGAAAGCATTTGATAAAGTCCCCCAAACGAGTTTGATTAGCAAAATAAAAGCAGAGAGGACAGGAGGCAATATACTGGCATGGGTTAAGGTTTGGATAACAGGCAGAAAACAGAGAAGTAGGAATAAACGGATCCTTCTTGCATTTGCAGTCTGCGACTAGTTGGGTACCACAAGGATCAGTGCTTGGGTCCCAGCTGTTCACGATATATATCAATGATTTGGATGTGGGGACCAACTGTAATATTCCTAAGCTCACGGATAATGCAAAGTTAGGAGGGAATGTGTGCCTTGAGCAACATGTAAAGTGGCTTCAGGAGGATTTGGACAGACTTAGTGAGTGGGCAAGACCATGGCAGGTGGAATAAAATGTGGGAAAGTGTGAGGTTATTAATTTTGGTAGAATGAATAGATGTGCAGAGCATTCCCTAAATGGTTAGAGATCAGAACGTGTAGATGTGCAATGGGACAAGTGTGTCATTGTCCATAAGTCACTGAATGCTAGCATGCAGATGCAGCAAGCTATTAGGTAGCCTAAGGGAATGTTAGCCTTCATCTCAAGTGGATTTGAGTACAGTAGTAGTGAAGTCTTGCTTCAATTGTTTAGAAGCGTGTTAGGCTGCACCTGGAGTAGTGTGGCTTTCTGATTAACAATTAACTAAATGGTTATGGGGATAGTATGGGTAAAAGGCATTAAAGGCAACGTATCGACGGGCTGAATGGCCTTCTCCTGTTCCGATGTTCCTATGGGAGGAAGATCGTGTGGAGATGAAAGAAAGGCACAGAGCAGATGGTCCATGCTCCGCTGATCCAAAGGAATAATTCTGACCGAACGAGACAGGAGGGAAAGAGATTCTGGGTAAAACAGTTACTAAACTATTAGGGTCAGGTTCCAGGTTTCTTCAATCTGGTGTGTTTCTGTTGAAACCAGAATAAATTAACCTGTTCTCAATGAATTAAACATGACACTCAGAATTAGGGGCCTTTTGCCCCCCTTCAGGCTAATGTCATAAACAGAAATGTTCTTCAAGTCAGCACCAATGCCTTTGACCTCAGTTTGACCCAGTCTGGGCTGTGCACCGCCTGTGACGCGTGTTTTCCAGGCAGAGCCGTGTGTGGTCTCCTAACCTGTAAACAGGAAACCCTCTGCTAAAATGTATAGGCGCGCTGCACTTTCCAGTGAGTGTCTATGTGTGTGTGTGTGTGGACCAGGGGCGGGGGAGGTGCCCATGTTTATCCCGCGAACAACAACATTAAAGGCACGATCTGTGTCACAAACACATTCTTATTTTTGGGACTTGCTCTGCGCAGTTACCGCTGCCGCACTGTTCTAGGCGCTTCTTCAAAGGAAGAATTTTCTCTCTCCCGGTCATAATAGAACCCAGGGGGTTGACTTTATACCTCTCAGTTAGTGTATCTCAGACAGTTTTGTCCCAGGCCCCGGCGGATCAGAGTCTCTCGCTTGGAAGTAGCTACAATGAGCATTGTGATACGGATTAGTTGGCGGTGCTGGGGAGGGAGAGGGTGATGGGGCAGTGTTGGGGAGGTGACGGGGAAGGGGCCTGGGGCGGGCCCCTGGTATAAACCGGACGCGTCTGCAACTGGTTTACACGGTGACAGAATACAACCATTTAACAAGGGTATTTTCGGGAGAAGTTAGCGGCACATGGAATCTCTATTCTCTGATCATGTGACCATGTATAACTTCTGAGCCCTTACTCCGTCCTCATGTATCTCATCATTTCAGTGTTTAGCTTTCTGAATTTTTAAGTCTATCTGTCTGTTTGGCGTAAAAGCGGATGGATGGAGATATGTTGTTTTGACGTGTCAATGATTAAATCAAAACCCAATTTTCTGTTTACCAATTTCTCTCCCGATTCCTCGAAGTCATCACCTGTACTCCATTGAGCTTCCAGCACGGAAACAGTGCATTCGGCCCTTTTGCTCGGTGCTGGTATTGCTGCTCCACACGAACCTCTTCCCACCCCCTCTTCATTTAACTCCATCAACATATTCTATTCGCCCATTTACAGTCATGTGTTGATACAGCTTCACCCATAAATCCATCCCTGCAAGTGAGCTCAACCACTCCCTGTGGGAACGAGTTCCACATTCTCGCCGCTCCCTGGTTAAAGAGATTTCTCTTGAATTCCCGCTTGCATTTATCAGTGATTATTTGATATTGATGGACTCGAGCTCTGGGCTCCCCCAACAAGTGACAACACCTCGTCTATGCCTGCCGGAAAAATCCTTCCATAATCTTAAAGATCTTAGGACCCTCCTCAGTCTTCTCTGTTCTTCAGAAAAGAAGAAAGCATGTTCAAATTTTCCTCACTGTTACAGACTCTCAGGTTTGGAATCGTTACAGTGAACCTTTGTTTCACCTTCCCCTGTTTCTCCATATTCTTTACTTTCATATAGAGACCGGAATTATTCACAGGACCGTACATGTGGTCAGGCTTAGGTTCAATATCCGTTTAATAAAGCCTTTTTTCTTTACATGGTTATTTATGTAGCCATGCCCACACTCTATACCTATGAATTTTATGACCTTATTAACCTCTGTCACTAATTTCAATGATTTTTCTGTCTGCACCTCTGAACCCTCAGCTCCTCCAGACAACTTAAACTCTTATTTTCTATTGATTATGCAGCCGTCAACATAGTTGACGCCTAACCCAAACCCTAATATTAATCCTTCCTGACAAAATGGTCTCTATATAACATTTAATCAAAATCAAAGAAATAAATCCGCTGGATAACTCTAAACTACTTAGTCTTTCATTTGGGACGGGCAAACACTTAGCGTCAATCATTATACATGGAATTGGTGAGCATTTCTTAATAGGTGGGTTCGTTATGCTCAGACAGTACCGATTTGTGAAAGTTTGTGAAAGTGTCGTCATGCTGAACTCATTTAAAAGTGTTTTATTTTTCAAGAAGTGTCCGAATAGAAAGTTAAAATAAAGGCAGTAGATAGAACGCGTATGGATTTCTAACAGGTCTTCATGTGCCTCTCAATATGGTTAATTGAAATAACACCGAGTCCAGTGTGAGGGAAGTGTGGGAAGCTGGATATAAACAGAGAAACAGACAGGGAGAAATCTATCGATCTATCTATCTATCTATCTATCTATCTATCTATCTATCTATCTATCTATCTATCTATCTATCTATCTATCTATCTATCTATCTATCTATCTATCTATCTATTTATCTATCTATCTATCTATCTATCTATCTATCTATCTATCTATCTATCTATCTATCTATCTATCTATCTATCTATCTATCTATCTATCTATCTATCTATCTGTCTATCTATCTACCTATCTATCTATTTATCTGTCTATCTATCTTTCTATCTATCGACTGAAACATCCTTACATTGTACAATAAGCAAAGTAAAACCCAACGGAAGTTTGGGAACAACATGTAAAACAAGCATGTGGAGGAGAAAGTATCCCAGAGCAGAAGGAGGTATATTTGCAATGCGACCAGTTTTTGTGTTTGCTAATGCCCATCTCAAGGAAATTTCTACTTCCATTCTCCATCTCGCTTTCATTCTGCTGGCAATCCATTCAAACGCCCAATCAGAGTCAACAGCCACACGGGTTGTTCACTGTTTCCTCGTTCAGTTTTTTAATAGGACCCTTAGCTATGGAACTATCAACTGTCGGCAATGTTAGGTATCCCCCGCCATTCCCCAACAATGATAGTGTCTGTGTATGGTGTGTGCACATGTGCTCCATCCCCTTCTTCAAGTGAGGCCCATGAACTTCTCGGGTGGATCATGTCCTTGGCCCCCCTGATGATTCTTAACATCCAGATTCCAACATGTCAGAGAACATAATATAGTGACGATGTTCAGCAAATATACCAACCACAAATTCTACCTTGTCCATTGTCTCCAGGTTTCCCCCATATTCTCAAATTGCATGTTCAACAATGAGGCGAAATGAAAATTTACTAGAAATGAACGCCAGCTTAAGTGAAACTGTCAATTTTGTTCCAGACACCCCCGACTTGTTTCTGAGTCAATATTTACTCGAAATGAACGCCAGCGAAAGCGAAACTGTTTATTTTAATATGGTCACCCCCGACTGGTTTCGGACAGCCTTTCTGCTCCCATCACGGGTGAAGATCCGCCGTGTCCTGCTCGTCCCTGAACTCAGCGACGTGCCGTTCCCCCGAATCCATTCCAGTGACTATGCCCTCCGGAATGTTGGCTGCTCTTGTCCCCAGATGCCACAACCCTGATCCAGAGTTCACCATCTCAATGCTTAATTTCAACAGCACTCTTCCGGCAAAGATGCCCACTTTCTTCTTTCTCAAACACCATCTATCCCGAATGATATCGCCCAAATCATTAATAGAACAACGCCAAACACATTCTGCCTTCTTGACAAGATCCATTGCTTTCCAGTTTCCCAATGAATCGATTCAAAAACCCTTTCCGGTCCTTGACAATCACTTTTTGCATGAACCGCTGACTATCACAGCGACCTCCCACACATACCAAACCGATAGTGTGCGCTCTCCACTCCTCTCTCAGGCCACATGGCGCAACATTTCTGCTTATTCCCCACTGCATCCTCTGCACAAGCGCCCCAAATCCTGCAAGGTACCGCACCCAAACCATCTGGGGAACTCTTGACCTCCATCAGCTCCCTATTGAAAATGCCCGCAAGTTGCGTGTCAAAGGTCCTTGCCTCTCTTCAGGAGCCCGCCGTGCTGGCATTCTTCACCATTTCCCTTCACAGAGTCACGTCTGAAGGATGGGTTGTTTCAAGGTCATTCTCCGAGAGTTTGTGTAATGCACCCCTGTTTGCTGGGCGTTGTATTAACGGAGCGATTAATGTTTCACTGAGCCGATCAGCATAATTTAAACTAAGGAGGAATTCGCCCCAATGAATAATGATCTCCTGTTGTTCGAGGTGGGCTAATATTTTCATCTGGTGTATTAGATTGAAGGACTGCATCAGTTCGAGCAGCTGTTTGTGTATGAAGGACAGTATCATTCTGTGGGATTTCATTATCTTGGGGAGTTATACCAGTTTGATAGCTAATTCCATTTAACACTGTAGTCCACAAGCACGACTTTCACAATCCAACAATTGGAATTGACTTCGTGAAAGGCTGCAATGAAAGAGGGCAGCCACATCCCAGAGCACCTGACAATTAGACTTGACAGTGCCAACCTGTGTTAGAAATTAAGTTGTTAAATAACAGCAACAGTGTGAAGGACATCACTGAGACAGAATGAAATGTAGAGTTTGGTCTGATGCTGTTGGAGTAAATGCACCATGTCTTTGTGTCCATGGTATCTATTTTCTTTAGTTCATTAGTAAGATCGGAATTAACACGTTTTGGAATTTTTCCAAAGCAGACACTGTACAAAATATATTCTGTCAAAACAAGGACATAGGTTGATGACGTAATAAGTTTGTAGAAATAATAAAAAACACAAACTATGTGAACAATGATGTAAAACCAGTGTCCTCGTGGAGATACCGAAGGGGATAAATTAAAGGCTTTGGGAATGTGTTGCTCTAGTGGTTAATTCAGTGACATTGTCTGCAGCTCGCAGCAACAGGTCACTTCACACAAAAGATCATGAAGATATTTTACAATTTCAGGAAAGTATGTAACATGGTTCTTGCCATCATTGGTCTTCCTGGAAAGTTACTGTAACCATTGACGATGTGCAGTGTTTCTGGCTTTACTTTGTTTCTGATAATGGTACAAGGTCTTTTAGTTGTGACAGTTATGTCATTTCATTAATTCATAAATCATGGATTATTTCTGTGCCTTAATTCCATTGCATCACGTGAAAATGAGCCTTTGTTTGTAGCTCCCAGGATCGCTGAATGTCCAGTTACTTGCTTCTTTTGAGAATTGCATCATGTTGAATCAGACCTCGGTGCAGACACGGCCCTGAGGGAAGGTCTGCGTGGGAGTCTGAGCCAGTGCGATATCAGACTGCGGAAGGCCCACTAAATGGAGTGAAGCAAGTGACCACGTATCAAGGGCAGTACCTGCCGCTGTAGAACTGCACTTAGCATCATATAGTCATGGAAAGTTTACGGCACAGAAAGAGGCCGCATGGCCCATCTTGCCTGCCCAAGCAGAAAAATGAGCCACGCTGGGAGCCACCTCAGGCTGGGGATTAACCGGGCAGTCGGACTTGAATGCACCGGACACGTATCACTGGGGGCATCTAACAGTGTAGAGCTATGCAAAGCAAACTGCGTCGAAAATCTCATCCCATTGTACCATGTATCATTGGAAGTCGAAGCCTGTGATGAACTGTTTGGAATGTGGGTTTGTACCTTGAGTGGTATACCTGATGGTGATCCCTTCTGCATTACGAAGAATAGAAACTCAGAAAGTGCTGGAACTACTCAGCAGGTCTAGCAGTAGAGAGAGAAACAGAGTTAACGTTTCGAGTCAAATATTCGATTCAAAAACTCAATTCTACTTCTCTCTCGACGATTATCGCAAGACCTGTTGAGTATTCCCCGCTCTTTGTATTTTGTTTCAGATTTCCAGCATCCACAGTGCTTTCTTGTAGAGCTGAGCTCAGTGTGGTTCCCTAACCCCAGCCGTACACCTGACTCCAGTGACCATCTATTACTGGGAGTGTTTGTGACTGTAGATTTATAGTTAGGGCGTGTCAGGAAACTGAGTAGAAAACCTGATCCGAGCTAACATGCATTAGTTGTAGAATTTATCATTGTGAAGTTGCACTGAGGGATGGTTGCTAACTGCAGTGGATTAACCTGGCCCCTGTGATGATGTAGCCCTGGAAATAACTGCCGTTCTAGCATTGAACTGAGTGTGGGTCTCAACTGATGTGAAGCAAGTCAGTTACACGTTAAATCATTGTTTCAGGCGACTGAACTGGATGTACTTTTGCATTTTGTAATCAATGGGAAAAGGGAAGCTTCTTACTGCTGTTTGATGTTTGGCAATACGTTTATAAATTGTAATATATTGACGATGTTATGTCGCCTATTCAAATATACTTTTAACTATTGTCTAACGAGTAAGCAGCAGAACAGCAGTTACTCTATGTAATCAGTCTTTAAAATTATATATTGTCCGTATAAGAATAGTAATTCTAAAGACTGAAGTTGCTTTGGTGCTTATTCGTCAGGCCGCTAACCCTGGCCCAGTGCAGAAAAGTGAAAGGATTTAGGGTCACGAGCTCTTAAGTATCTTATCTTGCTAGCACAGTGTCTAACCTGGGAAGTGGTTCTTAATTGTTTCACGTCGGTTACTGATTAAGTTTTCCTGAACATGTTCGTGTGACTGATTAAGAGTCTCGACACATGTAACCTGCAAGTCGTCCGATTGTAATCAGGGAGGTGTGTTCCTGCGAGGAGACACTCCTAGAAATGAGGAACATAGATTTCATGTTTTCACAATACAGGAAATAGCGAAAGGGCAGTGAAAATAACCTCAGTAAGCCGTTAATAATGTAATAAATAGTGCACTGCATCAATAAATATTGCTTTTCAATATCATGAAATAACCGAAAACACCATATATTGGATAGATTTAGCCTCCTGACATTCTCGGTAAAGTCGTTTCCCTGGAGTTCACTCTTGTATTCAATGGAGACTGTCCTACATTAATTAAATCCAAATTACATCTTTCTCCCAAAGGGAAGTATCATCCTCAGGTTTCCACCTCTCAATCTATTTGATATTTTAAAGTTCTCCATTTGGTTATTACTCAGCTGCATGTCTTCTAGAGAGTAGAGTCACAGCCAGTTACTCTGACTGACAGTTATCGTCTCTCAGATATGAGGTTATGATTGTAAATAATACATGTGCATCTAGAACATTTCAATCTCTATTTCGTAAAATGAAGACCAAAAGTCTGGGAGAATGCTGAACACAGTATAGTCAAGATCAATAAACGATTTAATGTAATCCTTCCGATTTTATTCTTCTTCCACTATAAATGAGCCCCAGTGTTTTGATTGCACCTTTATGGTTTTGATCGCCCTCATTTCTGGATTGAATCACTTGTGACTCTGTTCCCCCCCAAACACTTTCCCCTATTGTTTATTTTATGATTTTTTTGCCTCATTTTACCATGATTATCTTGTAATTTTTATCATTCCTTTGTTCAATTCTAACCTGCGAGGCAGTTCCTCCCTCTCAGATTTCCCTCCCTTTTCTGCATCTGAATCCTCAACAATTGGTTATTATTCCCCCATTGTCCCACAAAGCCATTCGCCTTAGATTGTGAAATTGCTGGATGCCCATTAATATTTCTACCCATGCCAGCCCGCCCTCTCTGCTCCAATGGCAAGAAACGCAAGCTGCCCTTAAACTGTCATAAGGCTGGATCTTTCATGTCCTTCGACATTTGGCCTTTGCCCAAACATCTTCCCTCGGCCATCTCCCACGCTTCCCATTTCGAGGGCTCCATTTGGAATGCGTTAGTTTGTTTTGGGTTAGCTACAACTCTCCTTGGAAATCTTTTCCTCATTTCCGGCTGTGCATTGCTCATGTTCCCTGCTTCAATTTTTCTTTTCCAGCACGTTCATGACCGGATGTCTCCCATTCCCTTCTTTCGCCCTGGTTTGCCTTCACATTATCTGCTTCTGAATCTTCCTTTCCTTCCTCGACTTTTCCATCTCAATTTCAGCGGATAGACTTTCCACCAATATCAGACATCGAGCTCAACAGCTATCTTGACCATGCACCCTGAAATCCAACTTCTTGTAAGGGTTCTGTTCTCTACTCCAAGTTTCTCGGTCTCATCTTCTCATGTGACTGTTATGTCACTTTCCACATTGGTGTTTCCCAAGTGAAGTACTTTCCTCCTCAGCAGACGTTTGCCACTTCACTGCGGTAACCTGGCCCAGCCGTGTTCATGTTATTTGCAGCATTGCTGGCCTCACTCGCTGGTCTCCTAGCCGGAGCCTGTAGAGGGAGACCTTGTCCAGAGAGATTTTTATTCCCTCTGTCTTGTGTTCAAGAACTTTCTCTCTGAGTCAATCGATCTTCTTAAAGATCTTTCTACACAGTCAAATGAATCATTCCTCTGAAAGTGAGAGAGAAAAGAAATTGGTTAGAAAAATATCAAAAGATTCAGAACAAAAGAAGGCACAGCAAGAGCCAAAGCTCCATTTCTCTGTTCCATAGATAACCTCTCTGCACCTGCCAATTATCAGCAAATTTCATCTCCTAATCTACATGTGTGCTCATCTAAACCTAATCTGGCCTCAAGCAAACTCTGTTCAATCCCGAGGTATTGTTGCTAATCCCTCAACGGGTATTCATCTCAAAGGCTTCCACCATCATTCGAACTCATTTCATTCCCTAAATATTTCTTGTCCTTCCCTCAATGTGTGCTCATCGTAAACTTTCCTGTTAGCATGAAAACGCACGTAAATCCCTAAATATCCTTATGCTTCCCCTTCTCTGTACCTGCACTGGGCATTAAAGACTTTGAGATACTTGTATTCTTCTAATTCTCTCCCCTTGCACCTCCCTTACCTTAATTGTTCCAACGTTGCCTCCTGTGCCTGTAGCTGCTTTGAGTCTAAGCTCTAGAACTAGTTTCCCAAGCATCCCCAACTCGCGAAATCTCTTTCTTGTTTTAAAATGTTCCTTAAAACTCTGGCTTTTATCAAGTTTCCTGTCATCTGACCTCATATCTCCTTGTGTAGTTCAATGATAATGCGTTCACCAAAGATCTGAGAGAAATATTGTTTTTGCTCCACGCCTAGGAACATAGGGGCAGGAGGAGGCCATTCAGCCTTTCCAGCCTGCTCCTCCATTCAATACGATCATGGCTGATCGAACACTTCAATGCCCTTTACTCACACTATCGCCATAACTCTTTACGTTATTATAAGTCATAAATCTATCAATCTGATGGTGTTTTGCTGCTTTAAATACACTTTGCAAATGTGAACTGTTGTTACCCTGACCCACCAATTTTCTCAAAGGTCAGGCACCACACTGAATGCATACAGATTGAACTGAATCTCCTTGACCATCAATTGTCGCCATGACAGGAATGGAATGATTTATTTAAAGCTCCCTTTGCACTTCACAGTCGAATGCCGCGGGGGATAGTTTGTGATTTAGATGCAGAGAAGCACATCTTGAATTATAACCCATAAAACACTGCCAGGAAATGTGAAGATATATAATGATTTATGCTCTGTATGCAGTGTCCCATGAAGCACTCCCACAGCAGTTACCGCATGCATTAACTGTTGAGTTTTGTTCCTTGTACACAATCACCTCAAAGCATCCCAATTAGATACAGCACTGTTAAAACACAGAGAGTCTGCTCTACGCTCTCTTATCAAACACTAAGTATTAAAATGTACAATGCAGGTTAAATGCATATTAATCACCTCAGACTGTTGTACATTTTAATGAATGTTCACACATACATACACACACAAACACACACACAGGCAAACGTAAGGATCTTATACATTTTAATGATTTTTCTTCTGTACGGACTATACCCAAACAGCCCGTTGCTTGTAAGACTCCAAACACAGTGTCCAACCTTCAAAGTGATCCCGTGATGGGACAATGTTTGCTAAATAATTCTCAGTGTGTGACAAAATATGATGACAACCAATTTAAGATAGCCATTGGGCTCAGAGTGGGGCGCATTTACGTGAACTTGAATGTAAATATATTAACACACAAGGACCACTCTTTCCAGACAGATAGTACATGTACAGACATTGTGTCTGTTTTAGCTGAGCAAAACTAGTGTCAGCCATTCACTGATTCATTCTGCGGGGCAATGTCTTGACCAACCAGGGTCCAACTACCTGGTCAGTGTTTCAAATAATGCTCAGCAGTTTACTGTCTTTCAAAATCAGCTGTTGCATTCCCCAAGGCAACGCCTCCACAAATCAGAGCCCACTTTCCAATCAATCAGCACTTTCTTCTCAGCTGGTATACATATATTTTTCCCCTGAGATTGGAGTTATCCTGCAAATTGTCCTAATGATTATCAGGTGAAAAGCTTCAGCAAAAATATTTCTTTTTTCAGGAATGTTCCAATATCTTGTTGCAAAGCTGGGCAAACGTGGAATTAGGAAAATACGAATATCTCGACGGAAAAATACCAAATTCAGCCAGATTGCATTCCACCATCCGATGACTTTTTTGATGCAATGATAATTGGTTTATCGTGGCAATAGTTTAATATCAATTTGTCCACATCAGCACAGATATGTGGTGAGGAAATCCACCAGTGAGGGAGAGATTTCTGAACCATGTCTCCAATGTCATCTCTTCTACCAAAACACACTGCACTCAACCTATGGCTCTGACATTTGGTTTAAAATTAAAACACAAACCAAAACACACCATATGAAAGCAAAATGGAACCATTGCAAGCTCCCTGCATCAGTTCCCGCGTCCCTCTCCTGCAGCGTTCCAATTGTGTTCTAAATGATTGCAGAGTTAAACAGAATTTAAAGAAAAGCAGAAAGCTAGAAACCTGAACGAGAAACTGTTGGGAACCCACATTAGAGATGAACGGAGATATTCTAGCAGGAACCTATTATTTTATTAATCAGAGGGGAGAGGCCTGAGGGATATGTTTTGATTCCAGTTTGAGGACTCAGTGGGATTTAAGACAAATCCAATTGCTCTAGATTGTGACCTGCTCACTGTTAACCTTGTGAAATATCCAGTATGGGACGCCTTGCACCTTATCCCAAAAATGAAGTTTCTGTATATTATTCCATCAGCTCTATAATGTCACCTCTTTTGCACCCTGATGTGTCAATTCGCCTCCCCCACCCCCACAATGGGCCTGCCTGATACAATATTGCCAATGTTGGACTCATCGAGTGGTAACAGCAGAGAAGTAGTCAGTTCGGCCTCTTGTGTCCGCGTTGGGCCTTCGAAATTATTTTTCTTTCTATCTTCTCACAATTTCCCAATTTCCTCATTCTGGACCCTTCCACCAATGGCAACAGTTTCGTCCAATCCACTGTCTCCAGACCCTTCATATATAGAAGACATATATAGAATAACTCTATGAAAACTCCTCTCAACCTTCTGTCTCCCAGGACAACAGCTCCAGTTTCTGCAAACTAACGTTGGAACTGAAGTTCCATGTCCTTGGAATTTTCTCAACGATCTTGTCTGTATCCTCTCTAAAACTTTCACATCCTTCCCAAAGCATGGTGACCAGGACGGGGCTGAATGCTCCAGCTGAGGCCGAACTCAATCATTCTTAGGCAGGTTTACCGTAACTTTGTGTTTTTATACTCTATGTCCTCATTAATAAAAACCTGAATTCCATACACTTTACAAACAGCTCTGTCAACCTAATCTGTCACCTCAAATCATTTGAACACGGAAACAATCATCTGACAGAATTACCTGGAAAAACTCAGCAGGTCTGGCAGCATCGGAGGAGAAGAAAAGAGTTGACGTTTCGAGTCCTCATGACCCTTCGACAGAACTTGAGTTCGAGTCCAAGATAAAGTTGAAATATAAGCTGGTTTAAGGTGTGTGTGTGGGGGGCGGAGAGATAGAGAGAGAGAGAGAGGTGGGGGGTGTGGTTGTATGGACAAACAAGCAGTGATAGAAGCAGATCATCAAAAGATGTCAACGACAATGGTACAATAGAACACATAGGCGTTAAAGTTAAAGTTGGTGATATTATCTAATATGATATTTTTTTTGTTTTGGATTTCCAGCATCCACAGTTTTTTTGTTTTTAAGAATCATCTGACTCCGTTCCTGCACACTTTTTAGAATCCTATCCGTTATTTTATATTGTCTCTCCTTGTTCTTCCGAACAAAATGTATCACTTGACTCTTCTGTGCATTACATTTAATCTACCACTTGTCAGCCCATACCACTAACTTGCCTCTTTCCCCATGAAGTCTATCACCCTGCTGCTCACAGGTCAGGAAATTTCCAACTTTTGTATCAACCTCAAATTTTGCAACTGTACCCTGTACACTCATGTCTAGGTTATTAATATATAACTGGAAAAGCCTGGGTCCTCAAAGCCGAGCCCTGAGGAACTTGGAGCTATACTTTCCTACAGTCTCAATTCATAAAAAATAATTGGCCTTTTCTATGGGACCATCAGACCGGAGAGTGATTTCAGAACATACTGATGGCGGGAAATGCACTCATTAATCTCTTGAATTTTCCTAATGTATTATTTAATGTGCACAAATCTTTCAGTTCAACTGAGCAGTTTGTCCCTCATTGCGCACCTCTCTTCTTCCTCTGTCTCTCTCTCAAGCTACAACTGGATTCGAACAAAAATATCAAACAAGAAGGTCTTGTAAATCCTGGCTCAGGTGCCATAAATAACTGAGAAGAAAACTGTCGAACGGCCTTAGGATTAATCTTAAAAGATCATGGAACGTGTCAGCATATATCATTAGAATCATTGTTGGGTTTGAACTGAGTGAGACCCAGTGTTAAATATAGAATATCAGAATCACACGGTGCAGAAGAGGCCCTTCGGCCCATCGGGTCTGCACCAACACGTGATAAACACCTGACCTACCTACCTAATCCCATTTACCAGCACTTGGCCCATAGCCAATAATGCTATGACATGCCAATTTCTCATCTGGGTACTTTTCAAATGATGTGAGGCAACCCGCCTCCACCACCCTCCCAGGCAGCGCATTCCAGATCGTCATCACCCTCTGGGTAAAAAAGTTTCTCCTCACATCAGCTCTAAACGTTCTGTCCCTCACCTTGAACTTGTGTACCCTTGTGAATGACCCTTCAACGAAGGGGACAGTGGCTCCCTATCTACCCTGTCCATGCCCCTCGTAATCTTGTACACCTCGATCAGATCACCACTCAGTCTTCTCTGCTCCAACGAAAACAACCCATGTCTATCCAACCTCTCTTCATAACTTCATCCCAGACAACACCCTGTTGAATCTCCTCTGCACCCCTTCCAGTGCAATCACAACCTTCCTAGAATGTGGCGACCAGGGCTGCACACGGTACTCCTCCTGTGGCTTCACCAAGGTTCTATACAACTCCAATATGACATCCTTACTTTTGTGGTCTGTGCCTCGATTGATAAAGGCAAGTGTGACCCCCCCCCCCTCCACCTTCAGATGTCTATGGACACACACTACAAGGTCCCTTTGTTTCTCAGAACTTCCTAGTGCCATGCCGTTCATTTAATACTTCCTTGTCAAATTACTCCATCCAAAGTGCATCACCTCTCACTTTTCAGGGTTAAATTACATCTGCCACTTATGTGCTCATTTGACCATCCCGTCTATATCGTCCTGTAGCCCAGGACGCTCAGCCTCACTGTTAACCACCCAGCCAACATTTGTCTGATCTGCAAACTTACTAATCCTACCCCCCAAATAGTCACCTATGCCGTTTATATAAATGGCGAATAATAAGAGACACAACACAGATCCCTGTGGTTTGCCACTGGACACGGGCTTCCAGTTACTAAAGCATCCTTCTGTCATCACCCTCTGTCTCCTACAACCATCCAATCCTGAATATCTCCGGTCATCGAAGGTTTTCTGGCCTTGCTACTCCTTCCTATCTCCCTAGATAGAACATGTTGAGCCTCTACTCTCCCTATTTCCTTTTTGAACTCCTCCAACTGCACTTCTGTAGGTTTCCTCACAAGTAGCTGTTCGAGAGGGTGCTTTGGATAATTTTTTCAAAGGGCTCAGTTTCTCAATTTCATTGTGCGATCTCTTGTCTCGTTCTTCTGAAAAGAGAATCAGTAATTGGCAATTTAAAACTGCGAGAACGGAATCACATTGGACAACCAATTATGAAAATGTCCCTGATAAACATTGATCCTCACCTGATCTGCCGCTTTAATGTGTCCAAATGAAAATGAGGATCAAGAGTAGAGCTGGGATCGCCGCCAACATTCTGACGTTAATGGTCAGAATGCAGTATCCTACAGAGACAAAAGAATTAGAAATGGCTGCTTGGTGAAATCATTATTTTGTGGGATTCTCTAATGGGAAATGTGACCCAGTTAAAAGTCGGTATCTCAAGCAGCCAGTGCGACAGATAGTGGGGAGTGGACACACTGAATGAAATAAGTGAAGCAATGTTTTCGAACTGAGATCAATTGATGGACAGCGCTGCCAGTATTGGTCCAAAATTATATTCAATTATTACGAAAATAATATCTACCTGCAAACTGAATCGGAGAATGATAGAATGAACCATTAGGCAAGGAGGCCCATCGTGGCTCTGACAGCTCTTTGTGTCAGATAACACAGCCTTTGCATCCCTGCCAGTGGAAACAGTTTCTCCTCATTTACTGTATCAAAATAATTCACGATTTTGAACATCAGTGTTAAATTTCCCGGCTACCTACTCTGCTCTAAGGAGAACAACTCCAGCTTCTTATTAATAGAAGAGCTTCATCCTGGGTCCCATTCTGGTGAGTGTTCTCTTCACCCTCTCCAAGGCCATGTCATCATTCCTTAACATGGTGTCCAGAATTGGAAACAAAACTCCAGCTGGGTTCTGACCAAGGATTTATAATGTCGAAATTTCTCTTGCATTTTGTTCCCTATTAATGAAGCCGAGGTCTCCCTATGATTTTTACCGGCCATCTCAACTTGTCCTGCCACCTTCAGTGATTAATATACATGTGCCATCTCCCTGATGAATGTGAAACTCGATCAGTTCCTTAAAATCCAATTTCACTGACGTTTCATCACAAGGGGTTACTGTTAAATCCGAACACTGATATCACCAACTGATATTAAAATTGAGCTGGGTTTTACCAGGAAAATGGAGATTGATAAGGGAGATTCCGGGAATTGAAGAATGAGATGGGGTGGGTGGTCTGCGGGGGATATGGTGGGGTGGCGTGAGGACAAAACGGAAGGAATTAGGGGGAGTCACTTCCCTGCAGAGACATCGCTTTTCCCAACAATCTCGTCTCTTGACTGCTTTCTGCCACTAAACTCACTCAATGGGCAGCTAATCTCAAACCTGTTCCTCAACCACTGCCTGAAAGGACGGGGGAAGCAGATTATGTAATATCTTCCCTGAGGGAAAACGGATTATTAAATGGATTATGATGAACAGAAATGTGTTACAGGATTATTGGGAAAAGGTGGGATTAATTGAGTTCCCTTTTTCTGTGATGCATCACTACAGTTCTAGATATCACGCAGGAATTTAGGGCGAGCCAAGAAGGTGTTTACAAGACAAAGTACAAAGTCTCCAATTTATTTCACATGATTTAATGCGCTTTTTACTTAAATGGTAGACACACAGAAA
The DNA here is from genome assembly GCA_026770705.1 of Isurus oxyrinchus. Classification (NCBI taxonomy): domain Eukaryota; kingdom Metazoa; phylum Chordata; class Chondrichthyes; order Lamniformes; family Lamnidae; genus Isurus; species Isurus oxyrinchus. The sequence goes on from JANJGN010000036.1 coordinate 659,818, forward strand.
GGCATAAAACATGAGTATATTTAAGATTAAGAGATGATCTAAGCGAGAGGTTTAAAATGATAAAAGGATACGATCGTGTCTATAGAGAGAAACTATTTGCTCTGGTTTTGCGGAGGAAAGGTGGATAGGGTTTGTGGGGGCAGGGGTGGTCAGGAGTCCAGAACAAGGGGGCAGGACATCAAAGTTAGAGCCAGGGCATTCAGGGATGATGTCAGGAAACACTTAGCTACAACACGGCGAGTGGAAATCTGGAACTCTCTCCCCCACAAGCTCTTGAGGCTGCAGGTTGAATTGGAAATGTCAAAAGTGGGATTGATTGATTGTTGTTGAGTAAGGGGAAGAAGGATTCTGGAAAACCAAGGTGGGTAGAGGGAAGTTATGATACAGAACGGTCATGATCTAACTGAATAGACGGGAAGGACTGAATGGCCTCCTGCTAGCCCTGGTGTTCGTTATATTAATAGATTCTGTTATAATTTTTCTCCCCAGACACTTTATTCCTGCTTGGCCTTTAAGGAGGATCCCACACTCTGATTGGAGAGGAAAGAGGGAGAGAGATCACTCTCTGCTTCCCGAAGAAGACATGTTGCAGAAAGTTTCCTCTGTTTGGCGGGAAAGTCTGAAAGCGCAATCGGCGCAAATTCAGCTGCATTTTTGGCGAAATTTTGTGATGTCGTCCAAAGAATGAATTGAATGATCTCTTAATGTTCGCTCTTCTAATGATGAAATATCGCCTGCAGTTCCACCCCAACCTCTCCTGGTTTCTGTTATTTGGTATCAGTTTTTATTGTTGAAATCTGCATCTTCATACATTATGTGAGCAAGACATTATTCAAATTGGCTTTAAAACCATCCGTATTCGAGTTTCCAATTTGTTAAAACAGATTTGATAACCAATGATAGCTCTGTGATTCCAGTGTTTTGGCCATTCAGACCAGCTGCTCTGCCTCTGTATCTCTGAGACCAATTTACAAAGTTGCTTATAGAGCGAATGTGAGCTGGGTTGAAGTAGGGTTATGAACCGACAGGGGATTTAGGCTGCATTGATATGAAAGCCAAGCCAACCCGAGCCTTCATTGGTTGTGTCCTGGGTTAGAACAATGTTACATTTACTCTAGAAAGAAGATTATTGTTAATCCATCCGCCCTTTTGATAATACAGTTGAATGTATGTTACTGACCACAATCGCTGGTTCGCAGACAGTTGAAGCAATTCGGTCCGTCACGCCTGTGCCAGATCTTGGAACGTGCACTTTAGTCCCACATCCCAGCCGTCGCCGTCTCCTTATGACTCTAAGAATTAGTCCCCTTGTAGCACACCTACTAGTAAATGTTAGTATTTACCCTGCTAACAGCACATCGCACCGGCTGTGACTGGAAGCAGCTTGTTGGCGATGTTAATGATTCATAAGCGTGAACACAATTCACTCCTCACATTAGAAGGTCAGTCCAACGCGTGAGTAAATTTAAGATAATGTTTCGCTGAGATGATGTGATATATTTCCATGACAATTTAATTTCAAAATATTAAAAACTGGTCTGGAAACCGTTGGAGTACCGATTACTGGATAGCTTTGTTGGTGATGCAACTCTGATCTGCAGAACCGCTTCTGTATCCTGTTCCTAAGCGGTAGAAACATTCCCAAATTAACACCTGCTTATTCTGTTGTAATAATTCTTCTGTGTGATAGTCACATTGTCACTTATGGGCCTTGCTGTGCGTAATCACATCTGCTGCGTATACAAGACAGGCGTCACTTTAAAAAAAGTCCGCCATTGTTTGTGAAATGCCTCTTTCCCTCTTACTCCTGCTATAGTTTCAAATATACTGCTCAACGATTGACACCATGATCATTTATTAACGAGTGGATGGTCTAATGTGTATTTTCCCCTTGCAGCCTATTCTTCATAGGAAGCATTTTCACTCTACACCTGTCATAAGTGTAGACATAGAGTGACTTTTGAATGTCTCAGTTACTGCATCTCCAGCAGTTTTGCCCCAGAATCCGGATGTTCAGAATCCGCACCTGGAAGTACCTACAAAGTGCATTGTGACTTGATATTGTGAGGGGAGGGTGGGGGGGGGGGGGGGGGGGGGGTGGGAGCGGGGAGGGGGGAGGGGGGGATGGCGGGTGGGGAGGGTGGAGCGATGGAAGGGGATGGGGTGGGGTTGCACTGGGGGTGAGGTCCGCTCTTATAAATGTTACCAGCGGACGCATCTGCAACTGGTTTACATGGTGACTGAATACAACCCTCCAAGTGCGAGATTTTTTGGGAGAAGTTAAGGACAAATCGACTCTCTATTCTCTGAACATTGCGGGTGTCCTGACCAGTGATTCGGAAATGTATTACTGTGCACCTAATGAGCTCAGTGAGGTGCCCTTTACGGTTGGAAATGATTCCAAATTGCTCATCACAGGTAAGAAGTATGATTATTTTACCCTTTGTATCATCAATAACCAGGAAGTTATGGTCAATGGTGATCGATTCGTAACGCCAATCCCACCAGGTTCTCCAACAATCGACATTTTATCTCCGCCTCCAGCTGAAATTCTCTCGATGTTAAGTATCCCTTTGGTGCGTTTGGTGAAGACTGTGGGCCCCGAGTCCTTTGCCGTCCGATGGAATGTTTCTGGGTGGGATCCCCAGGGGCAGAGCGATGCCGGGACTATCGAGCCGGACGAGACCTACCCCATCAGGAGATACATTATTCTCTGGGGGAAACTTGAAGCTTAGACTCTCTCTGTACTTTCGCCATTCAAGTCAACTCCAGTGGAATTCTTCCAGTGAAAGTGTCTCATCTCAGAGAGGTAGGTATCAACAGTTAGCTCGTGTATTTAATGTTGGTTAGCAACATGTCTTTGTATATTTGCTCATTTAGATCGCTATTGGCCATAACCTCATGGTTATTAATGATGCAATTTGCAAAATAATCGTAATTTATACCTGTGATGAACAATTTGGAACAGCCAGAAACCATCTCTGCAATTCATCTCAACCATTCTCTGCAGGATTGAGTTCCACATCCTACACGCTCTCTGATTAACAGGGTCTCTCCTAAATTCTCACTTGCATTTTTTAATGACTATCTGGTATTGATGGCTTCTAGTTCTGATGTCCCCCAACAATTGCTAAAACTTTCTCTACACCTGCCCAGGTATCCCTTTGATAGTCTTGAAGACCTTCATTAAGTTGCCCCACAGTCTTCCCTTTTCTCGAGAAAAGAAGGCAGCCTCTTTAAACTTTCCTGCTTCTAACAACCTCTCAGCTTTAGTATCATTGCAGTGAACCTCTTATTTTGCAACTTTCCCTGTGCCTCCATAGTCATTTTATGATATGGAGACCAAAATTATTTCCAAGACTCTAAGTGTGGCCTAGTTAAGCTTTGATTCATGTTTAATATAGCCATTCCTTGCATTTCTATTGATGTAGAAATGAGCACATCTGCTGGCCCTGTGTTTTTATGACCTTATTAATTTCTGTCACTAGTTTCAATGTTGTTGGTGTCCTTACCTCAGAACACGCTGCCCCTCTATCCGATTTAAATACCTATTACCCAGTGAGTGTGTAGTCCTAACCCTATCCATACGCCTAACCCAAATCCCAATCCGTATCCATCCACCAAAACGTTATCCATATAATGTTACTTCCAGAAAAAATGAAGGAATCCCCTGGATAACTAGGAACTTGTTATTAATTCATGTGTGGACGAACGCTTAGCAGCAATAATTTTAAAAGAAATTGGTGAGCATTTCTGAATATTTGGGTTCGTTAAGGGTAGACAACACTGATTTGTGAAAGTGTAGTCATGCTTAACACATTTAAAAGAGATTTAACTTTCAACACTTGTTCGAAAGGACAGTTAAATAGAATGCAACAGATAGAACGTCCATTGGCTCCCGCAACACTTCTTCTGTCTCACTCGATGGACAGTGGGAATTAATGAAACTTGCAGCGTGACGGATGTGTGGAAAGAGGGATGGAAACTTAGATAAAGACAGGAGAAAATGACTATTTCTCATGTGCAGACATTGGGATCAGTTTGGATTTGTTGTAAAAAGGTGGAGAGAGAGATGAGTAATGAGAAAAGTTTTGAGTTAATTTACCAAAGAGCCAGCAGAAACATGAAGGCCCTCACTGCCTCAGTCTGTGTCCTACACTCTGCTGGTCATTGTTGTATAGGTCGCTCATCTTCTTTTGTTTAAACAAATTTATCAATGGACCTATCACTCGCTCCATGTCTTTTTTTTCCCCTACGTCCGTCTGTCTGTCTGTCTATCTATCTATATATCCATCTATCTATCTACCTATCTATCTATCTATCTATCTATCTATCTATCTATCCATCTATCTCCTATTCATCTGTCTGTCTATCTATCCATCTATATATCTATCCATCTACCTATCTATCCATCCAACTATCGATCAATCAATCATTATATCTATCTATCCATCTCTCTATCCATCGATCGAATGATCTGTCCATCGATCTAACTATCCAACGATTTATCTATCTACCTCTCTATCAATCAATCTATCTATCTATCTATCTATTACCTTCTATCTATCATTCCCTCTCACCCTATGTATGTATCTGTCTCTCGCTCTATCTAGCCATCCATCTACTTTCAACTTTGGAGATCAGATTTGGCTCTCTAATCCTTTTTCAAAATCTTTTATTTGCAACATTGCTTGGTGATATTTGTAGCAGTGACAAGATTGACATTCATTGCCCATCCTGAGCTGCCCTCTGTAGGTGGTGCTGGATCTCCTTGAACTGTGTGTAAGAGTCAAAAATCTTGTGTTGCAGGATTTCTTCTCAAATACAATGATATTTTTCAATTTTGGCTCTGCAGATTCTCCGCACCTAACACCTGCAGATTCCCATTTTCCAAGAGGTTGCCCACGTTGGCGCTTCTCATTCTGGGGATGGTTCTTATGCCCGTGTTATGACGCAGCAGTTGGTAAAAGCTGTTACTTAAAATCCCAGAGAGAACCTTAAACAGCTGTCATATTCGCAAGTGGTATGTTTGACATGCAGCTTTAAGTTCATGAATAAGACCAACAGTTCTCAGGAGGTTTTTATGGAAAAATACTTGAAACATTTATTAATTTACACAGGTTGAACATATACACATGGCTACAAATTACTGCTTTCATAACTTTTTAACAAATTCCCTAACTAATCTCCACTAAGGCAACAACACCCCATCGACTTTAAGCAGGCACCAGGAGGCCATTTTCACCTTACAAATTCAAAATGAGGTTCCTTTCACTCTGGTTCCTTTACAGGCAGTTGTAGGTTTACAGAATCTTTGATGTTTTCTGCCTCTGCTTAGCACACACAGCACCCCCTTTAGGTTATACCCGGCACTTCTCTTGGCATGTAAAATCTCATTGTATCATCAGGCCCTTGGATCTCCACCTCATCTAACAATAAACCCCCTTTCAAAGCGCCAATTGTATTCGCAATATATGCATATTGAACTAATTGAACGCTCTATTCACCAAAATGTAAGTATACTCCACTTTACTCATTAAATCTTAATAATATTATAGGTCAAAGCACGCAGATAAGCTGATTTTAATCCAATTAAAACACGCACGGTGACGCCCACATGCTGAACATCTAATTAAAAAAATAAGTTGCAATAACATTATATACTTTAATATTTTCATGACAGGCCGTGAGACGGAGCTGCAGGAAACGGCAGGCAGTTAGCGATTATAGGAAGACGCTGTAACCCCGTGACACTCTCAATGCATCCATGTATCACTGTGTTGTTGACACTTTCAAGTGTTTCAATGTGAAACGTGGCATTTCCAACTCAGCTTAAATTTCAGTTTCTAACAGGTAACATGAATAGTGATGCCGAACTGTCGGATTCCAGAGCAGGACAGATAAAGACGGTAACTATGGATAGAATTATTTCCTAACGTGGCGATACATTTCACGGAATTTTAATCCAAGGTTTAACATTCATAGTTGCTGCCATAGATGCCTAGGATATTTCAAAATGCATACTGCAAGATAACAATGTTTATGTGTCCTATACCTGTGCAGCAATAGTTGAAAATATAGTTAGGGGTTCAATTGATTATGTCAAAATTGGGATTGGTAGATTTTGCTTGGGTAAAGGGGATTAAGTGTTAGGGAACGAAGGCTAGAAAATGGGGTTAAGTTACAGATCAGAAAGGACCTAATTGAAAGGCGGAACATACTCGGAGGTCTGAATGGCCTCCTGATGATCTTCTGGCTCACGATAACTGTGTTTTCTGTTACAGTCTGTTTTTGCTCTATCGGCATTTAATGCGGGCCCCACAGTCTGATTGCAACGATATTAAGAGCTCATATCCTACTTCCGGGCTATGACGTGTAATGAGGAGTTTCCTCCACTGCGTTCCCATTGGAGGAGAGCCTGGAGGCGTGACCCTTTCCAAGGGACAGCCATGTCAAATTCTGTTCTCAGCTGAATGCATACTTAATAATAATAATGAACAACTCATGTTGCCCATTCGTCAGCTACTGGAGAGTTATCAATTCTGAAAAGCAGGCTCCATTTCAAGGCTCCATTGCATGTTGACGCACGGAAACTTAAGCTTTCTGTTCAATCTCGCTATGTTTCTATTTTCTTGTGGCATTCATTGTAAGTTCATTGTGCACCTTTGTGTATGCTTGAGCAGGAAAGAGCGAATGAGTGTCCAAGGTAGCGATTCATTAAAACACGTTTTGAAAGCAAAGCATTGCATTTGGTAGCTCAGGCTTGTTTGATCCCTTAGTTCAGATGTGCACCGTGAATCTGCAATGTTAGTTTAAAGGGCATCTTTATAGAACAGATGTGTGCATCTTAAAAGTTGGAAACATTTCGGCAAGAATGATACTAGTACTGAGAGTTTATGATATCCGGGAAGGTTGAACAGGCTGGACCTCTTTTCTGCAGAAAAGGGAAGACGGAGGGGTGAACTGATGAGGATAATTCGTTATGAAAAGATTCAGTAGATGTTGCCGTAGAGAGAATGTTTCCATTTGAAGGTAGAGCTGCAGTAAGGGCCATGAATTTAAGTTATACACTAATAATTACAAGGGAGAATCCAGGTAAAATTACTTTCCCAAGAGAAAGTGGGGAATTCAGAACCCGGAAACACAACTAAGATACATTTAGCGGGGAAGCTGGATAAACACATCATTAATAAAAGAATAGATTGACAAGTTGACCGAATGAGCTAAAGAGGGGGCGTGAGTAGGCTCGTGTGGAACAGGAAAGTTAGCACGGAGCAGAGGGGTCGAATGGCCTGTTCCTACTCAGGAAAGCAATTTTGAATTTTGTAAAGCAGAAAACATGAGCCGTGACTGAAAGTGGTTTTCTGTGAATAGTTTGCATCAATAGCACAATTTGTTCTTCGAAATAAAAGAAAGAGTTAAATGTGAATGTCGAATTCAAAGTATGTTTCACTGAAGTGATCTGATATCTTTCCTTTACTCCTTCAATTTTATAAACATTGGAAAGTAGGTTTTGAGGCCACTGCTTACGATGCACTGATACATGTCGTTCACTGAACAAGCAAAACCCCAGAGTGAAACTTGTCTTCCTAGTTGTATTTTTTTTGCGTTTTGATAACGAGGGGAAAATAATGATCCCAGAAGTAAAGAACCCCAGTAACACTTTTACGATTTTACAATTAAAAGATTTATGAAAAAGAAGAAAAACATAAGCACACAAGCTCAAATTTTCCTAACTGAAATATTCTTAAAAAACAGCCCTCTAAGAAAAACATCTGTGTCAGAAAACACAAGTGAGCTACTTGGCAACAGATCCCTTTTAGTTTTATAATCACGAAAATCGAGTAATAATACCCAAGGCAAACAGTGCCGCTACTTGAGGAAAGTATACCACACGGCTTCTCACTCTCTTCCGGTCTGCTGTGGAAATCCGAAGGAGGTTCAGAAACACACTCCTCCCTGAAAACAAAGACTTCTCTTTCTTCAAACTGGATGACTGCTTCAAATACATCATTTTTCTCAGCACAGAGCTGGTCTCAGGACAAATCCCCCACTCAGCCTCCTCAACTCAAACGAACATCTCCCTGACCTACCTATTTTTCCCTTTCATCCTAGGCTGTATTGTCCTGAGCACGTCATTGAAATCAACTTTTCTAAAATATATAAAATAAATAATGTCTTCCTATTGCCTCTACTTTCTGGTCAATGAAAGTATAATGAACTTGTCCTGCTTCCGAAGAATTCTTTGTAAGTTGTAACTTCACCATAGCCTCTCCTTAGAAATGCATGCATCCAGCTATTTACCTTTTATCTCTCATTTCCCAAAGTCAAGCAGCCTTTACTAAATTTCCCCAGTTTAATTGCTAATGAACACACACGCACACACACACACACACTTTCTTTGCAGACTACCACCAAAATAGATTAAAAAGAACAACATCCTTCTTCACGTACTGAACTCCAGTCATTCACCTTGTTTACATATCCCTTAATGCACTTGTTCAGCAAAATAAATTGGACACCAACTTCAACATCTTTCTGGGGGGTGGGGTGGGGGTGGGGGGAACATCCAGGTTTAGACTCCACCTTCCACGAAACTTCTTTCTCTAAAACACAATACACTCACAGTAAAGCTCTGGCATGTGGGTTTCAAGTTGAATATAAACCAAAAGTCAACGTGAAAAAATGATATGTAACCATCAGACGTTTCCTGCATCACTGCCCGTGTCCTAAATCTGTAAATGATAGAACACATCACATCTCAGCCAACGAAACCCAGCACCAACAGCATCCCAATCCAGGACTGATATTGTCGGCTGAAGAGAAAATGCAGTTTTATTCAGCTGACATTTAACTATCAAGTAATTAACAAACATTACAATCCTCTGGTGCATCGTTATTATCGAAGCATAATTTATTTTATTTAGATACAAACATTTGTCAAGAAATCAACATCCTGCCAGTAACCGATGTTACAGGATCAGCATAAAATTCCCATAGAAACCGGGGAATGCCCTTACTCTTTGCTCAATTATTCTTTCACACTTGAATTCAACGATAACAGTGGAATATCCTTAACAATATTCAAAACAACTTTTACATTCAGCAAAATGAGCCAGTCTTTGTAGCTCTGTGCAGTGAACGGGAAACATTTATTTGTTTGAAAGGAGCCTCCTTTGCTCCATGATTATTTCCACAAGGCTGTTGGTTCTTTGGCAAATCCTGTCTCCTCGATAATTCATCAGATGGAAACCGCCTTGGTTCTCATCTGCGACCCGCCTTCTTTTTTGATCTTTTATCCAATGCAGCCAAGTCCAGGGAGGCATAGGGAGGTCCGCCTTGGGTCTGGGAGACATATTAAACATTAACACACGAAAGCAGTAAAAAGACAGGTCATATTACTCACTTCCGCAACCTCCTTTCACAGAGTCATTGAATGAAGCAGCTCAGAAGAAGGACATTCGGCCCATTTCGTCTGTGCCAACTCTTTGAAAGAGCAATGCAATTCGTGCCAATGTAGCCTTCTCTGTCCCCATATGGTTGCCATTATTTACCCTTGGACTGTTTTTTTGTAATTCTTTCTTGAAAGTTATGATTGAACCTGCTTCCAATGCCCTCTCTATCAGTTTGAGGATATTTTTGCTTCATTTGTCTGAATTACTGTTTTGTAGCAGTGAAGCAGGATCCAGAAAGCAACTCGATATCACCAAAGTTTAATCAGAAAACTGGAATATTGAGTCTATCAATTTGATTGGATTGTATTGCTCTAATCAGCCAATCCGATCCCCATGTTTCGTGATGCGCCTTCCACACGATTGAATAGAGCCAACAGCACCAATCACATTTAGAGAATTCACACACACACACACACACACACACACACACACACACACACACACACACACACACACACACACACACACACACACACACACACACACACGCACACACACACACACACACAATCACAATTAAAAGACTTGATTTTATATTGTGCCTGTCACGAATTAAAGAAGACTCAGCACATTTTACCATATATTTGAAGTGTGGTCTCTGTCCTCAATGCAACGGGGCAGCCAGTCTGCGCACAGTAAGATCCCATAAACATCAATGTAATAATGACACAGGTTTTTTTTTAAGATGTTGGTTGAGAGATATAATATGAAATGGGCCACCACAATGAGCTGCTCCCCAACAACCCAAGCATTTCTTGTCATGCAATAGCGGCGGTGCCAACTTTTATATTGTCCTGAGAGGGCAGACAGGGACTCGGTTTATCGTTTTATTTGAAAACAGCACCTCAGACATTGCAGCACATGCTCTAGTGGTTCAGAATAGATTTTCTGCTCACGTCTCTACATACACACACACACACAACACGCAGACAAACACAGACACACACACACACAACACAAACACAAACACACAGACACACACACGGAGACACACACACGCACAAACACATGCATACACACGCATAAACACATGCATACACACACATAAACCGACACGCGCAGACACACGCACAGACACACAGAATGTACATGCACAAACACACCATCACGCAGACACACACAGACACAGAGCACACACAAAAACCCACAAGCTCACACACAGACAGGCACACACACACACTCACACGCAAACACTTTCACAGACACAGACACACAAGCAAACAAAGCATACACACACAAACACCCACACATACACAGATCCGCAGACGCACACACGCACATGCACACACTCAAACACGCACACATACACACACACACACACAGATACACACAGGCACGTGCAAACACACACATAAACTCACACAATCTTTCTGCCTGAACTGTCCACTTACAACGGATGTTCATTTTTATTTATCTATAAAACTCCCCTGAGTTTGACCTTATCTTCATCGTAATTGCATTGGCTAATGCAGTTACTAAATTGGTTGGGACAGGAAGCAGAAAAGTGGGAAATGAGGGAGGGGGATTAGACTCACTGTAGAGGTAAATGAAAATAGCAGAAAGATAAACATTTCGTTGCTGGAAATCCGCAGTTAAGTCTGGTGGAACATAACTCTATCCTTTGTATTAACAGATGGGGCGCGAGTCTGGGGGATATGTTCTGATTCCACGTCGAGGGACGAGCGGGATTTGGCAGAAATTTAGATGCTCTGTGACCTGATTTCTATTAACCACGTGAAATAGCCATCATGGGATTCCTTGCAGTTTATCCCAAAAAAACAAGTGTTTGTATATTATTACAACAATTTAAAAAAAAACTTACCGTTATTGCATCCTGAAATGCCTGATTATCCTCTGTTTGACTGTGGTCGCCTGTGTTATTAATGGTTAAGATAAGAATTGAAATGTTACCCCAATCTGGCTAATCCATAATTAATTACAGATACACCTTGCGCCAATGATCTGCCAATTTTGCAATTGCCCCAATAACTCAATGGGCCCCAGATGCCAAAGCTCCCCCAATATGTGAAAAGTCCCTCAATAATTCAGTGGATCAAAATTCGCCATTGGGTGCACAAGCATGATTTACCCCCGGAACCAAGCATCTATTGTCCACCTGGTCTAATACTGCCACTATTTGGAACCAGTAATTGGCATTTTTTATAGTGTCCGCAGGCAGCAGAGCGATTGGAGAACATTTTGATGGCAGGGAATGGCCTTAAGCATTTTTCCAATTCCAGCCACTTGACTTTAATCTAACATTTTCAATTCAACATACCCTTTTGTCGCTCATTCTGTCCCTCTCTTTGCCTTCTCTCTCTCAACCTAAAATTGGATGCGAACAAAAAAGATCAAACACGTGTTATGTCTTAGGTGGCATAAACGGCCGAGAAGAAACTTGTAGCGCTGCCCTAGAATCAATCTTAAAGGATTATGGAAAATGTCAGCATATGTCATTGGAATCAGATTTGGGGTTCAACTGGGCGAGACACAATGTTAAAGAAAGGGAGGGTGATCGGATGAGCTTTTGAAATGGTTCAGTTACTCACTTTTCATTGTGGGATCTCTTGTCTCGTTCTTCTGAAAGCATAAAATGTAATTAGCAATTTTAAATTGCAAGAAGGGAATCAGATAAGGGGAACAATTATTCAAATCTTCCCGATATATATTAATCCTCACCTGGTCTGCCGTTTTTACGAATCCAAATGGAAATAAGGACCCAGAGTACAGCCAGTATCACCAGGACAGTTATGAGAACAGGAAGGACCAGCCTGCACCATCCTACAGAGACAAAATACTTAGAACCTGCTGCTCGGTCAATTCATCCTTTTCTGGGATTCTCTGATGGGAAAAGTGACCGAAATGGAAGCCCAGAAACAGTCCATTCGGACTATCGTGCCAGTGAAGACCCTTTGAAAGAGATGTCTGATTAGTCCTATTGTCTCTGCTCTTCCGCCCAAGGACCTGCAAATGTTTCCCCTCCAAGTATTTAGGCATTTCCTCCCTTTTGAATGTTCCTATTGAATCTGCTTCCCCCATCGTTTTCGGCAGCACCTTCCAGATCACAGCAACTCGCTGTGTTTAAACAAATTCTCCTAATCACCCTCTCTTGTTCTTTTACCAATTCTCTTCACTGTCTCCTCCTGGTTACCGACCCACCCTGCAAGTGGAAGCAGTTTCTCCTTATTTAATCTATTGAAACATCTCATAGTTTTAGATGCCTCGGTTAAATATCCCCTCAACCTTTTCTGATCTAAGGAGAACAACACGAGATTCTGCAGTTTCTCCACAATAACGGAAATCCGTCATCGCTGGTCCCATTCTATTAAATGTCCTCTATATCCTCTCCGAGGCTTTCTTGCTTGTTTCCTGCTTCTAAAGGTCATCCAGTGTAGAACGTACCTCAAATCCATTCCAAGGTGCACTGCCTTGAAAAAAAGGGTGGAAGAAGGTTCACCAATAATTTTCAGACGGAAATTCTGTTATGACTTGAAGAGGAAAATGTGAAAGGACTATCGGGAAACTGATTTCAAAGTCTAATAAAATCCTTCATTGTTGAGATCACCTTCTCACCTGTCCATGTCTCTGCTGATTTGGAGAACAAGGCGCTCTTTATCCAATATTTTCCCGGAGACCCCAGTTGAACAATACAAGTACAGGCACCACCGCTTCTCCAGGTTTCACTGGACACTATGACGTGACTTCTGATGCTATAGTTCCCATCCGCCTCCATTGTGCCGGGATCGCTCTGTCCCTCGGTGACCAGGCCAGAAATATTCCAGAAAATTGCAATCTGATTGGAAGAAACTCCACTGACCAAACACACTAAGGGGACAGTTTCATTCAAATGCAACTCACCAGGAGGGACGAACACCAGCACAGCCGTCTTGTTGGTGGAACTGTCTGGGCAGAGATTGGGACTCAGTTAACCATTAATTTGCACCAACTGATAATGCTGTGCATGATCTGAATTCATTTCTCTTGCTCTCTTACCTCCAACCAGTAATGTGGATCCATTCTGTAGCGGTGCATCACCAAACTTATCAGCACAGTAGTAGTAACCCGAGTCATTCATCTGGACATGGCGAATTTCCAGAATCAACACATTTCTGCTGTTGCCTTTTTTAAAAATAAACTTACAATCGGCCCCCTGGCAGGACTGGCTGTCGATTAGTATCGGGGCTTCACCCACACGTTGTTTGTACCAGAAATAGCGAGACACCGATTCCACTTCGTAAATGCACTGAGAAGTTAATTCCACCATCTGTCCGACTTCAGCTGTCATTATGAAGCGGCTCTGAGACAGAGAGGGTTCAGATTCTGCAACTAGAGGGATTATTGTTACATCACCACTGATTATTGAGAATAAGGAAGCAGCCACTTTGAAGCATTTCGTCCTTAATTTAAGAACAGTTAAATCATTGTCCTTAAACTTTCTTGGTTAGATTAATTCTCCAATTTGATTTTTTTCGCTTTATAGGATGAACCAGTAAATAAACTCACATGACCAGGTCAAACCCCTTCACCTGGTTACATTTTTAGCTTAGTAAACACTGATTCTGGCTGATCCAAGTTTAAAATTCTCACCTGCCTCTTACCCACCATAAACTCGCAGCATTTGGAAACTAAGCATCAGAGATAAAGATCCCTTGGACATCTTGACGCGGTGAGTTCTCCTTGTTTTCGCTCTCACCAGTTTCTTATTGCAGTGTCCGCAGACCAACCTGAGCTCAGACCCAATGAGTTGCTCCCCTTTCAGATGTGGTGGAAACTATGACGAGCTATGCTTTGGAAAGTGTAACACCATTTTGGGTGCAGTGTCCTGGTGCATGCCTCATACGTTTGACAGACCGTTGTCACAGCGGTCAAGTGGCAGCATGTCCATAAAAAAAGCTTTACTGGGTTGTGGCTCAGAGAGTGGGGTGGTGGTGGGAGGGTTGTGTCAATGAATGCTAATTGGCTGGATGAATGTCAGAGTCGCTGGAAAGGCGAGCATGCATCAACCATCCATAATTGTCCCTTGAGAAGGTGGTGGTGAGCTGTCTTCCTGAACTGCAGCAGTCCCTGTGTTGGGGAGGGGGGGGGGGGGGGAGGGGGGGGGGTAGGATTTCTGGATTTTGAACCAATGCCAGTGAAGGAACGGCCGCTTAATTTCCTAGGCAGGGTGGTGAGTGGCTTGGTGAAGAAATTACAGTTTGTGCTGTTCCTGTGCTTGCACTTCAAGATTGTAGTGGTCGCAGGCTTGGAATGTAAATGCCAAGAATTCAAATTGTTAGGATATAATGCTCCATATAATCTATTCTGTGAACAGATTATACAAGATTCGTGATACAACCTGGTTAACAGAGAGACTGGAATACATTGGATAAAATGTATGTGGATTGATTTGAATTTTAGTTACTAGTATCTCATTCAACATGCACATTTACGAAGAGATCTTGAGTGGAATTCTAATGGAACAAACACGGCCACTCACTGCACTTATCGAGAATCTAAATGAACGAACCTCTTCCAATTCAATATATTCCTTAAAATGCCGGTGCACCCTCCTCCTTTCTGTTAAGTCACCTTGAGTAGGGTTTCGAATGACTCATTCTGTGATATAAAGCAGCATTGGGGATTATCATGAATTCAGTGTTCTGAGTTCATTGTTGAATTCTACCTACCAATGATTTGATTGATAGGTCCCGTGAAAAGAGTTTCAAATAAATGACATGTTTCAATTTGCATTGCACTGTCAGCGCGTTGCAGCAGTTCATGTGGAAAATTATCTGCTCAGTTATGGCTTTGAAGTTGTTGTTCAACTCCCGTGATGTTACAGTTAACAGGGTTACATAGAATTTACAGCACAGAAACAGGCCGTTCGACCCAAATGCTCGTGTTCATGTTTATGCTCCGCACGAGCCTCTTTCCGCCCCATCTTCATCTCAGCCCAACAACATTTTGTTTTACTCATTTCTCCCGCATTTGTTTATCCAGCTTCCTACTTAAATCCATCTCTGCAATAGATTCAGCGTCTTCGTGTGGGAGCGGGTTCCACATTCTCCCCACCGTCTGGGTAAAGACGTTCCCCGTGGACTGGCTTTATCTCATATTAATGACCGCTCGTTACAGAGGACGATAGGAACACAGGAGCAGGATTAGGCCATTGGGTCTTTCGAGACTGCTCTACCATTCAGTAAGATCATGGCCGATCTGGTTGTGGTCTCAATTGAATTTTCCTGTCTGCCGCCCTTAGGCTTGAATTCCTTGCCTAACAAATATCTGTCTAACACGGGGCCTTGAATAAATTAAAAGTCCCAGCCGCGACTATTTTTTGGGGAATGAAATCCCACACACCAACGACTCATTGTGTGAAAATAATTCTCCTCATCTCTGTCTTAAAATGGGGACAACGATTTTTGATCCATGCCCCTAAATTTGTCCACAAGAGAAAACATCCACCGAGCAGCCTCTCTATCAAGGCCGCTCAGGAACTTACAAGAGCATAAGACCATAAGAACTAGGAGCAGGAGTAGGCATTGCAGGTCCTCGAGCCTGCCCCGCCAATCATCACCATCATGGCTGATCTCATTTCGGCCTCAACTCCAATTTCCCTTCCTCTCTCCATAACCTTTCAACCCATTACTGATTAAAAATTTGTCTTTCTCCTCCTTATATATTTCAATACGTTCACCTTTCATTGCTCTAAACCCCAATGGGAATCCATGAATTCGCCGGGATTCCATTTTGGATTTATGGATGACCAAGGGTTTTTGAAATCCTGAAGAATTAGAGCCATCTTCCATAAGTCTGCCGAATCCATGATTTTACATACCTCGATCAGGTATCCCCTCTATCGCTCCACAAGAGCTTCCACAATATTTTTTAAAGAGAAGAGCACCAGCCGGCCCATTCTTTCCTGATACCCAAACGGTCTCAATTCTGGTATTATCCTTGTGAAACATTAACTGCACCTTCTCCAGTTTCTCTGTATCTGAATACAGATCATATTTCTAGATCATGCAGAACTGTGCTCTGCACTGCACGTGTGGTTTAACTAATGTGAGTACATACCTGGTTTAGCGTGTGACAGAAATTTGGCATGTAATAAACAGGAAAACCGCAGAGAATTGTCACCCTCGGCACCATTTTACAACCCCTGTCGTGAATCTGTGTATCTATGAAGAAGCTATTTCACAGCACCTACACACCGAGAAAATGAGAGCGAGTGCTCAGTGAGATTCGGGTCGGCGTTCAGAGGCTGACGCCTGAAGTCAGGGAAAATGAGCTTCCTCGGTGTGTGTGCATTGTCCCATCTCTTCCAGGGTGAGATATCCTAACATGTTCAGATAGAAAGGAGAAGCTTTGGGGTAGACTCAATCAGGAGAAAATCTTTCCATTGGGAGGAAGGTCGGGAACCAGAGGGAAACAGTTTGCGGAGAGGAGAACGTTTCTGGTAAATCATTAGAGAAAATTATAATCTCTTGAACAAAATGAAATGCACAAAGCCAGAGGAAGATAAGGAGAGGCGAAGGGTGAATGAGAAAAAATTAACAAAATTGGAAATTTCAGATTGGAAGAAACTCTTTAGTAATTAAATTCACACAGTTCCAATGTGCGAACCCCAGTGATTAAACAAGATTTGCTGCTGAAAAGACTCGGACGGTGTCTTTGGAAAGACCGGGGTAAACAATGCAAAGAATCGCTTGATCAGCCCGATATGAATCGTGCGCCGGGCGGATGTGTAATTTTCCGATACAGAATATTTTTTATTAATGATTCTGCCTCCTCCATATCGGGCTGTATTCGCCGGAGGCTGGCTTCGGGGGAGAGGGGTTGGGGTGCGGGGTGACGGGCTGCAGCATAACCTGAAGTGACCCTTGTTTATTTCTCTCTTGCTCAGTTATTGTGTCTCAGCCCGCCTTGTCCCAGTCTCCGCCGGTTCAGACACTCCCTGCGGGGAGTCGCGCTAAACTGAGCTGCCACTCAGAAGTTGACACCGTCTTCTGGTACAGACAGCGGGAGCGAAACGACATGAAACTGGTTTATACAGCGGGCAAGGTTTTTTCAGCCGTGCGGAGGTTTTCCAGCGAGTTTTCTGACAAAGCGGGTAATTCTTCACTGCTCATTGCGGATACCCGGAGAAATGATTCTGGAATGTTTTACTGTGCAATCCGCAATAACCAGAACAAGGCCTTAATATTCGGAAATGGCTCCCAGTTAGTGATTACAGGTAAATTTCA
The DNA here is from genome assembly GCA_026770705.1 of Isurus oxyrinchus. NCBI lineage: Eukaryota > Metazoa > Chordata > Chondrichthyes > Lamniformes > Lamnidae > Isurus > Isurus oxyrinchus. Next base: position 677,498 of record JANJGN010000036.1, read on the forward strand.
TTATCATTCTATTGCATTGGACATTTCTACAGCACTTTAAATTCTGTGGTTTCAGCTGTTAATGGAGTTTCTGTTTCATTTGGCAAGTTTAGAGGACGCCCCGAGCATATTTCTCCTCACCCCGCCGCAGGATGAGATTCCCTCCATGGAAATGGTCCCGTTGTTGTGTTTAATCAGAGGCTTGTCGCCCGATTCCTTTCCCATCCGCTGGAATATTTCGGGGCGGGATACCGAGGGACAGACCGATTCCGGGACATTTGAGTCGGACGGGACCTACACCATCAGGAGTTACACCAGCCTCTCGGCGGAAACTTGGAGCAGCGGCGCTCTCTGTACTTGCGCCGTTCAAATCAACTCCAGTGAAACTCTTCTCAGTGCAAGTGTCTCATCTCAGAGAGGTAGTTATTAACAGTGACCGTTTACCAAACTATTTAATGCTGATGGGAGGCTTTGGCAATTTTGTAAGTTAGAATTGTCCATCTTTCCGTGTGTGTCCATGTATCATCATTTTATCAGTGCCCTAGCACAGATCTCTACATCTTTCCGAGTTTAGCTTTTTGAAGTTTTAGCTCCACCTGTTCACTTTAGCCCAGAGAGCTATTGATTTTCAGTCACTAAGGGAATAAGGGATGTGAACAGTTCGGGATGTGAATTTGATGTACAACATTAACCATGGTCTTATTTAATGGCGGATCACCTTGAGGGGCTGAATCATCTCCTGCTCCTATTTCTTCTGTTCTTGTGTCTGGCTCTGCAAATTGACATGGCTGCATGCCAGTGGATGACTTGTCAATGTGGAAAATTGAAAGGTTTGATCGCATTCCCAGTGTACCACTCTTATTCGCCATGCCTGTGCACAATTATCGATTCCTCTATCTACTTAACATCACATGTCTCTCTTAGTTAAACAATGAGGTATATAGTACCTGCTCTATCTGTACCTGTGTCTGTCTGTTTAACTGTATATCCATCACTCTCGCTCTCTGCCAATCTATCCATTTTTGTCCTAGTGCAGTGTAAGATACCTGTTTTCCTGTTTGTCCGCAAGCCTGTCCGACTCTCTCTGGCTCTGAACCCGTCACTCTAGAACCCACCTTCTCTCCCTGTCTCTGCCAATCCCTCTCGCTGTTTTTCTATCATTTTTCCCCTGTGTCGCCCTCTGTCTTTATCGATTGATTCATTTGTTGATCTCTCTATTTATCTCCCCCTCTCTCTCTTTATATTGTCTATTTCTATCCTAGTTAAATGGTGCGTTATGAGACATCTGGGAAATTCGTCTATCTTCCTACATTTTGATCCACTTCCGTCTCTCTCTCTGTTTCCCTCTGTCTCCCTCTTGCTCTCCGTCTCTCTCTAGCTCTCTGTCTCTATCTCTCTCTCTCTCTCTATCATTTTCCATCTAATTAAACCGTTCTATGTAAGTTTTCTGCTCTACCTATCACACTCCCTTCATCTCTCTCTCTATCTATCTATATATCTCTCCAACTATCTCTCCATCCATGTTTCCGCCCATCTCACCGTCTCTCCACCATCTCTCCTACTACTCTCCCCCTATCCTTATCTCCTCTATCTCTTCCTCCTCTCACCCCGTCCCTCACACATCTCTTCTCTCACACTCTCCTACCCTACCTCTCTCCGTAACTCCGATCTCTCCCTCTATCCTCCATTCTGCCCATCCCTCCCTCCCAATTTCTCCCTACCACGTCTCTCCCCAACACTCACTCGCTCCAAATTTCCCTCTCTCCCCAGCTACCATCTCTCCCTCTCTCTCACTCTCTCCACATCTCGCCCTCTCCACCTCTCTCCCCAACGGCCTTTTTCTCTGGCATCCCTCCCTCTCTCCCCATCTCTTCCTTTCTCCCTCTCTCTCCCTCATTTCTTACTTTCTGCGCATCTCTCCTCTCTCCCTCTCCACCCTCTCACTCACCCTTTCCCCTCCTTCCCCCTCTCACCTCTCAACCCCGCCCCAAATATTTCTCCCTGTAATTCTATTCTTGTTGAACAGTTTTGTAGAAGTGATCTCTTGATCACACTCTGTCCATCTCTGGCTTAAAATTTATGTGCTATTAAAACGGTGCTCTATCTGTCTCTCTCTGCCATTCTCCTTCTATCTCTGTATCGTTATGTCTCTGTGTTTCTCCTATTTAAATCTTGCTCCATAAGGTCGTTGTACTCTCTCTCTCTCTGACTTGCTTTCTCCCTCTTTTTTTATCTCTTAGAAATAGTGCTCTATCACTCTCTCCCTCATTGCCCTATCACAGATCTCTACATTTTAACATGCTTTTAGAAGATCTCTGCTCTAAATTGCTATCAATCTCTCAATCTCTCCTTTATCTCTTCTCCCGCTTTCTTTCTCATTCTCCTTCTGTCTTATTTCAGCTTTGTTCTCTAAGATCTCGGCTCTATTTCAGGATGATTAAATATGCAAAAAGCAATTTCAGTTTTTGGGCGAAATCATACATTCAGGTTTGTCATTTTGTTCACTTGTTTAATTAATTCCACAAAATTTCTTTTCAATGAAAGTTTTTTTTTTGCAGATTCTCCGCTAACTGCCCTCTGCATTTTCCTGCTATCCGGGAGTTTGTCGGCGTCAGCGCTGCTCCTTCTGGGGATGATCTTTGTGGCCGGGAGAAGGAGCTGCAGGAACCGGCAGACAGGTAGCGATTGTTGGGAGACGCTGTAACCCCGCGGCGCTCTCAATCCATCCATTTATCAATGGGTTATTGACACTTTCAGTCGGTTCATTGTGAAATGTACCGATTTACGCTCAGTTTATTTTTTACTTTCTAACAGCAAGCATTGATGAGGAAGTGACAGATTCCAGAGCACAACGACACAATGAAGAGGTAAAAGAATCGATTTGTTGCTGCACTTCGCACGGATACATCCCAGTGAATTTTAATTCAATGTTTAAATTTCATGATTATTGATGTAAGAGAAGGGAAAGCATTGCGTCCTGGGCACTGCAGGATGGCAGAAACTTGTCTTCAATCTCTCTTGTGGGGCAGGTTGAGGGGTGATACAATTGACGGGCTTAAGATGATAAAAGTGTACGATCGTGTCTACAGAGAGAAGCTATTTGCTTCGGGGGGCGGGGAGGGGGGCTGGCCGTACGGGAGGAGGGGGCTTGTTGGGGTGGCTGGAGTCCAGGTCGCGGAACCTTAAAATTAGAGCGAGGTCGTTCAGGGGTGATGTCAGGAAGCACTTAGTCACACAAAGGCGAGTGGAAACCTGGTGCCCTCTCCCCTCAAAAGCTGTAGAGGCTGCGGGATCAGTTGGAACTGTCACAGTTGAGATTGACAGGTTTTTGTTGGTTATGGAGATGAAGGATTATGGAACCAAGCAGGGTAGCTGGAAGTTTAAATACAGATCCGACATGATGTATTGAATAGACGTGTGTGTGTGTGTGTGTGTGTGTGGCGGGGGGGTGGGCGGGGGGGGGGCGCTGAATGGCCTCCTCCTATCCCTGTGGTGATGATGTTCGTTATATTAATAGATTCTATTCTTATTTTTCTCCACAGACACTTTATGCCCGCTTGGCCTTCAAGTAGGATCCCAGACTCTCATTGGAGAGGAAAGAGGGAGAGAGATCACAGTCTATTTACCGAACATGACGTGCTGTAGAAAGTTTCTGTTGTTGGACGGGAAAGTCAGAAAGTCCAACAGTTGCAAATTCAGGCGCACGTTTGGCGCAATTTCATGATGTCGCCCAAAGAGGGAACTGAATAATCTGTTAATGTCCGCTATTCTAACGATGAAGTGTTGCTTGCCGTTCCACTCCAGCCTCTCCTGGTTTCTGTCATTTGGTACTCGTGCTTATTAATGAATTCTGCAACTTTATATAGTATGTGAGCAAGATACTATTCAAATGGGGTTTGCGATGTATCTGTGCTCGTGTTACTACATACTTAAACAGATTTGAAAACCGATGACTGCTCTGTGATTCGATTTTTTTTTGATCATTCAGGCCAGATGCGCCCAGGTTACCTCTGAGGCAAATTTACAAAGTAATTTATAGAGGGAATGTAAGGACGATAGAAGTAGTGTTAAAGACTGACAGGTACTGGATGGGGACTGGGGCTGCACTGATATGAACGCTTCAGTGTTAGTTGACCCCGAGCCTTCACTAGTTGTGTCCTGGGAGTGAACAATGTTATATTTGCTCTTGAAAGAAGATTATTTACAATCCATCTGCCCTTTTGACAATACAGTGGATTTTACCGACTTAAGTCACTACTTTGCAGACACTTTAAGCACAGGGCAGTTGACCTTTCACCGTAGTGCCATCTCTTTGAAGGTGCACTTTTGTCCTACACCCCAGCTGTCTCCACATGAACCTTAAAATTATTCCTCTTATTACACTTACCAATAAATGTCAGCATCTATCCCGCTTGCACAACTCATCCACTGTGACTGACAGCAGCTTGCTGGCGATCTTAATAATTCTCAAGTGTGAACGCAATTCTCTCCTCACATTAGAAAGTCCATCAAACGCGTATGTTTGAGATGATTTTTCACTGGGTTGATGTTATATATTTCTGTGACAACTTAATGTCATAACTATTAAAAAACTGGCTTGGGAACCCTTGGTTAGCTGAGGGCTGGATAGTTTTGTTGGCGATTAAACTCTGATCTTTATAAACCCTGGTGATTCCTGTTCCGAATGGATGGAAACATTCCCAAATCAGTGCCGGCTTATTCTGCTGTAAACACACATTCTGCACAGAAATACCGAGAGTATTTTGGGAAACTTATTACAAGATGCAGATGGTAAAGGTCATTCTGCTAAACACAGCTCATCCGCCCGGCAATGTTCTGTCCTCCTCAACTTGCAGGAAAACACCTGTTTTTTAAATTTAAAAAATCAGGGGGTTCGCAACCGCCTCCCTATTGTCCCCAGCCAGAGAACCATTCTTAGAGCTGATCACTCTGTGTGTCAGTGACATTCAGACATCAGTCCTAATATCCTGAATGGCTAATCCGACCGAAACATGGCAGATGGAGAAGGCCATTCGGTTCCTCTCTTGACAAAAACAAAAACAAAAATACCTGGAAAAACTCAGCAGGTCTGACAGCATCTGTGGAGAGGAACACTGCTGACATTTCGATGCGGTATGACTCTTCATCAGAACTAAAAAAACCATAAATGAGGTGGAATATAAGATGGTTGAAAGGCGGTGAGACAGGTAGAGCTGGATAGAGGGCCAGTGGGGGAAAAGAAGAGATTTCCAAAGGTGTCATAGACAAAAGGACAAAGGTGTCTTGACGGTGGTGATATTAGCTGAGGAATGTGTTATTGATGACATTAAGGGTAGAAAGCAGGACGAGCAAGTGGCATATAGCCCTAGTGAGGGTGGGGTGGGGGAAAGGGATCGAAATAGTTTAAAAAGTGGAGATAAATCAATGGATGGATATACATTTTAAAATAATGGAAATAGGTGGGAAAAGAAAAAAATATATAGAAAAATATAAAGTATTGGAAAAAAGGGGATCGAAAAGGGTGTGGGGATGGAGGAGAGAGTTCATGGTCTAAAGTTGTTGAACTGAATATTAAGTACCGAAGGCTGTAAAGTGCTTAGACGGAAGATGAGGTGCTGTTCCTCGATTTTGCTTTGCGCTTCACTCGAACATTGCAGCAGGACAAGGACGGACATGTGGGCATGAGAGCAGGGTGGAGTGTTAAAATGGCAAGCGACAAGGAGGTCTGGGTCATGCTTACAGAGCTGTCAGCAATTGTTTCAACTCTACAGAGCATCGGGGTATTTTAATGATGTAGTGTTGGATTTGAGCCGATTATCACTGTCACTGTTCATTGTCATAATTATGTATTCTAAATAAATCAGAGAAGATTTTATAAATGAGTTCCACAAAATATTGCCCGCAAATTTATTCATGGATCATTCTGCAGGTGAAACTGATTAATTGATATTCAACCCATTTTGGATACCTGTACGACTCAAAATGTTAGTTAATGGACACCAGGTTGAACGGTTTACGTCGGGTCACGAAATTGCTGGCCCTGGTTTGGAGGTTATACCTTTCAGGAAATATTGAACAGGCTGAGGCTCTTTCCTCTAGAAAAGTGGACAATGAGGGTGTGACCTGAAAGAGGCCTTTAAAACACAGAGAATATTCCATATTGTAGACGTAAAGAAACGTTTCCACTTTTGTGAGCGGGACCAGAACACTACAGCGGGGCCATCAGTGTAAGATATTCACGAATATATCCAATGGCGAATTAAGGAGAAACATTTTACCCAGGGAGTGGGGATAATGTGGGACTCATTCCCACAGGGACTTATCGAGGTGAACCGCAGGGATGGACCGAAGGAGGAAGCTGGATAAGTACATGATGGAGAAAGGAATAGAAGGATATGTCGATGGGGTGGGGTGAAGAGGCGGGTAGGTGGAAACTAATATCAGCAGGAAGGTTATATTGGAGAAATTAATGGAGCTGAAAGTTGATGAATGCCTGGCACCTTATAATCTGCATCCCAGGCTGATGAAAGAGTTTGCTGTAGAGATAGTGGGTGCTTTGGTGATCATTTTCCTAAATTTTAAAGATTCTGGAAAGTTTCCCGAAATTTGGAAGGTAGCAAATGTCATCCCCTATTTAAGAAGGGACGGAGAGAGAAAATCAGGCGTACAGACCTGTTAACTTTACATTAGTAGTAAGAAAAACGCTAGAATCTATTATAAAGGATGTGATAAATAATATTTGTTTAATCATGGTCTGGTTGGGCATAGAGAGGGTGGATTTGCAAATGGGAAACTACGATTGACGAACTTGTTGGAGTTTTTTGAGGAACGTCCTAACATAATTGTTAAAGGAAAGTCGATGGACATAGAACACTTGGATCTTCAGAAAGCTTTTGATAAAGTACCCCCTCCCCCCCCCCCCCAACAAGAGATTGATTAGCAAAATAAAAGCAGACTGGAGAGGAGGCAATAAACCGGCAAAGGTTAAGGCTTGGGTAACAGGCAGAAAACAGGGAGTAGGAATAAATTGAACCTTCATGCATTGGCAGGCTGTGACTAGTCGGATACCACAAGGATCAATACTTGGGCCACTGCTATTCACAATGTATATCAAAGGTTTGGATGTAGGGACCAAATGCAATATTTCCAACTTCACAGATGATACAATGTTAGTCGGGAATGATTGGTGTGAGGAAGGTGTAAAGTGGCTGCAGGATGATTTGGACAGACTTAGTGAATGGGCCACAACATGGCAGATGGAATATATTATGAGAAAATGTGAGGTGATTCACTTTAGGAGAATGGATAGATGTGTAAAGTGTTTCCTAAATGGCAAGATATTAGAAAGTGTAGATTTGGAACGGCATCAGAGTGTCGTTGCCCATAAGTCACTGAAGACTAACATGCAGGTGCAGCAATCTGTTAGGAGGGCGAAGGGGATGTTTGTCTTCATCTCAAGTGGGATTGAGTACAGGAGTAGTGAAGTAGAACCTTGTTTAGACCGCAACTGGAGTGCTGCTAACAGTCTTGGTCCTCTTACATCAGAAAGGATATTATTGTCATAGAGTGAGTGCAATGAAGGTTCAGCAGACTTGTTCCGGCGATGGTGGGGCTGTGTTATGAAAAGGTATGGGAAAAACTGGGCCTTTATTCTCTCGAGTTCTGCAAAATGAGAGATGGTCACTTTGAAACCTACAAAATACTGAAAGGACTAGACAGGGTAGACTCAGGTGCGATGTTTCCCCTGGTTTTGGAGTCTAGAACCGGGGGGTAAGGCGCACCATTTCAACATAAAGGGAAAGCCCCTTAGGACCAAGGTGATGAGAAATTTCTTCACTTAGAGGGTTCTGAACCTTTAGGATTCTCCACCCCAGCGGACCCTGGAACTCAGTCATTGAATATGTTTAAGGTGCAGATTGGTAGTTTTCTCATAAACAATTAACTAAATGGTTATGGGGATAGTATGGGTAAAAGGCATTGAAGTGTTCAATCAGCCATGATCGTATTGAATGGTGGAGCAGGCACAGCTGGCTGAATGGCCTTCTCCTGCTCCGGTGCTCCTACGGAAGGAGGATCGTATGGAGCAGAAACACCGGCACAGAGCAGATGGTTCATACTCCGCTGATCCACAGAAGTAATTCGGACAGAACTAAACAGGCGGGAAGGGAAATTCTGGCTAAAACAGTTACTAAGATATTAGCATATGATTCCAGGTTTCTTCATTCTGGTGTGTTCCTGTTGAAACCAGAATAAACTAATCTGTTCTCGATGAATTAAACATGAGCAGTAATGTTATTGGATTCAGCACCACTGCCTTTTGACCTCAGTTTGACCCAGCCTGGACTGCGCACCGCCTGTGACGCGAGTTTACCACGATCTGCAGCGTGTTGTCCTTTGCAGGTAGAGCCGTGTGTGGTCTCCTAGTCTGTAAACAGGAAACCCTCAGCTGAAAAGTGCACCACGCTGCTTTTTCCAGTGAGTGTATATGTTTGTGTGTGTGGGCTGAGGGTAGGCTGGGGGTTGGGTGGTGGAGGGGGAAGGGGTGTTGGAGGTGTGCGGGGGGTGGGGTTTAAAGGTGGAGGGGGGGCCGGTGGTGCGTATTTCCCCCCTGTGTCCCTGGGGCCCATGTTTATCCCCCAGACAACATCATTAAAGGGATGATCTATGTCACAAGCAGATTGTTATTTGTGGGCCTTGCTCTGCGCAGTTACCGCTGCCGCACTGTTGTAGCCGCTTCTTCACAGTGCGAATTTTCTCTCTCCCGGCCATAACAGAATCTAGGGTGTTGTTTTTGAACCTCTTAGTTACTGTGTCTCAGGCAGTATAGTCCCAGACACCGACGGTCCAGGTTCTCTCGCTTGGAAGTGCCTACAGTGTGCACTGTGACACAGCGATGGTGGAGAGCGGGCGGGGGCGGTTTCCTGGTATAAAACGGACGCACCTGCAACTGGTTTATCTAGTACCAGAATATAACCTTCCAACAAGGGTATTTTCGGGAGAAGTTACCAGCACATGTCGTCTCTATTCTCCGCTCATGTGCCTATGTCTAATTTCGGACCCCTTACCCCGTTCTCAAGTATCTCATCATTTCAATGTTTAGCTTTCTGAATTTGTAAGTCTATCTGTCTCTTTGGCGTAAAAGCGGATGTAGGGAGGTAAACTATCTTGCCATGTCAATGGTTAAATAAAAGCCCAATTTTCTGTTTAGCAATTTCTCTTCCGATTCCTCTCAGTCATCACCTGTACTCCATTGAGCTTCCAGCACAGAAACAGTGCATTCGGCCCCTTTGCTCTCTGCTGGTGTTGCTGCTCCACACGAATCTCCCCCCACCCTTTTTTCTCAAACCATCAACATATTCTATTAGCAATTTCTTCCTCATGTGTTTACACAGATTCATCCATAAATCCATCTCTGCAAGTGACCTCAACCTCTCCCTATAGGAGTGAGTTGCATATCCGCCCCGCTCTCTGGATAAAGAGATTTCTCCTGAATTCCCGATTACATTTATCAGTGATTTGCTGATATTGATGCCTTCGAGTCCTGCATTCCCCCAACAAGTCCAAACATTTTTTCTACGCTTGCCTGAAAAAAATCCTTTCACAATCTTAAAGACCTCAGGTCACTCCTCAGTCTCCTCTTTTCTGTGAGAAAAGAAGACCTCCTGATCAAACTTCCCTGACTATTATAAATCCTCATTTTTGGAATCATTCCTGCAAACTTTTCTTTTCTCTTTCCCCGTTTCTCTAGATTATTTTTATGATCTAGAGACCAGAATCATCCTAATATTGCACAAGTTGCAATGTAAAGTGGGACAGTAAAACTAGCATATAAAGGAAAAAGTACCCCAGGGCTGAAGTTTTTTAATAGGATCCTTGGCTATGGAAATATCAACTGAGGGCAATGACAGGAATCCCCCGCCATTCCCCTACAATTACAGTGCCTGTGTATTGTGTGTGCACATGTGCTCCATCCACTTCCTCAGGAGAGACCCATGAATCTTCTCGGGTTGGATAGTGTCCTTGGTCCCCCTGATGATTATTAACGTCCAGATTCCACCATGTCAGAGAACATAATGCAGCGAGTGACGAGCTTCAGCAAATATACCAACCACAAATTCTACCTTTTCTATTGATCCCAGGTTTTCCCCATTTCCTCAAATAGCATTTTAACAATGAGACTGAGTCAATATTTACTGGAAATGATCGCTAGTTAAAGAGAAACTGTCTATTTTAGTCCAGACACCCCCGACCTTCTTCAGACAGCCTTTCCGCTCCCATCACGGGTGAAAGTCCAATGTGTCCTGCTCATCCTTGAATTCAGCGTCCTGTCTTTACCCCGAGTCCATTCACTGACTACTGATGGCGGCCTCTGAAATATTGGCTGCGTTTGTCCCGGATCCAACAGCCCTGCTCCAGAGTTCACCGCCTCGATGCTTAATTTCAACAGCGCTCTTTCTACCAAGCGGCCCAGTTCCTTCTTCCTCAAACACCATCCATCCTGAATGATAGCGCCCGAAGCACTAACAGAACAAAGACAAACTCCTTCTGCCTTCTTGACAAGTTGCGTTGCTTTCCAGATTTCCAGTGAATGGATTCGAAAATGCTTGGCAGTCCCTGACAATCACTTTGTGCATGAACCGTTGTCTATCACAGCGACCTCCCACACATATCAAGCCGATAGTGTGCAATCTCCAGTCCTCTCTTAGGCCACGTGGTGCAATGTTTCTGCTTATTCCCCGCTCTATCCGCTACACCAGCGCCTCAAACCCTGCAAGGAGCCACACCCAAATCATCTGGGGAACACTGGACCTCCATCAGCTCCCTACTTAAAATGACCTCAAGTCCCCAGCTTATGTCTATGCCTCTCTTCAGGAGCTCACCGTGCTAGCGCCCTACACCATTCCCCTTCCCAGATTCAGGTCTAAAGAACGGGGTGTTTCATAGTCAATCTCCTAGAGTGTGCATAAGGCATCACTGTTCGCTATGTGTTGTAGGGTAGCTGAATTAAATGATCGATTAAGATTACAGAAAGCCAATCTGCGTAATTTAAACTAAAGAGGAACTTGCCCCAATAAATAATGATCTTGTTGTTCGAGGTGGAGTAATATTTTCAGCTGGTGTATTATATTGAAGGGCTGCATCAGTCAGAGAAGCTGTTTGAGTATAATTTTGTGGGATAATTTTGTGAGGACTTGTATTAGTTTGACAGCTAACTCAGTTTAACTCTGTAGTCTACAAACACAATCCAACATTTGGAATTGACTTACTGAGTGTCAGCGGTGAAAGAAAGCCGCACCCCAGAGTGCTTGACAATCAGACTTGACAGGGCAAACTTATGTTAGAAATTCAATTATTGAATAATGACAACAGAGTAAAGGACATCACTGAGACAGAATGAAAAGTAGAGATTGGCCTGATGCTGTTGGAGTAAATGCACCATGTCTTTGTGTCCATGTTATCTATTTCCTTTTGTTCATTAGTAATATCGGAATTTACACGTTTTGGAATTTTTCCAAAGCAGACACTGTACAAAATGCATTCTGTCAAAACAAGGACATAAGTTGATGACATAATAAGGTTGTAGAAACAAAAAAACATAAACTATTTGAACAATGATGTAAAGTCAGCATTCCTGGAGAGATACCAAAGTGTGTAAATTATAGCCTTTGGGAATGTGTTGCTCTAGTGGTTAATTCCGGAACATTGCTTGCAGTGCAACGGGACAGATCACTTCACCCAGACGACCATGAGCATATTTTTTTTAATTTCAGGAAAGTATATAACACGATTGTTGCCGTCATTGGTGTTCCAGGTGAGTTACTGTAACCCTTGACATTGCGCAGTGTTTCTGGATTTACTCTGTGACTGATAATGTTCCATGTGCATATAGTTGTGACAGTTGTGCACATATCCGTCCAGTGATATCATTTCATTAATTCAAAAATCCTGAGTTATCTCCTAGACTTTGTTCCATTGCATCATTTGAAAATGAACCTTTGTTTCTACCTCCCAGGAACTCCGAATTTTCCAGTGACTTGCTTCTTTTGAGATTTGCATTCTGTTGTGCAGACACGGCCCTGAGGGAAACTCTGCATGGGAGTCTCAGTCAGTGTGATTTCAGCCTGTGTAAGGTCCACTAAATGGAGTGAAGCGAATGACCCCACTGGCCACGTGTCAACGGGAGCATCTGTCACTGTGGAACTGCATGTAGAGTCATGTAATTAATGAAGCTAACGGCACAGATAGAGGCCATGTGGCCTGTCTTGGTTGCTCAGGCAGGAAAAGGAGCCACACTGGGAGCCACCCCCAGTGTGGGGATTAACCACGTGATTGGACCTGAATACATAGGGCACGTGTGACTGGGGGTATCTGTCAGTATACAGCTATGCTGAGCAACCTGCGTGGAACATGAAATCCCAGTGTATCATGTATCATTGGAAGTCGAAGCCTGTGATGAACTGTTTGGAATGTGGGCCTCCAGCTGGAGTGGGGCGCCTGATGCTGGTGTCTATGCATAATGGAGAGTAGCACCTCAGAAGGTGATTTTAAGCCACTGGTAAGCATCAGAAGAGCAATGTTACTATATTTAATTCCTCTTTAATACTATGTGTTGTTCGCATATGTATAGTTATTCTAAAGACTGAAGTTGCTGTGGTGTTTCTTCATCAGGCTGCTAGTCGTGGCCCAGTGCAGTAAAGTCAGAGAATTTATGGGCACGTGTGTTTAATTATATTACCTTGCTAGCACAGGTTGTAAACTGGGAGCTTGTTCTTAATTATTTGAAGTTCGAAACTGATGACGTTTTCCTGAACAAGTTCTCATATCTGATTAAGTGTGTCGATGCATGTAACCTGCACGTCATCCGCTTGTAGTCCAGGGAGGTGTGTCCCTGCCAGGAGACACTCCGGCAAATGAGGGCCATAGGGTTCATGCATTCACAATATAGTGAATAGCGAGAGGACAGTAAAAATACCGTTGGTAACCCGTTAAGAATGTAATAAATAGTGCACTGCATGAATAAATATTGATTTTCAATATTATGAAATAACTGAAAATCCCATATGTTAAAAAGATCCAGTCTTCTGTCTTTCACGGTAAAAACATTGTATTCAATAGAGACTCTCCTACATTAATTAACTCTACATTACATTTTTCTCCCAAAGGGAAGCATTATCCTCATTTTTCCCCCTCAATTTCTTTGATGTTTTAAATTTCTCCGTTTGATTACTCCTCAGCTGTCTGTTTTTTTAGGGATTAAAGTCACAGCCTGACAGTCTTCCTGACAGTTACCATGTCTCAAATGTTCTTGCACATAATATTTGCATGCTTGGAAAATTTTGATCTGTATTTCGTAATATGACGACCAGAAATGAAGGCACAACGTTGACTGTAGTATATCAATGTTCCATAAACGATTATAACCATTCTGATTTTATTCTTCTTCATCTATAAATAACCCCAGTGCTTTCATCACATCTTTATGGTTTTGATTGCCCTTATTTCTAGCTTGAATCACTTCTGCGGCTGTGCTCCCCCAAAATCCTGTTCCCCATCGTTTACTTTATGAATTATTTGCCTAATTTTACCTCAAATGCCTTGCACTTTGTATTATTCATTAGTTCAATTCTTACTTGAGAGGGAATTGCTTCGTCTCAGATTTCCCTCCCTTTTCTGCATCTGAGTCCTCAACAATTGTTTATTCTTCTCCCATTTCCCCACTAAGCCTCTTGACATAGACTTTGAAGTTGCCCCCGGATGCCAATTATAATTGCTACCCATGCCAGTCCACCCTCTCTGCTCCAAAGGCAAGAAACACGAGCTGCCCTTGAACTGCTATAAAGTTGGATATTTCCTGATCTACAGCAGTTGATCTTTGCCCAGCCAATTTCCCTCAACCATCTCCTACACTTCCATTTGCGGGGTCCCCATTTGGAACATATTCGTTTGTATTGGGTTCCCTATAACCCTCATTGGAAATATTTTCCTCATTAACGGCTGTGCATTTTTCAGATTTCCTGCTTCAACCTTGGTTTTTCCAGCACTTTCATGACCATATCACTCCTATTCCATTCTTTTGTCCTGGCTTGCCTCCACATGATCCATTTCTGAATCTTCCTTTCCTTCCCCGACTTTTCCATCTCCATTTCAGCATCTAAACCTTCCACCAATATCAGACATCGAAGTCAACAGTTACCTTGAACATGCACCCTGAAATCGTGCTTCTTGTAAGAACTCTGTTCTAGCCTCCTAGTTGCTCCATCTTATTTTCTTCTGGAGCTTTGATGACACCTTCCACATCGGTGTTTCCCAAGTGAAGTATTTTTCTCCTCAGCAGAGGTTTGGCCACTTCACTGCGGTAACCTGGCCCAGCCGTGTCGATTCTATTCCCAGCATTGCTGCCCTCACTTCCTGCCCTCCCAGCCAGGACCTACAGAGGGAGCCCTTGTCCTGAGAGATTTCTCCCGCCTCTCTCTTGTGTTCAAAAACTCTCTCACTGTCAACAGAGATGCTTACAGACCCCTCCACACTGTCAAGTGAATCATTCCCCTGAAATTGAGAGAGAAAATAAATTGGTTAGAAATTATCAAAAGATTCAGAACAAAAGAATGCACAGCAAGAGCCAAAGCTCAATTTCTCAGTTCCATAGGTAACCTCTCTGCACCTGCCAATTATCAGCACATTTCATCTCCCAATCTACATGTGTGCTCATCTAAACCTAAGCTGGCCTCAAGTAAATTCTGTTCAATCCCGAAATATTGTTGCCCATACCTCAACAGGCATACATCTCAAAGGGTCCCACGATTATTTAAACTCCTTTGAAACACTGAAAAAATTGTCCTTCTCTCAATGTGTGTTAATCTAAAACTCTTATCTTAGCATGTAAACGCACATATATCCCTAAAGATCTTTGTGTTTCCCCTTCGTTGTACCTTCACCAGCCATTAAAGACATTGAGTTGCTTGTGTTATTCTAATTCTCCCTTCTTGCTCATTCCTTATCTTAATTGCTCCAACATTGTCTACCCTACCTTTAGCTGCTTTGTCTCTAAGCTCTAGAGTTAGTTACCCAAACACCACCGCCCCACTAAATCTCTTTCCTGTTTTAAGCCCATTGAGCCTGCTCTGCCATTCAATCTGATCATGGCTGATCGAACTCCTCAATGCCATTTACCCACAATATTCCCATAAATCTTTACATTATTGTTAATCATAAATCTATCAATAAGAGGGTGTTTTTCTGCTTTAAATACACCTTGGAAATGTAAACTGTTATCACCCTGACCCAAAAAAACTCTCAAAGAACAGGCACAACATGGAATGGGTACAGATTGAATTCAATCCACGCTGTATCATCAATTGTCGTCATGGCAGGAATGGAATTATTTTCATAAAGACTGAAGACACCTAATAGCCCGGAGGATGAAGTGCGTCTTAGATGCAGAGAAGCACACCCTGAATTATAAGCAATAAAACACTTCTAAGAAATACAAAGATCTAGATACATAAAGAGTTATGCTCCGTATACAGTGTCTCATCAAGTACTGCATTAGCAGTTACCGCATTTGTCAACTAAGGAGTTATGTTCCTTGTACACAATCACCTCAAAACATCCCAATTACATACAGAACTTTTTAAACACAGCGAATCCGCTGTACGCTGTCCTATAGAACACTAAATCTCGAAATATACAACGCAGGTTAGATACATATTAATCATCCTTTTACAGTCCAGAAATACAAGTCAAACTTCCCTCTAAAATGTCACATCAACCATGCTCTGAGCAAAGGTTCAATCCTGACTTAATCTCCCTTTACGCTGTTCCATCACATTATGCAAGGGCAGGTGAAGCACAAGTTAGACACAGAGTAAATCTCCCTCGATACACTGTTCCACAAAACATTCTTATTGATGGTACAGCAGGTTTTAGACACAGAGTAACTCTCCATCTGCACTGTTCAATAAAGTACTCCAGTAAATTATAGCAGGGGTTATATACAGCTTCAACATAGAGGTACAGCTGTCCTTTCAAATATTGCCAGGAATGGTACATAACCGGTTTGGTAGAGGCTAATGTTTCCCCTGCAGTCGATTACTATTGTAAGACCAAGAAAAGCATGGCTTGGATATAGTGTAAATGTCACATTTAAATCTCACAACATCAAATCATTGGCATGTATAGCTTGGGTTATATCCCGATTACAATTTCTTCCACCCTGCCGCATTTCATTCATGGAATGTACATCAGGGTACACACAGAATAATAATGCTTCCTTTACACTATCACCAGAACGTATCAGGGCAGGTCCAGCACAGGGTATTGTTGTCTCTATGTTCTCCCATCAAACACCCGGTTCAGGTACAGAAAAAGGTTAGATGCAGAGTAAATTACACTGGGTACTTGAAGATCAGTATCATGGAAGAACAAGCAGTTCTTGGATAAAGCATAAATCTGGACGTATAGAGTCCAGAAAAACACAGCCAAGGAGTGTTTATCGTACCCACGTGGATAAAGAGGAAAGCTCACTCTACAATGTCCCAGCAAACACCCCCAGGACAAGCTCAGCAAGGGGTTAGAGATAGAATAAAGCACCCTCTACATTGTCCCCGTCAAACTCTCCCGGGACAGGTACATCACGGGGTTAGATACAGAGTAAATCTCCCTCTACACTGTCCCCATCAAACTCTCCCAGGACAGGTACATCACGGGGTTAGATACAGATTAAATCTCCTTCGGCACTGTCCCCATCAAACACTGAGCTGATAAGTATATAACGGGTTGGATATAGATTTAAGCTCCCTGTGCACTGTTCCATGAAAAACCCCAGGACAGTTAGAGCACGGTTGAGACACACAATAAATCTGCCTCTATATTGTTCCATCAACAGTCATTTAATGGTCATGCAGTGCTTCAATATATGTTAAAAGTAACTCTAATGCCAGATGAAACGATCCTAGATGAAGAACCAATCCATGGTAAGCACTGCCTGGTTCCGTGCTCCAATATGGTGAGGAGGACTTCGTAACAGGCTGTATTACCATGTAGGCTCAATCCTGGACCCAAGGAGATGTGTCCAGTCTCTGGTAATCAGAGCAAATACTCAGGGCTTAACCCTATCCCACAAAATGCAGCCTTTGACTGATGCAATTCCTATGTGGATGCATGAATGTGTTTGCTGGAATCAGGTGAGGCTGGAAACACTTCTGCTCCTGCTGTCCCATAAGAAGTGATGTAAAGACATTTGCTATCTCTTCAAAGCTGTCCTCAGCTGTTTTCAACTCCAGAAATTCTGAGGTGTGTAAATTACAACTGGCTAATAAGAAATAGCAAAGTAGGTTAGAATAGAAGTTGCCAGCCTCATTATAATATTGGACATCCAATACCGCCTCCTGGGTGCAGCCTGCTGCTTGCTCCATCTCTTACTCTGTTAAACATTGAAGCGAGCCAGCTGGATGCAGTCTGAAGATGCTTTTCAGATTCTCTACCATCTTAACAGGTCCCCATGTTTACTGCCTTGGTTACGGAGGATGTTTCATGAGTAATTTGCCGCATCTTCCGCTTGCCTTTCTGATGGTTAATTTAGTGGCGATTGTGATCCTGTCCAGCAGAAAGTGTGGCCTCTCCAACTGCACCACTCGCTACCTAGTGGCCATGGCAAAGGCGGATCTAATGGTCATTATGACCGAGGTCATCCTGTTTCGAGTAAATTTTTAGTATTTCCCCGTGAGCTTGCTGGACATCACCCCTGCTTGTCATGTGTGCGCTGTCCTGACTGGTTCAGCAACAGAATGTGCTGTTTGATTCACTTTCACTTTTCCCTTTGATAGATATGTGGCTATCTGTTGCAGCAATGTTCCCGCAAGAAAAATGTGTTTGCAGTTCTCGCAACAACCAGCATTCTAGTCTGTTGTAAAAATGTTCCCGTCTACTTTATATATGAAGCTGGAAAAACAATCGTCAATGTGCCATTCTTTTGTATAAAGAGGAGTTATTTCACTGAGCCCGGATGAGTGGGGTTTGACTGGTTTGATACGATTCTAACCCCAGTGTTTCCATTTGTTTTAATTCTGCTTACCAACGCTCCGACTTCAGATATATTTTAGTTGCCAGTCAAGTCAGTAAGGGACTGAGATGCCAGTGCGAGGAAGATTCTCACAGTGACCCAGAAATGGAGAGCAGAAGGAAGTCTGTGATTTTACTCTTCACCATATCCAGCAGCTTCATTCTTCTGTGGCTGACACATATAATCGAATTTTTATATGATGTAATTACAGGGTCTGATCGCAATAAATATGACTGATCTTTTTATATCCTTCGAAAAGTTGGATACTTGCTGGTGGATTTAAGTAGCTGCATGAACACATTTATTTATGGGGTGACTCAGTCTAAATTTAGACAGCAGTTAAAGAGTGCGTTGAAATATCTAATTATGTTAATTATTCAATCCATTAATAAATAAAGCAGCTGAGGCCTCTTATGCATCCCAGCGTTTGCTGTCCTTCAAAATAATAAAGGGCAGCTGACGCATGGGAGCACCACCACCTGGGAGTTCCCCTCCAAGCCACTCACCATCCTGACTTGGAAATATATCTCTGTTCCTTCACTATCGCAGGGTCAAAATCCTAGAACTGCCCCCTAACAGCACTGTGGATGTAATTACACCACATGGACTGTAGTGGTTCAAGAAGGCAGTTTACTACTACCATCCGAAGAGGCAATTAGGGATGGGCAATAAATGCTGGTGTAGCGATGCCCACATCCCATGAATGAATAACAAAACAGACAGACTCAAATCAACAGAATTGCACCCGGAATGAGCAGGGGGCTGAAGAGCAACGAAACCGTGAGAACCCTTCTCCCTCCCCTACTGTAAGACTGAGGTGGGGGTCTGGTGGCTCTTCACTGGACAAGCCAAAGTTTTTGTGTGTCTGTGGGAGAGGACAAGGGTCTATGGACTTTTTTCCATTTAGTGAATGTGGGCTTTGCTTGCTGGGTGAAAGGTTAACCAGATGGGTTTCTAATGATAATCGAAAATGGTTTCATCGTCATCATTCGCCACTTATTCAGATTTTTCTTCAATTTCAATTCCAGCATCTTCCGTTGTTGGATTCGGATCAACGTGTCCCTGGACTACCAGTGGCAATACCAGTACACCATCGACTCACTTATTTGTTGTCATATGTGAGTCCTGGGTGAAACCAAAGCCCATATTCAGGCATTCACATTGCTTCAATTGTCACTTGTTTTAACAACTCTATATTATCCCTGGTGGTCTGGGCTATCTCGGTTGAGTGGAATGTGATGTTGGATTTACTTATGAACCATCTGTTTTAAATTGGCTTGAATTGGAATTGGATAACAGACTCGGGAAATAAAACAGTGTTGAAAAGTAATGTATCTCCATTCCCTCACCTATTCACAACCAGAGGCTGAGAGGAAGGGAATTTTGTTTTTATGGAAATGCTGCCTGAACAGACGACAGAAGCAATTTTATTAGGAGCTTTCAAAAGGAGAATTGGATGAATATCGAAGGGGGACATTTGCCGGGCTATGGGGAAAAGAGTGAGAGGCGAGCGGGACTAATTGGATGGATCTTTCAAGGAGCTAGTACGGGCACAGTGGGCCGAATGACTCAGTTATTCATCATTTCTACCTTTATTCTTTTGACCGTCCCTGTCTAATTCTGGATGTTGGCAGCGAGACAGAGATAACCTCCCCCACACGCCACCTCTGTAGTGGGAACATTTTCCATCTCATTGGGGAAGATCAAGCAGTGAAAATCTTCATCAAACGATTTCTAGCATGGTAACCCGATGTCACTAAGTGAATGACTGAGCGTTTAGAATGTCCTCTCCTGGTTCGGTGAGTTCTTCAATACTCAACATTATTCCTGACTCAAATTTCATCACCACAATATTTGAAAACGCATCGAAAATAATTATGAGCAGCAATATGAAGCTTAACGCCTCCCACACTGCTCGGGGCAAGGGTGGGACGGGGGGCGGGGATTAGGGGGAGCATGTTGGAAGGGAGCGATTCGTTCCATTGCGCCTGTGCTGACACTTTGAAAGAGATATACAATTCATCCCACTGCCTCTAGATCTTTCTCCCATATCCTTGCAAACTTTCCCCTTCAAGTACTCATCCGATTCCCCCCTTTCAGGCAGCCCCTTGCAGATCACAACAACTCGTTGTGTAAAAGAAGAATCTGCTCATCTACCCCTCTGGTTCTTTTCCTGATTCTCTTCAATCTGTGTCCCTCTGGTTACCGATCCTCTGGCTAATGGAAACACTTTAGGTTCCACAGGTAAATCTTTCCCCACCTTTGCCAGGCCTGTCGATGTCAGCTTCGCTCACACACCTGCCCTGCTCCGAAAGGAAGGAGAGGTCCATCTGCCTTTCTAAACTGCAGTTTTCCCCTAAGCTTGACATTGGCCAGAAGGAGGAGGTGTGTGTGTGTGGGGGTGGAGGTGGTGGATAGGGGTGGGTGGTAGGGTGTTGGTGATTGGGGGTAGTGGAGAGGGGTGTGAGATTCCAATTAACAAAATAATCCATCTCGGGGCTGCGGAGAATTTGCTGAAGCATTTTTTGCACTTTCCCTGTCAGCCGGATCTAACAGGCCTTCAATTGGAAATGTAACTATACAGGAACTCAGTCTGTCACTTGTGTTCCCATTGTCTGTTGGAGCGCCTGTACAAAGAGTAGCGCCGTTCTGCTCTCAATTTAAGTCGCCCCGTGAGTACAAGACCCCAGGAACAGGAAGAGGCCATTTATCCACTCGAACCTGTCCTCCCATTCAATGACATCGTTCCTGTTCTGTATCTTAACTCCTTCTGACCGCTATGGTTCTGTAATCATTAATCCCCATACACAGGAAAGATCTATCATTCTCAGGTTTAACATTTCCAGTTGACCTCCAATCAAGGCAGCTTTTTGGGGGGAGAGTTCCAGGTTTCTACACCCCTTTATGTGAGGAAGTGCTTACTCATACCACGCCTGGCTCCCATTTTAACCCTAATCCATGGTCCTGTGGGGCTCAGTCTTTGACTGAATTCACTAACTTAATTTAAACACCTCAAGTGACTCACCTCTTAAGATCCTGTGCACAAGGAATAGTCGTTTATTCCATGCAACCAGACAATTCAACCCTTTAATCTTCGGAAACGTTGTTGTGAAACTTCACTGGTTTGACGTACGGGAAACTATCCAGACTTGGCGAGAATCAGATCCCCGCTCCGTAAAACAACCCTCTAAAAATTCACATTGGCTCCTTTTTTCGAGATGCAAACCGAGTTTTAGGTTCAAGTATAAGTGAAAAAAAACCCTGCAATTTTTAGAATTTAAAATGTAAACAGAAACTGCTGGAGATGCACGCTGGGTGGGTTTTGTTTATTCCTGGGGCAGGCAGGTATAGTTCAGGTTCAGGGGGCTCATCTGCCTCTTAAGTGGCCATTCACGAGTCTTCCAGCCCTGTAGGTGCCAACGGATCCGCTCTCTCTTTCCAGCATTTCCTGTTTTTGTTATCTTTACCCGAAATAAATATTGTCCAGTTCATAGAGACATTTTAAAGGGGTTTCAGGAATAGAGGGACCTGGGGGTTTATAAAAATTAATCTTTGACAGTGAAAAAAGAGGTCGAGAAAACTGTTTGGAAAAGGTATATATGACTCTCGGCTTTTATAATAGAGGCAGAGAGTACAGAAACACGGGTTCTATGTTCAACATTTACAAATGGCTGACTCTGCCTCCGCTGGATTATTGATTCCTAATGGGTTCCGCACTTTAGGAAGGATGTCCAAGGCCTTCAAGAGTGTGCGGAGGGACACATACCCAGAATGGGACCAGGGATGATAGGTTTCAGTTCATGTGGAGAGACTGGAGAATCTGGGAATGTTCTCCTTAGAGTTGAGAATATTAAGGGAGATATTTAATCGAGGCCTTCAAAATCAGGAAGAGTGTTTGGATCGAGTAAATAAGGAGAAACTGTTTCCACTGGGTAGGAGGGTCGGTAACAACAGGGACACAGATTGAAGAGAATCTGGAAAAGAGCCAGAGGTGAAGATGTGGAGAATGTTTTTTTTATATACAGCGAGTTGTTGTGACCTGGCAGACGCTGCCTGAAAGGGCGGTGGAAACAGATTCAATAAGAACTTTCAAAAAGGGGAATTGGATAAATACTTGAAGGGGAGACATTTCATCGCAATGGGGGATGGGTGAGTGTGTTATTAATTGGATAGATATTTCAAATGGCCTCCTTCTGTGGTTGATCAGTCTAAGATTTTATGATTTCCATCGAACATTTAATTTCATTGGGAAGTCGCAAAAGGGCTGAAACCCATTTTGGAATGCAGCAATTGGAATAATGTAGGCAAAGGTATTGAAAGATTAGCGAGGCAATTATGGAAATAAAAAAATAATTGAAACTCGTCAATTAGTCAGTAATTTATTTTAAGCTGGATGTGGTTTGTGAGGGACTTTTGGCGTCCAATCTGATTACAAGTCAGAGTGTTTTATATATTCATGAATCTCCTCCCCCCAACCCCCCGCCCCTTCCCTCCATCTCTCTACCTCTCTCTCACACATGCACACACAGAGAAACACACAGACACATCAAGGTATTCTGTATTTTAATGAGTTTTCTCTCCCCCCCTCCTCCCCCCACACACACACGCACACACACGCAGGCAGTGAGGATTGGAGTCCACCAGTACTGCTCCCTCCTTCCTGGGAAGAAATGGACTCGGGCTCGGCCACTGTGTCCTGCCTTGTGTGTGGCTTTAAGCCGGGTTTCGAGCGGGCCCTGTGGAGTGTGAGGGGTAAACAGAGAGCGGAGTGAGGACAAGTCCTGTGTCCCGGAAAGCGATCAAACTTGCAGCCTGAACAGTTACCTGGGAGTGCTGTCCACTGCCTGGAAGAAGGGCTCCAGTTATTCTTGTGGTGACAGCCACGGTCCCTGCACTCATCCCTTCTCAAAACCATCATCCCAAGCGGTTGCTCGCTCGGAGAAACTGCAACTCGGCGTTACAGTTTGATTAATTGAAGATATTTCATGTAATGGCACAGTTTATTCAACGTGTGAAAAATGCACCTTTTTTGTAACAATGTCAGATTTCGGAGAGCAACGTGAATGTCAAATGAAACCAGAAGGGAGCGAAATTATTATCTGTCCTTGTGCATCGGAATTTCCCATGGAATTGTTCCAAGTATCCTGTGAGCAAAGTTTCGCTTTGCGCATAATGGGGACACTGACCATGGTGGGTTTGTGAACTTGTGTGACACAGTTTCTAATAAACACCAAGTGCTGTTATGAAATTAAATTGGCCGATCATCATTCAGCACTTAAAGGAACGTGGGGAGGATTGACAGTGAATAATGTACAGTTCAGATAAGACAACATAGAATTACGTAAAATGACAGAACAAAAACAGAACTGCATACAGGAACAGCACAGAAACATGCACCTATACTATTCTTGTTGACGACATCCTGTGGGAACGAGTTCCACATTCTGCACACTCTCTGAGTAAAGAAGCTTCTCCTAAATTGCCAAATGGATTTTTTCTGTAGCTATCTTATACATGTGACTAATATTTTCCAAATCCTGGATAAGTGATGCCTTATTAAACCATTTCATAATTTTAAAAGCCTCTGTCAGGTCACCCATCAATCTTCTGTTGTTTTTTTTAGAGAAAGGATCTACAGCCTGTTTACACTTTCCTTGTAGATATAAGCTCTCAGTTCTGGGTCACGGACAATGAGCTTCCTTAGTGTCTTTGCATCGTTCCCCCTCTTTCAGGAGGAGATATCGTGACAGGTTCTGATAGAGTGGAGAAGACTTTGGAGAGTGTAACCACTGACAGGAGGGTCAGTAACCAGAGGGACACAGATTGGCGATAATCGGCAAAAGAACCAGCAGGGGAGAAGAGGATATTCTTTTATTAAAAGAGCGAATTATTGTGGTTTAGAAGGCGCTGCCTGAAATGGCAGTGGAAGCAGATTCAATAGGGACTTTCAAAATAGGAATTGGATAAATTCTTGACGGGGAAAAATGCAAGGATTTGGGTGAAAGATTCGAGCAGAGATTGAGGTCTAATTGGATAGAACTTTCAAAGAGCCAGCAGAGGCACGGCGGGTGGAATGGACTCCTCGTCTTAAAGGCGCAATTTCAGTGCAGCCTCTGCATGTTTCAGCTTCCTTGTATTGGTGTCTTTAATTGCATTCTGCCCCTTTATACAGTATAGGAGCAAGGTGTAATTCAAATAATCTTTGCAATGTATCTGTGTCCGAGTTACCAATATATTGAAGCACTTTTGAAAACCAATGATAACTTTGTCACTCCATTTTTGTGATGGTTCAGACCAGAGGTGCCCAGGGTGTCTCTTGCACTAATTTACAAATGCATTTCTAGAGTGAATGTGTTCAGGTTAGAAATATGGTTAAGGGCTGAGAGGGCCGGTCAGTTACTGTTTGGAAATTTAGGCTGCAATTAATATGAAAACTGCAGAGTAAGTGGTTTCCGAGCCTTCACTGGTTGTGTCCTGGGAGTGGACATTTAAACATACACTTGAAAGAAATTTATTTGCAATCCACCTGCACTTTGATTCTAGTCTGTAAAATCCACTGAACTGTATTATCCATAGAATCATAGACACTTACAAAATATAAGGAGGCCATTCGGCCTGTGCTGACTGTTCGAATGTACACTTTAGTTCCACTCCCCAGCAATCAGTGCAAGACTCTGAGAGTTAGTCATCTTGTAGCAAACCTCCAGTAAATAGTCGTATCGAAGCTGCTTACACCAGAAAGCATCGGCTGTGACTGAAAGCTGTTTGCTGACTGTGTTAAAATTTTTCAAGCGTGAACACTATTTCCTTCTCACATGAGAAGAACAGTCAAATCTGCAACTACAATTTACACGGTGTTTCACTGAGTTGAAGTGAAATAATCCCATGGCACCTTTAATTGCATAAACATTTAAAATCTCGACTGGAAACCGTTGGTGTGATGATCTCTGGATGATTGTGTTGGTTATTAAACTCTGATCGAATGGAGAACCTCTTGTTCCTAATGGATAGAAGTACTCCCAAATTAACTTGGGCTTATTCTCCTGTAAAACTACATTCTGCACCGATATTGTAAAGAGTATTTGGAGGCACGTGTTGCAAGATGCAGATGGAAAAGTTATTTCTGCTAAACACAACTCATCCATCCGGGAATGTTTTGTCCCTCTGAGCCATCAGCACAACAACTCTTTCATAAACAATTTCAGGGAGTTTCACAGACCCAATCCCCTCGACCCCAATTCGCTCTACCCAGAGAACCACTCAGGATGCTCGTCTTCCTGTTTGTGATAGACCTCCTGACATCAGTCCTTAAATTATGACTCCTCAATACCACTGGAAACAGGACAGTGGAGCAGAATGAGGCCATTCAGCCCCCTAGCCTGTTTCGCTATTTAGTTGCATCATGTGCGCATCTGTTCCTGAACTCCACCTAACTGTCTTTATTCCAGATCCCTTAATCCCCTCACCCGAATAAAATGAATTGACTGCAGCCTTAATTGCTTTTTTAGGATGACAGTTGAAGATTTTCACTCAGTTTCTGTGTGAACAAGTTCTTCCTGACATCAGACCTGAGGAGCCTCGCTCTAATTTGAAGGTTCATCCCCTTTGTTCTGGACGCCCCCACTCTCCCCACCAGAGGTAATAGTTTCCCTCTATCCACTCTATCGAATCCTTTCATAATCTTGAACACCCCGGTTCAATAACCTCTCAATCTTGTAAACTGGAAGAATGGAAGCTTAGCATATCCAGCCTGTACTCGTATTTTAACCCTTTGAGCCCTGGTATTGTCATTGTGAATGGAAGTTTGCGTTATGTGAACCTAAAACACAATCTGAATGCACGTTCAGAAGAGCGCAAGAGTTCATTTAACTGTTCAAGAGACTTCTTGGGCACTTTCTCGGAGATGGATTTTGAAAGAATTTTTGCCTGGAACTGCCTCTGTTCCTCCCGAATCTGATTTTGTTGTGCTTGCTGATTCTGGAGTAATCGGAATGGGAATATTTAGGCTGTTGTGACTTTGATCGGTAACTCAGTCTAACCAGGTGTGGTGTAATCCTTTATCTCTCTGACTAAATATATTGTAAACAGTCATTTGGCAGTACAGAATTTGAGTATTGGTGGATAAAAAGAAACTTTCTAATGGACGCTTGTCACTTTGAACTCATCTGTGAAATTCGCAATAAAATATCAATGTCAGTGGAAACCACCTATTTGTGCTGTACAAGAAAAAAACGCGCTGATTGTTTGGCAGGTGGATCCTGTTTGGTAGAGGTGTTGCAATGGAGAATACACTAGTTGAGGGTGACCGGCAGCTAAATGCCAAGCATAGTATCTCATAAATATCAGCAACAGGTTAAACTAGCTGCTTCACGTAGCTACGATGTAGTAGCAACACACGTTGTATTTGCCATTAACAGGATGTTGCGTCAAACCCAAAAGCATTCTGCCTATCACACAAAAGACTAATGTGATCTATGAATTCCAGTATCAGTCTGATGTTAGGCATGTCCGCCATATGTCCCAAAGACTGGCCGATTGTATCAAATAGAATGTTCCTTCCACTGTTCATAGTGGGCAAGTTACGGACTGTACCCAATCAGCCTGTTCTTGCAAAACTCAGAACACGGTGTTGAAAATTAAGTTATCCTGTGGTTGGACAACACATGCTGAAGAATCCTCAGGGTGCAACGAATTATGCTGACAACCAATTTAAGGTAGTCATTTGGGCTCAGAGTGGGGCGCATTTATGTGCCTTTGAATCTACATATATTTACACACAGGGCCGTTTTCTTTGCTGGCAGAAGTAACATGTGCACACGTTGTGTCTGTTTCTGCTAAACAAAGTAAGTGTCAGCCATTCACTGGTTCATTCCTCAGGGCAATGTCTTGACCAATCAGAGACAAACTGCCTGGTAAAAATTTTGAACAGTACTTGGCAGTTAACTGTCGGTCTCCATCAACTACTACATTCTCCAGGGCAACGCCTCCACAAATCAGGCCCCACTTGCCAATAAATCAACACTTTTTTCTCAAGTGGTGTAATTGTTTTCTCCCTGACATTGGTATTTTCGAGCGAATTGTCCTGATGAGTGCCAGGTGAAAAGGTTCGGCAAAGAAGTCCCTTTTTTCAGGAACATGTGGATATCTTGTTGCAATGATGTGCAAACGTGGAATTAGGAAAATGCGAATAGCTAGATGGAAAATGTCTAAATTCCAGCTAGATTATATTCCACTATCCTAATATTTCAATGATGCAATGATAATTGGCTTATCATGGTAATAAAGTAACAGCAACTTGTCCACATCTGGTCCAGATATGAGAGGAGAGAATCCAACCATGATGGACAGCTTTGCTCCAAAGTCATCTCTTCAGCCAAAACACACTGCATTCACCCTATGGCTCTGACATGTTGGTTTCAATTTTAACACAAACCATAGCACACTGTAGCAAAGCAAAGTGGAAACATCACAGGTTTCCTGCATCACTGCCCATGTTCTTCTCTTGCTGTTCTCTAATTCTGTAAATGATTGCAGAGTTTAACAGGATTTAAAGACAAGCTGGAAATCTGAACTAGAAACTGCTGGGAATCCGCATTTGGGACTGATGGAGATATTAAACCTGGAAAATTAACCTATTATTTGAATTATCAGAGTGGGAGGGGCCGAGCGACATGTTGTGATTCCAGTTAGAGTCCTCAGCGGGATTTAACAAAAAGTCAATTGCTCTAGATTGTGACCAGGTGTTCACCGCGTGAAATATCCAGCATGGGGCGCTTTGCACCTTATCCCAAAAATGAACTTTTTGTATATTATTCCAACAGCTCTATAATCTCACCTCTTTCGCATCCTGTTGTGTCTCTTCGGCTCTGTCTGACGGCTGTCACATGTGCGTTAATGGCTTAAGTATGTTTTGAAACTTTATACCAGTCTAGATACGCTATAATCAATCACTGACACTGAATGACAAATACGCTAATATTCCCCAATTGGCCGATGTTTCTCCAATATTGCATTACTTCCCCTACATGACAATGCGTGGACAATGTACACGAAGCAAACACCTCCGCCTCCCCCTCACCCGCAGTGGCCATGCCGGACACAATATTGCCAATTTTAGACTCACCTGGTGGTTCCTGCACAGAAGAAGTCAATTCAACATCTTGTGGCCAGGTTGGGTTTCTGAAAGAGGAACAAATATAGTTCACCTTCGACTCAACCCCGCCTTTTCTCCGTGGCCCTAGAAATGATTTGTCTTTCTATCTTCTAACAGTTATCAAATCTCCTCATTCCAGACAGTTCCACCACTGGCAACAGTTTCTCCCTGCCTACTGTTTCCAGACCCTTCATAATTTAGAATATCTCTATTAAATCTCCTCTCAACTTTCGCTTCTCCCAGGGAAACAACACCAGTTTCTCCAGCCTATTGTTTTCGAACTGAATTTCCTCATTCTTGCAACCTTCTCAACAATCTTGACTGCAACCTCGCTATAGCTTTCACATCCTTCGCGAAGTCAGGTGGCCAGAATGGTACACAATGCACCAGCTGAGGCCGAACTGAATCTTTTTACGAACGTTTATTTGAACTTTGTGCCTTTGTACTCTATGTCCATATTATTAAAAGCCTGAAACCCCTACGCTTTACTAACTACTCTGTCAACGTATTCTGTCACCTTACGTGATCTGAACAGATATACAACCTGATCACTCTGTTCCTGCACCCCTTTTACAATCGTCTCCTTTGTTTTATGTTGTCTCTCCTCGTTCTTCAAAACAAAATGTGTCATTGCACACTTCTGTGCATTAAATCTAACCTGCCAGTCTATCGCTCTCCTCCTCTAGGTCACGAAATTTTCAAGGTTTGTGTCAACCGTTAATTTTGAAATTGTAGTCGTGACACTGATGTCATGGCTTTTCATAACCTCTAGGAGAAGCCTGAGTCCTAAAATCCGTGCCTTGAGGAAATCTAGCCTATACTTTTCCTGCAGTCTCAATAGTGGGCCTCTTATATGGGAGCAACAGGCCGGAGAGTGATTTCAGAATGTGGGCAGTTGCTCACTTTTCATTGTGGGATCTCTTGCCTCGTTCTTCTGAAAGGAGAGTCAGTAATTAGCAATTTAAAACTGTGAGAAGGGAATCACATTGGACAACCAATTATGAAAATGTCCCTGATAAACATTGATCCTCACCTGATCTGCCGCTTTTATGTGTCCAAATGAAAATGAAGATCAAGTGTAGAAATAGGATCGCCGCTACCATTCTGACAACATTAAGGGTCGGAATGCACTATTCCCACAGAGACAAAACAATTAGAAACTGCTGCTCGATCAAATCAGAATTTCGTGGGATTCTCTCATGGGAAACGTGACCCAGTTAAAAGTTGGTGCCTCAAACAGCCTTTGCGACAGATAGCGGCTACTGGACGCACAGAATGAGATAAATTAAGCAATGTTTTCGAATTGAGATGAATTGGCGGACAACACTGTCAGGATTGTTCCAAAAAATTATACAATCTTACCGATGTCTACCTGGAAACTGAATTATAGATTCATAGAATGAACCAGTCAACAAGGAGGCAGTTCGGTCCATCTTGTCAGTGGTAGATGTTTGTGTAAAGAAAACTCAACATGTTTCCCCCCTTGGTTCTCGCCTTTGGAAACAGTTTCTCCGTATTTGCTCTATCTAAACAATTCATGATTTCGAACCGTTAACCTTCTCTGCTCTAAGGAGAACAGCCCCAAATTGTCAAGCTTCTCCACATTAACTAAAATCCCCGATGCCAGGTCCCATTCTGGTGAATGTCCTCTGTACCCTCTCCAAGGCCCTGACATATTTCCTTAACATGGCGTCCAGAATTGGAATCAACACTCCGGCTGGTGTCAGACTAGGGATTGATAAATTGCTATTTTTTCTCCTATCTGATTCCTCCATTAAAAAGCCGTGGTCTCCCTCTGTCTTTTATGTGCCATCTCAACTTGTCCTGCCACGTTCAGAGATTAATATCCATCGGCCTGATGAGAGTTCAACTCGGTCAATTCCATATTAACCCAATTTCACCTTCGCTTCACCACACGAAGCTAATGTTAAATCCGACTGCTGATTTCACCAACTAATATGACTTAAACATTAAACCGGATTTTACAAGTAAAATGGAGATTGATAAAGTAGATTCCGGGAAATGAGGAAGGTGACGGGGGTAATTGAGCGAGAACCACGTCCCTGCAGACCCGTCGCTTTTCCCAACAATCTCACCTCTTCACTGCTTTCTGCTCATGGAAACTAACGTTGAACTAATCTCAAACCTGTTCCTCATCCACTGCCTGAAAGAGTGGAGGTTACAGATTAAATAATAATTTCCCTGAGGGAAACCAGATTATTATATGAATTATGTGAACGGGAACCAGTTACAGGATTATTGGGAAAAGGTGGGATTAATTGAATATCCTCTTTCTGTGCTGTATCACTCTATGATATTAAGATGTCACGCAGGAGCTTAAAGCGAGTCGAGAACGTATTTACAAGACAAGGTCTCCCTGTCGGACAGAGGACAATTCTAATTCGTTTCAAATCATTAAATGCGCTTTTTACATAAATATTAGACACATATAAACGCATACGTACATAAGTATATATAAAAAAATATATATTTTATATAGACAGGCAAATGCACACGCACATATATAAACACACGCGCACTCACACATTCACCGATATACACGCACACACATATCTGCACACAGGCACACGCATATGTGTGAACAGTCATACATACGCACACATGTTAACACACACACATTGAAACACACACACACGACCACAAACTCACAAATATCTTTATATGTGTCTATTGTTATCTGTTGTCCCCGGAAGTGCTTAAATGAGAGGCAGATTCTTAGAATCTAGTGAATTCCTGCAACTGATCTTATGAAGTAAAGACCTTCACTGAACAGATCACCAACTCATCTGTGCCTGTCTCTGTTCTTTGGTCCTTAAACCAATATTTGTTTGGAGACCCCAGATGAACGATACAAGTAGAGGGGCCGCCCGTTCTCTGGGTTGCAATCGGCACCATGGCGTGACTTCTGATGCTGTAGGAACCGTCCGCCTCCCTCGTACCGGGATTCTGTAAGTAGAGAGATTATAGTTACATTATCACTGGTTATTGAAGGATAGCAAGCAGCCGCCTTGAAAGACGTAGTGAGTAATTTAAGAACAGTCACATCATTATTTTTAATTATTCTTATCCCTCATTTGATTTTCTTCAGCTTATAAGAGAGACAAATAAACAAACTCATACGATCAGGTCAAATCCCTTCACCTGGTCACTGGGTAACATTTTTAGCTTAGTTAACAATGATTCTGGCGGATCCCAGTTTACAATTCTCACCCGCCTCTTACTCACCACAAACCCGTAGCACTTGGAAAACAAGTGGCAGAGACAAAAATACCTTGGACATCTTGACGTGGTGACTTCACTCTGTTTTCTCTCTCACCACTTTGTTACCTCAGGAGAAGTGGCCCCAGACTGACCTGAGCTCAGTCCCAGTCAGTAGCTCCACATTCAGATCTGGTGAAAACCTGACTAGCTATGCTATTGAAAGTACTACAATATTTTGGGTGGGTGAGGCGTCCTGATGAGTACTGTGGTCACCATCTGAACATCACAGCGGTCAATTGGTAGAATGCCACTCAAGTTGTCGCCCGGGGGTGGGGGGTGGTGGAGGTGGTGGGGCCTGGGTCACAGAGTACTAATTGTATGGATGGGTTCTGAATATTGCAGTTAAGGATTACTCAATTCTGGGCACGTGAGAGCCGTTTGCAAGGGAAGCATGTATTAACCATCCCTGGTTGACTCTTGAGGTGGTGGTGGTGAGTCGGCATCTTGAACTGTTGCAGTCCATGTGGTGTAGGTACAACCACAGTGCTGTTAGTCGGGTAGTTACAGGATTTTGACCCAATGAAAGTGTAGGAATTGCGGTTCTTTTCATGCCAGGATGGTGTGTGGCTTGGCGGGCAACTTGCACTTGGTGGTATTATTGCTATCATTGTACCAGAAGTTTGTAGAGGTCGCAGATTTGGAAGGTGAACGCCAGGAATTCAGAGTGTTATGTCATTGTACTCAATATAATCAATTTTGTAAACAGTTTGTACAAAATTCATGATAAAACCTGGTTATGTCAGAGACTGGAATATATTGGGTAAAATGTATGTGGATTAGTTTGAATTTACGAGTGTCTCATTCTCTATATTACAAATTACACAAAGATCTGGAGTGGGATTCTAATGTAGCAAAGACGGGCCTTCACCACACTTATTGTGAATCTAAATGGATTGAGTACAGTTCCAATCCTTTCGTGCATCATCCTCCTTTCTGTCAAGTCTCATTGAGTAGGGTTTCGACTGACTTATTCTATAATATAAAATGCCGTTGGTGATTGACCTGAATTCAGTGTCCTGAGTTCATTGTATTTGCCTATGATTCATTGATTGACCCCGTGAAGAGAGTTTCAAACAATCATACATGTTCCACTTTGCTTTGTGGTCTAAGCGGGTTCACAGCAGATCAATGGAAAATTAACTGCACATTTAATTTTCCATTGAACTTTGAAATAGCCGTTAAGCTCCTTTGATGTTACAGTTTATAGAGTTACATAGAGTTTGAAGCACAGAAACAGGCTATTCGACCCGACTGCTCATGCTCGTGTTTATGCCCTGCATGACCCTCCTCCCATCCCTTCTTCTCAGTCCAACAGCATATCCTTACATTCCCTTCTTCTGCATGTGTTTACAAACTTCCCACTTAAATGCAAATCTGCAAGAGCCTCATCCATTCCCTGTGGGAGTGGGTTCAACATCCTCCCCAATGCCCGAGTAAAAAAGTTTCTCCTGAATCCCAGACTGGATTTGACGAATATTAATGGCTCCACATTATAGAGGATCATAGGAACACAGGATTGGGCCATTGGACCTTTTGAGCCTGCTACACTATTCAATAAGGTCATGGCGGATCTGGTAGTGGTCTCGACTCCACCTTCCTGTCTGCCGCCCATAGGCCTTGGCTTCCTTGACGAACAAATATCTGTCTAACACGGGGCCTTGAATACATTCAAAGACTCAGCCGGCACTACATTCCACAGACCAACTACCCATTGAGTGAAAAGAAAATCTCGTCATCTTTGTCTTAAAATGGAGACCTTTATTTTTGAATTCTCCACGATTCTGGATTGAATTTATTGAAGGCCAATATTGTTGAAAGCGTGCAGAAGTAGAATCATCTTCCTTCAGCCTGCCAAAATAAACCATTTCACAATTTTAAAGGCCCCGACCAGGTCAACCCTGAATCTTCTCCTTTTTTCGATCAAAGAACTCCAGCTTGTTCATTCATTCCAGCTTGTTCATTCATTCCAGATAGATATAAGCTCTCAGTTCCTTTATCATCCTTGTGAAACATTAACCGTACCTTTTCCAGTGCCTCTGTATCATGTCGAGAACATGCAGAGTTCTGTCCTGTACTCCAGCTATGGTCTAACTAACGTGAGAACATACCTGGTGTATTTTGTAAAGCTGATGATGAGTGCGTGACAGCACTTGGACCTGTAATAAACAGGAAAACCGCAGAGAGCTATCTACCTCGGCACCGTTTTTCAACCCCTATCGTGTATCTATGCATAAACATAGAATGGCATTCAGGCTGCATATTTCACACATCCTTCAGACCGAAAGGAGAACGAGTTCTTGGGGGCTCACAGACTGACCGTCTGAAGTCACGGGCAATGAGCTTCCTCGCTGTGTGTGCATTGTCCCATCTCTTCCAGGGTGAGATATCTTAACATGTTACATACAGTGGAGAACGGCAGGGATGGTGTAAATAAAAAGAAATTGTTTCAATTGGCAGGGGGCGCGGCAACCAGCGGGACACAGATTGAAGAGAACCGGCAAAAGGACCAGAGGGGGTGGGGGAGTGGGGACGAGAATAATTTTTCTTTAACCAAGAATTATTGTGATCTGGAAGGCTCTGCCTGAAAGGACGATAGAAGCACATTCAAAAGGAATTTTCAAAAGGGAAATTGGATGGATACTTGAAAGGGAAACATTTTCAGAGATATGCAGGACGGAGCGGGGGAGGTGTTGGGGGTGGGGGTGGGGCGGTTGGTGGGGGGGCTACAGAATGGGGGATAGCTGGATAGATCTCTCCACGTGCCAGCATTCTGAAGGGCCAAAATGGCCTCCAAATGCGCTGTGCGGGACTATGAGATGCAAGTCAGTTATCAGGTTCAATATAAAAATAGAGCGAATATAATCAACAATATGGGAACTGCATCCGTCAGGAACAATGAATGAAATTAATCTGAAATGTAAACTCCCCTGAGATAAAAGATGTGAGTTGGCCCCATCTTCATTATTGGCGATTCAGAAGTGGACAGAGTTTCAGGTGGATCATTAGAGTGAGTATTGATCTCTGGAACAAAATAAAATGCCCAAAGCTAACGGAGAAGAACAGAAAACGAAGGGAGGTGAGAGAAGAAATATAACAGTTTGAAAATTTAGATTTGAAGCAGTTCTTTTAAGTTTTGGAAAGACAGGAATAGAACGGCGCAAACAACCGATTGCGCGTGATTTATCGATATGAACTATATATTTTTTTAATGACCGTGCCTCCTCCCTATCGGGGTGTATTCGTCGGAGGCTAGCTTCGGGAGAGAGGGTGTGCGGGTGCGGGGTGGCGGATTGCACTGTAATCTGAGGTAACTTGTTTATTTCTGTCTTGCTCAGTTATTATGTCTCAACCCGTCTTGTCTCAGTCTCCACCGGTTCAGACACTCCCTGCAGGGAGTCGTGCTAAATTGAGTTGCCTCACGGAGGGCTCAGTGGTTAGCTTCATCCTCTGGTACAGACAATCGGAGCGAAACGACATGAAGCTGATTTACATAGCGGGCCAGTACCTCCCCGCAGAGGGGAGGTTTTCCAGTGAGGCTAATTGCAAAGCGGTTAATTGTTCACTGCTCATTGCGGACACCCGGAGAGATGATTCTGGAATATATTACTGTGCAATCCGCAATTTCAATAACATGGTCAGAATATTCGGAAATGGCTCCCAGTTAGTGATTACAGGTGAATTTTATCATTATTCCATCGAATTAGGTATTTTGACAGCAATTAAAAGTCTCTGGTTTCAGCTCATAATGA
Organism: Isurus oxyrinchus; assembly: GCA_026770705.1. Classification (NCBI taxonomy): domain Eukaryota; kingdom Metazoa; phylum Chordata; class Chondrichthyes; order Lamniformes; family Lamnidae; genus Isurus; species Isurus oxyrinchus. The sequence continues at coordinate 712,722 of JANJGN010000036.1, forward strand.
TGTTTTTCCTTCATTTGCCAAATTTAGAGGGCCCCCCCACCATATCCCTCCTCGCCCCGCCAGAGGATGAGATTCCCTCCATGGAAAGGGTCCCGTTGTTATGTTTGATAAGAGGCTTGTCCCCCGATTCCTTAACAGTCCACTGGGATATTTCCGCGCGGGATGCGGATAGACAGACCGATTCCGGGACAATTGAGTCGGACGGGACCTACACCATCAGGAGTTACACCAGCCTCTCGGCGGAAACATGGAGCAGCGGCGCTCTCTGTACTTGCGCCGTTCAAATCAACTCCAGTGAAAATCTTCTCAGTGCAAGTGTCTCATCTCAGAGAGGTAGCTATTAACAGTGACCGTTTACCAATCTATTTAATGCTGATGGGAGACTTTGTCAACTTTGTAAATTAGAATTGTCCATCTTTCCGTGTGTGTCCATGTAACATCATTTTATCATTGACCTATCACAGGTCTCTCCGTCTTTCAGAGTTTAGCTTTCTGAAATTCTAACTCCTTCCGTTCTCTCTACCTCAGAGGGCTACGGATGCTCTGTCGCTGAGGTAGATTTTTGTGCATTAAGTGAATAAGGGACGTGGACAGGCCAGGAAATTGCATTTAATCTGCAGGATTAACAGTGGTCTTATTGAATGGCGGATCTCCTTGAGGGGCAGAATGGTCTCCTGCTCCTATTTCCTGTGTTCTTGTGTCTATCTAAGCATATTGACATGGTTCCATGCCACTGGATCATTTGTCAGTGAGCAAAATTGAAAAGTGTGATTACATTCCCAGTGCACCACTTTGTCTCACCATGCCTGTGTAAAATTATCTATTCATATCTCTAACTACTTAACATTCACAATATTTCTGTCTGTCTTAGTTAAATATTGGGATGTAAAATATCTTCTCTATCCGTGTGTCTATCTGTTTATCTATCTATTCATCTTTCTTGCTCTCTATCAAACATCCATTCTTATCCTCGTACAGGTTAAGATAACTGCTTTATCTATTTTTATGTTTAACTCTCTCTCTCTCTCTGAAACCTTCTCACTACCGCTCCCCCTCTCTGAATCTCCAGGTCCCACCACTGTTTGCCTCATCACTCTCTCCCTCTTATTCTGTCATTATCTATTGATAAATGTATTCATCTCTCTATCTATATCACTCTACCTCTGTTTATCTTGTCTATTTCTATAGTAGTTAAATGGTGCCTTATAAGAAATCTGGGACATTCATCTATCTTCCCATCTGTCGATCTCTCTCCATCTCTCACCCTCTTTCTCTCTTTCTCTCTCTGTCTCTATCGCTCTCTCTCTCTATCCCTTCCCATCCATTTAAAAAATTCTGTCTATGTTTTATGCTCTGTCATACTCTCTTCATCTCTCTATCTGTAACTATCCAGCTCTCCATCCATTTCTCTATCCAGCTCTCCGTCCATCTCTCTGCTCTGCTTCTCCCCCTCTCCAAATCTCTCTCACTCCGTCGCCCCATCTCCCATTTCTTCCTTTCTCCCCCTCTCTCTCCATCCCTCCCCTCCCTCTTTCCCTCTCTCCCCATCTCTCCCTTACCCCAATTCCCCCTCTGTCGAACTCTCCCTCTCTCCCCTATCCCCCATCCCTTCCCCCCTTTCCATTTTCCCTCTCTCTCTCGCTCCCTCTGTGACCATCTCTCCCTCTCCACCTCTCTCCCCAACTCTCCTCCGCTCTCCCATCTCCTTTCTCCCTCTCACTCCCCCATTTCTCCCTATCTCCACATATCTCCTCTCTCCGTCGCTACCCCTCTCCCCTGTTTCCCCTTATCTTCAAACCTCCCTCCCCCTTCAACTATTTCCCTTTGTATTTCTATCTTAGTTAAACAGAGAGTGATCTTCTCTCTCGACCACTCTCTGTCCATTTCTCCCCGGCTTAACATTTATTTGCTATTAAAACAGTGCTCTATCTATCTCTTTCGTTATCTCTCTATGTTTGTCCTATTTAAATAGTGTTCCATAAGATCGCTGCTCTCTCTCTCTCTCTCGCTTTCTCTCTCTATATTTCAGCCTTTATAAATGGGCGTCTATCTATCTCTTTATCACTCGCTCCCAGTGTCCGATTCAAATAGCGTTTTTAACGATCTCTTCTCATTCTCCCTATCTCTCTCTCTTTCTGTATACAGATATCTACCCTGTTCAAATAGTGCTTTATAAGATCTCTGCTGTCCCTTGCCACTCGTCTCTCCATCTCTGTCTCTATCTCTTCTCTCTCATTCTACATATTTCTACTTCTGTCCTGTTTTAATATTCTTCTGTTACGTCTCTTTATTTCCGGATAATGAAAGCAGTAAAAATCTATTTCCGTCTGCAGGTGAAATCAGGCATCTAATTTGCGACCTTTTCCCCCACTTGTTTATTTAATTCCACAAACTTTCTTTTAAATGAAAGTTTTTTTTGCAGATTCTCCGCTCCCGACAACCTGCAGTTTCCTGTTTTCAGGGAGTTTGACGGCGGCAGCTCTTCTCCTTCTGGGGATGATTCTTGTGGTCGGGAGAAGGAGCTGCCGGAACCAGCAGACAGGTAGCGATTTTTGGGAGACGCTGAAACTCCGTGGCGCTCTCAATCAATTCAGTTATGAATAAATTATTGACAGTTTCAGCCGGTTCAGAGTGAAATGTAGCCACTTACGCTCAGTTCAAATTTTACTTTCTAACAGGAAAAATGAACAGTGGTGAGGAAATGAAAGATTGCAGAGAACAACGAGAGAATAAAGAGGTAAAAGAATGCAATTGTTGCCACAAGCCTGGAAACATTTCACGAAATTTTAATCCAAGGTTCACATTTCATAGTTATTGCGATTAATCTAAAGAAATTTAGGTCATGAGTAATACAGGATGGCAGAAACTAGGCTTCAATTCCTCTCATTAGGAAGATTAAGGGTTGATTTAATCCAAGGGTTTAAGATGATAAAAGGATACGATCGTGTCTGAAGAGATAGACTCTTTGCTCTGGTGGCACAGATGTGGAGTTGCGGTGCGGGATGAGTAGTGGGGGTTGGAGGGCTGGAGTCCAGAACAAGGGGGCACGACCTTAAAATTAGCGGTAGATCATTCGGGGGTGATGTCAGGAAGCACTTAGTCACACAAAGGCGAGTGGAAATCTAAAGCTCTCTCCCCTCAAAAGCTGTTGAGGCTGCGGGATCAATTGGAAGTGTCAAAACATGGATTGACAGATTTTTGTTTGGGAAAGGGGGTTAAGGATTATTGAACCAAGTTGGGTGGATGGACATGATGATACAGACCAGCCAAGCTCTAATTAAATAGATTGGAGGGGCTGAATGGCCTCCTGCTATCCCAATGATGATGGTTTTCGTTATATTAATGGATTCGGTTTTTATTTTTTTTCTCCACAGACGCTTTATGCCCGCTTGGCCTTCAATGAAGATGCCAAACTTTGACTGGAGAGCAAAGAGGGAGAGAGAGCTCGCACTCTTCTTCCCGAACACGACGTGCTGCAGACATTTTCTACTGTTAGGCGGGAAGTTCCGAAAGTCCAAACGGTGCAAATTCAGACGTATTCTCGCGCAATTTTATGATGTCGCCCAAAGCGGCAACAGAATAATCCCATAATGCCCGCTATTCTAACCATAAAATATCGCCTGCAGTTCCACTCCAGCCTCTCCTGCTTTCTGTTATTTGGCACTGGTGTTTATGAATGCACTCTGCGTCTTTATTCAGTATATCAGCAACATATTATTCAAACAGGCTTTACAATGTATCTGTGCTCGAGTAACCCTCATATTAAAATAGATTTGAAAACCAATGTTTGCTCTGTGATATCAGTTCTCTAGATCATTCAGACCAGATGCACCCAGAGTATCTCTGTGGCCAATGTACAAATACATTTACAGAGAGAATGTTAGCAGGATAGAAGCAGGGTTAAGGACCAACAAGTACTGAATGGGGTTTAGGCTGCAGTGCTAGTGGACCCCGAGCCTTCACTGGTTGTGTCCTGGGAGGGAACATTGTTATATTTACTCTTGTTGACAACCCATCCACCCTTTTGTTAATACCCCACTATATAAAAAGGAAGGTAGAGAGAAAACAAGGAATTATAGAGCAGTCAGCCTGGTAGAGGGCAAAATTCTAGAGTCTATTATAAAAGATTTAATAGCTGAGAACGTAGAAAACAGTGGCAGAATAGGACAGAGTCAGCATGGATTTACGAAAAGGAAATCATGCTTGACAAATCAACTGGAATATTTTGAGAAAGAGACTGATAGGGCAGATGAGGGGGAGCCAGTGGATGTAGTTTACTTGGAGTTCCAGACAGCTTTCGACAAAGTCCCACATCATGAGATTAGCATGTAAAATTGAAGCATATGGGATTGGGGGTCGTGTATTGGGATGGAGAGGAAACTGGTTGGCAGACAAATAAACACAGATTAGGTATATATGGGTCATTTTCTGAATGGCAGACAGTGAATAGTGGGGTACCACAGGGATCGGTCCTGGGACCCCAGCTATTCACAACATATACTAATGGTTTAGATAGGGGAGCTAAATGTAATATCTCCAGATTTAGAGACGACACAAAGCTGGGTGGAAGGGTGATCTGTGAGGAGGATTCAGAGATGCTTCAGGGTGATTTGGACAAGCTGAGCGAATGGGCAAATCCATGGCCGAAGCAAAGTACTGTGGATAAATGTGAAACTAACCACTTTGGTAGAAAAAACAGGAAGGCATATTATTACCTGAATGGCTATAAATTGACAGAGGGGAATGTGCAACGAGACTTGGGTTTCCTCGCACACCACTGTTGAATGTAAACATGCAGGTGCAGCAGGCGGTAAAGAAGCAAAATGGTATGTTGGCCTTCGTTGCGAGGGGCAGGGATGTCTTGCTGCAAATTTACAGGGCCTTGGTGAGACCACACTTGGAATATTGTGCGTAGTTTCATCTCTTTATCTGAGGAAGGATTTTCTGGCTAGAGATGGAACTGTCATATGAGGAGAGATATGGCTATATTTCCTGGAGATCAGAAGAATGAGGTGGAATCTCATAGATTCCTATAATATTCTAAGAGGGCTAGATAGGGTAGATGCAGGAAGGGTGTTTCAGATGGCGGGGGAGTCCAGAACCAGGGATCACAGGTTGAGGATACGGGGTATACCATTTAGGGTTGAGATGAAGAGAACTTTCTTCAGCCAGAGAGTGATAAGCCTGTGGAAGTCGCTCCCACGAAAAGTAGTTGAGGTCAAAAAATGGTAAGTTTTCAAGAAGGAGTTAGATATAGCTCTTGGGGCGATAAGGATCAAAGGATATGGGGAGAAATCGGGAGCAGGCTATTGAGTTAGATGATCAGCCATGATCATAATGAATGGCTGAGCAGGCTCGAAGGGCCGAATGGCCTACTCCTGCTCCTTTTTTCTATGTTTCTATGTAATACAGTTTAGTGCATTTTACGGACCAACATCACTGGTTCAAAGGCACGTAAAATACAGGAGGAGGCCATTTGGCCCGTCATGCCTATGTCAGCTTTTTGAATGTGCACTTTAGTATCACACCCCTGCTGTCTCCACATGATCCTATGAATTAGTCCCTTGTAACACACCGCCCATTAACTGTTAGTCTTTATCCTGAATACAGCACATCCCATTGGCTGTGATTGAAAGTGGCTTGCTGGTGATGTTAATAATTCACAAATATTGGCTCCTTACATTAGATTATCGGTCCAACGTGTGAGTAAATATGATGTCTAACTGAGATGATGTAATCTATTCCCATGACATCTTTCATTTTGTCAATACTAAAAAGCTGGTCTGGATACAATTGGTGTGCTGCTTACTGGATATTTTTATTGATGATTAAACTCTGGCCTGCAGAAAATATCGTAAATCCTGTTCGTAGCAGAAAGGAACATTCCCAAATTAACACAAACATTATTTTGTTGTCAAGACTCATTCTGCATAGGCATTTCGAGAGTATTTCCGGACACTTATTACAAGATACAAATGGAAAAGGTCAACCTGTCCGGAAAGGTTTTGTCATCTTCAACTTGCAGGAAAATAACTTTTTCCTTAAAAATACCAGGGTTCTTTGCAAGCGGTTCCCTACTCTACCTACCCAGGGAACTATTCCTGTTGCTGATAACTCTGTGTGTCATCGGCCTCCAGGCATCAGTCTTCATAATATCTTGACCTATTAATCCTACAGGCACGTTAGAGCCATTCAGTCCCTTTGGTTGGATCTAGCATTCTATCTGTTCATGTCTGAAGTTAGGAAATTTAGGTAGTTTAAGTACGTTCTATGCGTCTTTGTTTTTTTAAGGTATAAGGTACATTTTTAAGTTTAAGTTTAAGTTATAAATTTTTTCTATTTGTCGATTAAAATGTGAATCCTGGGATCTAGTTGCATTTTTGAATGGAGGTAGCAGGTCTAAGGCTTTGTTTTTATATTTGCGTTTCCAATGTATTTTGTGACTCTTCAAGAGAAGGTAAAACAATCGCAAGAGTAGAACAAACGGTGCAGCTACCTAGCAACAGGCGTCCAGGGAGGGAGGCTCTCACACACATGCACACCCACACACACAGCCCCCACACCCCCCAGCCCCAAACACACACACACACACACACACACACACACACACGCACACGCGCACACACACACACACACACGCACACGCGCACACACACACACACACACACACACACACACACACACACACACACACACACACACACACACACACACACACACACACAGATACAGAGAGAAAGCGGAAGTTTGAGTTCACTTGAAAGCAGCTGCCTGAGAGAGTTGGGGAGCAGAGCTTTAGATAGCATGTATCAATCTGAAGTTGAAGCCAAGAATCCAGAAGCCAAGAATCCAGATAAGCAATCTATGAGAAGGGGCTACAAAGAGCAGATTTCCCAAAAGAACCAAAAGCTCCCAAACCCAAGGACTGAGACAGAAACGGTACAAAATCCCAAAAAGACTTTTTAGACAAACGAAAGACAGGAACCTTGTGTGGAATTGATTGGATATGTGGATATGCTCATTATAACATACAGATCTACCAGGGGAATCACAGCAAGGAAGCTCTGTTAACGCTGCATCTAAACCTCAGCTGCTCACGTGTAAAATAGGGCAGTTGCCAGCGAGGGAGAAAAACCATCAGACACCCACTCTGCTGGCACCGAAGAAGGTGATTGATGAACTGAATGATGCAATTCGCATCCAACTTTGAGCATCGTTGACAGGAAATAGCTAATATGTCCTTCAGATACAAAATTAAAAAGATTTGAAATTTTAATAACGTGTTCAAATACTTAAATGTTGGATTCGTGGGCTTTAGCTCATTATCACATTCTGACACAGTTCACTGGTATAAGCTATTCTTCAAAATAAATCAGGCAGAAGGCCTTATAAATGTATTGCTAAAGTATTGCCTTAAATTTTAGTCATGGGTTATTCGGCGAGTGAATCTGATTAACGATATTCCACATTCTAAGAGCAGTAGTGGGGAAACAAATAGAAAGGCCCCCGAGGGAGAGAATTAATCTTCGCTTGCAGAGGCAGAGATTAATCAAGGGCAGTCAGCATGGTTTTGTTAAGGGGAGGCCATATCTGAACAATTTGATTGAATTTTTCGAAGAATTCACCAGGCTTTTAGATGAGGGCAATGCATTTGACGTAGTCTATTTGGATTCAGAAAGACCTTTGATAACGTCCCACATGGGAGACTGATAGCGAAGTTAAAACCCCATGGGATTCAAGGCAATTTGGCAAACCGGATCCAGAATTGGTTGAGTGGCAGAAGCAGAGGGTGATGGTCGAAGGATGTTTTTGTGACGGGATGCCTGTGTCCAGTGGGGTTCCACAGGAATCGGTCTTGTGTCCTTTACTGTTTGTGGCATATGTAAAGGATTTAGGCTGGAATGTGGGAGGGTTGATCAGTAAGTTCGCGGATGACACGAAAATTGGTGGGATGATAAATAATGAAGAGAATCACCTTTGATTACTGCAGGATATAGACAAGCTGGACAGATCGGCTGATGAGTGGCAAAAGGAATTTAATCTGGATAAGTGTGAGGTAATGCACTGGGGCAGGGCAAAAAAGACAAGGGAATACACGATGAATTGCAGAACCCTGGGAAGTACCAAGGCTCAGAGGGACCTTGGTGTGCATGTCCAGCGGGCCTTTAACGTAATGAGACAGGTCGATAAGGTGGTTAAGAAGTCATATGAGATCCTTGACTTTATTAGCCGAGGCATAAAATATAAGGGCAGGGAGGTTAATGCTGGAACTGTATAAAACTTTGGTTGGGCCAGAGCTAGAGTATTGCATGCAGTCCTGGAATTCGCATTATAGGAAGGATGTGATTGCACTGGAGAGAGTGGAGAGGAAATGTACCAGGGCGGAGAGTTTTAATGATGAGGAAAGATTGGATAGGCTGAGGTTATTTTCTTTGGAGCTGAGGAGATTGAGGGGGTTCGTGATTGAGAGCTATGAAAATATGAGGGGCATAGATAGGGTAGACAGGAAGGAACTTTTTCCCTTCGTGGAGAGATCAATGTCCAGGGGGCATTGACTTAAGGTGAGGGGCAGGATGTTTAGCGGGTATATGAGGAAGAATTTTTTCACCCACATGGTGGTGTGAATCTGGAACTCACTGCTGGAAAGGGTGTTAGAGGCAGAAACCCTCATATCATTTAAAAAGTATTTGGGTGTGCAATTGCAATGCCATGGCATACAAGGCTAATGGCGTATTGTGGGAAAATGGGATTAGAATAGTTTTACACTTGTTTGACCAGCGCAGACTCTATGGGCTGAAGGAATTTTCCTCTATGCTATCGGTCATTATGTTTCTAAGACTCTATGAGTTCACCCATGTTGGATATATGCATGATTCAGGGTATCACAAACTGCAGGCTATTGGGCAGCAGGTTAAATGGACTGCGCCAGCTCAGGAAATTGTTGGCCCCTGTTTCGAGGTTATAACCACCCGAAAAGATTGACCAAGCTGGGGCTCTTTCCCATAGAAAAGTAGAGGCTGACGGGGTGACCTGTTAGAGTTCAGTTATGAACATATTCGGTATGGGGGAACTAAAGAAGGTGTTCTTACTTGTGGCAGAGAGATCAGAACTAGGAGCCATCAATATAAGATAGTCACCAGTAAATCCTATCAGGAATTCAGGATAAACATCTTTACTCATCTGATGCGAAGAATGTGGAATTCTCTCCCACAGGGAGTGGTTGGGGTGAATCGCAGCGATGCATTAAAGGGGGAAATCAGGATAAACACACGAGTTGTAAGGGATAGAGGATATTTTGATGCAGTGGAATGACAGGGAGTGGGAGGAAGTTCCAGTGGAACAGATACACCGGCACAGAGCAGATGGCCCATGCTCCGCTGATCCACAGGGGAATTTCTGACACAAAGAGGGGGGTGGGAAGGCAGGTTCTGGGTGGAACAGTTATAAAAATGTTAGCGTCATATTCTAGTTTTCTTTTCTGTTGAAAGCAGAAAAACATGATGTTGCCTCGGTGAATTAAGCAGAACACTCGGAATGAGGGACATTTCCACTCTGCCCACGCGAACGTCACAAGCAGTCGCGTTGTTGAATTTAGAACCATTGCCTTTTGTGGCTAGTTTGACCCAGCCTGGACACGGCACCGCCTGTGACGCGTGTTTACCACGATCTGTAGCGTGTTGCCCTTTGCAGGCAGAGGCGTGTGTGGTCTCCTGACCTGTAAACAGGAAACCCTCAGCTAAAATTTACAGCACGCTTATTTTTCCAGTGAGCTATTTTTAAACGTTGTACCAAATTAAAGCAAAATGTGCATTTTCATCACATCTTCTGAGTCCGTGGCCGAGAGCAGAGGGAACTGAGCGACGAGACGGTCCAAATCTCATAGGAACCGGCCCGGGATCGGAAACCATGTGCTTCTTAATGTACTGTGCGTTGCTGCGTCTGTTTCTGGGTTTGAGCCTTCTTCACTCCTCATTCAGGATGGTTTAAGATATATTCAGCTAAGTGGAAAATAATCCCCATGTCTACATTCTATAATATTACCTTCATGTTGAAGGACTGAATTATGCCCACCTGATCAAAATTGATCACATATCAACATTCTGCAAACTATCTGATAAGACGTTCAAAAGAGATTCTATCTGCGTCTTTCAGTTGCAAAGGATCCCAGGGCTACGATTAGCAGAGGAACGAAGGGGTTGGGGGACGGGGGTGTGGAGTTCTCCCCGTTGTCCCTGGGGACAATATTTATCCCCCAGCTGCGTCATTAAAAGCACGACCTGGGTCATAGTCACTTGTTCCTTGTGGATCTTGCTGTGCGCCATTACGGCTGCCACGTTTGCAACGTCACAACAGAGACTGCATCTTGAAAAGAAGTCCTTCATTGTCTCTGATGCGCCTCTTCTTCCCTCTTGCTCGTGTTATTGTATTGGAGCGTTGGACTCCATTAACATGCTTTAACCAGTTGGTGGTCTATTTACGTTTTACTGTTGTAGCCGATTCTCCTGAGCGAACATTTTCTCCCTCCCTGCCACAGCAGAATCCATAGACTTGATTATGTATCTCTCATTTATTGTATCTCAGGCAGTTTTGTCCCAGATTCCAGAGGTTCAGAGTCTCTCGCTTGCAAGTAAAACAAGCTGCATTGTGACACGGCTTAATTGGCGGTGGTGGGGAGGGAGAGGTGGACTGGTATAAACCGAACCAGCGGAAGCTTGTTTACACCGTGACAGAATAAAAATCTGCAACCGGGTGATATCCAGGAGAAGTTTACGAGAATCCACTCTGTATTCCCTGAATATTGCGGGTGTGGAGGCCAGTGATTCTGGCATGTATTATTGTGCAGCTAAGAAGTTCAGTAGGATGCCCTTTACGTTTGGAAATGCTTCAAAATTGTTTATCACTGGTCCAAATCACGATTTTCCTACAATTCCATTATCAATGATCAGGAAATTATGGCCAATAGGTATCGAATCTCAAAGCGCGATCCCATCACATTGTCCAATAATCGACCATGGAACTCCGCCTCCACCTGAAATTCTCTCGATGGGAGGGGAACTTTCGGTGTCTTTGGGGAAGTGTCTGGACCCCGATTCCTTTGCCACCCACTTGGAAAGTTTCTGGAGGGGGTGCCCAGGGACAGAGCGATTCCAGGATAATCGAGCCGGACGGGACCTACCCCATCGGGAGTAACATAATCCTCTGGGCGTAAACTTGGAGCAGCAGTGACCTCTGTCCTTGCGCGGCTCAATTAAATGCCAGTGAAAATCTTCCAAGTGAAAGTGTCCCATCTCAGGGAGTTAACTGTTAACAGTTTGCTCGTGCATTTAATGTGCGGCCTATTATTTTGTCATATCTCTTTGTACATCTGAACTTCCCCCTTCAATGTGTTCACATATCATTTTCAGACACCTTACCAGGTTCTCCTGCATCTCAGAATTTCAGTGTTTACCTTTCTGAATTCTTAATCCATCTGTCTAGTTGGGATAAAATCCCAATTTTCTGTTTACCACTTTCCCTGTTTTTCCTCTGTGACATTATCTGTATCCCATAGGGCAAAGCTTCCAGCACCTAGACAGTGCATTCTGCCCTTTGGCTCGGGGCTGGTGTTTCTACTCCAGATGAACCTCATCCCACCCCTCTTTACTTCAGCCCATCACCATGTCCTTCTGCTGGTTTCTCCCTCATGTGTTTATACAGGGTCAAATATCAATCCATATCTGCAATTCACCTCAACCGCTGCCTTTGGGAACGTGCTCCACATTCTGTCTGCTTCCTGATTAACGCGTTTCCTCCTAAATTCTCGATTCGATTTATTAGTGACTGTTTGATATTGATGGTTTCTAGTTCTGGTCTCCCTCAGAAAGTGCCAATACGTTATCTACTCCTGCCCTAAAGTCATTTTCATCATCTTAAAGATATTGATCAGGTTACCCGACAGACTCCTCTTCTCTCGAAAAAAAGATGACAGCCTGTTCAAACTTTCCTGATTGTCAAAACCTTTCATTTCTGGTAACATTCCAGTACACCCCGCCTTTTTGCTCTGTCCCCTGTGCCTGCATATTCTTTTTATGATATGCAGCCCAGGATAATTCGCAGCACTCCATGTGCGGTCTAGTTAAGTTCTGATACACTTTAATGCTGCCTTTCTTCTTTTCATTGCTGGGCCAGGCTGTTATCATCTTATTAACCTCTGATTTTTGTGTTGTCCCTCAGAATCCTCTGCTTTTCTGTTCTATTCAATCGGTTATTTTCCACTGATTGCATAGCCCAAACGTTGTCACTAGGTCTAACCCGGTTCCCAACCATTCTTCTTCCTAGCTAAACGGTCACTATATAACGTTTCATCCAAGACAAAGGAATGAAATCCGCTGGATGACCATAAGCTGGTTAGTCTTTCATGTGTGGAGAACAAACGCTTAGAGTTAATTGCTATACATGAAATTGATGAGCATTTCATAAAAGATGGGTTCGTTAAGGGCATTCAGCACCGACTTGTTAAAGTGTAGCTTAACACATTTAATAGAGATTGCCCTATCAAGAATTATCCGAGTGGACAGTTAAATAGAATGCAGTTCATGGGGTTCCACGAGGTCTTCACGTGTTTGTGCTTTATAAATTTATCTATGTATCCCTCACTCGCACCGGGTCTTCTTTATAAATACCTAGTTATCTATCTATCTATCTATCTATCTATCTATCTATCTATCTATCTATCTATCTATCTATCTATCTATCTATCTATCTATCTATCTATCTATCTATCTATCTATCTATCTATCTATCTATCCATCTATCTATGTATCTATGTATGTATGCATGTATCTATCTATCTATCTATCCATCTATCCATCTATCTATCTGTTTATCTATCTATCTATCTATCTGTTTATCTATCTATGTATTTATCTTCTATCTATCTATCTATCTATTCTATCCATCCGTCTCTCTCTATCATTCTCTCACACGCTGCCTATGTGACTGTCTCCCTCTATCTAGCCATCCATATAGCTTCAAATTTGTAAATTTTCTTCACTTGCCTAATAAGTATCGATTTTTAAAAAAAATGTGCTTGATGAAGTTGGGGACAGTGTCAATACTGACATTGTTTGCCCTTCCCGAGCCGCCATGCTTAGGTGGTGCTGGATCTCCTTGAACGTTATGCAAGAGCCAAACGGCTCGGGTTGCAGTATTTTTCTGAAATACAATGAGATTCTTCAATTCTTGCTCCCTACCACTTGCAGTTTCCATTTTCAGGGATTTCGTCCAAACGGGGTTCTCCTTCAGGGGATGGTTCTTGTGCCCGGGAGAAGGGGTTTCTGGAGCCGGCAGTCAGGGAGAGATTATAGGGAGAAGCTGTAACTCCACGGCGCTCTCAATGCATCCATTAATCACTGGGTTTTGGCAGTTTCAGCTGTTTGAATGTGAACTGAAGTCATTTCAACTAAGTTTAAATTTCAGTATCTAGCAGCATGAACAATGATGCGGAACTGACACATTATAGAGCAACAACACAAGAAAATGCGGTTACTATGGATGAATTGTTTCCTAACATGTGCAGATACATTTAACCTAAGGTTAAAATTCATAGTTAATGACATATGAGTCTAGGAGATTTTGCATAGTGCATATTGCAGGAGAACACTGTTTACACGTGATACAACATTGTGAAGATAGATAAGAAATATAGATAGGTGTTCAACTGAATATGTCAAAATTGAGATTGATAAGTTTTTGTTGGGTAAAGGGCCTTTACTGTTATGTAACGAAGGAGGGGAGAAGGGGTTAATTTACATATCAGAAAATACATTATTGAAAGGCAGAACATGCTCGACGGGCTGAATGGACTCCTGATAATGATAAGCTCACGATAACCGTTTGTGTTTCCTCTTACAAACTATTTTTGCTCAGTTGGCATTTAATGCGGATCCCACAGTCTGATTGCAAACGACATTGAGAGCTCAAGTTCTGCTTCCGGGCTATGATGCGTAGTTGTCAGTTTCCTTTCTTGTGTTCTTATTGGAGGAAAGCCTAGAGGTGTGGTATTTTCCACGAGACAGCCATGGAAAATTATCTTCCTGGCTGAATTCATATTTATTAATAACAATGAGCAGTATAGCACGCGGACTCATCACCTACTGCAGAGTCCTCAATTCTGAAAGAACAAGCTCCTTTTCAAGCCCAAACTGACTCTCAGAAATTTTAGCTTTGTGCTCAGTATCGATATGTTTCTACTTTCTTGTGGTGGTGTTTTTATGTTCATTGTGCATCTTTGTGTAGTGCTTGAGCAGGAAAGAGAGCATCAGTGTCCAATTTAGCAATCCTTTAAACAGGTTTTGAAATGCAAGCATTGTATTTAGGAGTCCATGCTGTTTGACCCCTCAGTGCAGCTGTGCACTGTGAATCCGCAATCGCAGGGTAGAGGACATCTTTATAGGCCATATTTTTGTAAACGTGGGACCAATTCTACAAGAATGATATCAGAACTAAGAGGTTATGATGCCAGGGAAGATTGATCAGTTTGGACCTCTTTTCTCCACAAAAAAGACTAAGGAGTGACCTGAAGAAGATATAACAAATTATGAAACGATTTGATACGTGGAGGCGCAGAGAGAATGTTTCCATTTGCAGGCAGAGCTGAATATGTGAGATCGACTTAAGGGGGAAAGCTGGTCAACTACGTCATGAATAAAGAAAGAGGAGTGCATGTTTATGGGGTGAGATGTAGAGGGTGTTGGAGGAGGGTCGTCTGAAGCACAAACATCAGCAGAGAGCAGAGGGGCTTAATGGCTTGTTTCTGCTCTGGAAATAATTTTGAATTTTGTAAAGCAGAAAACATGAGCAGTGACTGAAAGCTCATTTCTTGGAAAAGTTTACATCATTAACACAATTCCTTTTTTGCGCTAAAATAAATAACTAAATGTGAAAGTGAGATTCAGCGGACCGAGGTGATCTGATATTTTTGCGTTACACCTTCAAGATTATAAACATTAAAAATTAAGGTTTGAAAGCAATGCTTTTAAAGATATATGTTCGTCACTGACCACTCAACTAAGGGGAGCAGCTGCTCCCTATCCATGCTGTCCATGCCCCGCATAATCTTGGGCACCTCGATCAGGTCGCTCCTCAGTCTTCTCCACTCAAATGAAAACAACTCAAGTGTAACCAGCCCCTCTTCATAACTTTAATGTTTCCTCCCAGGCAACATCCTGGTGAATCTCCTCTGCACCCTCTCCAGTGCAATCACATCCTTCCTATAATGTGGCGACCAGAACTGAACACAGTACTCCAGTTGTGGCCTCACCAAGGTTCTATACAAGTCCAACATGTTCTCCCGACTTTTGTAATATATGCCTCGAATGATAAAGGCAAGAGTCCTGTGTGCACTTTTTACAATCCCACTAACATTGCCCCTCCGCCTTCAGGCATCTATGGACACACATGTGAAGGTCCCTTTCGTCCTCAGAACTTCTTAGTGTCATGCCATTCATTGAATGCTTCCATGTCAAATTACTCCTTCCAAAGGGTTACATTTCATCTGTCACTTTTCTGCCCATTTGACATCCCATCTATATCTTCCTGTAGCCCAACACACTCAACCTCACTGTTAACCATCCGGCCAATATTTGCGCCATCCGCAAACTTACTAATCCTACCTCCCACCTTATCATCTGTGTCGTTTATATAAACAAAGAACAATAGGGAACCCAGCACAGATCCCTGTGGTACGCGACTAGACACTGGCTCCCAATCACGAAAACATCCTTCTCTCATCACCTTCTGTCTCCCATAACTAAGCCAATTTTGAATCCACCTAATCAAGTTACCCTGTATCCCATGGGTATTTGCCTGCTTTATAATTCTCTCATGTGGGACCTTGTCAAAGACTTTGCTGAAATCCATATAAACTACATAAACTGCTCTACAGTTACAACTTCAACCAATGTTATTCAATGAGCAAGTGAAATCCCAGAGGGATATTTTTCTTACTGATCGTTTTTTTTTCAATTTTGGAAACGAGGGAAAGCCTTTATGATTCTTGTTTCAAGAAAAAAATTACCACACAAAATAAAAAAATATACAGCCGAAGCAGTCTTACAAGGTATTCCTCCAAAGAAGAAACATTTTCAGAGCTCATAAGTAAACTATTTGGCAATAGCTCTTTTATGGAGTTTTAACTGGAAAAATGCAGCAATCTTACCCAAGGAAAAAAATGCTGCTGCTTTAGTAAAATATACGACACTCCCTCCCACTCTCTTCCTGTCTGATCTGGAAATACAAGGGAGTTCAGACACAGAATTCCTCCTGAAAGTAAAGACTTTTCCGGTTTGATATCGGATGGCAGCTTCAAATTCTCAATTTTTCTCAGCACAAATGTGGTCTTGGGACATCTCCTCCACAGAACCACCTCAACTCAAGTAAGCATTTCATTTGAATATTGTTCCCTCGCCCCCTTTCATCTTGGCCTCCATTGACTTAAGCACCTCTTGTTATTCAATTTTTACAAAATATAAAAATCCTTCATGTCTTCCCATTACCTCAACTTTCGGGCCAAATATCAACAAGTAACCTCCCCTTGTTCATTTATGAAATAGTTGTAAGTGGTAAAAGTTCTTAAACTTTCTTTGAAATTTAGCAGCTTAAAAGACTGGTTCTTACCTATCACCAAATGGAAATTCAAAATGCCCAACACATTTACTTATACTCACAACTTCACCATAACCTCTCGTTACAAATGAATGTATCCAGGACGGTTATCTTTCATCTCAGTACTCACAGACAAGCTGTCTTTACTAACTTCCCCCGTTTCATTACCCATGAAGACACACGCACACACAGAATTTTCTTTATAGAGTACCACGATGTTCTCAAAAATATATAAAAACAGCATCCACCTTCACGTACAAAACTCCACCCATTCAACTTGTTTCCCTTTCATTCATTATACCTACACCGCAAAAGGTATGGGATCGCAACTTCAGCAACGTTCTGAGGGAGAGAGATCCAGATTTTCACTCCATCTTCCACAGTACCTCTTGTACCAAAACAGTTAAGGTAAATCTCTGACTCAAGGTAACTCTCTGCTATGTAGATTCAATTGTGAACACAAATGAAAAGATACTGTGCAAAAGTGAAATGGAACCAACACAAGTTTCGTGAATCACTTCCCATGTCCCTCTCCTGCTTTGTTCTGATTCAGTAAATGATAGAACACGTTACACATCAAAGACACCCACCAGTAACAGCATCCAAATCCAGGACTGATATTGTCAACTCAGGAGAAATTGCAGTTTTACCCAGGTGACATTTAATTATAATTGAATTATTAATCAGTACAAACATCTGGTGCATCATTATTATCGGAAAATAATTTTTATTTACAGACAGACATTTACCAAGAAATGAACACCCTGTCAGCAAATGGAGTTGCTGAATCAGCACAAAAAGTCCAGATAAACTAAGGAAAGTTCTGAGTCTTTGTTCAATGTTTCCTTCAAACTTGAGTTACACAATAACGGTGGGATATCCTTAACAATGCTCAAAACAACTTCTACATTTAGCAAATAGAGCCAGCCTTTGAAGCTCTGGTCAGTGAACAGGGAAAGATCATTGTATTTTTGGCTCCAGGTTTAGGTCCACTAGGCTGTGGGTTATTTGACAAATCCTGTCACCTCCATAATTCATCAGGGAGAAACAGACCGGATTCTCATCTGCCGTCCCCCTTCTTTTTTGACCTTTTCTCCAATGCAGCCAAGTCCAGTGAAGCGTAGAGAGGTCCACTTTGAGTCTGGGAGATATTTTAAACATCAACAGCTAAAAGTAGCTTAAATATAGGTAAGATTGCCCTCTCCCGCAACTGTGTTTCATAGAATCATTGACTGACACAGCACAGAAGGAAGTAATTCCACCCATTGTGTCTGTGTATGAAAGAGCTACGCAATTAGTCCCATTGTACCCTCCTCTGTCCCCATATCGCTGTCATTATTTTCACCTTCCACAATTTTGTAATTCCTTTTTGAAAGTTGCTACTGAATCGGATCCCACTGCACTTTATCCCAATTTGAGGAAAGTTTTGCTCCATTTATATGTACAAGAATCATCTGAATTGATGTTTTCTAATAGAGCTGCAGAATTCGCAAAGAGACTAGAAATAACCAAAGTTTAATCAGAAAACTGGGGTGATGAATCTACCAATTTGATTGAATTCCTTTGTTGTTAATTGGCCAACCCGATGACTGTGTTTCACCATGTGCCACCTGCACAATTGAGTAGAGTCCACTAAACTGATGACATTTAGAAGAATGACACAAACACGATCAAAAGGCTAGTGTTTATATAGCGCCTTTCACGAACTGAAGAAGCCACAGCATATTTAGATCCACTCCTTTGAAGTATAGGCTCTGTTCTTCATGCAACGTGGCAGTGAATTTACGCACAGTAAGATCCCATACACAGCAATGAATTAATGACCTAGATAATTTATTTTTAAGGTGCAGGTTGAGAGATAAATTATGAAACGGGAAAATAGAGAGAACCCCCAACTCACCGCAGCCCCCATCCCCCAACACCCCACCACTGCTCATCTTGCAATAATGGTGGTACCAACTTTGACGCCAACCAGAGAGGTCTAACAGGTCCTCGGCTTAACAATTCATTTGAGTTCGGCACCTCGGACAGTGCAGCACTCGCTCTGGAGGTTCAGTTTAGACATTCTGCCCAAGTGTCTGGACACACACACACGCACATACACACACACACACACACTTGCACATAAACATGCACACACACACACACACACACATGTACACACGCATATACAAACACATGTAAACACAGATGCACGCACATGGTCTTTCGCCCCAATCTGACCCCTTCGCAGTCCACTTACAACAGAAGCAGATTTAGATTTATCTATAAAAACTTGCATACGTTTGGTCTGACCTTCATTCTAATTCCATTTGCTAATGTGTTTACTAAATTGGTTGGGTCGGAGGAGGGGCAAAGTTGTTAAACGAGGGAAGGGGATTAGACTCACTGTAGAGATAAAAGAAAATAGCACAAATCTAAAATATGAACTGCTGGCAATACGCTGTTAAATCTGACGGAGACATTCCACCTGGAAAATGGCCCTATCCTTTCTGTTGTCAGATGGGGAATATTTTCTGATTCCAGTTCGAGGGACGAGTGGGATTATATACAAATTCAGATGCTCTAGACTATGACCTGCCCTGTGATAAACGCGTGGAATAACTAGCATGGGAAGCCCTGCACCTTATCCCAAAAACCTTTTTGTATGTTATTACAATAATTTCTAAACAACTCACCTGTACTGCATCCCGATGTGTCCGCTTTCCATCTCTTTGACGGCGGTCATCTGTGTTATTAATGGTTGAGATAGCAATTCAAATGTTATCCCAGTCTGGCTCATTCATAATGATTACAGATACGTCATTCGCCAATGATACGCCAATGCACCAATGGCTCCAGTAAGCCCATTTGTGACGAGGCCCCCAGTCCATAGAATGTCTCCCAACACTAGAAAGTTCCCACAAAACTTCACTGGAGTGAAAATCGCCAATAGATGGACAAGCACTCTCCATCCACAGTGTGTGGCGTCTATTCTCCTTCTGGTATACTACTGCAACTATTGATAACCAGGAAGTGGCATTTTTTATGGGAACCAGAGTCAGCAGAGTGATTGAAAACATTATTGATGGTGGGAAATGTTTTTATGTATATATCCAATTCCAAGGACTTGACATTTAATCTGTGCCAAAATTTCAATGCAACTTACCCGTTTGTCGCTCATTCTTCCCCTCTCTTTGCCTTCTCTCTCTCAAGCTGACCCTGGATGCGAACAGAATTATCAAACACGTGTTATATTTTATGAATACTGATGGAGCTGCCAGAAATAGGTGAGAAGAGAATGTCGAGTGGTCTTAGAATCTATCTTAAATGTTCATGGTAAGTGGCAGCATATATCATTGGAATCAATGTTGTGGTTGAACTGAGCTAGGTCCAGTGTTAAATATGAAGCGTGGGTTCGGGATGAAGTTTTCAAATGGTTCAGTTACTCACGTTTCATTGTGGGACCTCTTGCTTGGTTCTCCTGAAAGCAGAAAGTAAATTATCAATTTAAAAGTAGGAGAAGGGAATCATTTGAGACAATCAATTATTAAAATATCACTGATAAATATTAATCCTCACCTGATCTGCTGCTTTTATGAATCCAAATGGAAATAAAGACCAAGAGTAGAACCAATATCACCAGGACAGTTATGATAACAGGAAGGGCCAGCATGCACCATCCTACAGAGACAAAACACTTAGAAACTGCCACTCCATCAAATCAACCTTTTCTGGTACTCTCTGATGGGAAACGTGCTCCAAAATTAAGCCCAGAAGCAGTCCATTTGGATCATCGTGCCAGTGCAGGCTTTTTGACAGCGGTAACTAATTAATCATATTCTCCCTGCCCTATCCCCCATACTATTGAAAGTGTCTTTCCATCAGGTATTTATCGAAGACTTTCATGATTTTGAACGCCTCGATTAAGTCTCCCCCTCAACCCATTCTGCTCTATAGAGAACATTACCAGATTCTACAGTCTCTCCACATTTACTGAAGTTCCTCATCCCTGGTCCCATTCTGGTAAATCTTCTGTACCCTGCCCAAAGCATTCTTGCCTGTTTTCTGCTTATAAAGTGCATCAAGTGTGGAACTGACCTCAATTTAATTCCAACATCCACTGCCTAATCAGGGGGGCGGATGTAGATTCAACATTAACTTTCGGAAGAGTAATCAGATTCTAACTTGAAGAGGAAAATGTGGAAGTGTTGTGGGGAAAGGGGGATCCAATGGGATAACGCTTACAAAGAGATAGCACAGGCACGATGGGCCGAAATCGCTCTTTCCGCATCTATCGTTCTAGAATTCGACGATGTCTTGGAGAAATATAAGCCAAGTCCAGAAATTGTTTACAAGGGCACGTCTACACCTGAGGCTAAGGCAACCCTAACTTATTTTTTAAATCATATTTAGAATATACATATTTATAGTTTGCTTTACAGCTGCAGGTTCCAACAATAAATTAATTTCTCCAATTGACTCTAAAGTTGCGTAAAAGCCTCCATTGAGCAGATCGCCTACTCACCTCCCCCTGACTCTGCTGCTTTCGAGAACGGCAAACTCTTTGTCCAATATTTGCCTGGAGACCCCAGTTGAACAACACAAGTACAGACACCGCCGCTTCTCCAGGTTTCCCTCGATACTATGACGTGACTTCTGACACTGTAAGTCCCATCCGCCTCCTTCATACCGGGATCGCTAGGCCCCTCAGTGACCAGGTCGGAAATATTCCAGAAAATAACAACCTGGTTGGAAGAAACTCCACTGACCAAACACACTAAGGGGACGGTTTCCCTCAAATGCAGCTCACCCGGCGGGACAAACACCAGCACAGCCGTCTTGTTGGTGGAACTGTCTGGACAGAGATTGGGACTCAGTTAACGATGCATTAGCCCCAAATGATAATGCATGATCTGAATTAATTTCACTTGCTCTCTTACCTCCAACCAGTAGTGTTGATCCATTGTGGAGCGGAGCATTGCTACTCCTATGAGAACTGTAATAAGAACCCCAGTCATTTTTCTGGACATTGCGAATTTCCAGAATCAATTGATGTTTGTTTTTGCCTTCTTTGGAAATAAACTTACAATTGCCCCACTGACAGGAGTGAGTGTCTATTAGTATCGGGGCTTCACCCACACGTTGTTTGTACCAGAAATAGAGAGACACCGATTTCACTTCGTAAAAGTAGTGCGAGGTTAATTCCACCGTCTTTCCGACTTCAGCTGTCATTATGAAGGGGCCCGGAGCCAGAGAGAGCTCGGATTCTGTAACAAGATAGATTATTGTTACATCACTATCGCTTATTGGGAGATTTTAAGCAGCCGCTATGAAAGACTTCGCCTGTAATATTAAAATAGTCACATCATTGCCTGTAATTATAGGTGTTTAGATTAATTTTGCAATTTGAATCCTTCGCTTTCTCGGAGGAACGACTAAATAAAAACACAGGATCAGGTCAAATCGCTGCACCTGGCCACTAGGTCATATTTTCTGCTTAGTAAACACTGATTCTGGCTGATTTCACTTTAAAATTCTCACTCTCCTCTTACTCACCATAAAGCCGCAGCATTTGAAAAATGAATATCAGAGATAAAGATCCCTTCGACATCTTGATGCGATGAGTTCACCCTGTTTACACACTCAGCAGTTTGTTTGTGCAGGCGGAGTGGCCTCTCACTGACCTGAACTCAGTCCCAGTCAGTTGCTCCCCTTTCAGATGCGGTGGAAAGTATGACGAGTTATGGTATGGAAAGTATGACACCATTTTGGATGCGGTGTCGTGGCGAATGTCACATGCGTTTGACTTACTGTGATCACTGACTGTGCGTCACAGTGGTCAAGTGGCAGCATGTCTTTCAAGATAATAATTGTATAGGTGTACGCTCAATATTGTAGTTAAAGTTTAATTGAATTTAACCACCCCCAATTGTCATTGAGAAGGTGGCGGTGACCCAGTTTTAATAACCTCCGTCAAATCGCTCTTCAGTCTTGTCCTGAGAGAAAAGAGACTTGGCCTAATCAGTTATTCCTGTTAGCTATAATCTTTCAGCTCTGGCAGTAACCTTGTACATTTGTCTTCCACCTTGTCTTCCACCGCGTGCAGTGCATTGCTTTTATAAAATTGAGTCCAGGAATGTGCACATTTTGTCCAAGTGTGACCTGAATAAGTTTCTATAGACGAACATGTCTTCTTTGTTTTTCACTTATGTTCCTCTGCAAATAAGCCCCGTGCTGATTTGCATTTTTCCTGTTAAGATCACAGGCAATTGCGTCAAAGAGAACTTCCAATATAATGACTCACAGGGCGAATGAACCATTCGTTTGATCCGCGTCAGAAACAGCCCAGAACCTGAGGGCAAGATAAAAGCAAAATTCTGCGGATGTTGAAATCTGAAATAAAACCAAAAAGTGCTGGCAAATCTCAGCAGGAAGACTGTGAAGAAGAGCCTTAAGGACTCGAAACGTTAAATCTGTTTCTGTTTTAGACTTGCTGAGTTTTCTCAGCATTTTCTATTTTGAGTTCAGAAACTGAGGCCTCTGTTTCCAGGGTTTGTATTTAGATCCTGAACGGGGATCACACTCCCGCATTCTGCTGATGAGTGAGCGGCTTCACTATAAATAACCCGGGTAGAACCGGCTCACGTAACCCAGTGGCTATAACAGTGGACACGATTTTTAAAAAGAGCAGGTTTTCCGAAAAAGCCGTGTTAGGGTTTAAAGGAAACTAATTCTCAGAGGGAAATCAGCACGAGCCGGACACAGAGAATCTCCGGGAAGCTGTAATGAGAAAATTCTTTACGTTAGCGAAACCGAGGGGCAGTGGGTGTAAGGTTCATAAAAATCTGATATAAATAGAAATTTACTTTATGTTTTGCTGAAGGCAAGAGTCCGCTAATTTATTTGAACCCGCTCATGAGATTTGTGGGTCGCGGGCTAGAACAGTGTTTATTGCCCATCCCTAATTGCCCCTTGAGAAGGTGGTGAGCGGCTTTCTTGGAAAGCTGCAGTCCCTGTGGTACAGATACACCCACAGTTCTCAGGGAGGGAGTTCCAGGATTTTCACCTAGAGACAGTGAAGGAACGGCGATAAAGCTCTGAGTCAGGCTACTGTTTGTCTTGTGGGGTAATTGGAGTTGGTAGTGCTTAGATGCCCCCTCTGCACTTGTCTTTCTAGTCGGTGTCAGCCTTGGCGATTGGTTGCAATGCTGCATGTGGATAGATAGTGCAAATTGAATTCTCTCTGAGCCTCTGATGAAGCAAATGCATGATTTGTGAGTCATGTTGGGGATCAGTTATTTTTTTTTAATACGAGCATCGCAGATAAACAGTGACCCGGTGTCAGGTCAGTGAGGACACTGTAAATGAGGTGAATGTACACCAGCCTGTTCTCTGTTCAGCTGAATCTACCCTGGACGACAAAGCCTCTTCTATCTGCGCATTGACCTTGAGTCAAATGCAGGCGGTTCTGTAAATGAAGTGTCTCAAATGTAAAAACAGGAAAATCACCGAGAGCTTCTGGATCGAACATCGTTTTCCATCTCAAGCGAAAAGCGGCCAGAAACTCGGCCAGCGGTTTACGCCAATCGATGTACTTTTCACAGCCTCGGAATGGATTGTGAGACTGTAAACAGCCGCGGTCACAGCCAATGCGCCTCTTTGCTGTCCAGCCCCGCTCTCTGCTGCAAGGTCCACTGACTCTCTTCTTTGCTATTCAAGATCAAGCATTTTCGCAGAACAGTTTAGACATTCAGTAAGGAGCAACGCTCATTCCAGAACCCATTCTAAAAGTTATTCATTCTACCAGTTTAGTTACATTAAGATGAAAGTTTATCCCTCCTCACACAGTCAGCATTCTATTGAAAATTCCTTGGCATGGGTTCCTGTGAAGTCTTGGAGAGAATTTGCAGCACAGATTTCCTTCTTTTACTTTATAAATGGCTCGAGCTTGCCATGAGGGAGTCCCATAAAATAATCATTTGACCCAGCAGTATTTATTAAGTAATTTGTCTTCGTTGGCGTGGTGCATTTTGACCCTTTACAACAACTGTCACCATTATCCAGGGTCTACTCTTCATCCTCATTCGTATTTGGATTCACTAAAGTGGCTGATCTGGTAAGTATTAATGTTTAACAGGGCCTGATTAATAAACGTTTGTTAATATGCTCGCTTTTAAATACTAATTTCAGCTTCTTTTTTCAGAAAACCGAATGAATATATCCCAAAAGGAAAATTGTCTACCATTTTGTAAAATTCATCACTTACAATCTCGCTGTATTCATCACTGTATCTAACCAGTTCAACCGAAACGTGCATTCCAATTGTACAGATATTTTATTATTTTCCAAGTTCTTTTCAGATTGACTCTGAGACCCATAAACGTTTCCAATCTAAATATTTATATCAAGTGACCAATGACTAAAACATCATCAGCAAAATGAGCGAAGTAGGCCATCGATCCTGCTCCACCATTGAAGAAGATCTTGGCTAATCTGGTTGTAGCCACAAGTGCAGTTTCCTGCACATAACTCAAGACTTCCTTGTCAATCAAAAATCAGCCCAAATCAGACTTAAACATACTGAATGGCGAAGCCTCCAGTGCTCTCTGGGGAAGGGAATTCCAAAAAATCTAACGACCAACTGAGAAAAGAAGTTCCTCCGCATCTCCATCTTAAAAGGGAAATCACATGATGTGAAACAGTGCCCCTACATTCCTCCACGAGTCGAAGCACCCTTTCAGCAGCTACCCAGTGAAACCCCCTCAGTATCTTATATGGTTCAATAAGTTCACCTCATTCTTATATTTACAACCAAAAGTGCATGTTTGATATTTTTTGTCTGTATGTAGTTTGAGTTTGTAAGAAATATTTCTCCAGGTATTAGAGGGCATTAGGAGTCTATAATGATCACCTTCATTTGCATCCCAAGAGCTACTACCCCTCTAACTGGAACCTCATTGTCACCAACAAAAGAAGCATTCGTTAAGGCTTAGGAGGTAATGTCTTCGTCAGATTCTTTTTGCCAAGAATGGATTTTGCTCTATTGAAAAAGCCGCCAATAAGAATGCGGGAGAGAATGGATAACTCAAATGGATTCTAGCAACTTTCCAAAGAGACCCACTGATGTCGAAAGCACTAATTTAACTTTCAGTGTGAGGCATTGGGCACTATCAACCAGCAACTAAACAATCTTATACTAGAGTGGTTAAGAGAGTTAAAGTTACTTTGGGTGGAGACAGATACAATTCCCTCATGAGTGTTGAGTGTGTCTGTGTGTGTATGTGTGTGTCTGGGGTGGGGTGTGTAGGAGGCGTGGAGTCCAGACCAAGAGGTCATTGCCTTCAAATTATAACCAGGCCACCCAGGGGTGATGTCCAGAAACAATCTGTCCCCCCAAGAAATGGCGGATGGGGCATTTAGTTGCAGTGCGTTACTGAAAACATGATGCGCTGTAAGGTCTCAGGCACGTGATGACCTCTGTAACTGTTGGGTAATAGATGATTAACACAGATTATGTTAAGAAATCTCACCCTCCACAGGCCCCTTCACCTTGAGATCTGTCAGTCTACTGTATACTATCGTAATCACTCTCTCTCTCTCTCTTTCTCTCTCTCTCTCTCTCCCTCTGTCCCACACTTGCAGGCAGGCATTCATCATTCGTGCACATTCGTCTCTCCCTATGCATCATTCTTTACACCTGCATCACAGCACAACACAGTCTCTCCCTCCGCTCTCTCTCTTGAGATCTCCCGCTCTCTATTTCTTCATCCATCCCCTCTCTCTCTCTCTCTTGCACACACACACGCACACACACACACACACACACACACACACACACACATGACATACCCTTCTCTGCCCCTCGGTATTTCTGCTTTGCCATTACTCTCCCTGCGTTATATCTACTTTTGCTTTTTCTGTTAGTCTCAGTTCTGTCTTTCTCCCTGTATTTCTCGTCTCTCTGCCCCCACTCACTGGAGGAGATTTCGACTTAGTACCATGGTGTTTTATAGCTGATAAATGTACTGTCATCCTTCTGTTTTCCATTTCTCCCGAATTTTATTGCCAGTTAGTGGTAAGAATAGTGGAGAGAGGTGGATATAAGCGGATGGTTCACAAGCACCCGGTTTGCAGGATTGAACAGAGTCAAGATCCAGCCCAGTGCCCGGTCTGGGGGGAAATTAATTATTAATGATTAAAATGAGGACGATTTTGTCCTTAAGATTTGAAATGATGCATTTCGAACAGGGACTAAATCATGATGTGAATGTCTTTTTACACTATGCTCAGAGATGGACTGACAGCGGTGGGGTTGTAGGGGAGGACATAAGGAATAGTAATTGTGAATCTAAATGGGGAGGAGGCGGATCAAACCGGGGTCTGTTCACATGGAAATGGTGAATCAGACAGGGTTGTATTTGGAGAGTGGGGGAATCAGACAAGGATCAGTTCACAGGGTGCTGGGATCAGACAGAGATCTGTTCACATGGAGTGGGTATCAAGAAGGGATCAATTCATCAGGTGGTGGAATCAGACGGGACCTGGTCACATGGAGGGGGGATCAGACAGATCTGATCACACGGAAGCGTAATCATACAGGGAACTATTCACTACATGAGGGCATCAGGCAGATACTTGTTCATATGGTGGCAGCAAATCAGACAGGTGTGAGTTCACAGGGGCGGAGATCAAGACAGTTGTTCAGTTCACAGGGAGGGGGATTTCACATGGGTATCTGTTCACAGGGCATTGGAAAAGCAGGCAGGTGACAGTTCACAGGGAGCAGAGTCATCCCGGGTAATTTCACTTGCTAAACAATCAGCACTCTCTCCTTCTTCTTGCTTCACCTGATACTGGTGTTCTTGCGATTGTCCTGATGAGTGCAAGACGAAAAGCTTCAAGAAAATGTCTTTTTTCAGCGACACTCAAGTTCTGTGCTGTCTTCAGTCTCTTCCAGTACAGTGTGTGGCACTCTGTCATACTTCAATAAACACACAGCATCATCAGATTTGCAGTTCTCGTTTGATATCAAACATCCACTGCTGCCTTGTGTTACAGAGGTCAGTTAGACAGCAGTGCAGAACATGAGTAGAAGCACTCCCAGGTAATTTGCCTGCATTAAGCAAGTGTTAGCGCTACTCAGCTTGCAACTTTGAAAAAAATGGCTTTTGACTTTTATTTTTGCTTTTATATTTTCACTTGCCTAACACCCACTAAAACTATAATTTGTGCTAACAGCTCAGACATTTAAGGACTCTCTCTGCATCACACTAACTCACCTTACTAATATTGCTCTTTTTCAAAAATCCCTTGGTGAACTCCTGCAGCGCCTCCTGCAGATGGCACGCAATGCTGCTACTGTGCGTCGGTGGTGGAGGGAGTGAATGCTTGTGGATGTGGTGTCAATCAAGCGGGGCTGCTTTGCCCTCGATGGTGTCGAGCTCCTTGAATGTTGTTGGAGCTGCACTAATCCAGGCAAGTGTGGAGGATTCCATCACACTCCTGACTTGTGTCTTGTAGATGGTGGACAGGCTTTGGGGAGTGTGAAGTGCACCTGGACACAGCACAAGGTTAAATGCGGTTGTGAGATCCTTCTCAGGTTTATTCTGCGCTCTGAAATTGGCTGTTCCTTTTGCAGCTAATGTTAAATCCGAAGACAAAGCGAGGTCCCAGTGGACAGTTGTCCCCTGATTACCAATGACTTCAGTTTTCTCGTGCCACAGTCGTCAAATGCGGCCTTGATGCCAAGGGCAATCACTCTCACCTCATCTCGTGAGTTCAACTCTTTCTTCCAATGTTTGACCCACGGCTGTAATGGACGAAACATCTGAACTCCCGAGGTGAGCTGAGGGTGACCTGAAGCGGGACCCGGATTCGAAGCCCACCACGGCAGATGGTGAAATTCGAGCTCAATAAAAATCTGGAATTAAAAGTCTGATGATGACCATGAAACCATTGCCAATTGCGCTAAAAAACCATCTGGTTCACTAATGTCCTTTAGGTAAGGAAACCTGCAGTCATTGCTTGGTCTGGCCTACATGTGACTCTAGACCCACTGCAATGTGGTTGACTCTTGTATGTTCTCAAAACAAGGGCAATTAGGGATAGGCAATAAATTCTGGTCTAGTCCGTGTTCCCCACATCTTGTGAAGGAATAAAACAAATCGGTACTCCTCAGATACTGAAGCAGTCCATGCTGAAATGTAATGAGTCCTCGGCAATACCCAGGCCTGGGCAGAGAAGTGGAAAATAACATTCGCTCCTCACAAGGGGCATGTAATGGTGATCTCCAACATTGGAGAATCTAACCATCGTCCCTTGACGTTCAATGGCAATAATATAACTGAATCCCTCACTCTCAACATCCTGGCGGTTACCATTGACCAGGAACATAACTGGGATAGCCAGATAAATACTGTGGCTACAAGATGAGATCGAAGGCTGAGGATCCTGCGACGAGTAACTCACCTCATGAGTCCCCAAAGCCTGTCCACCATCTACAAGGCACAAGTCAGGAGTGTGATGGAATACCCTCCACACACCTGGATGAGTGCAGCTCCAACAACAATTAAGAAGCTTGACACTATCCAGGGCAAAGCAGCCCATTTTGATTGGCAATCCATTCGGAAATATTCACTCCCTCCAGCACCAATGCAGAGTAACAACAACGTGTAACATATAGAAGATGCACTGCAGGAATTCACCAAGTCTCCTTATATAGCACCTCCAAAATTCCCCGGCACTACCATCCAGAAGGGCAGGGGTAGCAGGTTGATGGGAACACCACCACCTGGAATTTCCCCTCCAAATCACTCACCATACTGACTTGGAAATATATCACCATTCCATTACTATCGCTGGGTCAAAGTCCTGGGACTTTTCTCCTAACAGCACTTTGGGTGCACCTACACCACAGGGACTGCAGCAGTTCAAGAAGGCAGCTCACCACCACCTTCTCAAGGGCAACCAGGGATGGTTGGCCCAGCCAGCGAATCCCACATCTCATGAATCAAAAAGAAATCCCATTGCCGATCTCCAAATGTCCCTGCTGGGTGCTGTCAAAATCACACACTCACCCAGTCATACACACGCTCACAAAAACACTCTGTCTCTCTCACCCACATGGCCTCACACACATCAGATCTCAAACCAGCTTATATTTCACCTCATTTCTATTTTTCCTTAGTTCTGTTCAAGAGTCATATGGACTCAAAACATTAACTGTGTTCCTCTCCGCCGATGCTGTCAGACCTGCTGAGTTTTTCCAGCTATTTTTGTTTTTGTGTTGCCTAAGTTTCTGTTTGTGAGCGTGTGTGGTGGAGGGGGGTGCCGGTGGCGCTGGGACAGGCAGAGCCAGATAGAGGGCCAGTGATAGGTGGAGATTGCCAAAAGATGTCATCGACACGAGGACAATTAAGTGTTGACGGTGGTGATATTATATTTGAAATGTGCTAATGGTGACATTAAGGGTAGAAAGCAGGACAAGCAAGGTACAGATAGCCCTAGTGGGGTGGGGTGGGGGGAAGGGATCGAAATAGGCTATAAGGTAGAAATAACTCTTAGGCAACATCTCGGATCTCAGTACTAGTAGAGATAATTCTGCTTTAAACCCTCCTTTCCAGTCTC
Source organism: Isurus oxyrinchus (assembly GCA_026770705.1). NCBI lineage: Eukaryota > Metazoa > Chordata > Chondrichthyes > Lamniformes > Lamnidae > Isurus > Isurus oxyrinchus. Next base: position 742,974 of record JANJGN010000036.1, read on the forward strand.
TTGCTCATCTTCCATTCCCTTCAATCTACTGGAAACTAACAATTGGAACCTGTAAGCATTTGGAAGATATTTACGGATGGCTCCAGGTTATCTTTAATTTGGAACCTTTATCTAATCTGTCCCCTCGAGGTGTTGTTTCACAGAGTTGCCCCTGAGAATATCAGTTGTGTTTCCTTCTTGATGAGAAATGTTGAATCCTGTGAATTCCCATCGCAGATAATCACGCTCCCAAACAATAGATAGTCTTTTACTGACTTTATTAAGTGCAGTAACACAGACTAAACCGTTCAGCAATAATTGAATAACTTCACTAAGGACCATTAAGTTACAAAGTGAGAGATAATTATTAAAGTGTATGATAAGAACAATTGATTCTATAGGCTCAGGTTGATAAACCATTTTTAACAACAATCAGGTCACCAAGACCATTACAATGCGAGGGAAGAGCAGATGTTAATTTCCAGAGGAACTGAATTGAAAGTCACAGAAAATCAAACTTACTTTCTACTACTCTGTATCTCAGAAGAAGGGTCATACAGACTCGAAACGTTAACTCTATCTTTCTCTCCACAGATGCTGTCAGGACTGCCGAGCTTTTCCAGTATTTTTTGTTTTCCTTTCAGATTTCCAGCATCCGCAGTATTTTGCTTTTAAACTTAAATATAACCTTGCTCAGATCACACTCACCATACTCTTGGCAGTGTGTAATAATGGCTTTTAAGGAAAGGAATAGGAAGGTCTACAATCAACGCTGGGAGATTAGGAGGCGGAGATTCAGAGTTAAAGGATTGAAAGAAGCTGAGAGCAGAAAGGAGGCAAATTTCAAACTCACGGCGCAGTATCATGGACTGAAGAGATAGACACACACACATAGACTGCTTCATCTTTAGTAGATTCCCCGTAGCTGGGCTGTCTCTGTATCATACATACACAACACACACACACACACACACACACACACACACACCCACACACACACACACACACACACACACACACACACACACACACACACACACATCCACACACACACACACACACACACACACAAATGCACACATACTCAAACGGATTTCCCAACGCACCCACATCTTTTCGGTCCCAATTTGGCCTCCGTTGGATACTGTCAGAATCACACACCCGGTAATCGCGACCAATACACCATCAGATGTTTACTGCCAGAATCTTGCACACTAACACACACACACATCTTTTTCGAAAATGCCCTCTGCTCGATATTGTCAGAATGACACACACACATTTTTTCGAATGTGTCCCTTGCTGGATAGTGTCCGAATCACACACATACAAACAAACACACACACGCACACACGCACACACTGACATGCACACACAATTTTTTCGAATATGCCCTCTGCTGGATAGTGTCAGAATCACACACACACAAACACACGCACATACACACACGAACGCGCGCACACACACACATATATTTTTACGATTATGCCCTCTGCTGGATAGTGTCAGAATCACACGCAGACAATCTCACCATATATATATATATATATATATATATACTCATGGATTTTCTTTTTTGTCCTGGGGGTGTTTTATTCGGAGACGGCAGTTTGTTCGGAACTAGTGAATTACTCCAACTGATTCTTTGAATCCATTGAACACAAACAGCAATCTGATCGGATAAATTCCACTAACCAAACACACTCACTCAAATGCAGCTCACTCAACAGGGCAAAAGCCAGCAAACCGTCTTGTTGGTGAAACTGTCCGGAGAGAGATTGGGACAGAGATACCGATTAATTTGCACCAAATGATAATGATGTGCACGATCTGAATTAATGTCACGTGCTCTATTAGCCTCAACCAATAGTGTGGGTCCATTCTGGAGCGGTACAACCTTATCAGCACAGTATTAGGAACCCGAGTCATGCACCTGGACTTTGCGAATTTCCAGTATCAATTGATGTTTGCTGTTGCCTTTTTTGGAAATAAACTTACAATCGGCCCACTAACAGGGTCGGATATCGATTAGTATCTGGCCTTCACCCACAGGTATTTTGACCAGAAATTGCAAGACACTAATCCTTCTTCATAAATGTAGTGACAGGTTATTGGAACCGTCTGGCCGACTTCAGCTGCAAAACTGAAGGGGCTCTGAGGCAGAGAGTGCTCGGATTCTGCAACCAGACTGATTATTGTTACATTGCCATTGAGAGACAGGAAGCAGCCGCTTTGAAGCACGTGGCCTGTAATTTAAGAAAGTCACGTCATTGCCTTTAATTATTCTTGGTTAGATTAATTTTCCAATTTGCGTTTTCTTCACTTTACAGAAGGAACCAGTAAATAAACTCACATTATCAGATTAAGTTCCTTTCCCTAATCGCTGGGTCAAATTTTGAGCTGGATAAACACTTTTTCTGACTTATTCCTGTTTAAAATTCTCATCCGCCTCTTACTCATCATAAACCCACAGGACTTGGAAAATGAGCATCAGAGATAATGATTCCTCAGCATCTTGACGAGGTGAGATTTCAAATTGTTACTGCAGGCGCAGTGATCACTGACTGATCTGAGCTCAGACCCAATGAGCTACTTCACTTTCTGATGTTGCGGAAACTGCGATGAGCTTTGTTATTGAAAGTATGACACCATATTAGGTGCGGCTCCTTGTGAATGCCACGTGCATCTGACTTACTGTGAGCCACAGCGGTCAAATGGCAGAATGCTTATAAAGAGCTTCATTGCATTGTCATTCAGAGAGGTGGTAACAGAAAACTACCTGTATGGGTAGATGTTCAATATTGCAGTTAAAGATTGATTCATTCTCGGGGTAAGCCTCACTTGGAAGGCCAGAATCTCTTAACCATCTAGAATTGCCTATTGAGAAGGTGGTGGTGAGCTGCCTTCTTAAAGTACTGCCGTCCATGTGGTGTAGGAACACCAAAGTGCTGTTAGGGAGAGAGTTCCAGGATTTTGACCAAGTGCCAGTTAATGAACTGTGGTTCATTCCAAGTCTGGATGGCGTGTGACTTGGAGGGGAGCTTGCACTTGTTGGTGATCCATGTATCTGCTGCCCTTGTACTTCTAGGTTGTAGAGGTCGCAGCTTAAGAATGTGAACGCCAGGAAATTAGAAAGTTATGTCACAGTGTCCAACATAATTTATTCTGCAAACAGGTTGTAAAGGTTCTGGATGCAAGCTTGATAAACACAGAGACTGGAAAATATTGAATCCGACTTCTGTACATTGATTTGAATTTTAAGTACGAGTTATTCGTTCTGCAGAATACAAGTTGTACACAGACATGGAGTGGAATTCTAATGGAACAATACGTTCTTGCACTGCACTTATCGAGAATCAATTGCAAGATTTTTTTACCACTTCAGTTCTACTCCTTAACATTGCCGTGCACTGTTGTCCTTTCTGTTAAGCCTCATCTATGATATAAAATGGCAATGGAGATTAGCCTCAATTCAGCGTTCTGAGCTCAATGTAGAATGGAATTGATAAATGTTTTGATTGATTGACCCCGTGAAGAGTTTCAAACAATAATGCATGTTTCACTTTAAATTTTAATCTAAGTGTGACTACAGCAGATCAATGGAAAATTCATTGCACAATTATACCTTTGAAATAACTGTTAAGCTTATTTGATGTTAAAGTTTACAAAGTTACAAAGAATTTACAGCACACACCGAATCTCCGTGCTTGAGTTTATGCACCACACGGGCCTCCTCTCAGCCCCTCTTCATCTCAGCCCAACAGCTTATTCATTTCTTCCTTTCTCACGCATATGTTTATCCAGCTTCATGCTTAAACATATCTCTGCAAAACCTCAACCACTTCCTTTGGGAGCGGGTTCAGCATTCTCCCTCCTTTCTGGGTGAAGGAGTTTCTTCTGAATTCTCGACTGGATTTATCTGACATTGATGACCCTTAGTTACAGAGGACCATTGGAACACAGGAGCAGGTTTAGGCCATTTTGCGTTTCGAGCCTGCTCCACCATTTAGTATGATCATGGCCGATCTGGTTGTGGTCTCAAGTCCAGTTTCGCATCTGCCGCACATAGGCCTTGAGTCCCTTGCCGAAGAAAATTCTGTCGTTCACTGTCTTGAATAAGTTCAAACGCACAGGTGACACTACTTTGTGGGGAAGATAATTCCACAAACCAACGACCATTTGGGTGACAAAGAAATCTCCTCATCTCTCTCTTAAAATGGAGGCTTTTATCTTTGAAACATGTCCCCTAGCTTTGTGCACAACAGGAAACATTCACCGGCAGTCTGCGCTGTCAAGGCCCATAAGGAAGATATACCTTTCAATAGGATCACCTTTCATTCCTCTAAACCCCAATGGGAATTCCTGAATTCCACGGTATTCCCGGTTGGATTTATTGATGACCAATATTTTGGAAATCCTGCCAAAGTAGAGCCATCTTCCCTACGCCTGCCTAAATGAAGCATTTCATATTTTTAAAGGCCTCGATCGAGTCACCCCTCAATCTTCCCCTTTTATACGAGTAAAGAGTCCCTGCCTGTTTATTTTCCCTGATAGTTATAAGCTCGCCATATTAGAGTCATCCTTGTTAAATATTAAATGTACCTTTTGAACTGTCTCTGTAACCTTTCTAGGATATGCAGAGCTGTGTTCTGTATTCCAAGTGTGGTCTAACTAATGTGAATACATACCTGCTGTATTTTGTAAAACAGATGAGTGCGTGACAGCATTTGAACCTGCAATAAACAGGAAACCCACAGACAGCTGTCTACCTCGGCATCATTTTTCAACCATGTCTTGTATCTATGAATAAACACAGAACGCCATTCAGTCTGTACATTTCACACCTCCTTCACACCGAGAGATCTGGAGCGAGTTCGCAATGAGATTCGGATTGGGGGCTCAGAGTCTGACTGTCTGAAGTCCCGGACAATGAACTTCCTCGGTGTGTGTGCATTGTCCCATCTCTTGCAGGGTGAGATATCCTAGCATGTTCAGATAGAGTGGAGAAGAGTTTGGATAGAGTAAATAAGGAGAAACAGTTTCCACTGGCAGGAGGGTCGGTAACCAGGGGGACACAGATTGAAGAGAATCGGCAATAGAACCAGAGGGGGAGATGAGATTCTATGTTAACTAAGCGAGTTGTTGTGATCTGGAAGGCGCTGCCTGAGAAAGCGGTAGAAGCAGATTCAATCGGAACTTTCAAAAGGGAAGTTGGATAAATACTTGAAAGGGAAACAGTTGCACAGGTATGCGGGAAGGAGAGGGTTGAGAGCGGGGGCTAACTGGATAAATATCTCAAAGTTCTAGCACTTTGAAGGGCCGAATGACCTTTGCCTGCGCTGTGCGGTGCTATAAGATGTAATTCAGTTTTCAAGTCCGATATAAAAATAGAGCGAATATAGTTAACAACGTGGGAAATGTTTATTCATCAGGAACAATAAATGGAATTAATCCGAAATGGATCCTCTTTTGGAATGAAAGATGTGAGTCGGCTCCATTGAAATTATTGGCAATTGAGAAGAGCACAGAGTTTCGAGCAGATTATTAGAGTGAGTTATAATCTCTGCAACAAAATAACATGCTCAAAGTCAGCCGAGAAGAAGAGGAATGAGAGAAAAATAAAACAGTCGGAACATTTCGCTTTCAATCAGTCCTTTTAAGTTATTAACTTCACAGAGTTCTGATTTGTGTACCACAGTGATTAAGTTAGATTTACGGGTGAATGGACTCGTACTGTGCCCTTGGAAAGACAGGGGTAAACTGTCGCAAACAACCGATTCCGTGCGACTTTTCGATCTGGAGTCTTTTTTAAAAAGGATTTTGCTTCCTCCATATCGTGGTGCCGTCGCCAGAGTCCGGCTTTAGGAGCGAGGGTGTGCGGGTGCGGGGTGACGGGCTGCTCCATAATCTGAGGTAACTCTTGTTTTTTCTCTCTTTCTCAGTTATTGTGTCTCAGCCTGTCTTGTCCCAGTCTCCGCCGGTTCAGATACTCCCAGCGGGCAGTCGTGCTGAACTGAGCTGCCACACGGAGAGCTCATTAGTTCATTACGCCTTCTGGTACAGAGAGTTGGGGCGAAACGACATGAAGCAGATTTACACAGCGGCCAAGTACCTCCCAGCAGCGGGGAGGTTTTCCAGCGAGATTTCTGACAAAGCGGGTAACTATTCACTGCTCATTGCGGATACCCGGAGAAATGATTCTGGAATGTATTACTGTGCAATCCGCAATTACCGGAACAGGGCCTTAATATTCGGAAATGGCTCCCAGTTAGTGATTACAGGTAAATTTCATCAATATTCCTTTGCATTGCGTATTTCTACAGCAATTAAAATTGGTTTCAGCTGTTAATGGGGTTTCTGTTTCATTTACTAAATTTAGAGGGCTCCCCGACCATATTCCTCCTCACCCCGCCGGAGGATGAGATTGCTTCGATGGAAAGTGTCCCGTTGTTGTGTTTGATCAGAGGTTTATCCCCCGGTCCCTTTCCCGTCCGCTGGAATGTTTCCGTGTGGGATATCGAAGGACAGGCAGATTCCGGGACAATTGAGACAGACGGGACTTACACTATCAGGAGTTACGCCACCCTCTCGGCGGAAACCTGGAGATCGGGCGCTGCCTGTACTTGCACAGTCCAAATCAACACCAGTGAAACTCACCTCAGTGCAAGTGTCTCATCTCAGAGAGGTAGGTATTAACAGTGACGGTTTAACAGTCTGTTCAATGCTGATGGTAGACATTGTCAACTTTGTAGATTAGAATTGTCCATCTTTCCGTGTGTGTCCATTTGTCATCATTTTATCATTGACTTTTCACTGATCTCTCTATCTTTCAGACGTTAGCTTTCTGAAAGTTTTACTCTATCTGTCCTCTCTACCCCAGAGAGTTATGGATGTTCATTCACTGGGATAGATTTTTTCGCATTAAGGGAATACAGGATGTGGACACGCCGGAAATATGAAGCTGCAGTATAAGATTAGCCTTTGTCTTATTTAATGGTACACCAACTTTGAGGGACCGAATGGTCTCTTGCGCCCATTTCTTCTGTTGGTGTGTCTGGTTAGGCATACTGACACTGTTCCATGCCACTGGATGACTTGTCAGTGGGTAAAATTGAAAGGTGTGATTACATTCTCAGTGCACCAAATTGTCTCATAATGCCATTGTACAGTTATCTATTCACCTCTACCTACTTTATATGCGCAATATTTCTGGCTGTCTCACTTAAACGGTCAGTTAAAAGATACCATATTTATCTCTTTGGCTACCTGTTTATCTGTCTATCCATCTCTCTCCCTCTCTCCCTCTCTAACTCTCTTTCTCTCTCTCTCTCTGTGTCAATCATTATATTTCTTTCCTGGTGCCGTTTAATATGTCTACCCCTTCTGTCTACCTGTCCGACTCTCTCTCTGTTTCTCTCTCTCTGATCTCCTCTCTCCTTTTTCTGCCTTTCTCTGCTTCTGTATCTCTCAGTTTGTCACTTTATATCTGTCTCATTCACGGTCTCTCTTGTTTTATTTATTGATCTCTCCATTTGTCTAGCTCACTCTCATGGGATTATCTTGTTCATTTCTGCCATTGTTAAATGGTGCGGTATGAGACATCAAGCCCATTTACCAATCTGCTTATCTCTCTCTTTCTATCCTCTCTCTCTTTTTCTCTCTCTCTCTGTCTTTCCCTCTCTGTCCTCGTGCACGATTCACTGAAAGCTTGTATGCAGGTACAGCAGGAAATAAGGAAGGCAAATGGAACTTTGGCAGTTATTGCTAAAGCAGTAGACCGTAAAACATTGAAGTGTTGTTGCAGCTGTAAAAGACATTGCTGAGACCGAACTTGGAGTACTGTGCACAGTTTTGGTCCCCTTATTTGAGGAAGGGTGCAGTTGCATTGGAGGTGGTTCAGAGAAGACTCACTAGATTGATTGCAGAGATGCGGGGCTTGTCTTATGAGTAGAGATTGAGAAGTTTAGGCCTACACTCGCTGGAGCTTAGAAGGATGAGAGGAGATCTAATTGAGGTACATAAGATTCTAAAGGGGATAGAGAAAGTAGGCGTGGAATGGATACTTCCCCTGGTGGGACATTCTAGAATGAGAGGCCATTGTTTTAGTCTCAGGGGTGGTAGATTTAAATCAGAGATGAGGAGGAATTACTTTTCTCAAAGGGTCGTGAATCTGTGTAATTCACTACCTCAGAGTGCAGTGGCTTCCGGGACGCAGAATAAATTTAAGGAGGAGATAGTCAGGTTTTTAATTAGTAACGGATTTAAAGGTTATGGGAAGAGGGCGGGAAATTGGAGTTGAGGGCGAAATGAGATCAATGATGATCGTATTGAATGGTGGGGCAGGCTCGAGAGGCTGGATTGCGTACTCCTGTTCCTAGTTATTATGTTCTTATTTTGGTTTGTCTCTCTCACTCTGTCTCTCTCTTCCTCGCTGTCTTTCTCTTGCCACCTGTTTCTCCCTGTCACTAGAACTCTTTCTCTCTCTCTTGCTCTCTCTCCCCCTCCCTCTGTCTGCCTCTATCTCTCTTTCATTATGGATGTCTCTATCTAATGATTTATCGGTGCATTTCTATCCTAGTTAATCTGTTTTGTATCATATATATGTTTTTTCGATCAGCCCCTCTCCATCACTCTCTATGTTACTATTTATGTCGTTTTTAAACAGTGCTGTATAAGACCTTGCTCTATTGGCTATCCATCTCTCTACCTCTCTCTGTACTTGTCCTCTCTGTTTCGATCTCAATCTGCTTCTGTCCTGTTTCAACATTGTTATGTAAGATCTCTGCTCTATTTCAGGACGATGAAGTTGCAAAAAATCAATTTCCCGTTTTCGGGTGAAATCAAACATTTTAATTGACACAATTTCTCTTGTTTAATTAATTTCATAAACCTATTTTAAATGAAAGGATTTATTTTGCAGATTCTCCGCCCCCTACCACCTGCAGTGTCCTGCTTTCCGGGACCTTGTCGGTGGTGGCGCTTCTCCTTCTGGGGATGATCCTTGTGGCCAGGAGAAGGAGCTGCAGGAACCGGCAAAAAGGTAGCGATTGTTGGGAGGCGCTGTAACTCCACGTTGCCCTCACTCCATCCATTAACCAATGGGTTATTGACAGTTTCAGCCGGTTCAGTGCGAAATGTAGCCATTCACGCTCAGTTCAAATTTTACTTTCTAACAGGAAAATTGAACATTGATGAGCAACTGACAGTTTCCAGAGAACAACGAGAGAATACAGAGGTAAAAGAATGGATTACTGTCACCACAACACGTGGATACATTTTACTGAATTCTAATCCAAGGATTACATTTCACAACTATTTTCATATGAGCCTGGAAAACTTTGCATAGTAGGCACTACAGAATTGGTGAAACTAGGCTTCAATCTCTCGAGTGCAGAATTTAGAATTTCTTTCTCTCACTCTCGCTCTCTCTCCCCCTCCCTCTGTCTGCCTGTATCTCTCTTTCATTATGGATGTCTCTATCTAATGATTTATCGGTGCATTTCTATCCTAGTTAATCTGTTTTGTATCATATATATGCTTTTTCGATCAGCCCCTCTCCATCACTCTCTATGTTACTATTTATGTCGTTTTTAAACAGTGCTGTATAAGACCTTGCTCTATTGGCTATCCATCTCTCCACCTCTCTCTGTATTATCGGCGCATTATCGGCGCAATTTTGTGATGTCGCCCAAAGCGGGAACTGAATTACCTCCTAATGTTCGCTTTCCAAACAATGAAATATCACTTGCAGTTTCAGCCAGCTCTCCAAGTTTCTCTTATCTGGTATCTCACCTAGGGTTTTATGGCAGTTAAAGGATATGATAGGCTCAATGGAGAGAAGATTTTCCATGGTGGGGTTGGGAAGCGGGGAGTCCAGAACAAGAGGAAGAACGTTAACATTAGATCAGCTCGTTCAGATGTGACAGCAGGAAGCACATCGTCACTCAAAAGCAAGTGGAAATCTGGAAATCTCTCCCCTCAAAAGTTGCTGCGGCTGTGGGATCAATTGGAATTATCAAAACCGAGATTTATAGACTTTTGTTGGGTAACATGATTAAGGATTATGGAACCAGGTTGGGTAGATGGGAGTTATGATACAGATCCGACATGATCTAAGCGAATATGCTGGAGGGGTTGAATGGCCTTCTCCTGACTCTACAATGATGGTGTTCATTATATTAATCGCTTCTGTTTTGACTTTTTCTCCACAGACACATTATGCCCGCCTGGCGTTTAAGGATGATCCCAGACTCTGATTGGAGAGGAAAGAGGGGGAGAGCTCACAGTCTGTTTCCCGAAAATGACGTGTTGCAGTAAGCTTCCATTGTTGGGCGGGAAGGTCCGAAACTCCAAACGACGCTAACTAAGGCGCATTATCGGCACAATTTTGTGATGTCGCCCAAAGCGGGAACTGAGTTACCTCGTAATGTTCGCTTTCCAAACAATGAAATATCACTTGCAGTTTCAGCCAGCTCTCCAAGTTTCTCTTATCTGGTATTAGTGTTTATTATTGCATTCTGCATCTTTATTCAGTATGTCAACAATATATCATTCAAACAGGTTTAACAATGTATCTGTGCTCGAGTTACGTACATAAAACCATTAAATAACAATGACAGCTCCATGCTTTGTTTTTTTTTATCATTCAGGCCAGATACGCTCAGGGTATCTCTGAGGCCAATATACAAATACATTTGTAGAGGGAATGTTGCAGGACAGAAGCAGGGCTAAGGGCCGACAGGTATTGGATGGCGAATTAGGCTGCATTGTTATGAAAGCTGCAGTGTTAGTGAACCCTGAGTCCTCACTGGTTGTGTCCTGGGAGGGAATAATGTTACTTTTACTCTTGAAAAAAATTATTTACAATTCTGCCGCCCTTTTGCTAATGCAGTTGAGCCCATTTTACCGACTAAAATCACTGGTTCGAAGATACTTACAGCACAGGAGGAGGTAATTCGGCCCGTCACGCCTGTGCCTGCTTTTTGGATATGCACTTTAGTCTAATAATTCGCAAACATGAATACAATTCCCTCCTCACATTCAAATGTCAGTCTAACGCTTGAGTAAATTTGAGGTAATGTTTCACTGAGGTGATATAATCTATTTCCATGACATCTTTTATTTCATCAACGTTAAAAAGCTGGCCTGGAATCCGATGCAGTACTGATCAATGGATATCTGGTTTGCAGAGTGTCTTCTGATTCCTCTTCGTAGCAGATAGAAACATTCCCAAATTAATACTGACTTATTCTGCTGTAAAGACTCATTGTGCACAGATATTTCGAGAGTATTTCTAGACACTTATTACAAGGTGAATGTGGAAAAAGTCATTCTGCTAAACACAGTTCAACCGTCCTTCAGGTTTCTGTCATCCTCAACCTGCAGGAAAACAACTGCTTCCTTAAAAAATATCAGAGAGCTTTGCAAGAGCATCCGTATACTACTTACCCACAGAGCCATTCCTGGTGCTGATCATTCTGCGTGTCATCGACCTCCATGGATCAGTCCTCGTAATATCTTGAACTATTAATTCCAGGGGCGCATTGGAGCCAATCAGTCCCTCTGGTTGGATTTGGCATTCGATCTGGTCATGGCTGAATTTAGGAAATTGAGATAGTGTATGTACGTTCTCTGAGTGTTTGTGTTTTTTAATTATAAGGTACATCTTTCAGTTTAAGTTTTATTGCTATATTTTTTCTATTTTTCGATTAAAATGTGAAACCTGGGATCTAGTTTAATTTTTGAATTGAGGCAGCAGGACAAAAGCTGTGTTTGTTTTCTGGTGCTTGTAATGACGTTTATGACTCTTGAAGAGAGCGTAAAACAACCACAAGAGTAGAAAAACGGTGTTGTTGCCGAGCAATAGGGGCGCAGGGAGGGAGTCTCTCACACAGAGGAGCACACATATACAAACACACACGCACACACACATATACAAAGAACACATAGAGAGAGAGAGAGAGAGAGAGCAGCAGTTTGAGTTCACTTGAAAGCAGCTGCCAACGGGAGGATGGAGATCAGAGATAGCAAGTTGTAATCTGAAGTTGAAGCCAAGACTCCAGATAAGCAGTCTACTGGGAGACGGGACTGAAGAGAACAGGTTTCCCAAAAGAACCGACAGGTTCCAAGCCCAAGGAGTGAGACAAAAACGGGGCAAATTCACAAAGATACGTTCCAGTTAAACGAAAGACAGGGACCGGGTGTAAAATTGATTGGATATGCGGACATTCACACTTTACCATGCAAAGCTCCCTGGGGATTCACTGAAAGAAGCTTTGCTCAAGCTGCACCTAAGCCTCATCTCCTCAAGTATAAAATAGGGCAGATGCCAGTGAGGGAGTAACACCATTAGGCCCTCTCTCTGCTACCACCAGAGAAGGTGGTTCATGAACTGAATGATCCAATTCAGATGCAAGTTTGAGTATTCTTAAAATGAATCATTACTCTGCTCGGAGAGTATTTGACAGGAAATAGTTAATGAGTCCTTCAGAAACAAAATTAAACTGGTTTGAAATGTATAATAACGGATTCAAATATTTTAATGATGGATTTGTGAACTTTAGCCGTTTATCACACTCTGACAGTGTTCACTGGTATAATTCATTCTTCAAAATAAATCAGATAGAAGGTGTTATAAATGTGTTGCCCAAAATATTGTCTTAAATGTTAGACGTGGATTATTCGGCGAGTGAATGTGATTTACTCATATTCCACCGATGTTGGATACCTGGATGATTCAGGATATCCAAACATGCAGGTTAATGGAGAGGAGGCTGAATGGTTTGCATCGGGTCACGGAATTGTTGGCTCCGGTTTCGAGGTTATAACTATCAGGAAAGATTGAACAGGCCGGGTGCTCCTTTCTCTAGGAAAGTAGAGGCTGAGGGGATGACCTCATAGAGGTCTTCAAAATTAAAAACATGTTCGATACGGTAGACATAAAGAAGATATTCCCAACTGTGGGAGAGAGACCAGAACTAGGGACCTCCAATATAACAAAATCACCAATAAATCCAATCAGGAATGCAGGAGAGCCATTTTTACTCCTACGTTGCGGAGAATGTGAAACTCGCTCGCACAGGGCGTGGTCGAAGTGCATCACCGGGATGCATTTAAGGAGGAATCAGTAATAACACACGAGGTGTGAGGAATAGAGGACATGTTGATATTGTGTGATGAAGGGGCGATGGGCGCAAGATCCTGTGCAGCAGAAACAACCTCACAGAGCAGATGGCCGATTCTCCACTGATCCACAGGAGTAGATTTGACACAAAGAGGCAGGCAATTGTGGGTGAAGATGTTATTAAAATAATAGCGAAACATGCTAGTTTCTTTTTTAAATCTGGCGTGGTTTTGCTGCAATACGAATAAATTAATGTTGTCTCGGTGAATTAAACAGAACACTCCGAATGAGGGACATTTCCACTCTGCCCACGCGAATGTCATAAGCGGTAACGTGGTTGAATTCAGCACCACTGCCTTTTGTCTCCAGTTTGCACCAGCCTGGACTGTGCACCGCCTGTGACGCGTGTTTACCACGATCTGCAGCGTGTTGCCCTTTGCAGGCAGAGCCGTGTGTGGTCTTCTAACCTGTAAACAGGAAATCCTCAGCTAAAACGTACACAAGCTGATTTTTCCAGTGCGCTATTTTTAAATGTTGCACGTAATTTTCGCAAAATGTGCGTTTTCACCAGGTCTTACGAACCCGGGGCCGAGAACAGAGGCACCCGAGCGAAGAGATGGTGAAAATCTCACAGAAGCTGGCCCAGGATCGGAGACCGAGAGCTTCTTAATACCCTGTGCGTTGCTGCGTCTGTTTGCAGGTTTGTGCCTTCTTCACTCCTCATTCAGGATGGTTTAAGACTGTTATAGTCAGCGAAGTAGAAAATTATCCCTATGCCTATATTCTGTAATATTAGCTTCATGTTGAAAAACCGAGTTATGTCCTCCTGATGCAAATTGATCACATACCAACATTCTCCAATCTATCGGATGGGATGTTCAAACGAGATCCTTTGTTTGCCTCTTTCGGGTGCAAAACGTCCCAGGGCCACTATTAGCAGAGGAACGGAGGGGGCGGCGGAGCTCCCCCCGTGTCCCTGGGGCCAACACTTATCCTCCAACCAACATAATTAAAACACGAACTGGTTCATCATCACTTTGTTATTTGTGGGTCCTGATGTGCGCAGTTAAAGCTGCCGCGTTTCCTACATAACAACAGAGACTAACTTCAAAGAAACTCCTTCATTGCTACTGATGCGCCTCTTTCTCCCTCTTGCTCCTGTTATTGTTTCAAATTTAACCCTCAATGTTTGACTTCGTTAGCATTTATTAACGAGTGGATGGTCTATTATATATTTTACTGTTATAGCCGATTCGCCATGGCAAGTGTTTACTCCCTCCCTGCCAAAACAGTATCCATAGTGTTGATTTTGTACCTCTGAGTTATTGCACCTCAGGCAGCTTTGTGCCAGGCTCTGGAAGGTCAGAGTCTGTCGCTCGGAAGTGCCTACAAGATGCATTGTGACACAGCTTAGTTGGCGGTGGTGGGGTTGGGGCTTTGGGTTTGCTGCTGGTGCGGTGCGGGGGGAGGTCCACTGGTGTAAGCGGAACCATCGCAGACATCTGCAAATGGTTCCACATCTACGCCATGAAAGAATGCATCTCTCGAGCTGGGATATATTCGGAAGAAGATAACCAGAATCCACACGTTATTCTCTCAATATTGCACGTGTCCAGGCCCCTGATTCGGTCATGTATCACAGTGCAGCTAAGGAGCTCAGTGGTATGTCCTTTACGTTTGGAAATGGTTCAAAGTTGCTTATCACAGGCATAAATTCGGATAGCTTAACACATTGCACCATCAATAACCAGGAAGTTATGGTCGATGGTGATGGAATCTTAAGGCCTGGCTCTGCAAAGTTCTCCAATAATCGATCATTTAACTCCGCCTCCAGCTGAAATTCTCTCGTCGTAAAGTGTCCCTTCGGTCTGTTTGGTGAAGACTGTGGGCTTCGATTCCTTTTCCGTTCGCTGGAATATTTCCGGGAGGGGAACCGAGGGACAGAGTGATTCCAGGAAAATTGAGCCGGACGGTACATGCACCATGAGGAGTTTCATAATTCCGTGCATGGAAACATGAAGCAGCAGAGCTCTCTGTACTTGCGCTGTGCCAATCAACTCCAGTGAAAATCATTCAAGTGAAAGTGTCTCAGCTCAGTGAAGTAGATATTAACAGTTACCTTGTACATTTTATTTGCGGCCAATTTGTTACCAATAGTTATTCGTATATCAGAACTCCCACTTTCTATGTGTCCATGTATCATTTTCTGAGCCCTTACCCTCTTCGTATATATCTCATCGTTTTAGTGTTTAGCTTTCTAAATTTTAAGTCCAACTGTATAGTTGGCATAAAAGGGTACGGAGGGAGATAAAATATTTTGACATGTCAATGACTAAATACATCCCAATTTCCTATTTACCATTTTCTCTCTCGATTGCTCTAAGTCATGACCTGTTTTCCATCGAGCTTCCAGCACAGAAACAGAGCCTTCAGCCCTTAGAATCGGCGCTGGTGTTTCTGCTCCATACGAACATCCTCCAAACCCATCTTCATCTCAGCCCACCTACATATCCTTCTGTTCATTTCTCTCTCATGTCCTTATACAGCGAGACCCATCAACACATCGCAGCATGGATGATCAAGGGGAACATAACACCGTGGTACAGGGTGCCATTCAAGTGGGGGTGGGGGGGGGGGGGTAGCGGGGAGGATGGGGTGATAAATTAGAAATCCAGCTGTAATCCGGGACAGTATAATTAGGGGAATGGATATTGTTCCCAGTAGCCAGGATGGAGAGTCCTGAAGGCTGTGTTGCCTACCTGGTGCCAGGGTTAAGGGTGTCTCATCTCAACTAATCTGGGCTGCAGTCAAACTTGGAGTGGAGGCCGAAAGATCCAGTTGTCGTGTACTAGCTAGGTACCAATGATATAGATCGAATGAGGAAAGCGGTTCTGCTGAGAGAATACGAGCAGCTAGGGGCTAAATCAAAAAGCAGGATCAAAAAGGTAATAATCTCTGGACTACTACCTGAGCCATGAGCTAATTGGCGCAGAGTCAATAAGGTTAAAGAGGTAAATGCGTGGCTCAAAGATTGGTGTGGCAGAAGTTGGTTCGCATTCATGTGTCATTGGCACCAGTACTGGGGAAAGAGGGAGCTATTCTGTTCGGACAGTCTCCACGTGAATTTTGCTGTTACCAGTGTCCTGGCGAATCGCATAGCTCCGGTTGTAGATAGGGCTTTAAACTAAGTAGGGAGGGGGGAGGTTCAGTTACATGGATATAGAAAAAATCAAAGTTTAAGGAAAGTTTAAGAGTGCAGGTTAGTGACGAGGCTGATTGTTACCAAAAAGTCAAGCGAAGGGACAAAAAGTGTGAATGACAAATTGCACCAAAGAATCATATAAGGGTAGGGAAAATTGACAATAAGTCAAATTTAAAGGCTTTGTATCTGAATGCGCGGAGCATTCAGAATAAAACTAATGAGTTAACATCAGAAATGCAGATAAATAGATACGATCTGATGGTGATTACTGAGACATGGTTATAGGGAAAGCAGGTTTGGGAGTTGAATATCCAAGGGAACTCAGTGTTTTGGTAGGATAGGCAGGAAGGAAAATGAAGTGTTGTATTTTTGTTAGTAAAGGAAGAGATCAATGCTATAGTGAGGAATGGTGTAGGCACTGAAGGGCAAGATATGGAATCAGTCTGGGTAGAAATAAGAAATAGCAAGGGTAGGAAACCCTGGTGGCAGTAATCTATAGGTCCCCAAAAAGTATTCGTGCAGTAGGGCAAAGTGCAAACCAGGAAATACTGGGAGCATGTGAGAAAGGCAAGGCAATAATCGTGGTTGATATTAATATGCATATAGACTGGCCTAATCAAATGGGCAAGGTAGTTTCGAGGGAGATTTCATAGAGTGTATTAGAGATTGTTTCTTGGAGCAATATGTTGTGAAAGCAACCAAGAAGCAGGCTATTCTGTGTTTGGTTTTGTGTAATGAGATGGGATTAATTAATAATCTCATGGTAAAGAGTGATCATAGCACGCTAGAATTTCAAGTTCAGTTTGAGAGCGAAAAACGTGAGTCACACACTAGTGTCCTGGAGTTCAACAAAGGTAACTGCATAGGCATGATGACAGATTTGGCCCTAGTGGACTGAGTAAGAAACTACAATGAAGGACAGTTGATGAAAAGTGGCAGATATATAACGAGATATTCAATTTCTTCCAAGCAAAATATATTCCAAAAAGGAAGAAAGATGTTAAGAGTGGGGAAAGCACTCATGGCAAAACAAGGAGGCTAAAGATAACATAAAGGCAAAAACTAAGGCATAGCAATTTGCAAAGGTCAGTGGCAGGCTGGAAGATTGTGAAACATTTAAACATCAACAAAGGGTTACTAAAAAAGTATAATAAAAAGAGCAAAGGTAAATTATGAAATAAAACTAGAGCAAAATGTATAAACTGATATCAAAAGCTTCGACAACTATATAAAAGGAAAGGCATTAGCTAAATTGAATGTTGGCCCCTCCGATGATGAGATTCGAGAGTTAATAGTGGGGAATGCAGAAATGGCAAAGACGCTTAATCAACATTTTGCCTCTGTTTTCACGGTGGAGGACACTCATACCACCGCAATGGGAACAGGTAGTGCAGAGGGTATAGAGAACGAAGAACTTAGAACAATCAACATCACTAGAGAAAAATTACTGAGCAAACTATTGGGATTAAAAGATGACAAGTCCCCTGGACCTGATGGCCTACATCCCAGTGTCTTAAAGGAAGTGGCAACGGAGATAATGGAGGCTTTGGGTATATTATTCCAACATTCTCTGGATTCTGTAAAGGTTCCAGTGGATTGAAAAAAATGCGACTATAATGCCCTTATTCGGAAACGTTGTGGGGGGGGGGGGGGGGGCGGTTGATAGAGCGGAGAAGCATAAAGTACAGAACTGTAGACCAGTTAGTTTAACGTCTGTTGTTGGGAAATTGTTGGAATCCATTATTAAGGACGTAGTAATGGGGCATTTGGAAAGTCAAAATGCAATCCATTAGAGTCAGCATGGTTTTATGAAGAGTAACTCGTGTTTGACGAATTTGCCAGAGTTCTTTGAAGATGTGACAAGCAAAGTGGATAATGGATATCTTGTACAAAAACAGAATTACCTGGAAAAACACAGCAGGTCTGGCAGCATCGGCGGAGAAGAAAAGAGTTGACGTTTCGAGGACTCGAAGCATCAACTCTTTTCTTCTCCGCCGATGCTGCCAGACCTGCTGAGTTTTTCCAGGTAATTCTGTTTTTGTTTTGGATTTCCAGCATCCGCAGTTTTCTTTGTTTTTATATCAATGGATATCTTGTATATGTTATATGTCTGGGATTCCAGAAGGCCTTTGATAAGGTGCCGCACAAAAGATTAGTACACAAGATAAGATCACACGGAGGTAGGGATAATATATTAGCTTGGTTGGAGGATTGGCTTACGAACAGAAAGCAGAGAGCTGGGTCAAATGGGTCTTTTTCTGGATGGCAAGCTGTAACTAATAGAGTGCGTGAGGATTCGGTCCTTGGGCCCCGACTGTTTACAAACTAATGACTTGGATTCACGGATAGAAGGTACAATGGCTAAATTTGCAGATGACACCAAAATAGGTGGGAAAGTAAGTTGCAATGAAGAAATAAGAAATTTGCAAATGTATATGGATAGGTTCGGTGAATGGGCCAAAAGTTGGCAAATAGAGTTTAACGTGGATAATTGTGAGGTTGTCCATTTTGGTCGGAACAATACACAGGCAATGTATTCTTTAAATAGAGAGAAATTTCGCAATGCTGCAGCGCAGAGGGATCCGGGTGTCCTCGTGCATGATTCACTGAAAGCTTGTTTGCAGGTAATAAGGAAGACAAATTGAGTTTTGGCATTTATTGCCACAGGAATAGAATACAAAAATAGGGAAGTGTTGTTCCAACCGTACAAGGCATTGGTGAGACCGGAAGTGGAGTATTGTGCACAGTTCTGGTCCACTTACTTGGGAAAGGATGTAATATTATTGGAGACACTTCAGAGGATGTTCACGAGATTATTTCCAGAGATGCGGGGCTGGCCTTATGAAGAGAGATTGAACAGTTTAGGTTTATACTTGCTAGAGTTTAGATGGACGAGAGGAGACCAAATAGAGGCATATAAGATTCTAAACTGAATGGACAAAGTAGAGGTGGAGCGGATGTTTCCCCTTGTAGGACATTCTAGAACGAGAGGCCATAGTTTTAGGCTAAGTGGTGGCAGATTTAAATCAGAGATGAGGAGGAATTACTTTTCTCAAAGGGTCATGAATCTTGGGAATTCACTACCTCGTTGTTCCATTGGTGCCAGAACGCTGAATAATTAGAGGGAGGAGATAGACAGCTTTTAATTAGCCACGGGTTGAAAGGTTATGGGGGAAGAGGGCGGGAAATTGGAGTTGACGCTGAAATGAGATCAGCCATGATCGTATTGAATGGCGGGGCAGACTCCAGGGGCTGAATTGCCCACTCCTGCTTTTAGTTGTTATGTTCTGTAATTCACCTCAACCTCTCCCTGTGGGAACGAGCTTCACATTCTGCCTGCTGGCTGGATAAAGAGGTTTCTCCTGAATTCTCGAATGGATTTATTGGTGACTCTCTGGTATTGATGTCTTCTAGTTCTGGCCTCCCCTAAAATATGCTAATACCTTAACTACGCCTGCCCAGAAATCCCTGTCATTGTCTTAATGTCCTTCATCAGGTCACCCCGCAATCTTCTCCTTTCTTGAAAAATAGAAGACAGCCTGTTCAAACTTTCCTCACTGTTATAACATCTCAGTTTGCTGACATTCCAGTAATCATATTTTTTTTGCACCTTCCCCTGTGCTTCTATATTGTTTTCTATGATATGGAGACCAGAAATATTCACAGGACGCTAAATGTAGTCAAGCTATGTTTTGATACATGTTTAGTGTCGCCTTTCTCCTTTTCAATTCTGGGCCTGTTTTTTTTTATGGCTGTATTAACCTCTGTCATCACTTTGAATGATTTTTGTGTCTATACCTCAGAATCCGCTGCTCCTCTATCCGATTTAAACTCTTGTTTTCAAGTGAGTGTGTGGCCCAAACCCTGTCACTATGTCTAACCCAAACCCCAATCCTTGTCCTTCCCAGCAAAACAGTCTCTCTCTAACTTTTCATCCAAGGCAAAAGAAAGGAATTCACTGGATGAACTTAAGCTACTTAGCCTTTCATGCGTGGCGGACAAACACTTAGTATCAATTACTATACATGAAATTGGTGAGCATTTCTAAATAGATGGGTTCATTAAGAGCACCGAACACCGATTTGTGAATGTGTAGTCATGCTTAACACATTTAATAGTGCTTGCTTTTTCAAGAATGGTCCGAGTGGACAGTTGAAAAGACTTCAGTAGATAAAATCTGTATGGAGTTCACAAGACCTTCATGTTTTATCAATTTACCTATGTCTTCTTCGCCTGCACCCGATCTTCTTTATATCTATCAAACTATCTATCTATCTATCTATCTATCTATCTATCTATCTATCTATCTATCTATCTATCTATCTGTCTATCTATCTATCTATCTAGCTATCTAGCTAACTGTCTGTCTATCTATCTTTCGATGTATCTATCTATCTCTCTCTCTATCGTTATATAGATAATTGATCGAACTATCTACCTATCTATCTATGCGTCTCCCCCTCTCTCTATCATTCTCTAACACGCTGTCTATGTGACTGTCTCTCCATCTAGCCATCCATCTACCTTCAAATTTTTAAATCTGCTTTGCTTACCTAATCATTTTCAAAACTTTATTTTAATGTGCTTGGTGATGTTGGTGACAGTGACAAGACTAACTTGATTGCCCATTCCGAGCTGCCCCCTGTAGGTGGTGCTGGATCTCCTTGAACATTGTGCAAGAGCCAAAAGGCTTGGGTTGCCGGATTTGTTCTGAAAATTCTGGGAATGATCCTTGCGGCCATGTGAAGGTGTTGCAAGAAAAGGCAGTCAGGGAGAGATTAGAGAGAGACCCTGTAACTCAGTGGCACTCTGAATGCATCCATTAATCACTGGGTTTTTGGCACTTTCAGCTGCTTGAATGTCAAATGAGACCATTTCGAACAAGTTTAAATTTCACTATCTAACAGGCAACATGAGCAGTGATGCGGAAGTGTCACATTCCAGAGCAATGACACAAGGAAAGCCGCTAATGATGGATAGAATTGTTTCCTAACATCTGTAAGTACATTTCACTGAATTTTAATCTGAGGTTTAAAATTAATGGTTACTGTCATATGTGTCTAGGTGATTTTGCATAGTGCATATCACAAGATAACAATGTTTAACTGTCCTATAACAATGTGGCAATAGATGAAAATATAGGTAGGAATTCAATTCAATACAAAATTGAGATTGATAAGCTTTTGATAGGTAAAGGGGATTTAGTGTTAGGGAACGAAGGAGGGGGATGGGGTTAAAATAAGTATAAGGACGAGGCTTATTGAATGGCAGAAGATGCTGGATGGGCCTCCTGATGATGGTATGGCTCCGATAGTTGTTTGTGTTTTCTCTTCCAGATTCGTTTTGCTCAGCTGGCGTTTAATGTGGATCCCACAGTCAGATTGCAAGCAATATTGAGGGCTCAAATTCTGCTTCTGGGCTATGACGCGTGATGGAAAGTTTCCTCTGTTGAGTCCTTATTGGAGGAAAGCCTGGAGGTGTGACCATTTCCAAGAAACAGCCGTCGTAAATACTGTTCCCAGCTGAATTCATATTTATCAATAATAACGAGCAATGTGGCCCGCCGATTCTTCACCTACTGGACAGTCTTCAAGTCTGACAGAAGAGGCTCTATTTGAGGCCCAATTTGACTGTTAGAAAGTTTAGCTTTCTGTTGAGTCTAGATATGTTTCAATTTTCTTATGGTAGTATTTTTAAGTACATAGTGCATCTTTGTGTAGCGCTTGAGCAGGAAAGAGCACATCAGTGTCTACGTTCGCAATGTATTAAACACATTTTGAAACGCAAGCATTGTATTTGGGAGTTCCGGCTGTTTGATTCCTCAGTGCAGGTGTGCTCATTGGATCTGCAATGGGAGGTTACAGGACATCCTCATGGTCCAGATGTGTGCGGTTTAAAAATGGGAACAATGCAACAAGAATCATACCAGAACTGAGAGTTTATGATATCACTGATCAATTCGCCACAAAAGAGAAGACTGAGGGGTGACCTGATGGCGATGATCAAAATTATGAAACGATTTCATACGTGGAGACGGAAAGAGAATGTTTCCTTTTGCAGGAAGAGCAGAAGTAAAGGCCGTGAACATTAGATATTCGCTAATAATTCCAATCGGGAATTCAGGAATAATTACTTTCACAGGGGAAAGGAGAGAATGTGGAACTCGCAACCACTGCGACTGTTTGTGGAAAGTAGCTGAGATGCATTTAAGGGGGAAGTTGGATAAATACATCATGAATAACGGGACAGGAGAAAATGTTGATGGGATGTAGAGGGTGTGGAAGGGGGCTCGTGTGGAGCATAAGCACCAGCAGAGAGCAGAGGGGCTGAATGGCCTGTTTTTGCTCTGAAAATTATTTTGAATTTTGTAAAGTAGAAAACATGAGAAGTGACTGAAAGCTGTTTGCTCTGAGGAGTTTCCATCCATAAAAGCATTTCTTCTTCACACTAAAATAAATAGTGAAATGTAAAATTGGAATTCAAAAGAAGTTTCACCTACATGATCTAATAACTTTGCGTACACCTTCAATATTATAAACATTAAAAAATAAAGTTTGAGGCCACTGCTTTTTAAGAATCATCTTATGACTTCAACCAATGTTATTTGTTGAGCAAGAAAATCCCAGAGGGAAATTTGGCTCACTGGTCATGTATATAGTTTTTCTATTTTGAAAAAGATGGGAACCCTTTTATGATTCCTATATTAAAACATTTATTAACAAGGAGAAAAAAACCCTTAATCATACAAGACTAAAATTATAGGGTTGAAGGAGTCTCACAAAGTATTTTTCCGAAAAATACACTTGCTTTTCAGAACACTCAAGTACACTGTTTGGAAGCAGTGCTCTTATGTAGTTTTAACCGTAAAAATACCGTAATATTACCCAAGGCAATACTTCTGCTACTTTAGTACAGTATGCCACACGACTTCCCATTCTCTTCCAGTCTGCTGTGGAAATCCAAATGGAGTTCAAAAACAGGCTCCGTCTTGAAAGGAAAGACTTCTCTGTGTTGAAATCGGATGGCTGCTTCAAATTCGATATTCTTTTCGGCACAGAGCTTGTCTCAGGACATTTTACCCACATAGCCACCTCACCTCAACTAAGCATTTACCTTAATTATCTTTTTTCCACACCTCTTTCATCCTTGGTTCCAATGTCCTAAGCATTCCTTTGAACTCAAATTTCCAAAACTCAAAACTAAAAACTCCTTCATGCTTTCATGTTGACTTCACATCCAAGTCAAATAAAGTTTAATAACCTTCCCTTGTTTACTTATCAAATATTGGCAGCTGAAAAGACAAGTCCTTCCTAACACCGAATTCAAATTAAAAAAAACTATGTATTAATTTATAATCCCAACATCACCATAGCCTCTCATTACAAATGCATGCGTCGAGCTCCTTTATTTTTCATCTCTAATTTTCCACAGACAATCTATCTTTACTAACGTCCCCCAGTTTAATTACCCATAGACACACAGACACACACACTGAGATTTCTTTACAGAATACCACCATGTTCCCAAATAATAGATAAAAACAACATCTATTTATAGATACCATTCACCTTGTTTCCAGATCCATTAAGAAGCGCGCACAACATAATATAATGGATACCAGCTTCAACAGCCTTCTGAGAGATATAGATCCAGATTTCCACTCCAACTTCCACAGCACCTCTTGCTCCGAAACACACTACAATCATGGATAATCTCCAACAAGTTGGTTTAAAGTTCAACATAAACCAAAAGACACTCTGTGAAAGTGAAATGTGACGATCGCAAGTTTCCTGAATCACTGCCCGTGCCCCTCCTCTGCCATATTCTAATTCTGTAAAGGATAGAGCACATTATATCTCAGAGAAAGAAACCCACTCCGAACAGCATCTCAATCCAGGACTGTTATTGCCAGCTCAGTAGAAATTGCAGTTTTATCAAGATGACATTTAATTATAATTTAATTATTAATCAATACAAATCTCTGGTGCATCGTTATAATCGAAGAATAATTTATTTTAATTACATACAGATATTTGTCAACAAATGAACATCCTGTCAATGCCTGGAATTACAGAATCAGCAGAAAAAAGCCCAGAGAAACTAAGGAAAGTCCTTAGTCTTTGTTTAATGTTTCTTCTACACTTGAATTACACGATAACCGTGGAAAATCCTTAATCATACTCAGGATCCCTTCGCAAAATGAGTCAGTCTTTGTAGCCTCTGGCGAGTCCATGGGGAAAGATGATTCTTTGATGGGAGTCTGGCTCCATGTTGTTTCCACAAGGCTGTGGGTTATTTGGTAAATCCTGTCACCTCCATAATTCATCAGAGAGAAACAGTCCTTGTTCTCATCTGCGAACCGCCCTCTCTTTTGATCTTTTATCCAATGCAGTCATGTCAAGGGAGGCGTAGAGAGGTCCGCCTTGAGTCTGGGAGACATAAGAAACATTTACAGTGAAAAGTAGTTAAAAGATAAGTAAGACTACCCACTCCTGCACCCGTGTTTCATAGGATTATAGAATGATACAACACAGAAGGAGGCTATTGAGCCCATTGTGTCTGTGCCAGCTCTTTGAAAGAGCTATGCAATTGCCGCCATTTTACCCTTCTCTACCCGATAGCGCTGACATGGTTTTCCGCTTCCAGTGGATCATCTAGAAAGTTGCTATTGAATTGGTTGCCATCCACACAATTTGAAGAATGTTTTCTTCAATTATATGTGAATGATCCGAGATGATGAATCTATCAATCTGATAGGATTCCTGTGCTGTTAATTGGCCAATCCGATTCCATGTGCCATCTACACAATTGCGTGAAGTCCACAGAATTCATCACATTCAGAAGAATCACAAAAACGCAATCAAAAGACTTTTATTTATATAGCACCTGTTCGGAGCTGTACAAGCCACAGAACATGTACATCCACTTTGTTGAAATGAAGTCTCTGTTCTTAATGCAACACAGCAGCGAATTTAAGTACAGTAAGCAGCAATGAATTAATGACCTGGATAATTTATGTTTAAAGATGCTGGTTGAGATAAAATAAGAGACTGGACACCAGACAGAATACCACGCACAGCCCCCACCAACCCCCCCCACCCCCGAAACCAACTTCCACCCAACACCCCAGCACTTTTCTTCTTGCAATAGTGGCTGTGCCATTTTTATGCCGACCTGACAGGGGAGATAGGGCCTCTGTTTAATGTTTTATGTGAAACTGGGACCTCAGACAGTGCAGCATTCGGTCTGGAGGTTCAGTATAGACTTTCTTTTCAAGTCTCTGGACACACACACAAAGACACACAGACACAATCACACACACGTAAACACACACACACATACAGACACAAATACACACATAATTATCTTCTGACCAAATTTATCCCTTAGCCCACTGACAACAGAAACACGTTTTGACTTATCCATAAAAATCCGATGGGTTTGGTCTTATCTTCATTGTAATTCCATTGGCGAATGCAAAAAACTAAATCGGTTGGGTTGGGGGATGAACAAAGGTGGGGAACGAGGGAAGGGATTAGACTCACTGTAGAGAAAAAAGAAAACAGCAGAAACCTAAAATACCAACGACTGGAGGCCAGCTGTTAAGTCTGATGGAGACATTCCAACCGGAAAATTACCCAATTCTTTCTACTATCAGATGGGGCGAGGGGCTGGGAGATATAGACTCAGAGCTTCATAGAGTCATAGAGGCCTTTGGCTTAGAAAAATGACCCTTCCGCACTCCGAGCTAACGCCTGCCAAACAAGTGACTAACTATTTAAAACCCATTTTCCAGAACTAGACCCAAAGCCTTGCATGTCATGGCATTGCAAGTGCACATACAAATACTTCTTAAATGTTATGAGGGTATGTGCCTCTACCACACTTTCAGACAGCGAGTTCCAGATTCCCATCACTCTCTGGGTGAAAAAAATCTTTCTTACATTCCCTCTAAATCTCCTGCCACCAACCTTAAATCTATGCCCCCTGGTTATTGATCCCTCCAACATGGAGATAATTCGCTTCCTTTCTACACTATGTATGCCCCTCACGATGCTATATAACTCAATGATGTTCCCCCTTAATCTTCTCTGCTCCAAGAAAAATAATCTCAGCCTATCCAATCTCTCCTCACAAATAAAACTCTCCAGCCCAGGGAACACCCTGGTAAATCTCGTCTGCACTCTCTCTAGTTCAATCACATCCTTCCTTTAAAGCAGATTCCAGAACTCTACACAATACTTTTGTTGTGGCTTCACTAGCGTCTTATACATTTCCAGCATAAAATCCCTACTTTTATATTCTATGCCTCGGCTAAAAAAGGCAAGAATCTCAAGTGCATTCTTAACCACCTTATCTACCTGTCACGCTAAATTAAGGGATCGGTGGACATGCACACAAGCTTCCTCTTATCCTTGGTACTTCCCAGGGTCCTCCCATTCACTGTGTATTCCCGTTTCTTGATTGCCCTGCCCAAGTGCATCACCTCACACTGTTCCAGATTAAATTCTATTTTTCACTGATCAGCCCATCTGACCAGCCCGTCTATATCCTCCTGTAATCTAAGGCTATCCTCCTCACGATTTACCACCGCACCAACTTTCGTATCATCTGCGAACTTACTGATGAACCCTCCTACATTAAAGTCTAAATCGTTCAAAAATACCACAAGCAGCAAGGGACGCAACACTGTTCCCTGTGGAACCCCAGTGGACACAAGCATCCAGTCACAAACATGTCTCTCGGCCATCACCACCTGCTTCCTGCCACTCAGGCAATACTGAATCCAATTTGCCAAATGTCCTTGGAACCCATGGGCTCTTACCTTCATTGTCAGTATCTCATGCGGGACCTTATCAAAAACCTTGCTGCAGTCCAAGTAGACCACGTAAAATGCGTTGCCCTCATCTACAAGCCTGGTTACCTCTTCGAAAAATTTAATCAAATTGGTCAGACTTGACCTCCCTTAACAAAACCATGCTGACTGCCCTTGATTATTCCATGCTTCTCCAAGACTACATTAATTCTGTACCTCAGGATTGCTTCCAATAGTTTCCGCAGCATTGAGGTTAGACTGATTGGCCTGTAGTTCCCTGGTTTATGCCTTTCCCCCTTCTTAAATAACGGTACCAAATTGGCTGTGCTCCAGTCCTCTGGCACGTCTACCGACAGGTGGAAATGATTGGCAGCGCCCCTGCTAACTCCTCCCTTGCCTCACTCAACAGAATGGGATACATTTCATCCGGGCCTGGAGATCTATCTACGTTTAAGCCTGCTAGACCACTTAGAACCTCCTCCCTTTCTACGCAAATTTATTTTAATATATCTCAGTACTTCTGCCTGATTTCCTCCGTTGTTCCTCTCACTTGTGGACACCGACACAAAGTATTAATTTAGAAACCTAACTTCGTCTTCGGTGCACATGCAAGTTACCACTATGGTCCATAATGGGCCTTAGTCTTTCCCCTGTTATCCTGTTACTTTTAATGTACTTGTAAAATCACTTTGGATTTTCCATTTTCTTAACTGCCAATTTTTGTCCATGCCCCTTTTTGCTCTTCTAATGTCCTTTGTAATTTCCCCCATACACCATAAACGTCTAGGCCTTCCGCTGTTTTGAGCCCTCAGTGTCTGCCATATGCCTCCCATTTTCCTTTTATTCAATCCTGTGTATCCCTCGACATCCAGGGTTCCCTATATTTATTTGTCCCACCCCTTGTCCTTACTGGAATACGTTGGCCCTGTACTCTCCCTATTTCCTTCTAGAATGAGTCCCACTGCTCTGATGCAGATTTACCTAAAAGAAGCTGCTCACAGTCAACTCTGGTGAAATCATATCTGATCTTATTAAAATGCACCTTCCCCCAATATATAGCTCTGATTTCTGGCCCATCCTTGTGCTTTTCCATAACAATCGTAAATCTAACGGAGTTACGATCACTATCTGAAAAATGCACCCCCCACCCCCGCCACTGAAATCTCTACCACTTCCCCGGCGTCATTCCCTAAAATTAGGTCCAGGATCGTCGCCTCTCTTGTAGGGTCTTCTAATTATTGGCTTATAAAGCTCTCCAGGATGCATTTTAAGAATCCCATTCACTCTGAACCTAGCACACTATGGCTAATCCACTTCATGTTGGGGAAGTTGAAATCTCCACTAATACTATCCTATTTTATTTACACTTCTCTGAAATGGGCCGACATATCTGCTCTTCTACATTTCTCTGATAGTTTGGGGGCCTATATTATACTCCCAGCATTGTGATTCCTCATTTTTTGTTTTTATGTTCTACCCATATGGCTTCATTTGAGGAGCCTTATAAACCGTCCCTCCTTACTGCAGGAATTGATTTCTTGAACAATATTGCGATACCCCCTCCTCTTTTACCTCCTTCCCTGTCTCGCCTGAGGACCCTATATCCTAGAATATTGAGCTCCCAATCATGTTTCCCTCTCAACCATGCCTCTGTGACAGCAAATACATCACACTTCGACGTGTTAATTTGTGCCCTGAACTCTTCTGCCTTATTCATCAGGCACTTTGCAGTGAAATAAATATCATCCAACCTTGCCAAGCTGCAGTTAGATTTTGATTCCAGCTCGAAGGATTTTAAACAAATTCAGATGCTCTAGACTGTGACCCGCTATCTGATAAATGCGCGAATTATCCAGTAAGGGAAGCCTTGCACCTTATCCCAAAACGTTCTTGCACGTTATTATCTTAATTTCAAAAAACGCACCTGTATTGCATCCCGATGTGTCCAATTTGCCTCTGTTTGACAGTGGTCACCTGTGTTATTAATGGTTAAGATATGAATTAAAATGTTATCCCAGTCTGGCGAATATATAATTTTACAGATACAGCATTCGCCAATGATTTGCCAATGCACCAATATCCCCAATTCATCCATGTGCCCCATGCCTCACCGGATCCCCAATCCACGGAATTTCCCCCATATGTGAAAGGTCCCTCAATACTTCAGTGGAGTGAAAATCGCCAATGCATGGACAAGCACTATCTGCCTACCTTGCCTGGGGTCCATTGTCCATCCGGTATATTACTGTCACTATGTGGAACGAGCAATTGGCATTGTGTATGGGAACCGGAGACAGCAGAGTGATTGTGAACATTTTGATGGCGGGAAATTCTCTGATGCATCTTTCCAGTGCCACCCACTTGACATTTAGTCTATGGTAACATTCCAATGCAACTTACCCGTTTCATGCCCATTCTGCCCCTCTCTTTGTCTTCTCTCTCTCAAACTAATACTGAATATGAAGAAAAATATCAAACAGTTGTTATGTTTTATAAATCCTGGCTCAGGTGCCAGAAAAAGCTGCGAAGGGAATTGTCAAATGGTCTCAGCATCGATCTTAAAAACTCATGGAACATGTCAGCGTATGTCATTGAAATCAGGTTTGGGGTTGAAGTGGGTTAGACACAGTGTTAAATAGAGGGAGGGTGCTTAGGATGAACTTTTCAAATGGCTGTTACTCACTTTTCACTGTGGGATCTCTTGTCTCGTTCTCCTGAAAGGAGAAATTAAATTAGCAATTTAAAACCACGAGAAGGGAATCAGATGAGACAAACGATTATTAAATTATCCCTGATAAAGATTAATCCTCACCTGATCTGCCTCTTTTATGAATCCAAATGGAAATAAGGACCAAGAGTAGAACCAGCATCACAAGGACAGTTATAACAACAGGAAGAGCCGGATTACACCATCCTACAGGAACAAAACACTTAGAAACTCCTGCTTGGTAAAATCATCCTTTTCTGGGACTCCCTGATGGGAAACTTGACGCAAATAGAATCCCTGAAGCAGCCCATTGGGATGGTCGTGCCAGTGCTGGCTCTTTGAAAGAGGTATTTAATTAGTCCTATTCTCTTTGGTCTTTCTCCAATATCCCTGGCAATGTTCTTCCATCAGGTACTTAACCGGTTCCCCTTTTGAAAGTTGCTATTGAATCTGCATCTACCGCCCTTTCTGGCAGTGCCTTCCACATCACAACAACTCGCTTAGCTAAATAAAATTCTCCTCATCTGCCCCTCTGCTCCTTTTGCTGATTACCTTCAATCTGTGTCCCTCTGGTTACCGACTCCCCTGCCAGTGGAAATAGTTTCTCCTCATTTACTCTATCGAAACCCTTCATGATTTTGAATGCCACGATTAAATCTCGCCCTCAACCTTCTCTGCTCTAAGGAGAACATTCCCAGATTCTACAGTCTCTCCACATTAACTGAAGTCCTTCATCCCTGATCCCATTCTGGTAAATCTCCTGTACACCCTCCACAAAGCATTCTTGGCTATTCCCTGCTTGTAAAATGCATCCAGTGTGGAACTTGCCTCAATTTCGTTCCAACATTCAATGCCTGAAACGGGCGGTTGAAATACGTTCAACAATAAATTTCAGAAGAGAAATCACATTCTGACTTGAAGAGGAAAATTTGATAGTGTTGTGGGGAAAGGGTGGATCCGATTGGATAACTCTTACAAAGAGATAGCACAGGCACGATTGGCCGAAATCCCTCTTTCCACATCCATCGTTCTTAGGATTCTGCGATGTGCCGGAGAAACATAAGTCAAGCCCATAAATTGCGAAACAGCACAAATCTACACCTGGGGCTAAGGTAAGCCTAACTTATTTTAACATATTCATAAGGTGTATATTTATAGTTTAATTTACAGCCTGCAGGTTCTCAGCAGCTAATGAATTTCACCAATTGACTCTAAAGCCGCATTGAAGCGTCCATTGAACCGATCACCAACTCACCTCTCCCTGTCTCGGTTGCTTTGGGGAACGACACGCTTTTTGTCAAATATTTGTTTGGAGACCCCAGTTGAACAATACAGGTGCAGACACAGCCGGTTTTCCAGGTTTCCCTCGACACCATGATGTGACTGCTGATACTGTAAGTCCCGTCAGCCTCCCTTGTTCCGGGATCACTCGGTCCCTCTGTGACCAGGCCAGAAATTTTCCAGAAGACAATAATCTGGTTGGAAGAAACTCCACTGACCAAACACACTAAGGGGAACGTTTCACTCAAATGCAGGTCACCCGGCGGGACAAACACCAGCACAGCCGTCTTGTTGGTGGAACTGTCTGGACAAAGATTGGGACACAGTTAACGATTAATTTGCACCAAATGTTAATGATCTGCATTCCTTTCAGTTACTCACTTACCTCCAACCAGTAATGCGGGTCCATTCTGAAGCGGTGCATTGCTACCCCTACGAGCACAGTAGTAGGAACCCGAGTCATTCACAAGGACATTGCGAATTTCCAGAATCAACACATATCCGCTGTTGCCTTTTTTGGAAATAAACTTACAACCGGCTCCCTGACAGGACTGGGTATCGATTAGTTTCGGGGCTTCACCCACATATTGTTTGTACCAGAAATAGCTGGACACCAATTCCACTTCGTAAATGCAGTGACAGGATAATTCCACCATCTCTCCGACTTCAGCTGTCATTATGAAGGGGCCTTGAGACAGAGAGGGCTCGGATTCTGTAACCAGAGAGATTATTGTTATTGTAGTTTGGTTAATGGGAGATTGAAAGCAGCCGCTTTGAAAGTCTTCGCTTGTAATTTTGCAGCAGCTACATCATAGTTTATAATTATTCGCGGATAGATTAATTCACCAATATGTTTTTATTCGTCTTATAGGAGAAAACAGTAAATGATCTCCAATGATCAGGTCAAATCCTTTCACCTGGCCACTGGGTCACATTTTCAGATTAGTGAACACTGATTCTGGCTGAATTCAGTTTAAATATTCTCACCTGCCTCTTACTCACCATAAATCCGCAGCACTTGGAAAAGGAGCATCAGGGATAAAGATCCATTGGACATCTTGCCGCTGCGATTTCTCCCTGTTTTCGCTCTCACCAGTTTGTTTCTGCAGACGGAGTGGACGCACACTGATCTGAGCTCAGTCCCAGTGAATTTCTCCCCTTTCAGATGTGGTGGAAGCTATGACGAGCTATGCTATGGAATGTGTGATACTATTTTGGGTGCGGCGCCCTGATGAATGTCACATGCGCTGGACTTACTGTGGTCACCGTCTGTGCGTCACAGCGGTCAAGTGGCAGCATGTCTATAAAGAACTTTACTGTGTTGTCGTTCAGAGGGTGTGACAGAATAATAATTGTATGGATGAATGCTCAATATTGTAATTAAAGTTTAATTCTAGTTTAACCATCCCCAATTGTCATTGAGAATGTGGCGGTGAGCAAGTTTTAAAAACCTCTGTCGGGCCGCTCCTCAGTCTTGTCTTCCGAGAAAAGAGACCTAACCCGTTCAGTCATTCCTGTCAGTTGTAACCTCTTAGCCCTGGCATCAGCCTTATCAATCTTGTTTGCACCGTCTATTGTGTCTCGATATTCCTTTTATTAAATTGAAATCAGAAATGTGCACTGTTAGCCCAAGTGTGCTTCTGACAAGGTTCTGTAAACGAAAATAACTTCTCTGCCTTTCTGTTATATTCCTCCCCAAACAAGTTCCAGAGCTGATTTGCATTTTTTCCAATTAAGATCACAGGTAATTGCACCAACGGGAGCTTTCTCTTTAAGTATTCAGAGAGCGAATGAACCAACAGTTTGATCAGCTTCAGAAACAGACCAGGACCTGAGGCCAAGACAAAAGCAACATTTTGGGTGCTGGAAATGTGTAATGAAAACAGAAAACGCTGGGAAAACTCAGCAGGTCTGGCAGCATCTGTACAGAGAGAAAAACAGAGAAAACGTGTCGAACCTTCCTGCTGACATTTTCCAGCATGTTCTATGTTTTTATTTCGGAACCTGAGGCCTCTGTTTACCGATTTGTATTTAGCCCCCGAAAGAAGATCACGCTCCCGCATCCTACTGTTGAGTGAACGGCTTCACTGTAAATTACCGGGGCACAACCGACTCACATAACACAGCGGCGGATGTGGGGTCTTTGGGAACTTTTCTTTTAAGCGGTATCGGAGCATATTTATTTTGCATTTATCTTCCTAAATCGCTCACTTAGGAATGTTTCTTCATCGTGGAAGAACAGTAAACACGATTTTAAATAAAGCGCCACAATAAGGAAACGATTTTAAACCCCGAATACATAATGGAGATTTTTCCCTGTTTGTAATCTGTTAGTAACCTCGGGAATAAAGATTTCCGTCGGGCGCCATTCCCAGTGGAATTTTGCAGGTTTTCCTAAGTATCCGCGTTAGGGTTTAATAGAGCCTAATTCTCAGAGGGAATTCAGCACAAGCCGGACAGAAAGTCTCCGGGAATCTGTGAAAACAAAATCCTCTACTGGAGTGAAGCTGAGGGACAGTTTATAACAATCTGATATAAACACACACTTCCCTTTGGATTTTGTTGAAAGCAAGAGTCTGCTAATTAATTTTTAGTCGTTCATGGGATATGAATGTCGCAAACCAGGCCAGCATTTATTGCCTTCCCTAATTGCCCCTTGAGAAGGTGGTGGTGAGCCGCTTTCTTGAACAACTTCAGTCCATGTGGTGTAGTTACACCCGCAGTGCAGTCAGGGAAGGTGTTCCAGGATTTTGACCCGGAGGCAGTGAAGGAACTGCGATCTAGCTCCAAGTCAGGTTAGTGCTTGTCTTGAAGGGTATTTGGAGGTGCTGGCGCCCACATGCTCCCTCTGTACCTGTCCTTCTAGGCAGAGGCAGGCTTGGCGATTGGTTGCAGTGCTGCCTGTGTATAGATAGTACAAGCTGCAATCTCTCTGAGCCTATGATGAAGGTAGTGCATCAATTGTGAATAATATTGGGGATCAGATTTTTTTTTCAAATACCGGGCATCGCAGACAAAGAGCGACCCGGCGTCAGGTCGATGAGGATACTGTAAATGAGGCCAATGTACTCCAGCCTGTTCTCTGTTCAGCTGAATCTCGAGTGGGCGGCAAAGCCTCTTCTGTCTGCGGTTTAACATTGAGTCAAATGCAGGCGATTCTGTACATGAAGCGCCTCAACTGTAAAAACAAGAAATCCACCAAGGGCCCCTGGACCGAATATAATTTTCCATCTCTAGCGAAAACCGTTTAGAATCTCGGCCAGCGATTTACGCCAATCGATGTGATTTGCACAGCCCCGGAAAGGGCTGTGAGCCAGGTGTCTTTCTGAGCCCCACAGTAAACAGCCGCGGTCACAGCCAATGCGCCTCTTTGTTGCCCAGCCCATTGCAATATTTAAACCAGATGGATTTTGATAGACGTGTCCACACAGCAGCAAAGTCCTGATGGCAGCAAAGTCCACTGACTCGCTTCTTTGTTATTCAAGGTCAAGAATTTCTGCAGAGCAGTTCAGACATTCAGTAAGGCGCAACACTCCCTGCTCATTTTCGAACCCATTCTGCCAGTATTTCATTCTACCAGGTTAGTCACATTAAGATAAATGTTTCTCGCTCTTCTCTCCCAGCTTCCGTTCCTCAGAATTCTTAAGGTTCCTTGGCATGTGTTCCTGTGGAGCCTTGCAGAGAATTTGCAGCATGGATTTCCTGCTTTTACTTTATGATTGGTTCAAGATTACCATGAGGTAGTCCCAGAAAATAAAAATTTTACCCAGCAACAATTTCCAAGTAATTCGTGTCGGTTGGGATGGTGCATTTTGATCCTTTTCCTTAACTCTCATCATTATCCGGGTTCTACTCTTTATCCTCATTCGGGTTTGTGTTCAATAAAGCAGCTGATCGGGTGAGTATTGATGTTTAACAGGGACATTTTCACAACGTTTGTTTAATATGCATCGTTTTTGACTATTAATTACAGTTTATTGATTCAGAAGCCTGAGCGAATGCTTCCCACACAAAAAAGCGAGTAACTGAACTATTAAAGAACTAGTAAAGTTCTTCACTAACAATATCGCTGTATTTAACGCTGAGTCAAACCAGTTCAGTCCAAACACCCATTCGCATGGTAAAGATCTTTTAATATTCCCCATGTTATTTTCAGATTAATTCTCAGACCAATCAGCAATTCCCATCTCAGTATTTATTCCACGTGACCAAAGGTTATAAGAAAAATCGGAGTACGAGTTGGCCCTCGATCCTGCTCCGCCATTCAATAGGTTTTTGGCTGATCTGGTTATGGCCACAAGTGCCCTTTCCTGCCCATAACCCTGGGACCACTTGTCAATCAGATATCCGCCCAAATCAGCCTTGAATACATTCAGTGGCCCAGACTCCAATGCTCTCTGGGGAAGCGAATTCTAAAAAAATAACAATTAACTGAGAGCACAAATTCCTCTGCTTCTACGTATTTAAAGGGAGATCATTTATTCTGAAACTGTGCCCCTAGTTCTACATTCCCCACACGACGCTGAACAGCTTCACAACATCTACCCTATGCAGCCCCCCCAGAATGTTACATGTTTCAACAAGTTCACCTCTCATCCTTAAATTTGCAACCAGTAATGTTTGTTTGATATTTTTTGTCTGCATACAGCTTTAGTTTTCAAGCAATATATCACCCAGTTAACAGTAGTTATTAGGAGTCTGTAATGATTATCTTCATTTGCACCACAATCCCTATTATCGCTCTATTGGAAACTCACTGTCACTAAAGAATGGAAAAATAATTTAAGGCTTATGGAGTAATGCTTTTGGCAGACTCTTTGTGCAGGAATGGATTTGGCTGTATTGAAAACGCCGCCAATAGGAAAAGAGGGAAAACTCGAAGGGATTCTCTTAGGTTCCGAAATGGAAGTTGGCCGGGTCTCTAATTTACCTGTCAGCATAAAACATCGGAGACTCTCAACCAACAACGTAACTATTGTAAACTGGGGGTGGTTAAGAGAAGTTGTTATTTTGAGTGGAGGGAGATGAACTATTTTCTAATGTTTGTATGTGGTGAGCTTGGTAGATGGGGACTGGTGGGGGGTGGGGGGTTGGGGGAGATG
This sequence comes from Isurus oxyrinchus, assembly GCA_026770705.1. Taxonomy (NCBI): domain Eukaryota; kingdom Metazoa; phylum Chordata; class Chondrichthyes; order Lamniformes; family Lamnidae; genus Isurus; species Isurus oxyrinchus. The sequence goes on from JANJGN010000036.1 coordinate 779,184, forward strand.
GTGTGGTGGGGCGGTGGGGCATTGAGTCCAGAACAAGGGATCTTTAACTGTAAATTAGGGCAGGCCATCCAAGGGTGATATCCAGAAGCAGTCCACCCCGTCCTTCAAAAAGTGGCTGCTGGGACATTACGTTACTGTGTGCTAGTGAAAACATGATGTATGTGTGGTGACGGTTCAGGCACGTGAAGACCTCTCCAATTGATGGGTAAAAGTTGACTAACACAGACTATGTAAAAAAAAAGACGCACACACACTCCACAGACAACTTCACCTTGTGGAAACTGGATACTGTCGTAATCACTCTCATTATGCGGAGCCTCCCTCACTTGTACAGGTACATTATCCTGTGTGTGTGAATTGTTATCTATTACAGATATGTAGGACACAATGATCCTCTCTAAAACCCTCACTTGCACAGGTACATTATCCTGTGTGTGTGAATTGCTAACTCTTACAGATATACAGGACACAGCGATCCTCTCTATACCCTTCAGGAATCAGGGTGCTGCTCCTCCATTTTGGTTTGCAACACAAACACGGGTATTTATGACCTAATTATGCAGGGGCCCAGGCTAATTTCAGGAAGGAGAGAAAGGAGATACAGCAAACTGTAAACAATCTGCAGAGGCTCTCTTTCCTTTCACGATTTGATTTAAAAATAAATAAACAGAAGACGACAACGAGTAGTGGCTGGGCTTGGGGTGGGTGGGGGTGGGGTGGGTGGGGGAGGGGTTGGGGTTGGTGGTGGTGGGTGTGGGAGAGCGCCTGGATTTATAGAAGGTTATGAAGGGCGTTGGAGCGACCCTGTGTGGACAGGACGGGGAAACAGGACCAATTAAATTCACGGTCAAACGATCCCTGCTGTAAAACGTTGAACTCTGATGGAATTATTGTTCTCCCCTAGAAATAATGAGCGTCCCTTTGGAGCTTTGCTACCATTTGGGCACTCCTTCCAAGGCTTTCATATCCCATCTTTCTTCATTCTTTATCTTCCTTGTTATCCGGCCCCACAAGTTTGTCTTTTATGCAAATTTCACCTTCCCTCCTCTCTCCATAAAATCATTCTCTGGAACATAATTTTGCAGTTTTCAGTCTCATTAAAAGGACCTGGCCACTCGGTGCCCTCTTTTAGCATGAAATCTTTGCTTTTAATAATAAAGGCTGATGTGAATGTCTATAGTGCCATCCACAACCCCAGGGCATCCACTAGCGATTGACAGTTAATTTAGTTCTTTTTGAAATGCCATCTGTGTTGTAATGTGGGAAACGCAGATGCCAATTTGCGCCAAGCAACCCCCACAACCATCCGTGTGAGAATGGACAGAATTGACTGACAGGTAAATATTGGTCCCAGAACACAGGGGATTACTTTATCTCCTCCTAGAATGGTGTCAGTTGGGACGATTGCATCCACCTGAAATGGCTGACAGGCACACGATTTTAAATCGCACCTGAGAAACAGCTCCTTCCATTCTACAGCCCTCTCTCAGCATTTGTACTGGGAGCATCGCTCTCTGGAGTGGGACATGAACCCACAACTTTCATATTCAGAGGTGAACGGGTTTGAACTAAGTCATAATTCAATGCCGGTCATACACCTATGGCACAGGATTTATCAGTTTAAATGTGTGATAGCACTTAACACTTTGATGTTCTGAAAGTCAATTTGCAGGGGCGATGTTGTGTTTGATTAATAGTGATTTCTGGGAAAGATCAATTTCCTGCTCTATATCGAAGGTAAGAAAGGAAGAAAATTGAGAAAGTGTATAACAGCAATGATCCATTCTTCCCTGATACAGATTACCTTTCAAAGTTAATATTTATTACTTTTTTGCTATTTAATCTGAGGATATGGACATCACTGGCAAGACAAGCATTTGATTCCCATTGTAAATTGTCTCTAAGAAGATGGTGGTGAACCCCATCATTGAACCAATGCGCTCAGTGGCGAAATGCTCCACAAATCCATTAGATAAGGAGTTCCAGAATTTTGACCCAGCGATGAAGGTGGAAATATGTCCATGTCTGGCTGTTGTGCAACTTGCAGATCATGGTGCTCCCTTTTGTCCCTGTCCTTTGGGGTGGTACAGGTTGCACATTGTAATGTGCTGTCGAAGGGGCCTCGGCGAGTTGCTATAGTGCGACTTGTAAATGGTACACACTGCAGTCACTGTGCATCGGTCGTGAAGTGGGAGAGTATATGAGGTTTTGTATGGGGTGTTGCTCAAGCAGACGGGCCCTGGGACAGCCTAGGTATCAAATCCACATCTTCAAGAAAGATTCAAATGAGCAACAGAGACATAATTGACCATGAGAAAACAGACATAAATTTCCTGTCTGATGGGTGTTTAATTAAATGGAGCTTATTTTGCACTTTCTCTGATTGTTTCAATTATCCCCTTGCTCCTGCAGAGAACTGATCGAAACACTTGAATTGTTCAATATCTACACCCCGCCCTCCCACCCCACCGTTAACTGGGTACCGTATGAATGGGGGAAATAGGGAATTTACCCTCCCGTCTAGGCTGAGTTAACTGACCTTAGTGGAGATCAGAGAATCTAAGTAGTTTGGAATGGTGTTGCAGTACCTCAGTGCGCCTTATTCTGTTTTGAAAGCGATTGAACTATTTTGCACTTGATCACGAAGTGCAACAGCCACGTTATGTGCCTTATCATATCGTACAATAGAACGTATTTTTGGAAAATTAAGATATTACAGAGTCTGCAACCGTTTGCTGTCCTATGGTACGGTATTGGGCGTTTATCTCAGTGTGAATCCTGGGAAGAGCAAGTGATGCAGAGTCCTGCTTCATAGATGAAGCCCGGGATCAATCTCGAGAAGGGCCACTGCCTCTCTTTCCACAGTTGCTTCACAAAGGTACATTGCAGCATTTAATCTCCCCCCTTCTCCATTTTATCACGGATCGATTGTTTACCTTCATTCCCTCCCCTCGCCGTTCTTTGTGAGAAACTTGTAAATTGTATACACCTTTCGACCAGAAGAATTAAATCAGTGAGATTCGTAGAAAGACAAGGAATTCGTCAGGCCTTTAGAAGACACAGACTTGTCTTGCAAATGTCAACTCTATTTGCAAATGTGATGAGCAACATACTGTATTGGAAGAAAGTAACTTGGTTTACATCTTATAGAATGTCAGGTATTAAGGGTCGTGTAATGCACGGTAATAAATATTCAAGAATGAAGTGTCTCTTAAGGAAAAAGGAAGACTTCTGTGAAACTCCATCGCTCCCTTGCAAAGACCCATGTCTCCCGCCTGAACACGTTTTCAAAATCATTCGAAGTTTTGCACATGCGTTTGCAAGAGTTTATTTATCGGTTTTGAGTTCAGTGAAACATTTCTCATTTCTTTATTTCCTCCTTGGAAAAATACATCATGTTTAGTCCAGTTAAAATGAGTTGCGAGCAGAAAGCTGGCTGTTTGGCCGTAAACTGGCTGCTGCAGTTTGGAAATTGCAGCGCAAATGCGGTGGATTCTTTGGCGACTCCTGTCTCCTCCACAATTCATCAGAGAGACTCCATCCGGATTCTTTTTTGGTCTCCTTTTCAATGCAGCAAAGTCCAGGCAGGCAACGGCTGGGAAATTTATTAAACATGAACATTAACAGTAAGTAAAAGACATGTCAGATAATCCCTCCAAAATTTATCAAAGTCTTTCCAGGTTTTTCTGTGCATTCTGTTAAACAATTCTCAGCTCTGCCTCCACGCTGAACTCGTGGCTGCGTTGATGTTCCCATAATTTTACATTGATATAATCTTCCCTCTTGGTGAATCCCTGATGATTACCCCTCTGCCTGTGCAGCAGCTCCAGTTCGCCAGCAGAGGGCGGGACCGTATCACTTTAATTAAAATATAGAGAAACATGTTTGAGGAGAAGAGAACTTGGCCCATTTTAATTCTTTCAGTAATGCAGAGAGAAAACATGACCCATTGTAACCACCCCTGCCGCTTCTGACAACATTTTAGGATTTTCACACCCAATGCTAAATCATAAGACCATAAGACATAGGAGCAGAAATTAGGCCATCGAGTCTGTTCCAGAATTGTTATTTTCTTTTGTCGCTGGAATTATTTTTCTTTTTAGGTATTTAACTGAATTCCTTTTGAAAGTTGATATTGTCAGCGGAAGGTGCGTCAAGGGCACACACCGACACGAGCACACATAGAGAGCGAAACACACACACACACACACACAAACAAACATACAAGGGCACACGCACAAAGACACACGCACATACATAGCGGCACACATAGACACACACCGAGACACACACGGGGACACATACACACAAATTAACACACACAGAGTGACACACACACACAAGTAACACGCACAGAGTCACAGATACATAAACACACACACACACACACACACACACACACACACACACACACACACACACACACACACACACACACACACACACACACACACACACACACACGAAGGCTCACACACAGCGACACATATTCGCTTGCACACAGGGAAACTGTGTGTTTAGGTTCTCAATCCCTCCTCCCCAGCTAATGGGAATTGTTTCTCCAATCCACATTGTTTTGGGTAATAAAACGTTTGTGGCACAGAAAGCGGCCACTCGTCCCTGTCCCACTTCACAGTATTTGATTCATAGTCGTGCAGGTTCTAGCACTAGAGATATCGAAACACATTTTAAATGAGTTGAGGCACTTCCTCAGGCAGTGAGCTCCAGACCACCACAACCCTCTGGGTGAATAACAAATTCTCATCTCCCATGATTCTGAGCACCTCAATCAAATCTCTCAACCTTCTCTTCTCCAAGGAGAACATTGCGTGCTTCTTCAACCTATCAATGGAACTAAAATCCCTGGAAAAACTCTTTCAATCTTCTCTGGCACCTCCCTGATGCCTTCACATTTTTCTAAGATGTGGTGCCCTGAATTGCACACAGTTGACGCTGAACCAGTGTTTCCTAAAGGATCATTGTAACTTCCTTGCTTTCATACTCTTCACTACTATTTATAAAGTCCAGGAACTCGTATGTCTTTAATAACGTTTTGACTCTATACCTAAAGATGTATATCATAACAACTAATTAACATCAGTCAAACAATTTGAGTAAAACCGATGTAAGACTGATGAAATCTCCCTGTAAGTGTTAAAGTTTGAGCTGGACCAATAATGACCTAAAAGGAGAGGCCTGACCTATATTTGATTCGAGTCACACCCTCACTGTGAATGTCCTCAGAGCAACTTAGTGATGGGCACTAATAAATCACTTTTCATCTGTTTAGGGTATCCCAAAGCACTTTACAGGCAATGCCTGCAGTATAGTCGTTGCTGATTAGACAATGGAGAAGCAAATTTCAGAGACAGATACGGAGACAGAGACCTACATATAAAGGTTGAGATTATGCTGTACATGTTTCAGAGTTGACAGTGAGATACACAGACTGCACAGCCGCAGATGTAAGTGAATATTTCCCATTTACCTGTGGTGTAATGGATATGTACAGGAGCTGACAGAGAATATTTTATATTACATGGCACCTTTAACCGCAATAAAACGTGACAGGGGTTTTCACCAGAGCCTTATGGAGCAAAATGTGAGACCAAGAGATTAGACTCAGTTATTAGATTCGTCAAAGCGATCAGTTTTAGGGAGCTTCTTCAATGAGGCAAGAGATAGAGGTAATGAGTCAGTGATTTTGAGACAATTAATTTCGCAGTTCAGGCTTTTGCAGCTCAGGGCAGCGCCATCAATGATCACAGAGTCACAGAATCATTTCAAAGCAGCAGTAAGCCATTGGGCCCATCGGGAGAGACCATTTTGCCTGGTCCCACTCTCATGCCTTATCTCAGTAACCCTGCACTTTCTTTATTTTCTGGTAAGGGATTATCAACTTGGCGATCCTCAAGAAGACAGAATCAAAGGGACACTTATATCGGGGGATTGTGGAACTGGAAAAGATCACAGGTTGGGGAAAGTCCTTAGGGGAACCCAATTAAAAACTTCTATCATCCGTCGTGTTTCGAAGTATTTCTTATTTTCACTCATAAACGTTTGGGACAAATGTTAGATTTTAATCTTTCCTGCTAGCCCTCGATGCCCCCAGCGGTGGAAATAATGTGTCTCTATCCACCCTATCGGTTTCCAGTATGATCTTGAAAACTTGAAATCAAACCACAACGGATTCTAAATTCATGGAATAAAGTGTGAATTAATTAATTGCGAGTAAAACACTCGGGAGGACTTCAAATAGTCCTGAGCCTCTGTAAAGTCATTTTCTGTAATTCTCAAATAATTTGTTCTGGCAGGGCGATATGAGTTTTAGGTTTAAATGAAATATTCAGTGGTTATTTAAATTCATTTTACTGAGGATCCGAGAGCAGTTGGGAGCTGGGTGTGACGTTCTCATTCTCTCTCTCTCTCTGTCTCTCTCTCTATCTATCTATCTATGTCCCTCGAGCTCTCACTCTATTTCTCTCTGTTAATTACAGACAGGGAAATACAGCAATATGATATTATTAAATGGATAAATAACAAATTTCAATGGAGATTACACCCAGGTAAAATGCAGAGAGAGGGAGAAGTGACACCGTGAGAGGTACTGCAGCACAAAACAAGGGGTGAATGTGAAAAATGTTTCCCTGCGTTGAATTTTCATCAATCCTAACCCAAAATGCATTGATCCCAACGTGACCCCATTCTCTGAGAGATCGTGGTGTGTGTACATGGCCTGCGCCCTGTTCCGTTCACTACAAGAGTGACCTCACTTTGGAAATAGCATATTTGAGAGAAAGAAGGGGCGGGGAGTGGGGGGGAAGGGCGGCAAAGGGAGAGATAAACAGAGGCAAGGAGAGCAAAACACTTTAGGAGGCGTGTTGGAGGCTGGGATGGTAGGGGACATTGAAACAACTTTAATTTGATTGCCTGCTCACGAGGGCCTGGAATTAATTTCTAAAAGTGAAGTTGTGTAAACACTTGTTCCAATTCCTGAATAGCATCCGTGTTACAGACAGAGCGACGAATTGGTCATTGAAAAGTAAGGTGCTTTGAGAAGGTTCAGTAATGTGAAATCAGTTCATAATGTTTTCTGAAAAACCTCATCAAAAGTCTTCCAAAGGGAAGAGCCTCTTCTTCCCAGTTGGAAAGCAAGAGGTTCGTCTTATCTAGGGTGACTGGTGTTGGGGGGAGGGGAAGGGGGGATTACCTGTATGGTATCAAATTGCTGCAGTGGGATCTTGCTGTGCACAAGATTCCCACATCTTACCTAGAGTAAAACCGTGCTGACACTGCCCAAATTCACGTTACTGGGAATGCAATTGTGGATTCTCAGTGTAAAACATGGCTACAGTGTTATGTATCATCAGTTAAAATGATGAGACAGAAACTTCACATAATGCATTTCAATCAAAATTCATCCCGAGTTGGCGAAAAAGAATGTAGACATGGGTAGATTTATCGAGAGTAGGAGAAAGGGAAAGATGAGTAGAGATGTAGCGCTAGACAGGCACAGAGAGCGGGGGAGAGAAACAACAAGATAGGAGACTGTGCTCGATGTGCAAGATTCAATTTCTAACATTGAATATACAACAGCACCATTCCTGGTTTGAGCGGGTAGAGTGGAGTGGAGGAGGGGTGTGGGTGTAATGAGTGGGGAGGGAGAGGGGGGGAATCCTCATTGTTTGTCCCTTTCACTATGAGGCAGAAAATACATCTGGAGGTGGCAGGTTAAACAAAGAGAGAGAGAGAGGTACAGACTCTGGGAATGTAGGTGGCAATGGGTCTGGGGTTAGGTTCCAGTGTTTATTCATTGTCAAGTTTCTGGAGTAAGCCCCCCACCTCCTCCTCACCCCTTCCAAGATGTATTAGGTATTTAAAAAAAGATAAATAAATGCTGGGAGATTCATGAGGCATTGGTACCTCCGTTGCATTAGAAACCTGTTCCCATTATTTGCTTCCAATATCAGGGTTTGCGATTTATAACGGTGTCTCCTGAGATTGTGTATGTCACTGAGTGAGAGGAGTCGTGGGATCTTGCTCTACATTTTCATTTCTATAGTATTTGCTTTGTTTTGATCAAATTCTACTTTCTCTCTCCCCGAGCCGAATTTATTTGGAAGTTGCAGTTTTTGGTGAGGAAAAGAGCAAATACATTTGTGACCAGGAATCCCCGGGCAGGAGCTGTAGCAGGAGGAGGGGGTAATAATAAACGAATATATTTCGTTATCATTCATTTCCCTACACAGATAAAAGTCTTATCTTGAAGGCAGTTTGTGGGATGTTTACAATAATGGGCAAGATCTGCGGGGTGGGTGTGAATTCAGAGGTAAGAATTTTGAAACTCACTGCTGCAGAGGGAGCCTAAAGTAACTCCATAGATTTCAATCCCTCCATCTCTTTCTGCAACTCTGCATCTCTCTTCACTTTCATAGCTGTTTCCTCACATCTTCAAATTTCTCCCTCTCTCCACATCCTTCTCTCTCTCTCTCTCCCTCTCAAAATGTATACAAATCTCTTCTAAAACTGTTTGCATATTTATGCTCTCTCTCTTTCTGAAACTTTTTCGCTTTAATCCAGCCACTGATAACCATTCCCACCCCACCCCCTACTCCACGAACACTATTTCTCAGTCTATTTACCTCTCCACGTATCACTTCATTCCGCTGCATTTAAAAACAAACATTCACTGGATATGGGCGTCACCAGCTCATCTAGTAGTCTCAATCTGGTTATTCCACCCAATATTTCTCACTCCTCCTCCTTATCCTCAATGTCTGCATCACTCCCCTGCCCTTTGCGAACACATACACAGGGACATTGGATTTTAGAACTTTACACTTTTACGAGCGAAATTTTGAAACATTTCTAAACACAAAAGATTCTATAGGTTTGGAAGAGGCTTCCCCAAATGTTGCCTCCCGATCAGTCCCAAGTTGTTAAGGGAACAATGGACAAAGTTGTCCAAGTTTTAAGCCGAACTGATGGGGTATTCATTTGGAAGTGTCTTCCCTAGGCAGCAATTGATGCTGAGTCACTGGCTGATTTTTAAATCTAAGGTTGACCTTATATTCACGTGACTGTCACCAAATCAATACTAAAATGTACAGATATTTCACAGCTGGACTCACACAACACAGACAGCAATGTATGTTATATTTTGGAAATGCTGCAAATGTTGTTAAACATCACTGCCCTTTCTGTAACAACCATTTTGAAATGTCTATAATGTTTCTTTTATTCTATTGAAGCACCTCAGAGTGCTACATGATTTAAGCATAAAACTGAATATCATTGCACTTCCTGAAATGTTTTGTAATCTTCTCTCAAATATCTTATGAATAAAGAACAATTTTGCAGAAAAGTGTCTGTGTTTGTGTTTTTGAGGTTCAATGTATTTATTCATGATTTAAGACAATATGATAGAATACTTGCTGAAATAACAAAAAGCTACAAACAGTGGACGTCGAAAGAGAGTTGAAAGTCCATACTTTTGAGCGAAGGACAGCTTTACTCAGATGATACCAGAAAGGGGTAAATTACAAAGTGGGATTACACAAGGTCGAAATGTATTCCCTGGAATTTAGAAGGATCAGGGGTGATTTCATCCTGCACTTCAACACGTTTGGGTCGGAAAAGTTTGGAACTGTCTTCTGCAAGTGATGATTGATGCTTAGATAATTGTTAATTTTTAAATATAACATTGAACTAAATTTATTCTGTCACTCTCTGTCCCCTGCTGCGTGTGTATGTTTCACTCCCCCACTCTCTGAACCTCTGTAAATCTTTTCCTACATCACTCAGACATTTTGTGTTTGTTGGTGGTGGCCACTTTATCCACAAAACTCTGTATATTCACAGCAAATCTGAAAGATTCGAGCACAGGTTTAGAACTGTAAACGTGTGTGTGTAATTCTGAGAGCATCCAGAAGAGGGTAGATTGGTAAAGGTGTGTGTGTGTGCTTCTGACATTATCCAGCAGGGGTTTGGAACAGTGAAGGTGGGTGGGGTAAACCAGAGCTGCATTGCAGGTTGATATATCTCTGCATTTTAAATTTATACCTGGGGAAATTTGTAGCAGTGCCTCCTCTGTTGAGCCCGGTCCTTGTTAAGCTGATTAATAATAAAAATGATATGTTAACCTATACCTTCCTCCAGCTTCAGGCGAGAATCCAATGTCTCAATTGTTGCTGCAGCAATGGCAGCTCTTTTTCCCAGAACACCGCGCTGCTAGGAATGTCCCCTATCAGTGACACGGGCCGCGCAGCACTCTGGGAGGGAGAGCCTAGCGCACATGCACCCACACCAATTGCTTTTTATTTACTATTATTAATAATAATAATCAACAACCCGCCGGCTCAGAATCCCTGTTTCAGGCTCATCCTGAAGAGACCCTTCTTCCTTTTCGGTTTATTAAAATAAACGGGAAGGAGCCGGTGGTGACGTCACGCCAACATGGCGGCCGCTGCCCCGACCTCCCCCACGTGTTGTTGGACAAAGAGCAGAGGCTGGGCCGGGGGTTGGGCAAGAGGTGACCATGGCATGAGCAGCGGGTGGAGCAGGAGGTCCTAAGCAGAGTGAGAGCGGCCTCTAGTGGACTGGAGGGGAAGCAGCAGCAGAAACTGACTCCCTTCCCAAAGTTCCCTCGTTGAGTTGTTTGAGGCTCTGGGAACCTCTTCAAATATGAACTTCAGCTTCTAACTCCACCACCAGCACGAACCATTCCCTCTGCAGAGCAACTTCACCCTCCATTCCCACCCTCTATTCCACCTTGTTTACAGAAACTGTGTTCCCAGATACTTGATACCCGGAGATACTTACAGCAAAACTAGTCCCGCTTCTCATTTAATAATTGGTTTGGGGTCAGACATTAGTCACATCATCAATTACAATCCCAACCTGGGCTATGGGGGTATATTTGTATTGTCTCATATCACAATAAAGAACGTAGAGAGTTTCAACTCTACTTGTGTTATTCTTCTAATAAATTACGTGTGTTGACTAGAGTGAGATTAACATTAACCCTCCCAACTCTCTATTTGCCTGTGTCTGTGTGTGTGCCTGTTTTCGTATCTGTGTCTGTATGTGTAAGGGTGTGTTTGTGTGAATGTGTGTATGAGTCTGTGTGTTTGTTTGTATGTGTTTGTATGTGTAAGAATATGTGTATCTATGAATGTAATTCTGTGTGCCAGTGTGTGTCTGTGCTTGTGTGTGTGAGTGCGTGCTTGTGTGAGTGTATGTATGAATGTGTGTGTGGTAATGAATGAGTGTGCCAGTCTGTGTCTGTGTGTCTGTTTGTGTATCTGAATGTGGGTGAGTGTGTCTATGTATGCGACTGGAAGTGTGCGTGTGAGTGCGTGTCTATGTCCAATTTTCAGTGTGTGTGTGTATGTCTGAGAGAGAGATAGAGAGAGAGATTGTGTGTGTGTGATTATGACAGTACTCTGCCGAATGATATTGCTGCAGGTCACGTCTGTGCCAACTCTTCACTTGAAACTTGAAAGATCATGGAGTATAATAGCATCTACCATTGGAATCAGTGTTGGGTTTGAACTGGATGAGACACAGTGTTAAATATAGAGAGGGTGTTCGGGCTCAACTTTTCAAATAGCTCAGTTACTCACTTTTCATTGTGGCATCACTTGTCTCGTTATTCTGAAAGGAGAATCTGTAATTAGCAATTTAAAACTGCGAGAAGCGAATCACATTGGGCAACAAATTTTGAAAATGTCCCTGATAAATATTGATCCTGACTGACCTGGCGATTTTATGTGTCCAAATGAAAATGAGAATCAGGAGTACAACTGGGATCGCCGCCACCATTCTGAGAACATTAAGGATCGTAATGCACCAGCCTACAGAGGCAAAAAAATTAGAAACTGCTGCTCGGTCAAATCATTATTTTCTGGTATTCTGTCATGGAAAGTGTGACCCGGTTAAAAGTCGGTGCCTGAAATAGCCAGTGCGACAGATCGCGGCGGGTGGACGCACAGAATGAAATAAATGAAGCAATGTTTTCGAATTGAGATGAATTGGCGGACAGCACCTTCAGGGTTGGTCCATAATTATAATGTTTCAGTACGGAAATATCATATCAATGTCCACCTGGAAACTCAATTGTAAAATCATAGAACGAAGCAACACAGAAGGAGCCAGTTCGGCCCATCGTATCTGTACCAGCCCTTTGTGTAAAAATAAATCAACACATTTTTCCCTTTGCTTTTTTGTCAGTGAAAATAGTTTCTCCTTTTTCACTCTATCAAAACCCTTCATGATTTTGAACATCTGTGCACAAATTTCCCGTTAACCTTCTCTGCTCTAAGGAGAAAATTCCCAGCTTCCCCAGTCTCTCCACATTAACCGGCCCATTCTGGTAAATGTACACTGCACCCTCCCCGAGGCCGTGTCATCTTTCCTTAAGCATGGTGTCCAGAATTGGACACAATACTCCAGTTGGGGCCAGACTAGGCTTTATAGTTTGCAAGTTTCCCTCCTATTTGATTCCTCCATTAATGAAGCCGAGGTTTTCTAATTTCAGTTAAGGGTTGATTCATTCTAGAGATGACAGCCTCACTGGCAAAGCAAGCATTTATTAACAACCCCCGAACTGCTTCTTGAGCAGATGATGGTGAGCCACCTTCTTAAACTGCTGCAGTCCACGTGGTGTAGGTACATCCACAGCACAGTTAGGAACGGAGTTGCAGTATTTTGACCCAGTGACAATGAAGGTTGTGTAGCCCTTGCCAAGACAACGTGGCACGTGGCTTGGAGGGTACTTGGAAGTTGTAATGTTCCTATGTATCTGCTGCCTGGTACATGAAGGTTGTAGAGGTCGAATGTTTGGAAGCTGAACGCCTGGAAATCAGAAAGTAGTGTTATTGTACTCCATATAATTTATCCTGTGAAGAGGTTGTATGAGATTCTTTATACAATCTGGTTAACACAGAGCCTGGGAAATATTGAATGAAATATCTTTGGATTGAATTGAATGTGAATTACTGGTATCTTGTTTTCTATAACAGAAATTACGCAGAGACCTACAGTTGAATTCTAGTGAACAAAAACGACCATTCACTGCACTTCTTGCGAATCGAAGTGAATGAATCTCTTTCAAATTTAGTTCCACTTCTTTAACGTCCCATGCACCGTCCCCCTTTCTGTTATGTGTCATTGACTATGTGATTAACTGACTGATACTATGATATAAAACTCCACTGGAGATTAACCTGAATCCAATATCCTGAGTTCTTGGTAGAATTCTATTTCTGACTGATTTGATTGACCGCGTGAAGGGAGTTTCAAACAATAATACATGTTTCCCTTTGTATTTAGGCTCAGTGCATTTACAGCAGTTCAGTGGAATATTCATTGCACAGTTGTGACTTTGAACTACCTGTTAAGCTTCTTTCATTTTACAGTTTACAGAGTTACATAGAATTTACAGCACATAAACAAGCCATTCGACCCAACTGCTCGTGCTCGTCTTCATCCTCCTCAAGAACTTCCTCCACCCCTTCTTGATCTCATCCGAAAAACTTATCCTTTTATTCCATTCTCCATCAAATGTTTGTCCAACGCCCCAATTAAATGGATCCCTGCAATAGCTTCAACCATTCCCTGTGGAAGCAGGTTCCACATTCTCACCATTGCCTCGGGAAAAAAGTTTCTCCTCAATTCCCGACTAGACTTATCCCCTATTAATGGCCCCTGTTGACACGGGAACATAGGAGCAGGATTTGGCCATTTGGCCATTCCAGCCTGGTCCATTGTTCATTAGAATCATGGCTAATCTGTTTGTGGTCTCGTCTCCACTTCTCTGTCTGCTGCCTTGGCTCCCTTCCCTACCAACAATTTGCCTAACACGGGGCTTTGAACAAAATCAAAGGCCCAGCCGCGACTCTCTTCTGGGGAAGAGAATTCCACACACCAACGACCCTTTGGGCGAAAAATAATGTTCTCATCTCTGCGTTTGTAATGGAGACCTCTATCTTTGATCCATGTCCATCGCTTCGTCGACAACAGGAAACATTCTTCGGGTACCTGAACTATTAAAGCCCTTCAGGAACTTATATGCTTCATTAAGATCAACTTTCATTCTTCTAATCCCCAATGGGAATTACTGAACTCTCCGGAATTCCCGACTGGATCATTGATGACCAATATTTTGAAATCCTGCAGAATTAGACCCATCTTCCATACAGCTGCCTGAATAAACATTTTCATAATTTTAAAAACATCAGTCAAGTCACCCCTCAGTATTCCCCCTTGGTAGACTAAAGAGCTCCAGCCAGTTCATTCTTTCCTGATAGTTATTATCTCTCAGTTCTGATATTATCCTTATGAAATATTAACTGTACCTTTTCCAATGCCTCCACATTCTTTTTGGAACATGCAGAGCTGTGTTCTGTGCTCCATCTCTGGTTTAACTAATGTGAGTTTCTAGCTGGTGTATTTTGTAAAACTGATGATGAGCGTGTGACAGCATTTAGAACAGCAATAAACAGGAAACCACAGAAAACTTTCCAACTCGGCACCATTTTCCAACCCCAAACGTGTATCTATGAGTAAACACAAAGCACCATTCAATTTGCATATTGCAGCCCCACCGCCCCCCCCCCCCCCCCACCACTTCACACCGAGAGAACGAGAACGAGTTCTCAATGAGATTCGGATCACCGTTTGAAATCACAGACAATGAGCTTCCTCGGTGTGTGTGTATTGTCTCAGATCTTCCACGGTGAGATATGCTAACATGTTCAGGTATAACGGGGAAGGGTTGGGATAGAATAAATAAGGAAAATTTATTTTCACTGGCAGGAGAGCTGGAAATCAGAATGACACAGATTGAAGAGAATCGGCCAGAAAACCAGAGTGGGAAACAAGAAGAATGTTTTTTTTAACTAAGCGTGTTGTTGTCATCTTGAAGGCTCCGTATGAAAGAGCCTTGGAAGCAGATTCAACAGCAACTTCCAAAAGCGGAATTGGATGAATACTTGAAAGGGAAACATTTGCAGGGGTATTGGGGAAGGAGCTGGCGGGAGATTGGGTGTTAATTGGATAGGTGTCTCAAGGTTCCAGCTCTCTGAAGGGCTGAATGGCTTCAGCCTGCGCTGTGTGGTTCTTTCAGGTGTAATTCAGGTATCAAGTTCGGTGTACAAATAGAACGAATATCGTCAATGACGTGGAAAATGTACATCCGTCAGGAACAATGAATGCAATTAATCTGAAATGTAAACTCTCCTGGAATAAAATATGTGATTTGGCTCCATTGACATTATTGGCAATTGTGGAGAGGAAAGAGTTTCAAGTGGATCATTAGAGTAGGTTATAATCTCTTGACCTAAATAAAGCACCCAAAATCAGCTGAGAAGAGGGAACAAAGGGTAGATTAGATGAAAATAAAACATTCGGAAAATTTAGCTTTGAAGCAGCTCTTTGAAGTTATTAACTTCACACAGTTCCGAAGTCGGATTCCCAGTGATTAAATCAGATTTACTTCTGAATGAACTCCTACTGTGCCCTTGGAAAGACAGGAATAAAATGGTGCAAGCAACCGATTTGCGTGATTTTTTGATGTAGGCTATGTTTTTAAACGAGTGTACTTCCTCCCTATCGGGGTGCCTTTACCAGAGGCAGGCTTCAGGAGAGAGGACGTCAGGGTGTGGGGTGGCGGGAAGCGCCATAACCTGGAGTAAATCTTGTTTATTTCTCTCTTGCTTAGTTATTATGTCTCAGCCGATCTTGTCTCAATCTCCGCCGGTTCAGACACTCCCTGCGGGGAGCCGCGCTAAACTGAGCTGCCACATGGGGAGCTCAGTAGCTGAGTATGTCTTCTGGTACAGACAGCGGGAGCGAAACGACATGAAGCTGGTTTACACAGCGGGCAAGTACCTCCAAGCAGTGGGGAGATTTTCCAGCGAGATTTCTGAAAAAGAGGATTATTATGCACTGCTCATTGCGGATACCCGGAGAAATGATTCTGGAATGTATTACTGTGCAGTCCGCAATTACCAGAACCTGGCCCAAATATTCGGAAATGGCTCCCAGGTAGTGATTACAGGTAAATTTAATCATTAGTTCATTGAATTGGGCATTCCTTAAGCAATAAAAAGTGTCTGGATTGAACTCTTAATGGGGCTTCTGTTTCATTTGCCAAATGTAGAGGGCTCCCCCACCATATTCCTCCTCACTCCACCGGAGGATGAGATTCCTTCGATGAAAAGAGTTCCATTTTTCTGTTTAATCAGAGGCTTGTCCACTGATTCACTCCCCCGCTGGAATGTTTCTGGACGGGATTCAGAGGGACAGACTGATTCCGGGACAATTGAGATGGACGGGACCTACACCATCAGGAGTTACACCAACCTCTTGGCGGAAACCTGGAGCAGCGGCGCTCTCTGTACTTGCAGCGTTCAAATCAACTCCAGTGAAAACCTCCTCAGTGCAAGTGTCTCATCTCAGAGAGGTAGCTATTAAGAGTGACCGTTTACCAATCTATTTAATGCTGATTTGAGGTTTTGTCAATTTTCAAAATTAGAATCGTCCATCTTTCCGTGTGTCCATGTATCATCACTTTGTCATTGACCTATTACAGGTCTCTCAAAATTTCAGAATTTAGCTTTCTGAATTTTCAACACTATCTGTTCTCCCTACCCCAGAGAGATATTGGTGTTCAGACACTGAGATAGATGTTTGTACACTAAGGGAAAAAGAGATGTCGACAATGCAGGAATGTGAAATGTTTGTACAAGATTAGCCATGGCCCTATTGAATGGCACATCAGCTTTGAGGGACCGAATGGCCTCCTGCTCCGATTTCCTGCGTTCTTGTTCCTGGTCAGGCATATTGACATGGTTGCATGCTATTGGATGACTTGTCAGTGTGCAAAATTGAAATGTGCGATTACATTCCCACTGTACCACTTTGTCTCATCATGCCTGTCTACCTTCTCTATTTATCTCTATCTTCTTAACATTCACAATATCATTGCCTGTCTCAGTTAAACAGTGAGGGAAAAGATATTTTCTGAACATGTCTATCTGTTCATCTATCTATCTATGTTTTTTCTCTCTCTCACTCTCAATAAATCAATTTCTGTCCGAGCGCAGTTTAATATATCTGACCCATCTGTCTGTCTGCCTGCCTGACTCTGTCTGTCTTTCTCTGTCTCTCTCTCTCTCTCTGAGTTCCTCTCTCTCCAACTGCCACTCTCTGTCTGTGTCTCTCTCTGTCACTCTCTCTGTTTGTCTGTCGCTTTATATCTGCCTCTTTCTCTGTCTCTATTGATTTATTTATTGATCCCTGTATTTAACTATCTCACTCTTCCTCTGATTATCTTGTCCATTTCTACTGTGGTTAAATGATGTGGAATATGGCATGCAGTCCATTTACCTATCTACTCACCTCTCCCCCGCCCTCTCCACCTCTCTCTCGCTCTCTCTCTGTCTTTCTGTTTCTCGTTGTCTCTCTCTTGCACTCCCTCTGTATCTGTCTCTAACTTTCTTTCTCTCATTCTATCCTTTTTTACCCTCTGTAAACAGCTCTGTATAAGCTGTCATCGCTAACTATCACACACTTCATCTCTATCTATCTATCCATCTATCTATCTATCTATCTATCTATCTATCTATCTATCTATCTATCTATCTATCTATCTATCTATCTATCTATCTATCTATCTATCTCTGTCTCTCTGTATCCCAGCTCCCTCTATTTTTGTCCGGTTTGAACGATGTTCTCTCAGACCTCTTCTCTCAGTCCCTCTCTCTGTCTCCCTCCCTCTCTCTCTCTCTATCTGTCGATCTATCTCTCTGTCTCTTTCTCACTCTCCCCCTCTCTATCTAGATCTCTCTTTCATTTCATATATCTCTATCAACCGATTTCTCTATGTATTTCTATCCTAGTTAATCTGTTGTGCGTCATATATCAGCTTTCCCGATCAGTCTCTCTCCATCTCTGTCTATATTACTATTTATGTACTGTTTATACAGTGCTCTATCATATCTCTGCTTTCTCCTGCTACCCATCTCTCCACCTCTCTCTCTCTCTCTCTATTTCTTCACCCTCTTTCTACTTCTGTCCTGTTTCACCATTGTTCTGAAAGATTTCCGCTCTATTTCAGGGTGATGATGCTTGCATGAAATCTATTTCCGTTTTCTGGTGAAATTATACATGCAAATTGGCAACATTTTTCTTGTTTAATTAATTCCACATACTTCTTTAAATGGGCGTTTCATATTTTTATTTGCAGATTCTGTGCTCCCTACCACCTGCAGTTTCCCACTTTCCGGGAGTTTGTCAGCAGCAGCGCTTCTCCTTCTGGGGATGATCCTTGTGGCCGGAAGAAGGCGCTGCAGGAACCGGCAGACAGGTAGCGATTGTTGGGAAATGCTGTAACTCCACGGCGCTCTCAAGCCATCCAGTTATAAATGGGATATTGACATTTTCAGCCCGTTCAATGTGAAATGTAGCCACTTATGCTCTGTTCAAATTTTACTTTCTAGCAGGGGACATGAATATCGATGAGAAACTGACAGATTCAAGAGGAAAACATGGGAATAAAGAGGTAAAATAATGGAATTCTTGTTGCCTTTACGCGTGGATGCTTCACCTAATTTCAATGCAAGGTTTAAATTTCATAGTTATTGTTATATAAGTCTAGACAACTTTGCGTACTGAGCACCACCGGATAGCATAAACAAGGCTTCAATCCCTCGAGTGCAGAAGATTAAGGGGTGAACTAACTGAGGTCTTGACGATTTCTAAAGGATACAAAAGTTTCAATGGAGCAAAACTATTTCCTCTTGTTAGGTTGGGAAGCAGGGTGTGCAGAACAAGGGGTAGAACAGTCAAATTAGAGCCGCCCTTTCAGAGGCGATAACTGGGAGCAATTCGTCACACAGAAGCGAGTGGAAATCTGGAACTCTCTCTCCTGCAAAGCTGTTGAGGGTGCAGGAATAATTCGAAATTTCAAAACTGAGATTGATAGATTTTTGTTGGTTAAGGAGATTAAGGATTGTGGAACCAAGGCGGTTAGATGGGAGTTATGATACAGACCCGCCATACTCTTATTGAATAGGCTGGAGGAGCTGAATAGCCTCCTCCTATCCCTAGGGTGATGGTATTCGTTGTGGTGACGGATTCTGCTTCAACGTTTTCTCCACAGACACTTTACGCCCGCTTGGCCTTTAAGGAGGATCCCAGACTCTGATTGGAGAAGAAAGAACTAGAGAGATCACAATCTGCTTCCTGAACATGACATGTTGTAGAAAGTTTTGTCTGTTGGGCAGGAAAGTCGAAAATCCAACTGACGCAAATTCAGGCGCATTGTTAGTGCAGTTTTGGATTTTGCCCAAAGCAGAGACTGATTTATCTCTTAATGCCCGCTATACTAACGATCAAATATTGCTGGCAGTTCCACCCTAGCCTCTCCAGGTTTCTGTGACCTGGTATTAGTGTTTATTATTGCATTCTGTATCTTTAGTCAATATGTCAGCAAGATGATATTCAAATAGGCTTTACAATGCATCTGTGCTCGAGTTACCTACATATTAAAACAGATTTGAAAACCAATAACAGCTCTGTGATTGGGGTTTTCTTGATCATTCAGATAAGATGAGCTCAGGTCTCTCAGAGGCCAATTTACAAATACATTTATAGAGCGAATGTAAGCAGGATAGAGGAAGGGTTAAGAACCGACAGGGAGTGGATGGGGATTTAGTTTGCATTGATAAGAAACTGCAGAATTAGTGGACCCTGAGCCTTTATGTTTGTTTCCTGGGTGGTAACAATGTTACATTTAATCTTGAAGGAAGATTATTTACAATCCATCCGCCCTTTTGATAATGCCGTTCAGTGGATTTTACCGAGTAAAATCAGTGGTTCGAAGAATTTTAATTAAGGAAGAGACTATTCGGCCCTCCACGCCTGCGTCAGCTCTTGGAATATGCTCTTTAGTACCACACCACAGCCGTCTCCTCATGACCCAAAGAATTAACCCTCTTTTAGCACACCTCCCATTAAATGTTAGCATCGTTCCTGCATGCACCACATCCCATCGGCTGTGACTGAAAACAGCTTGCTGGCCATGTTAATAATTTTCAAACATGAACACAATTTTCTCCCTCACATTAGAAGATCAGTCAAAAGCATGATTAAACTTCAGGTGATATTTCACTGAGGTGATGTAATATATTTTCAAGACACCTTTCATTTCACCAATAGTGAAAAGCTGGCCTGGAAACGCTTGGTGTGCTGATTACTGATTTTTTTTTGTTGATTAAAGCCTGATCTGCAAAACCTCTTATGATTCCTGTTCGGTCCCAAATTAATTTTGGCTTATTTAGCTGTAAACACACATTCCTGTCAGATATTTTGGAGAGTTTGTCGCGACACATTGTAAGGTGCAGATGGAAAACGTCATTCAGATGAACACAGCTCATCCAACTGGCAAGTTCCTGTCCTCCTCAACTTACAGGAAAACAACTGTTTCTTTAAGAACATAAAATTGACAGGGGAATTTGTCAGCGCTTCCCTATTGTCCCCGCCCAGAAAACGATTCTCAGCGATTCTCTGTATTTCAACGATCTCCAGACAGCCGTCCTCTGAAAAATTGATGTATTGATTGTACACGCACATTATAGCCATTCAGTCCCTCTGTTTGGATGTGGTGTTCCATATGATCATGGCTGACGTTAGCAAATTGAGATGTTTTAACTATGTTATACGTTTATTTGGGTTTGTTAAGTCTAAGGTACATCTTAAAGTTTAAGTTTAATATTTATTTTTTTCTATTTCTCGAATAAATCTGAAACCTGAAGCCTATTTTCATTTTTGAGTGGAAGCAGCAGGTCTAAAGCTGTTTGTATACTTCCGTTTCTAAAGGGAATTTATGACCTTTAAAGAGAAGGTAAAGTAAACTCAAGAGTAGGAACGAAAACAGTGCTGTTGCCTAGCAATAGGTGTCCACGAACGGAGGCTCTCACACACATACACGCACGGATGCACAAATACACACACACACACACACACACACACACACACACACACACACACACACACACACAAACACACACACACACACACACACACACACACACACACACACACACACACACACACACACACACACACACACACACACACACAAATGAACATTTTGAGTTCACTTGAAAGCAGCTGCCAGAGTGAGGTTGGAGAGCAGAGGGTCAGATAGCAAATCCCAAACTCTGAAGTTGAAGCCAAGGCTCCAGGTAAACAGGCGACTGGGAGAAGGGGCTGCGGAGAGATGATTTCCCAAAAGGGCCGAAAGCTTACAAGGCCAAGCAGTGAGACAGAAATGGGAGGACGCCCCAAGAAGTTCTTGTCAAATGAACAACAATAAAGTGGAGAAGGTCCTGCTACTTGAAATTAATAGTGAGGTG
Organism: Isurus oxyrinchus; assembly: GCA_026770705.1. Lineage (NCBI taxonomy): Eukaryota > Metazoa > Chordata > Chondrichthyes > Lamniformes > Lamnidae > Isurus > Isurus oxyrinchus. Next base: position 800,606 of record JANJGN010000036.1, read on the forward strand.
CTGAGGAAGAATCCAAGCTTCAACTTTAAAGGGAGAAAATTGCAGGGGGCAGAGGGGGAGGGTTGGCGATGGGTATGGATGATGCATCAATATCACCTGTTTGGGGTGTCGGTTGGCTGGTGGGTGGAATTGATTGGATAAGTGGACGTACTCATTTTAGCAAGTAAAAGCTCCCTGGGGCGTCACTGCAAGGAAATTCTGCTCATGGTGCTGCTAAACCTCCGCTCCTTTACTAGTGAGGGAGAAACACAATTGGACACCCACTCTGCTGCCGCTGGAAATGTTGGTTAATGAACTGAATGACCCAATTCACTTCCAAGTTTGTGTATTGTTAAAGTGACTCATTAATCTGCTGGGAGACTATTTGACAGGAAGTAGTTGATGTGTACTTCAGGTACAAAATTGAACTGATTTGAAATATATAATAATGGATTCAAATATTTTAATGATGGATTTGAGGATTGTAGCCGATTTTCACACTTTGACACTGTTAAACGGTATAACTTATTCTTGAAAATATATCAGATAAAAGATTGTATAAATGAATTGCTCAAAAGAATGCCTTAAATTTTAGTCGTTGATTATTCTGCGAGTGATTCTGATTCATGGATCTGCCACCCATGTTGGATATCTGAATACTTCAGGATATTACAAAATGCATATGAATGGAAACCAGGTTGAATGATTTGCTCGGGTCAAAAAATTGTTGGCCTCGGTTTCGAAGTTATAACTATCAGGAAAAATTAAACAGGCCGGGGCTTGTTGCTGTAGAAAAGTGTAGGCTGAGGGGGTGACCTGATAGAGGCCTTTAAAATTATGAACATGTTTGATACGGTAGACATAACTAGATATTCCCACTTGTGGCCGAGAGAACAGAACTAGGGCCATCAATATAAGTTAGTCACCAATAAAGCCAATCAGGAATGCAGGATAAAACTCTTTATTTATACAGTTTGGAGAATGTGCAACTCGCTCCCACAGGGAGAAGTCTGGGTGAGTCGCAGAGAATCATTGACGGTGGAATGAGGCCACGCACACCAGTGAGAAAGGTATAGAAGCATATGTCGATGGGGTGAGATGAAGAGGGGTGAGAGGAGTTTTGTTTTGAGCAGAAACACCAACACAGAGCAGATGGCCCATTCTCCGCTGGTACTCAGGAGTAATTCTGCCACAGAGAGACAGGTGGGAAGGCAGATTCTGGGTGAAACAGTTACTAAACCATTAGCGTCATATATTAACTTTCTTCAATCTGGTGTGTTTTTGTTGACGCCAGAGTAAATTAATATTGTCTTGGTGAGTTAAACAGAATGCTCAGAATGAGGGACATTTCCCCTCTGCCCACGCGAATGTCATAAGTAGTAATATTGTTACCTTCAGCACCATAGCCTTTTGTCTCCACTTTGCACCAGCCTGGACTGTGCACCGCCTGTGACGCTTGTTTACCACGATCTGTAGTGGGTTGCCCTTTGCAGAAAGAGCCGTGTGTGGTCTCCTAAGCTGCAAACAGGAAAGCCTGAGCTAAAACCTACACTGAGCTGATTTTTCCAGTGAGTTATTTTTAAACGTTGCACATAATTTCCGCAGAATGTGCATTCGCACCAGGTCTTCTGTGCCCGGGTCCAGAAACAGCAGCGCCTGAGCGAAGAGACGGTGAAAATCTCATACCAACCAGGTCTGGATCGGGGACCGAGAGCTTCTTAATGTCCTGTGTGTTGCTGCATCTGTTTCCAGGTTTGACCCTTCTTCACTCCTCATTCAGGATGGTTTAAGACCACTGAGGTAATGAGTAGTCAACCAAGTAGAAAATTATCCCCTTACCTATATTGTATAACATTAGGTTCATGTTGAAGGGCTGAATTATGTCCACCTGATCAAAATCGATCACATGTGAACATTCTCGAATCTATCGGATCAGATATTAAACTGAGAACCTCTGAATGCAAAGGATCCCACTTCTACGATCAGCAGATGAACGGTTGTGGGGGCGGGGGCGGGGGTGTTGGGTAGGGGAAGAGGCTGCCGAGCTCCCTGGGGTGCGCCTGGAGCCAATATTTATCCCCCAAACAACATCATTAAAGTTATGATCTGGATCATAATCATGTTGTAATTTATGGGTCTTATTGTGCGCAGTTACAGCTGCTGTGTTTCCTACATGACAACAGAGATGACACTGCAAAAAAAGTCCTTCATTATCCCTGAAGCGCCTCTTTCCCTCTTGTTCCTGTTATTGATTCAAATTTGACCCTTAATATTTGACACCATTAGTATTTATTAACGAGTGGATGGTCTAGTACATATTTTACTGTTGTAGCCGATCCGCCATCTGTTTTATGACTCCCTGCCATAACGTTCTCCACAGTGTTGGCTTTGTAACTCTTCGATATTGTCTCTCAGGCAGTTTTGTGTCAGACTCCAAACGTTCAGAGTCTCTCACTTGGAAGCACCTACAAGATGTAGTGTGACACGGCTTGGTTGGCGGTGGTGGGAAGGGGAGGGGGATGTGGGAGGAGGGTGAGGGGGATGGTCAACTGGTATGAGTGGAACCATTGGATGCATATGCAATTGTTTTGCACCGTGACAGAATACAACTATCGAACTGGGAGATAATTGAGAGCATTGCATCAGAATTGGCTCGCTGTGCTCTGAATATTGCAATGTTCGGCATGTATTGCAGTGTCAGCTAAGGAGATCAGTGGGGTGTCCTTTACGTTTTTAAGTGTTTCTAAAATTGCTCATCACAGGTGGAAACTACGATAATTTTGCAGATTACAACATCCAGTTGGAATAACCAGGAAGTTATTGCGAATAGTGATCGAATCTTAGAACCTGATCCCACCATGTTCTTCAATAATCGACCATTTAGCTCCACCTCCAGCTGAAATTCTCTCGATGTAAAGTGTCCCGCTGATGTGTTGTTGAAGTGTTAGGGCCCCGATTCCTTTGCTGTTCACGGGAATATTGCTGGCCGGGATCCCCATGGACCGAGCGATTCCGTGACAATTGAGCTGGACGGGACCTACCCCATCAGGAGCTGCATAATTCTCTGGGTGGAATCTTGAAGGTGTGGCGCTCTCTGTAATTACGCCATTCAAATCAGCTCCAGAGAAAACCTTCCAAGTGAAACTGTCTCATCTTAGAGAAGCAGCTATTAACAGTTACCCCATGCATTTAATGTGCGGTCTATTTGTTAGCAATATCTCTTTATATATTAAAACTCCGCCTTTCTAAGTGTCCACGTATCACTTTGTGAGCCCTTACCCTGTATCTCAACATTTTAGTGTTTAGCTTTCTCAATTTTAAGTCCATTTTTTCTAGTTTGGATGAAAGCGTTTGGAGAGAGATAATCTACTTTTACATGTGGATGATTAATTAAAATCCCAATTTCCTGTTTACCACTTTCTTGATTTCTCTATGCCTTAGCGGTATGCCATACAGTGCATTCTACCCTTCGGCTGGCTGCTGGTGTTTCTGCTCCAAAGGAACCTCCTACTACCCCTCTTGATCTGACCCCATCAACAGATCCTTCCGAGCTCTTCTCCCTCGTGTGTTTATACAGCGACACCCTTCATTCCATCTCACATTCTCCTTGGACTCTGGTTAAAGAGGTTTCTTCAGAACTGTGGATTGGATTGATTAGTGACTGTCCGATAGTGATGGCTTCTAGTTCTGGTCACCCCCAAAAAGTGCTAATACCTACTCTACACCTACTCGAAAATCCCTTTCATAGTCTTAAAAACTTTGCTCAGGTCACCCCATACTCTTTTCTAGAAAAAAGAAGACAGCCTGTTCAAACTTTCCTGACTGTTACAACCTCTCAATTTAGGTATCATTCCAGTAAACCTTTGCTTTTTTGTCCCTTCCCCTGTGCCTCTATATTGTTTGAATAAGATGGAGACCAGAATTCTTCACAGGACTCTAAGTGTGATCAACTGAAATTTTGATATGTTTATTGTCGGCTTTCTTATTTTCAATGCTTGGCCTGTTTTTTTTATCACCTTATTAACCTCTGTCACTACTTTCAATGCTATCTGCACTTGTACCTCAGAACAGTCTGCTCCTGCATCCAATTAAAACTCTTATTTTCCAGTGAGTGTGTGGCACAAATCTTATCACCAAGCCTCACCCAAAAACGCAATTCTTATCCTTCACAGCGAAAGGGCCTCTATATAACTTTCCATCCAATAAAAAAATAAAGGAATCCGCTGGATGATTATAAGATAATTCCTTCACGCATGGCGGGCAAGCACTTAGCAAAAAATATGATAAATGAATATGGTGAAAACTCCTAAATAGATGGGTTCTTTAAAGCAAGCCAGCAGCGATTTTTGAAAGTGTAATCATGATTAATGCAATTAATAACGATTGCTCTTTCTAGAATTGTCCGAGTGGACAGTTAAAGTGAATGCTGCAGATAGAACATGTATGGGGTTCCAAAAGGTATTCGTGTGATTGTGTTTTATAAATTTTTCTATATATTTCTTTCCCACACCGGATCTTCTTTATATTTATCTATCTATCTATCTATCTATCTATCTATCTATCTATCTATCTATCTATCTATCTATCTATCTATCTATCTATCTATCTATCTATCTATCTATC